>RSEF01000002.1:72758750-72769169 GCA_003993805.1 Himantopus leucocephalus | reverse complement strand
AGAGGTCCCTTCCAACCCTGAACATTCTGTGATTCTGTGATTTGTATATATGTGTAAAACACGCATAGTATAGGTGGCTTGGGCCAGCATAATCGACAGCAGTGGCCTATCCCATAACCTTTTTTGGATGTTGTCATAACTGATGATATTTGCAGTGGTGAAGTTTGGGCTGTCTTCAGTTTAGCATAAAGAGATACAGCTATAGCGTTGTTGGAAATGCTTCTGCTGTGAAGTTGGCTTGTAGAGTATATCCTGTATGCCTTCAGAATTCTATTGTAATATATCTAAGATCATAGATAATTATGACCTGCAATAAGAACTTAAGGCCATGCTTTATATTGCAGTTTAATTCTGTTAATGGATGTGTTCTTAGTCATTTTACGGTGTCCCGAAAAGTATGGATTCTGCCTGAGGCTAAATGAAAACCAAATATTCTTAACTGTCTGTGTCCTACGTATTCCCATTCAGTGTCCTGTGAATTCCATGTTTTCCTTTTCTTTTTTTTTTTTTTTACCCCCACCAGTTTGATCACTTAGAAGCTTGTAGTAGCAGCCAGTAAGAAGTTGAATTCTGTCCAGCTGAACACAAAGATCTTAGCTTGTTGGAAAGCCATATGAAAAAAAACAGTTTTAGAAATAAATTTGTCCAGCTTGTGCTAAACATTTCTGGATACTAAATGCTTGAAGAGAGGCCAGTTGACGTGTCTGAAAAAGGATGAAAATTTTTTCAAGTCTCCCTTCTTTAGATGGCAAATGAGAGATGTGTTTTTTAGCAGGCTCCAAGTTGTTGGAAAGTAAGGTTCTAAGTAACTGGAAATTTGTATTCAATTGCTATCTATGTGATTAACTGGCTAGGAAGAGTTCACCTTGAAATATTTATTTACAATTTCTGCAAAATTACTTTTCCACACCTGAAAAAATTATAGAATCATAGACTAACTGCAGGGTATCTCTAGATCATGCTCCTGCTGAAAGCAGGGTCCTCTGTGAGATCGGACCAGGTTGCACAGAGCTTTGTCCAGTCAAATCTTGAAAACCTCCAAGGTTGGAGACTTCACAGCCTCGGTGGATGGACTGTTCCAATGTCCAACTGTCTTCACAGTGGACTTATTTTTTCCTTATATTGACTCTAAACTTCTCTAGATACAACTTATGCCTGTTCCTTGTAGTCCTTCCGCCCTGCTCCCACCTGGCTCTGTCTCCTGCATGGTCTTTGGGGGGCTGCTGTCAGGTCACCCCCAAGACCATCTCATCTCCAGACTGAAGAAGCCGTGGTCCCTCAGCCTTTCCTCACAGGGCAAGTCCTTTGGTCCTGACCACCCTGGTTGCCCTCCCCTCAACTTGCTTCACCGTATTAATATCTTTCTTGTATTGTGTAGCTTGAAACTGGACACAGTATTCTAGAAAATAACTGACTGTGATACAGCTTTTAAGAAAGAATGCACTTGCCAAGAAGATGAGACACCTAAATATTTAGGTAACAAACTTCATAGATCTGCCTGGTGACAAACGTCATCAGAGAAACTCTCTATAGATGACTCTTTTCTGCCTGCATATAAAGGTACAGGACCATAGCATTCTTGGCCTTTTAATTTTAACTACCCTTGCTTTGAAAGTCACAGCACGTGCCTAAGACTCTGGTGCTTTACAACAATTTACAATAGGGCTTGCTTCTCCAGACATAGCCAAAGAGTTGGTAACTGAGGATTTCTTTGTTCCCTAATGTAGATAGAGGAGCAAAGGCAGAAAGCTGATTTGATTTGTATCAGTGTCAAAGCCAAGTCCAAGGTCATGAGTTCTTGATGTCTGTGCTTTCCTTTTGAATCACTAGACCACACCTAAATTCCTCGTGGTATACATTTAAGAGCTGAATATTATCTTACGCCTTGTTAAGGGAACAAAAATATGGGTTGCTGCTGAAAATTCCAGGTATGTTTGGCAGAGCCTACTTAAGCACAGAGAAACACATTGATGACAACCGCCCATTCTCAGGTTCTGCCAGGAGGCTGGAGAATGGATGAAACAGTATAGTTGGCACCTTGTGGGAACTGGGAGGGACATGGAGTAGCAGTTTTCAGCTCTCCCTGTTCATCTTTAGTGATAAGTTGCTCTGGTATCAGAATGATAATCTGTAACAAAGTCTTATTTTATCATTCCTTTAGTACCATCTCTTTATAGATACTTGTGGTTTCATTCTGAAAAGCTATTTGTTTTATCATGCCTGCCTACAGGGCTGGGTGGATCATCTGTGTTAGTTCTGTTTAGGGACTGATCCAAGTTATCAGAGCTACATCATAACAGGATGCTCAAGATAAAATTCTCTGCTTGTACCTTCTGTAATGAAACATAAATCAAGCTGCTTTTTTTTTTAGCAGGTTTATAGAACCTTTCTTTCCCCTATTGCTGCTTCTTACATTGCAGAATATGGTATTGCAGAGCAAACTTCTGTCAGAAGGCCACATACAAATGTGCGTGTATATCATTACAAATGTGGCTATGGTAATTTTTGGTCTCAAATAGATTTTTATTTTTTAGGATATGAACACCTTCAGAATGACCACGGAGTGATAGTTGATTACAATACCTCAGACCCACTAATACGCTGGGATTCCTATGAAAATATGAGCCCTGATGGGGAAGGTGAGTAATTCAGTCACATGAGACCAAGGAAAAACCTTTAGCAACTGTGCCAGAGCTTTTGAAAGGGAGGAAGAAGAGCTCATTTGCTTGAACCTAATGCTACTTCATTGATGTATTAAGTAGATATTTACCCTTCCCTGTTTAGCTTTAGTGGCTCTAATGGAACGAAAGCTGTAGTAGTTGTTCAAGAGACATTCTTGTTAATGCACTGAATTGGACTGAGGCACAACTGGTTGACAAGAGTTACTTTATTATTTGTAAATTTGCTTAAAATTTTGTTGTTGTTGTTCTAAAGCTTCTAGTTGGAGTCCCAATATAGAATTTTAAGAACAACAAAATGATGTGGTGAGCTTGTAGCCTTCAGTACTTACTTTATCTGGAGTGTTGCAGGAGGTGCGCTAGGCTGTAAAGTTATGCATAAACAAACAGCAAAGGATGTGCATATTTGCATATTTCCCCTCATAAATTTACCTGCTTCCGAATTGCCCTTTTATTTCTTAGATTTTTCTTCTGTAATCTGCTGGTACGTGCAGAAGATGAAAGCCTCCAGTAGCTGCCTTCAGATTCTGACTCCAGTGTGGGTGCTTTCCTGATGCTTTGCTTGAGTGAATGTTGTGCTTTTAATGGATGTAGTTTTCCTGTAAGAAGTCAGAACGTCATGCCTGTGTCTGCACACCTCAGTGCACATGCAAGTCTGACACTGTTGCAAGTAAAAACATGAGAAAAGGTATTGAATGGATGCCAAAGTTCTTGTTTTCTGCAACTTTCCTGTCATGAAATGAGAGGTGGAGCTAGGATACTTAATTAGCTGCTCTCTAGGCTCAGTTTCCATTGACTTCTATAGTCTGAATTCAGTGTTCACCATCTAATGACTATGTCAGTGAGGGTTTTAGGGGAAGAGGCATAAAATAGAGGGTGGGAACAGAACAGTCATTTGGCACCTTTATGTGGGGCAGGTAGAGCACTCCCTAGGGAGTCATCAGAGGTTTTATAGTTGAATAACACTGTGCAGTGTCTCTTAGAAGGAGCAACACCAGAGAGGCTGAATCTTGGCTGAAAAAAGATGGCTTAATTTTCCCCAGGATGTTTCTGTATCATTTGCTTTTTTTCCCTGCATCCTTTTCCCCCTCCTTGTATATACATAGCCCTCAGCAAGCAATGCATTGATGTCAAACATTTTTTAATTGCTAAGATTGATTGGATAGATGGATTTGACCTTCCCATCCTGGTGCCTTGCATTGTAGGTAACTACATCAGTACGGGAAATTGAAAGCAGACATAAATGTGCAGGCAGCACACTGTTGAAAGATACAGAACAGTATGCTGCTCGTGTATTGTAGAATACTTGATCACAGACCATTCACAAATACAATTAGCTTGTTTCCTGTTTTCCCACAGGAATTTCAATAGGAATAACAATAGAAATGAATGTGACCGATGATTCCTGTATTATAGTTACACACCTTTGTCTTAATTTCAAAAATGTGTGCCTATGAAATTCCAGATCAAGGTGGCCAGGAAGGCTACAGCAGAGCTTTGTGAAATGAAGAGGATTTGCTTTGTTAGATATGTGTGTGGAATTGCTATTTCCAAGCTGGTATGTTAAAATAGAAAATTAGAAGTGAACAAGAAAGCAGTATGTCTCTTTTGAAGTCCTACACCTATTTGGCCTTGTTACCAAAGGAACAAAAGATGAAAGGACAAGATAAAAGGAAAATGGACCCAAAGTATCTTGGTTTGTTGGCAGACAGAAGCAATTGCCTTTTAAATGATCTTGAACCCTTTGATGGTAATAAGGTTGGGTACATTTGTGTTGAATACAGCCAAGCTTTGGAC
This sequence comes from Himantopus leucocephalus, assembly GCA_003993805.1. Lineage (NCBI taxonomy): Eukaryota > Metazoa > Chordata > Aves > Charadriiformes > Recurvirostridae > Himantopus > Himantopus leucocephalus. Next base: position 72,764,694 of record RSEF01000002.1, on the reverse strand, counting down.
AACTTGCTCTCTGGATTTAGTTCCTTATCTCTTATTCTTAACAGTATAGGAATTTTGACAACTGGAAAGAAATTAAAATCATTTACTGCTTCTCATAAACAACTGTTTCTCTTCAGATCCCTTGGGAAGCATCTCTTGTATATTGCACTAATGGTCCTCCATAATAGACTGAAGATTTTATTAGGTTTCTTGAGCAGTACGTTAGCACAGAGACTGCTGTTACACTGATTTAAAAGTATGCCGTCAAAAATCAGGTGGTCGTCCTACTGCCATGTAGAAGTCTGAGATAGTTGCCACTGGTATTCTTGTAGTTTTAAAGTTAGGGTACTCATCAAGTCTTGTGCGTGTTTTGTTGGCATGAAGGAACAGAAATGACTTTTGGTGTTGCTGAGTACTCTTTTTTTTTTTTGGCCTTAAGGCATCACTTACCGTACAATAGGTATGTATGGATTTACAAAAGGTTGCTCATTTGCTGCAAAATAGCAAGCTGACCACAAAGATATACCACCTGTGGCCATAAATGAGTAGCATATTCTGTTACGTGAAGCGATTTAAAGGTGTCCCAATTCCTCTTGATAATCATGTTTTTCATCTTATAACTTGAATATTGTAGCTCACAGTCTTTCAGCCGCACTTCACTGTCTGTCTGTCTTTTGATTTATAAGGTCATATGTGTCTCCTTTATATTTAGACTGATTTTGAGGTTGGGATTGTTCATGATAATATTTTGGGAGTAGTTTGAAGTGAATTGATGGACTAAACTAATGTGTATTTAGTAGCTATTTGTTATCATTAAAAACTAGTAAAAACAATTACTGCTTGTAATTATGGTATTTGGAGCAGGGAGAGGGGGAGTCGTGATAAGTGAGGATGAAGTATTTTCTATAGGAACAGAATGTTGAAAGAAACAAGTGATCCCTTGCCCCTTCCCCCTCCCTGAAAAACTTTGTATGCTTTACACTTACTAATATTTCTCTCTCTCAGATATCAAATGACAACTAGTTTTGAAAAAAAAAAGCTCCCCCTCTGATCAAGAGGGAAGACGTAAATGGGAAAAGGTTTCACTTGTCTTTTCAGTTGGGTTTATTTGTGGGTTTGGTGTGGTTTTGTGATGTTTTGTTTGTTTTTGGGTTTTTTTAGTTCTCAGTGGTAATTTTCAGGATTATTACTTGGTACAGTGAGTAAGAGATACTATTGTTAAATGAAACACTTCCCTCCTGCTGAAAATGCAAGTCTACTTTTGGATAGGAACCATCAGTTTGTCTGGAACCCACTGGCGGATCCTGGTACAAGCCTGGGTTCTGAGGTGTTCTGAAATAAAATCAGAGATATTAAAATAAATGTATTGCCAAAGAGCAGAAACTCATTTTGATAGAGAAGATCAATGATTGGAAGAAAAGATGACTGCTGTTGTTCCTTTTGCATTGCTTTATCTCAGGTTTATTCTAAGTATCCTGGTAGCACACTAAGATTATTCTGGAGAGAGAATGAGTCTACCATGAAGGAACAACTCTGTCTTAAGATGATGACGGTGGGATGTGTGTGACTGCGATGCTATACTGCCATTTCTGTGTGCAGCATTCAGTCAAGATACAGGAATTTTTTTGTTTGTTTTTTTTCATAAAGAAAACTGGTAAGCATCGAAGGTTACAGTTGGCCAAAATAGTATTTGTTTTAGTTTGACTGAATTCAGTGGATTGGCAACAGAAATGCACCTGGTTCTTGTTCAGCGTTCCATTTTAAGACATTTCACTTATTTTAACAACCAGTGAATCCCTCTGCACTTGTCTGCCAGCTGTACAATCTGTGAAAAGAAAAGAACATGCGCACATGTTAGAAATTGCTTAAAATGACAAGAGAAGGACTTTCAGCCTGGCAGGAACTTAAGTATCCTTCTCAACAGAACCTCGCTGTTTGTTTCCTAGCAAAGTGGGTTTGCTTGCTTAAAAGTGTTTGATAATTAGAAAAGAAACAACTTTGGAAACAAAAGGATGTTTTTAATTCAAGCCAAATAGGGGTAGGGCTGAGTGAATGCAAATTCCTATATCTCGAGAGTGTTGCTTTACAAATTTTCTAGGCCTTTCCTAACTGTGATCAACACCAATTAGTCAAAAGTTGCCAAATATTGATAAACTGGTTTGCTCCTGCTCTTTTTCTTTTCATAAAGGAAAGTATCTGAAAAGTGTCTCCAAGCAGGCAATAGCCAACATTCTGGTATGCACCCATGTCATGTGATTAGATGTGACTTTTATTGAAATTTTTTCTTCTTGTCAACCCAAAGTAAATAGCTATTCAATAGGGAGGTGCCCTCTCATGTAGTTAAACACTTGTTTTCCCAGAGGGCCCCTTCAGTATTGCAAAACTCAAGGGCTGAGGCAAAACTGCTTGGCTTTGGTACCTTAACAGGAATGCAGATGCCTACCAAAGAAAACAGCAGGTTTGATGCCATTTCTGGTGAGTGAAGCTGAAGGATAAATTGATAGTGAATAAATGGTAATTCCAGCTTTTAGTCACCAGCTGGATGCAGTATTCTTTGAGACAAAGAGAGATTTGTTAGAAGGTAGGGATGAAAAGGTGTCCTGCAAGAATTTCCCCTCTTTTTATTTGACAGTGAAAATAGAAACATCTATAGAAAATAGAAAAAATTACCCTATAAAACACTGCCAGCTTGAAACAGTGTCTGAAATGCCTTGGAGTGTCTGCCTTAAGTTTCCTCAGAGAAAATCAATTAATGTCTTCTATTTCTTGAAGTTTTGTATGGTCTTTTTTATGTATATAAAAAATTTAAATCTGGTTAGTCTTCTTAATCATGAGGCTCACAATGAGGCAGAGATAAAGTAATATAAAATGGTTTCTTTTCTATGTCAGCAATATTGAATGCAAACAGAGGTTTACAAGGTTTCATTTCTACTTGGGCAGCAATAGGTAATTCTCTCTTTCCTCCTTTAATAGAGCATTGATTGTAACAGTACTGTAGCTTAAATATGTTTTAGCCAATATGTTTGGGGTCTAAATGTAAGTTCACGCAGGCGTTTTCAAGATTGTGCTTGATTAGCTAAGATTGCTCTGGGCTGTAATCTCCTATATCCATGTTTTTGGGGGTTTTGTTAACCAAAAAAACCCGGTATTAGAGTATTTTGGATAGGTCAGTTAGGAGATGACAGTTAAGTGCAGTTGGGCCAGACTTTCAAAGGATTTACTGATTCAAAGTGACTTTTTTTGCTCATTTTTAAAGAGTATCTCTTAAAATACACTGAACACCTTTTTGAAAGTCTTGAGTGTTAAGTGCTAAGCTGAGCTCCAGAACTTGGCCTGTCAAGTTCTGTTGAAAAATTTTTTTTTTCCTTTTACCCAAACATGTGAGTGTGTCAATAAGGCAGTGAATGAAGTGAGGAATTATGTGCGTTTTACTTAGTGTACTGGGACATTGATTTTGCTAGGTACCATTTGTCAATTCTGCCGAGTTTAAATTTATCTCAAATAAAACTAGCTCCTCCCCCTCCCCCCCCCCCCCCNCCCCCCCCCCCAATGCTAGGTGCCAGAGAGGGATGGTTATACCTACGATAAACACTGAAAGTCTTATGTCTGAAACCAAGAACAGATTAGAAGCAGGGCTCCTAGGCGTTTACCCTAGGCCCCTGTTTTTTTCCATTAGCCTCCTGCCTCTGACTGGCTGTGTCTCCCTTTCTCTTCCCTGTCAGTTCCTTTGCCTTTAATTCTTTGTCAGCTCCTATTTATATATTCTCCTGTAGCTTCTCTGCCTTTTGTTCTGTGAAGGTTGTTTGGTCACACTTGCCTCCACACTTCCCCGCCCGGGTACCAATGTCTTTAACAGCACACAGGTTTATTTGAAGCACAGGTTGCACATGTCAGATACTGTCAAAGCTACTGCAGAGCCAATTATTTGCTTTCAAAAAATGCATTTTTAATGTCCTCCAAATGATTTCTGTCCTGTCTCAGTAATAGGCAGTGTTGTTATCCCAAGGATGTTAGTCACTAGCCCTTCGTCAAAGGCTTTCATTGCACTTTCAGACCCAAACACCACGGGGCAAAATTTAAGTGGTTTAATAGACATTTATGTCATTTTGTGGTACATTCAGATATGTTTTGCAGTTCTGTTTTTAAAAGACTGTACAAAAGACCTCTCTTCAGCACAGGAGGATTCAGACAGTAGAAACTTGGAGGAAGGTAACGTGACTGTCTAGCATTCTCTCCTCCTTCCCGTATTCTCTATGTTTTGCCCAAAGGCCATTATCTCAGAGCCATGTAACAATGCTTTTTCAAGCAAGTCTTTCTTCACCCAGCTTATTTGCGTTCCTGAGCAGGCTTGCATTTACCTTTTAGCATGTGCCTGTTTCTTAAGTCATGTCATCTACAGTATATGGTTGTTAATATTGTTAATTTAAACACTAATGTCAAAATCATTATCTCCTTCCACGTACAGATACCACAGGAGAAGCCTCTTCACCCCATCTTACAATCTGCTTAATGGCTTAAGTTGAGTAAAGAGTTCTGAAAGGCAAACTTCTGCCACAGGTGTGTGTTTCTTCCCTGCACCTGCTTCCTGAACAAATCTTCCTCTCTCTTGTGGAGGCAATGGGGCATCTCACCTGTTTAGCTTCATTAGACAAGGAAAAATAACCTTCATGATGGTGTAGGTATTGGATAACTTTTTTTCTGTAACACCTTACTTGCTTGGGAGTAAAATTAGCATGGCAGCATCAGAGCTTGAAAGTGTAACTGGAAGAAACAAACCAAAATGCCATAGTAAAAATTAGGATTTGGTGCTTGTTTTTTCTGTGACTTTAAGACGAGAAAGAGAAGCAATTAAGTCTGCTTCTGCTCTGTGCCTGCACCCAAGCCCACGTACACTGGACTACCTTGTGCATCATGCTTTCTACGGGAGTGTTCAGTCCAGTAACTAATGAAAGTGTGAATAGAGGGCTTCATCGATCATGGTGCCATTTGCACATGATGTAAGAGGTCATGCTGTCTCTTAGATGAATGCATGTGCATGAATGAACTCATGATTCATGATACCGAATCCATGATAAGCCCCAAATGGTAATCTCTGGGAAGACTTACAAAACAAAAGACGGACTTCAGCATGAAAGTGGTTGGGGTTTCTTGGGTTTTTTAGGCCACCATGAAGCAAATAACAATCCTTTTTCTGGTAAATCCCTGAAGTAATCAGATTGTTCTGAGGGACTATTCCTGGGTTTGGGTGTAATTACTGCCCATTTTGCTGGTCCTTTAACATCATGCACCTAGGCTTTTTTGACTAGATTCATTTTCAATGACTTTCTCCTTCTGGTCCTGCTTCAGGGTTTCAGCTAGCCACTACACCACTCCCTTCATAACAAGACTAATGATTTTGTGGTGTGGTGTTCAACTTTCTTTCCTCATTGGCAAGCATGTTCTGTTGATTAGAAAGGCCTGATGAGTTTCTGCTTACAGCTTGTGTAAAATGTTCTGTTTTGTTATGGAGGTGCTTTGGTCAGGAAGGCTTGGTTCAATAATAAGTGTTGGTTTTTGAAGGAGGGCTCTTCCAGCAAATCAGGCATGTGTTACTTTTGGGGTTATCCTTGAACTGTCCGCTATGTTGCGAGTCTGGCATGCTGGTTAATGAACATAGATGTTAGTTTCTGCCATGGCATACATACAGAAGATACTGAAGGGGAGGCTTCCTGGAAAGGTTTCTGCAGCAAGCATCTTCTGCAAATAGTGGTTCTCTTTAGTGAACCATAGAAAGATATCAAGAGAAGGTTTTTTTCCCCCTTGCACGTGTTTCCAAAGTGGTGTTAATACTTGCACAGCCGCTTTGTATATGTGCTGGTGTTTTTTTTTTCTTGACTATGGAGACGAGCAGAATGAAAGAGTAGCCCTACTGAGGACAAGGACTTGGGGGTGTTGGTTGATGAGAAGCTTAACATGAGCCGGCAAT
>RSEF01000002.1:72724718-72745609 GCA_003993805.1 Himantopus leucocephalus | reverse complement strand
TGAACAAAATTGGTCCTGTTTTACCTCAAACCAGGACATTTACCTCAAACCAGCCTATTTAAAACATTCCATAGACACCACTATCATGAAGCATTGCTTAAAAGTAAGGTTAAGTTTTTTATTGTACAGGGAAATACTTTAAGCCACGATCAATAGATTACTTAAGAACTTAATTCTTTTTAGACTTAGAATTTCTCGTAGATTATAAGCCCCTGTAAAAAGTTTGAAGCCTGAAGTACCTCTCCTCCCAAATGATTTCCTAAATTGTGATCTCAGTTATTTACACAGGATTACTTTGAATTGTGCTTAGAAATAATGTTTTTACTAAGTTCTTTTGCAATGAAACAAAATTTGCAACCTGTTTTTAACGCACTACTAAAAATTCAGTTTAATCTGATATTTACATTATTTGTTCTATAGTGCGAAATAAATATTTTGTGTTACTGGCTCGCAAAAAACCCCAACCAAACAAAAAACTTCATTCTTCTTTCTTGCCACCTGAGTGTTCTCAGTGTTCCTGAGAAATACATTTAGTTTATGTGTAGGATCTAACTGGGCTGAGTTACAGAATAAAGATTAGAGAAATACATGAATATAGTCAGAAGTGTGGAAAGTTTACATTGCAGGTTCCTTTTTGATTTGACAGAAATATTCTTTAGGCCTATATAACCTGCTATAATGTTGTTATAATGATAGGCAAATCTGTTGTCACCCTATGCCTTGGCTCTGGCAAACAACCTTTATGCTGTTTTGCTGAGAGAAACAATCCTAAAATCAGCTGCGTTACGCGTCGTGTTCAGTCCACCAAACTACCAAGTCTAGTTTTAGGCTCTTTCTGGACTAGTGGAGCTGGTGGAGAAAGATATGCACACCCATCACAGTTACCCCATAGAGCAATTAATTTCTCCTGCCTGTTTTAGAAAGGGATAAAATTACTTCTGGGAATCCAGCTTCCCTCAACTGATTATGGAGAAAATAAAACAAATTCCTTAGAACTAAGATTTAATTGTTAGGTGGTTAAGTAAGAGTGATCCTCTACTCTAAGTCCATACAGATTATGGCATTACAAGAGAGATTTATTGACAGTCTAGAATGCAAGCACTGTACTCCCAGTAACATCCCTTTACCATCTGTCATTTACAGCTCTTAATCAGTAGTTAATAAGCCATGGGCCTCGGGTAAGGTTATTAAGACTGAAGAAGGGTTGAAAATAAATAAAGGAAAATTGCAAGTGGGCTTGATAGGCAAAGAGTCATTCAGCCTGTGGTCAGTGGACCGCATGTGCTTTGTAAAGCATCTGGAAATTCTCTATGAAATAAGCACAAAAAACAATGTGCCTGCAGGCATCATCAGGAGCCAGTCCTTGATGGCAGATGTCATTCATTCTGTTACTGCACATTGGCAGAGCAATTGCAAATTATTAAATAGTGGCAATAAGGTGGTCCATGCCTGGAGGCTTGATGTTTCTTCAGATAAATAAATTATAAAATTAAAACCTGCTATTCAGAACAGCAGCTGTCTGTGTAACAAGAGCTGTCTTTAAAAGAGTGACTGTGTTGGGAGACCTCAGAGTTAGAAGCACCATGAAAAATGGTTTTAACCGTAGTTTCTAAGCTAATGTTGAGGTGATTTGTGGCAGTGGACACATCACCTCTACAGCTATTGTTGTTGTGCTATTATGGGTCATATTTTTGATTCCAAGGTTTTCATTCGGGACGGTTCCTTGAACAACATGCTTATTTTTTAAAATGCTTTAATCAATACTACATTGTTTTATTTTTCTTAAAGTGATTGTTGTAATTGTATTACCATTTAATCACATTAGCATTTAAAAGCTTCCAAACTAGATTATTGAATTAACATCGTCTTGGGTTTTATTCAAATTTTAGCAGGTATCACAAAAGTAGCTAAGTAAATGGCAATATTATTATGAAAATGTAAAACTGAGTGCAAGAAGGACTACATGCTGCCAGAAAAAGGGCTTAAGAGGCCTTCAGTTCAACAAGGTATATCTGCTTTCCTGCATGAGAATGCTGAGATGGGAATAAAGATCAGAAAAATTAAAGTCGTTTCACATTGATTTATTCCTTATTCACAGTAGTGTGTATTTAGCTTTGAAGCAGAAACACGCACAGAAACATAGAAACATGCACAGTTTATTCATTAGCTTCGCAAGTAACAACCCATGGTTGCGAAACTTGACAGATTGACAGAAAAACAGATTGTCTTTCTTTCACAAAGTGCAACAATTCCTTATGCATATTATAAATTTGTGTTTTTTAAGTTTTTTTTTTTTTTTTTAGGACAGATGATAAAACAATTAAATCTGATTATTTTTTTTTCCACATTTTAAGTAAATTGCAATAAAATGTACCAGCTATCTGGGCTGATCCTCTCTGTGTGAACCATACTTTTATTGATTGAGATTTTAAAAAAATAACCTGGAAGTCTGGGCTTTCTTCAAAGAAGATGTATGTGTTTTCATTTACATATTTGAGATTGCTTTACAGTGGACACTGATAATGTAATGTTTCTTTCTTCCTCAAGAGGAAAATGTTGGATTTATTTTCCCCAATTGCAGAAAATAGATCAAATTAGAGAACCCAAGATGTTGGGTGTTTGTTCTACATCTTAAGACAAAATTCACATTATTTTTACTAAATATTTTATAAATTATGAGTTTATCTTCTCCATTTAGTAAAGTTATCACCCTTCCCTTTTTTGTACATGGTGACATTGTAAGGTAAAGTATGCCCGATTAAGCCTGATGTTGATATTAAGAAAGATGCCTGAGGCCATTTAGTGATTAATCACTGCAAAGAAAAAGAGGCCTCCCATCCCTCCTCCCTCACTGTGCTCTGCTTTTGTGTATCCACATCTGTGTGGTTTCACTTTTCCTGAAGCAGTATATCTGGTACTCACTAGGTACCTTTCTGTGCCAGTTCAACTCACTGATCCTGCAAAAAGTAACCCAGTAAAAAAATTAAGGCATCTCTGCCAGATGAGTTGAACTGCCTCATAGAAGGTTCCAGCTGGCACCAGAGTGGCACAGGGTAAGAAACAGGTGTGTGCAATTTGTTCTATTTTAAAGAAGTTTCATGTGAATGTGGTTCCCTTCTACTTGGAGTACTCAGAGTATACTATGAGCACACATGTGATCTCATACAGCAGTTTAGCTAGCAGGTGTTTTATTGCATTGAAATAAGAAAACTCAAAAGATTCAATTTCTAAATTTGTAAACTATTTTCCTAAAAGCTTAAATTATATTTACCAAATCTGGACTCACTTAGCATTTATTATTTTTACACTTACCATTTATTTCACCTAAACATTTATTTATTAGCGATTTACACATTTATTTATAAATTTATTTCTCCTAAAAAAACTGTTCCTGTGACATGGTTGTTATTACAAACACAACCTAGTAAGACTTAATCTAAGTAACTTGTTGATCACGAGTCTTATCACTTTCAGCAGCACCATTATAGAAAGACATTTGCACGGTTTATCAATGTGTGAATATTTGTCGTCGTTAGTTTCTTGTTGATGGCTCTTCTGTAGATAGCTCTCTTGCTTTCCATGGAACTGGCTGAGCAAATGCTCTCAAGTGACATTACAGTTTGCATATTCAAGTTGAATATCTACTTGAAAAGTTGAAAATGTACTTTCTACAAGTTTCACAGTCCCCTTTTACTTGCTGCTGAAACAGCACTTACAAGCAGAATATACTAATTTGGGCATGAGCAAAACGGATTGTTTTGTGTAGTTGTGGTGCACATAAAAATGGACAGAATTCAACCTAACGGTATGTGAAATGACAGTTTAGCAAGCGACAAAACTGCCTTGAGATTTGTTGAGATTTCATATTTATGATCATACGCTGAAGCTGGAGGTTAGCTGCGAACTGTATAATGACCAGTTGGCAGCATCACGTTGTGTTGTTATTGCTTAGCTTTCTTGCCGTGAGTCACTGTGTAGCAACACAATTAAAAAGGAGAGAAGGAGGCAGGGAGGTGTGAGGAGAGGGAGGGAGGAAGAGAGGAACAGAAGAAGAAAGGAAGAAAGGAAGGGTGGCAGAAAGGACAGCAGAAAAATAAAGGACAGCAAGGAAGAATGGAAGCAAAAGGAGGAAGGAAGAAAAAGAGCAAGTGGAGAAATGAATGGGAAGACTGAGGAAAAATATGTTTCAATACTAATAACAATAGGTAGACAATCAAGGAATTATTCAAAAGAAATGCAGCAACACATCACCTAGAAAGTTTGCTAGAGCTCCAAGCTGAGGTATTATCAAGGTAAAGGCATAAACTAGAAGTTTCTTTGCGAGGGATAAAAATGTGTTTGCAGGAAACACAGTCCTCTTTCTTTCCACCCTAAAAATCACAAGTAAGCAAAAAGAATGCAGTGACTGATAAAATGAGAAACGCTAAAATTCAAAGACGAGGACAGTATCCATAGACCAGCTAGAATGGAGAACACTAGGTATCACTATAGACAGCAAGGCAGAGATTGTGGTTATTTATGCTGCCATCATGGAGCGCATCATAGCTGTGGTGATAAAAGTACGAAGAGGTAATACTTAAGGATACAACTGGCTGTGTTCTTCAAGCAGATACACTTTCTGGTTGTGATGATATTCTATGACTCATAGGGAAGTGGCCAGTGCTTGATGCTGATGAGGAAGCTACACTATTCCACAAAGGCAGAGAAGGGTCATTAACAGACCAGCGTAGACCAGCACAGACCAGCGCAGAAATGGAGGACACTACTTCTGTTTCATTGCCAGAGAAAGCATATGAGCAATCACTGTTCAGGAGCAATTAGAAAAGCCCTGGAATTTAAAAAACAGCAAGTACCCATTCCCTGCCAAGGTGTGAAGCAGCTTATTTAGAGTTCTAGTGCTTATTTCTCTAAGGCTATTTATTTTCTTCTGTGTAGGGTTTCAGAGCCAGCATTGGTATGAATGGTTTCCAGCTAACTCTCTTCTATAGCAAATTTCCTGTGCGTTGATGAAATTTCCTGTGTGCATGACTTTTCATAGCATTCCCCAGGGCAAATTCATCTCAAAAGTCAGGGGAAGAGATAAAAAGGACTAGACTTCCCAAAGTTTTCGTAAGCCATTTGTTTTGACAGACTTTGGTAATACAGCAGCAATACTCGTTGAGTAGTCTTCTTCAGAATATTTTGCTTACAAGAACTCTCTACATTTCAAAATATATTTCCACTTCAAATCCAATCAAAACCACAAATCAGGCTCTTATGTTTATACCAGATCTATAAGCATTTATGGCTTATAGGAATGCTTCAGACTAGACATCCTCAATATATTATCACAATGCTTTCCTTTTTAATTTCTAAAAATACTCTCACAAAATCAAGAAATGTTTTCTATCCATTTATTTCTATTAAGCCTGCAACAATTAAAACAAACAATCACACTGATTTCAACAGAGTAATGATGTGACCTTCTATAAATAAACCAAACCCCTTCAAATTGAGTTATTTCCTGTCAGTTTAAAATAGCTACTATCTGGTATGTCCTCAGTAATGTAACTAAAATCTCTGAACTAGACTTTATCTATTATAAAATTTATAACAAGGCCTTCAGGAAGGTTCTGGAGCATTTCTGAATACCAAACAGAAAGATGGACTTTTCAGAATCATTTGAAACATTAAAAGAAGAAGCAGCTCAATGTTTTCCTTAATTGAAACCCCATACAGCATGGTTCATACCAACCTATTTAATGCTGGTCAATATCTGAGCAGCATAGGTTTGAATGAGCAAGTAAGAAAAGTAGATTTAGGAAGAAATACCAATAAACCAACACATGTAATAGTCTTTTGTGAAACTAAACCATAAGCAGCAGAACCTATGGCAAAATAATGAGTTTAGTTCAAATACACGACGCTTATTAAAAAGAATAAGGGTTGTTATCTCAGAACTGCCTCTGTTACGAACTTTGCGTCCTCAGCAGAACATAAAATGGAGAAATATTCTACATTTTAATACTACTGCAACCATTACATGGCCTGCAGGGGCCATTGCGATCACCTTGTGTGACCTCCTGCGTAGCAAAGGCAACAAGACTTCACTGAGTTCAGTCTTGTTTGAAATAGAGAATATGGAAGTTCTACTTCCACGAGTCCATGATTTTATCACAGGCATTCAAAAAGTTCTATGAAGCAATTTGGGGAAAGAGAGGAGTGGTGAGCATACAGACAGCTGTCACTAGGCATATCTAGAGTTGTCATTCTCCTTAAGCCTACACAGAGAGGCATCACACACTTCTCAGAGTCCTGGCTGTGCTCTGGACCCTCACTATCATTTTTTATACAGCTAGGGGAGGCTTCTGAGCAGAAACTCCAAGAAATTCAATATGGCCCTTATCACAGGGAATTTTTATATATATGTTTTTAGAATTTCATACAGATCATGCTTTTTAAATAGCTTTTAAAGTCCATCTTTCCCATTAGAAGCAAGGAAGGAAATTCTACTTTTCATACCTCACCAAAAAGTATGTAAGACTGTTAAAACAGTACTTATTAAAGTAATCAAGAGACTACTTGTTTTACATACAGGTTTACAGCTAAAAAAAGAATGACCTTTATCCTCTATAAAGCATATGAACTATTAAAACAAACAAAACTATGCTATTCCAGAAACACAATGTTAGCTATCAGAAACTTACATACTTGTTGAGACTTACATATGTGCAACTATTCAGCCCTCAGAATTGTTCCAAAATTTGCTGAAACCAATTTTTCAAAATGCTGTTACTAACTAATGAATACATATATTCCTGATTTCTAGATGAGTGCAAGTTTTGGTATTGTTTTACCAAAGCAAAGTCATCCTTTCTAGAGTAAATGTTTCTCCATATTCTTCTTGTCTCTTCCTATGAAGACAGGCTGAGAGAGTTGGGGTTATTCAGCCTGAAGAAGAGAAGACTGGAGGGAGACCTTGTAGCAGCCTTCCGGTATCTGAAGGGGGCCTACAAGAAAGCTGGAGAGGGACTTTATACAAGGACATGTAGTGATAGGATGAGGGGGTGTGGCTTCAAACTGGAAGAGGGGAGATTTAGATTAGATACAAGGAAGAAATTTTTCACTCTGAGGGTGGTGAGGCACAGGAACAAATTGCCCAGGGGAGTTGTGGAGGTCCCATCTCTGGAGGTGTTCAAGGCCAGGCTGGATGGGGCTCTGAGCAACCTCATTTAGTGGAAGGTGTCCCTGCCCATGGCAGAGGGGTTGGAACTAGATGACTTTAAGGTCCCTTCCAACTTAAACCAGTCTATGATTCTATGATTCTATGATAGTGTGACTTGACTGCTTCACAGAAGGAAAAGTTGGACATATTTTCTTACCAGGACTTTTGCTGAAATTTGCCCTAGTTAAGCTTTTTTATTATTATTCATTTTTTTTCAACCCTGTATTTTTTTTCAACACTTCAGTATATTTCTCACATGGCCCCCTACCCTGAACAGAAAAATCAGCTGACCCTTAAACACTGTGCTAGACTGAATTTTGTAACCCGTTGATAGCTCAGCTAGTGCTCCAGAATCATGGGGATGGACACGGCAGGAAAATGAACGTAGAGTCAGTTCTTGTTATCAAGTAAATACTATGTCTATAATTTTCTTTTTACTTACTAAATAATTTCATTTTTTAAACAATTTTTAACACTGAAATGGGATTGAGGCTTAAAAAGGTTTTCTTGTTCCATACATTAAACCTGTTAAGGGAATGGTGAGATGCAGTAGTGAAATTTTACTGCTAAAAACTCATCATGTTTCCCTCTGGCTAGAATATACTATTTGCTTTAAAACCAAATAACAATTCAAGCTGTTGAATAGAAAGGATGAGGTGGTTATTTCTGATTATAAGAAAAGCATTATGATTTCTCTTCTGGGCTTCCAAAGGCATCTTTACAATATCTGTGCTAAATATGTTCATGTCCGAACTCAGACAGAGCAATAATAACAACTGACAGCTATATAGCATATTCCAGGCAAAGACATCAGTAAATTCTACAAACTAATTAAAAATTGTATTTTCAGGGATCACTTTCCCATCACTGAAATCTTGACAATTCTAGAGTGAAAATTAGCAACACTTAAAACAAAAACATACAAAGCAACATGTTCAAGATGGAAAACTAGAAGCATGTCTCCTTGAAACTTCAGTAGAAATTTAGACAGTCAGAAAACATAAGCTGTAGTGCAATTTAGCCAGAACATTAGGTAAACGCTGCAAAAACAATCTGTATGATTTTGTGTTTAGAAATAATAATGTCTAAAAGAATCAACATGCCTATCTTCTTTACGTTCAGGGTCCCTAGCCAACTAAGCTAGAGCAATCTATGCATTTTCACCTTGTTCTAAAACTGGGTTGAGCAGAGGTGAAGGTGTCTGAAGATTCCAGATATAAGTCCTTCAGAGCAATGGGGCTGAGCAAAGGCTTTGGGTAACTCATATCTTGCCCTAGACATCAGCTCTGCTTTGTCTGTCCTAGGCCTTTAAAGAGCAGTAGCCTTACTGCAATGCTGAAGAAGACAATGCTGATGTTCTTAAAAATCATCAAAGAATTCTCATCTGGAAGGTTTCTCATCAGCGTCCCCCAGGAGGAACTCAGACTGTACTGAATGAATGGATGATTTTCCACTGACATGCTGGAGCTCACAGGTCAGGTAGCATGCAAACATTTTTCTTTCAGACAGCTCAAGATCAGGTTTTCTTTTGATAGATGACAATTTTCTATATTCATAAATAGTTTAGTAAGACCCCAAGAATAAGTGTGTGCAAGGGTGTGTGTGAGACATATGTGGCAAGTGCCCCTGGAAAAGATGAGTTGATATCAAAACCCCAGAGTAAGGGACTTCTGTTATCACAGGGTAGTCTTCCTGTCAGTGTAGACAACGTTGAATGAATGAAGAAAATGAGAGGTAATTCCCTCAAGCTCTTTAAATAGCCAAAATAGGGTAATCACAAATTCAGGCATTAAGAAATATTTTACAGATAAATGCTTTCCTTCATTTTGTTTTTCTGCGATATTTAGTCACTTTTAGCCCTTTCTTATACTTCATGCTATACTGATGATATCAGAAAATATTACTAGCACAGTTAGCTTACCTGTACAAATAATGCTTTTCTAAACAATTAATATAATTTAAAGCTTTTTTTATGTATTTATTTTTCATGTATTTTTTTATATTAAGGTTAAAGTGAGTTAGTTTAAAATTAAGTCATATCATAAATACAATTCTCATTTCATTTAACCTTACCTTATATTCTCCTTTTTTCTTAATCTCTTCAAAATAATTGTCTTCTATTTCCTCGTCATTACCTTGGTAATTTCCTCCACTGCTTGATTTAGAAAATGGTATTCAGGAGGGCAGTAGAGGATGAATAGGCTAAGATATAATAATTCTGTTTATTGTTTTACAGATTACAGGGAGCAATTTGTTTTATGAAGCAGCAGAGAATAAAACAGGCACTATTCTGGAAATTAAAGGTCTGCCAGTGTGCTGCACAATTCTCGTCTGAATTAAAGATTAATTAAATACTTTTAAAAAAATCAAAGTAAATGTCAGAGGCAAAGAGCTGAAATTAAAGAATATAGAATAACTATTACAAGCATAGCTAAGGCAAAATCATTTGAAATATTATAATAGATAATGCATAATAATGTCTGGAAAATAATCTTATCTTTTTTCAGGTCCAGGATTCAGCATAAACAGATATTGATATGATAACAATATGTTGGTGCGTAGTTAATTACCATGGGTTTAGAACTGAGGTTGTTTTTTTCCTCTCATGTATATTAAACTGCTTATAATTTTCAAATAAATAATAAAGAACCTTATATATGTAAATGGTTTTGATTGATGAAAGTCTTCTAGACCTTTGTTTCTCCTAGGAAAAAAGCAAAGAACACAAATGTGTTAAACTGAAGACACACAGTCTGAAATCCTGTAAAAGTTGTCAACTGTTGATGCAAAAATGGAACATCATAAATGAGATTTTTCTCCTATCAAACTATTTGCCCCATTACTCCATGGTTTGTGTATTGACTGCTGTGAAAGTTAAGTCTTTTTTAAAGAAAAAGGACCAGATCCAAGAGTGACAAGAAGGCTTCTTTCCAATTTGTATTTTGGTAAAAAGCGTACTAGGAGGGGAGGAGGAAGAGTGCTAAACATAGTAAATATGAAAAGAAACAAAAAGCATCTACCTTCTGCAGCCTTCTTTTCCACTTTTGCTTCCCTATCCTAATGTTTACGTGTATTCCTTTCTTTTTGCCTTCTTCCCAATCTGTTCATTCACATTCCAGCTCTTTTCATCTTCCCCTTTATCTTCTACATAATTTTGTGTAGTCTTGTAAATTCTGTAATTCCCCGGTATAACTTCCCTATTGCAACTTACTCTGTTCAGCTAGTTAAGATGTTTCAGAACTGCATAAAAACATAAGCTACTCCTTTTCTTACAAGCTGTGGTGAGCGTAGTCCTACTAGCCTAGCATGACCTTCCTTTTAGGCAGAGACAAAGACATCCCTTACTGCTCTCTCTTGCTCAGACAGGTGCTGACTTGTCTTCCTCCTTGGACAGGATTTTTTATTGTTTATAATGGTTTACAGTCTCTAGGTTCAGGTCAAAATTTTCCCAGTAGTCTGAAACGTCACCTGCCTCACTTAGTAGACTAGGTAGTATTACATGGAGACACGCAAGACTAAATCAAAGGCCCTGCATACATGGTTATTAAAATATTTTACCGAGCCTACAGATGAAAGAAGGGCATTCAAGTCATTGAATATGCTCTTCAAAGAGTCTTAAGCAACAGAGAGATGTGCTTAGGACATAGGCAAAGAGAAAAGGAGGAAATCAGATGGTGTATTGACTGGCATTGATTTGAAACTCTTTCACTGAGCTTCTAAAGATATCTTAGATATTCATTTGAGAAATAAGGGATGGTTTTAACTCAGCAAGTATGTGCATTATACGCTTCAGACTTACTGAGAACAAATTCTTACTGTGAATTATCATTCAAGCATCTCAGTTCTCTATATACATGTACTTATGAATTTGCATTTCAACAGAATGTGAAGCTGAATTATATGAAATCTATTTTAGATAACATACTCAAGCTTTGAGGGAGAAAATCTTTTCTAGAGCTACAAACCTTTTATCATTTCTGTCTATTTTAAGCTTGCCATTTTACAGAGAAAGACAGAAGCTTACTGCTAGAGGTAATTCACTGAGTAATGGAAACAAGCAAACAAAAAAGTGAAAGAATAAGGATTATATTAATAATAATTTTTATGATTTGTTTATTTTTACATTTCAATGGATGCTGCTGTGTGTGTATGGGTGTGTGTGTTTTATGAAACAGATTTTTAAGTAAAACAATGGAGATCAATTTTTAGATGGGATTTCACTGAAGTGTCTAATAGCACATCCAGGAGGGACTCTAAAGAACTGCCTATCACAGATGACCAGAAAGAAATTTTAACTGTTATGCTGTCTTTAGCTGTCCATTTAAATTTTCAAGGGAGCACAAAGGCTTGAACTGATCTCTCAAAATATGAGAATACAATAGGAACCGAAGGGAAAGGGAGCTGATAATTGATTGAATGCGTTTCTGCATCTGTCGTCTCCTTCTGATATTAATGCCTATAAATCACTTTTAAAACATCTTCAGAACCTATCAGGGGAAATTGGAGTCGTGCTTGCTTAACTCCATCCATTTATGTCTGACTTATCTATCAAGGAAATAGTGATTAATTGTGCTTCACAGAATCACAGAATCACAGGATAGTTGAGGTTGGAAGGGACCTCTGGAGGTCGTCTTGTCCAATGCCCTCTGCTGAAGTGGGTCCACCTAGACTCAGTTTCCCAGGACCATGTCCAAACAGCTTTTGAATATCTTCTTTGTCATCTGACTTTCAGGTAATTAATTTTCAATGAGCTACTTGATTTTTTACTTATTTGAAATTGTCCTTTCTTACTTTAGTAATAAAATGGTCACAGTCAACAGTTGTGATCATGAAATCTGATGACCACATAAACTAGCAGGAAATACCAACCCTGATTTCATAATAAGGCAAATAGCCGTTAAGCTTTGGAGAACTTCACTAACCTGCCACTATTTGGCAATTTTTAGCTAAAAAATGTTGATACTTCACACTTGCAAACAAACTTTTCTGCTTAGTGTTCTTTGGAGTTTGTTTAGAATGATCTGTATTATCTCTTGCTGTCTTATTTTACATGTTGCATATTTTAGTAATCCACAAATATTGCTATCGTTTGTTCACTGTTTCATGTTTAAATAATTGCTGAACTTACGCCTATGCTTTGTGTTCAGCTAACCACATTCAAGGAAATGCTGTCAGTAGTCAGGCCAAAGATTTGCCCACACATCAAAGAGATTGCAATGCATACTGGAACTCGGGAGGTTTGAGGCTTCTAACACTACCTCTGCTATACAGGTAACACCATAATCTTTATAGTAAAAGTAGAAAAACATATGACTGGTGGATAGGCATCAATAAATCTACAAATTTATTGTAGAGGTAGATGAGAACCAAACTTACTGCCAAACCCACAAATCTCATTTTCTATATTTAATTGGTAATTAAATGGTTGGACTTGACGATCTTAAAGGTCCCTTCCAGCCTCAACAATTCTATGATTCTATTTTTTAGGCTCTTTGGCTGTTTCAGAAACAATATTTTTTCCATTGCATTTTTACTTTTTTCAACTATCTCAGGGATATATGGAAGTATGCAAAACATACCATAACATTATTGACACTCACTAAACTGCAAAGCAAATTTGAGTTGTGCTCTACTTCTGTGCAGTTTTAGGTGAGCTTTGACTTTATCCTGAACAATTCACATAACTCCTGTTCCACTCTATCTGGTGTTCACCAAGGGCAGATCATTCCTTTACTGAAGTGAGTACTGAATGTAGGTCTGAGTAAATGTTTCAGACTTGACATATAAAGCTGTTTGCTCAAAAGTATTTTCCAGTTGATTTTTTCAGCTTGAATTTATATTCGCTATCACACAGTGATTTTCCTATAGTGATTTTCACTGAAACTTTATACCAACCAACTGCTATATACTTCTGTTTTCTTCTACTCCCACTGTTTTTCCTAGCTACCCACCTGAGACATAAAAAGAATTTAAACAGTTAATATATGCCAACAATGATACAATAGATTTCCAGGTATGCAAGTGTGACAGATGTGAGTTATTTTTTACACAAGAATAAATCATTCTGCCCTTTAGCTGCCAGGCTGTCAGCTTCACCTGTGTAATTTGGAGAGAGCATTTCCTAATTTTCATAAAATGGCAGATTTCAGGTCCACAGACTTCTTTGTGAATAATTGCTGGTTTCAGGAGAGTCAATGCTCTCCTTTCATAATGATCTTTAACACCTTAGGAATTAATTCTGTTTTATAGAAAGAAACCTCCACAAATACTTCTTCAAAGTCTAGGTAATTAATCCAGCCCATGAAAGGGAAAATAATGTAAGAGCTGAGATTTTTCTAGCACAATTTTTAGTTACAGCAGATGTTATAGAAGTCTTATCTTTATATCATGTCTTTCAGGAATACAGCACAATCAACTAAGCTTAGTTATCAAGGATTCTAACTGTTTTTAGGTGCCTGGGAAATTTGACCTCTCATGCTAAATTCACATCATTTGTACTCTGTTGACCTCAGCTGAATTCAACAAAGATAAAACTGGGCTTCTTTTTCTTCAGCTTTCAGATATGAGATATCTGCATCACAGGGTATTACATGGCTTAATTCTGTTATTCATTCATTAAATGCTTTAAGATTGTCAAATGAAAGGTTCTGAAAAACTGGGATATTTTTCTTCTCATAACAAGATTGTAAATATATATGTAAGGTAAAGGACAGGTGGATAACTGAAATGTAAGGACATGTGAGTTTTGAGGATATCTGGTTAACAACTATTCAACATAAGAAAAAAAGACAAGAGATTGGAAAACTAATAAATTAAACACCAAGGTACACAAAGCCTAATGAGAGATAATGAAGACAATAACAAAAATGAGAACATTTATGTCTCTGATTGATGGACTCAAGTGAGTAAGGGTCTACCAGTAGTGAATTCCTAGTGATCGGCTGGAAAGGACCAGACAGTCTATGCTGCTCGTGTCTGTGTGAGTGCTGTTGGTGCTTTTGTGGGTGATAGAAAAGGAACTGCTCTGCCTGCACTGGTCTGTGAGGTTGCCTGGGAAGTTGGACTCGTTCAAACAAATTCATTTGAATAGCGGCAAATGCAAAGCTGCTTAGTTCTAATTTTCCCCTGAAAGGTAAGTAATCTTAGCTATCACTAACTGCCTCAAATGCAGGTCTGTGGGCTATGTTATAGTTTTCAGTCAGAGGAGCCTACAGAAGGTCAATTCACGTATCAGCACTGGATTAATCAACTTCTGTAGGTAACCATCTCTGCCCATTCACAGCAGAAGAAACCCAGGTGACCTAGGCAAGAAAAGTAAATTTTAGAAGGCTAAGGTTAAGTACAAGAAAATCTCAAACACAGGCTTCAAGAAAAAATAGAAGGCTGGATTTTTCTGGAAAGAAAACTGTTTAGAGATCATGGAGTTTCCAGTGCAAACCTGTAATTAGTGTTACCCTGCACAAATAAACAGGGTGGAAAGAATTAGGGAGCTAGTCCTCCTTTTGTACACAGTGCTGATAAGATCAATGTAATAGATTGCTACCAACTGATCCTTCTTAAACAATTTGAAGAGGGTGCCGATAAACAAGACATTGTGCAGCAAAAGCTATAACAAAACAGTTCAAGGGGCTCGGTATTCATAGTGTACATGTCTCGTCAGGACATCATTACGTGAAGTCCTAAGGGTCTCTGGATCTCTGACACACATTTAAATATATTTCCCAAGCATATAAGGAAGATTGACATATTCTTTGATTTCTTTCTTAGCCTGATTGTTTGAAGTTTGTATTTCCTATACTACATCAATTTTACTCACAAAATTCTGTAAAAATGTAGTTTTGAATGTAAATACTGAGATTTTCTAGAAGCAAATTACAAACACAGTTCATCATATAAAATTAGTATTCACAGAATTCATCAGCCAGTTTGAAAGATCTTGATTTCTGACACAGACTTTTGTCTCCTGAGCTCTGAAGTGATTACATAAATAGTTTTCATCCTTTGGATGAACAAGCCAGTAAAAAGGGTAAGATACTAAATATCTGTGTTTCACAGGTTATTCTTTTGGCAGGGGAAATATTAAGACTCAAATATCTTTGGCTCTGTTCTAGTTATTTCACTCTGCAATGCTCAGCGCCATACTTTTTGCATGCTTTCTTCTACGCCTTGAGTTTTCTCCTGCAAAGCAGGTCTTCCTTTTGTGAAAATTGTTATCCAGTTCTATTCCCGGATGAAGTCTGTAACTTTAATTTCCAACATCACCACTTTCAAGCTCCGAAGAGATCATTGGCTCAAGAAATTTGTCAATATAACCTATCTTTTTAATGTCTACTTTTTTGACCCTCACCCAGAAAATAACTGGAACCAGAAGACTTCTAGCAATCAATACCATAGATATGAGCCTTTCACAGAAAGAGATAAAAAAATATGGGTAATCTAAATAAATAATATCGTGAATAAAGAACTGCACAATCCAGATATGGCATAGACCATTGTTGATGTACTACAGTGATGTGAAATACATCAGCAATGATTACATGGATACTAAATGAAGTGGGTTTTTAAGCAGAAGGGAAAAAATGGTAATTAGAACTATGGAAAAGTTTCATCTCAAGCAGCTTCAGTTTTGGAAATGTAGACAAGTAAAATAAGAACAATAAACTCCAAGTGATACTACTGGGAGATTCAAAGCTAGCCCTTGAGAGAAGAGTTATAATTTGACATATAGCAGAATTTTATTCATATCACTGAAGTTGAACAGTGTTGGTAAGTAGACATGAGAGAATATAAAAAATGTAACAAAGAAACCCCCTTGAGCAAAGAGTTGCACATGTCATGGTATTCAGTAGAAGCCAAATTACAGCGAAGGCAGTAGATTACATAATTTTTCTGGAGCTGCTAAGCAACAGGAGGAGAGCAGATAGCAAAATAAACATTATTGTTGCTGAATTCCTTGATACATATTGTTTTCATACAGGATAAGAAGATTATCTGGTTGGGCACTAGCACGTAAGTCAATGCATTCCTAAAGTCATTTTTAATTTGCTTTTCCACAAACACATAGCTGATCATAACAAAGTAAATCCCATGGTTTAAAGTACTGACTTTAGCTCCACTGGAAAAGTACATGATGGGCCATTATAACTGTTTTAAAAAGCTATATTTGCAGTGGTATGGAAAATTGCACTGGTTACTGCATTAATCTCATGTCAGCATTGAAGTTGATATTTTTTTTGAAGAGATAAATGAAAAAGTTAATTAAGGAAGGGGAGAATAAGCAATATACAAGCTCNAAAAAAAAAAAACCAAAACAAAAAACCCCCAAAATATCCACTTGTCTCAAAATATGCTTCTCTAGGAAAAGTTTCCTTTTCTTAAGATGGAGGCTGATAAGACAGCTTGATAAACTCTTTGCTGTGAGAATCTAATAATCACAGAGGATCAGACTAGGTCTGCTCATTGGCCATTATGGAAGAAAAGACAATGTAAGCCCTTTTCCAGATCTTAGATCTGGAGAGAACATCAGTCAGTGGAGGGATGTGCTTTTTAATAAGGTGGTAAAACAATAGATGTCTTTATAATAGGAAGAGCTGAACAGCACAGTTGTAGTCTCTCCTGTTCTTTGAATTTATTTGTGATATTAATCTTTGTATATTCCACCAATCTCTAAAAAACTCATCAATTTTCTTGTAAAAATCAAAACTTCTATAGAAATCCATTATTTAATAGGCTTTCTGCAACTATCTTCCTATGGAGTATTTTAATTTTTATTACTTACTCTTATCATTGTTTTGTTTTCAATAGTGAGGGCATTTTTATTATTAATTTGAGCTTTATCTATGCCAAATTCTAGTTAACGTCTTATGCTGTCTTATTCTTTTACGTATACCCTGTAGAACATCCATTATCTGGCAGCACACTCAGCACACCAGATGATACTTGCATTGTTTATTACGGTTAATTTCAAAGTAGTTCCCATCAGTTTTTCAAAACTACGTGAAGAAAAATCTCTCTATTCTGCCTCATAAACATAAAGCACAAACCTCAATCTCTCTATTCTGCCTCTGCAACATAAAATGCAAACTATATTATCCCTTACTTCTTGCACTTACCATGCAGCTATATTACTATTAAGGAAAACAAGACAAGAGTTGACATAACTATCCTGTTGAGAAGTTTACACTGTATTTAATGTAGTCCATAGGTGAATATCACTCTTATTTATACAGCACTAAATGGTACTTGGGGTTTTAGAGGCTGTAAGAAGACACAGAATTCACCTGACAGAATGTAGGAACTCAAAGGAGAAGGAAAGTCAAACAGATGAAGAAGGGGATGCAATGCCAGAGTAGAAGGGATCTCCTGAATCATTGGCTGAGGTCCTCAGCTCCAGCAGGTAAATCTGTCACAGAACAACTTTCATTAACTGTGTAGGGTCTGCCTTCATATTCCAGTTGCCTTCTGCTGCTGAAAGACTCTTCTGGAATCTTGTTTCTCAAGTATTTGGAAACGAGCTTCTATTTTCCAGTCTAAAGGTGAATATGGACAGTTATCCTTGTTATTTGGTGTCAATAGTTGATTTTTAACGTATATTTTGTGAGTGGATGGAGCTTAGTGTTGTTCCTAGGCTTTCCTGGAAAATACTCTCGTGTGTCCTACAGATGTAGGAGCACCATAAAGGACAAAGATGGCAGTGGCATGTAGATACACAGAAGAATGTGAAGCTTAAGAGGGACGGGGTTTCAGGCAGGCAAAAGAAAGGGGGCTGTTCTTAGGAATCCCCTAGGGAAACTGGACTCCTTGGGAGAAGAGACGCTCATGGAGTAACCTGAGGCCAAGCAAAGGGGGCTTGACCATGTAGTGCAGAAGAATTCAGAGGCCAGAATATAAGGGCACAGGAAAGTAAGGGTGGGCAGTATAAGGCAGGAGGACTGAGAAACGAAGGGGAACTTGTGTGTGTCCATGGGGAGTGTCCCTGAATCCTGCTTTGACGCACACTCTGCCTCACAGTTACTGCTGGGCACTGTCTTCTCCAACCTCATCCTTTGCTGTTGTGAGTGCTGTGATCCTAAGCAAAGAATTTCTGGCACATTTGGGTTTTTTTATGTGGATCTATATAAAAAAAAAAGATGGACCTGTAGCTGCATAAGGGCTCTATAAGCTCATGTGTTAGTAAGATGGCTGATTCATGAGAGTGAGAATGCTAGAGTACAGACAAGTATAGACTGAGAAGAATAACTTTGACTGACTCCGCTCACCTGAGAGTTTGATTAATTTTGCTGTGTTAAAAGGAAATGTTTCCTTTGTGTTTTGTGTCCCACAACATCTCCACATTTTACTGCATCTGGTCAGAAAGAAATCTTTCATGGGCACTTTTCACTTTGTAAAGGTTCATGTAAAAATAGCAGGCAAGAATTTTTTTGCATGAGATCACAGTACAGCAAAGCAAGAGGCTGAAGAAGAGTGTTCAGCAATCCGTCTGGTGCAGGGTTCAGGGACACTGAGTAGAAGTATATAGGTTGGTACCAAAATACACCAAGACTCTCCTGGCCCAGATCCCAATCCCATTCTCTGTTGTTGACAATGCACAGCTAAGAGTAAAGAGAACACTTTTATGTTTACAAAAGTCTCACTCTTTTCAAAGAAATGCATGTCTGAGAATGTTAAAATCCTGTATCACTGGGATTTCAGCTTCTGGATGACTTAGAAACTTCCATAAAAAAACCTGAATATAGAAATTGTGTAGCTCTTATTCCCATTGATTAAGACCGTAAAATTCCAGTTCTGTTTTTGAAAGTAGTTAAATCACTTAGGCACTTTTATCACAAAGTTCCTCTCTAAACTATAACATATGTTCAGTTTACAACTCTGGAAGGTGCACATAGTCACATTACCACCTGCACTGGATTTGGATATAAATATTTATTACAATTCAATCTCCAGTCAGAGCATCACTCACAAAACTGCGGATGAAGAAAAGCCAAGATGACAGGACACAGATGAATGCTAATACATTTGAACTTTTGCTAGCAGTAGTCAGCTTTGATATTAACACAGTCCCTTCTTTTGTCATGCTCAGTATATTGAAAAGTTATTTTAACTGTCTAAGTCTAATAACATCACCAGTCATAATCCATTCCAGAATCTGAGGAAAGTCATTGACTTTTTCCCCCCTCAGTCATCTTCATCATCTGCCTAGACTGAACAAGACAAAATTATTTTCACTTACTAAGGATTTCATAAATCACTGATGCTATGATAATTGCCAAGTATCACAAGAGTTCTGCTGGTATTTAAGGAAGTTTAGCTTGAAATTCATGCCATTGATGAATGAAAAAGAAGTTTTCAGAGACTGTTTTTATGCATTTTCATCAGACCACTGTCATATCATGTTGACTAGAAAAGAATAAATATGAGTTAAGTAATACTCTTTATATTACTAAATGCACTTATTATAAGTTGGTATAAAAGTGAGTGTCTGGGGAAAATTTAAGAGTATTTAACAATTATATTGTAATAAATTCTGCACAACTACTCTGTTATGACTCTGCCCGCTCTGGTTTCCTATTTATTACTACAAGGACAATGATGCTTACTACAACTCCTTTTACTTTTAGAGCTTGTCAGTTTTGTCACTAACTAGTCTGGAGACCCCCGAGAATTTCCACCCATCTTTTTCACAACTTGCTGAATGTCACTGAAGCAGGTACACCTTGCAAAAGATATAGAACCCATCCACTACCATGTCCTCGAACTTTTACGTACTCATCACATCTTTGGTATTATATCCTTCAGCGCATACATATATATATATCTCTCACATAAGATTTGGGTTTTTTCTTTCTTTCAAGAGTTCTCAAGATATGTCTCTAGTCTCCCAAATCGCATGAAATTTTGGGGTGGCAAAATATACTTTAAAGCAAGCTTGTTAAATAAGAAAAAAAAAAGGCAACTTACATAGAAAACAGTATTTTGAAATAAAAAAGAATGTTATATAAGTGGATAAAGAAAAATATTTCAAGTGTCACAATATTTAATTAGTTTATTAATGCAAGTACCCTGTCGTTAATGTATAAAGTGCACTTTACCTTGAGAAGGCAAAAGCTGGGAGTAGCCAGGTGCATCACACCATGGCTCCTCACGGCTTGGATGGGTGTACTCTTTGCTGGGTAAAAAACTGGCTGGAAGGTTGGGCCCAAAGAGTATTGGTTAACGGTGTTAAATCCAGTTGGAGACTGGTCACAAGTGGTGTTCCCCAGGGCTCGGTATTGGGGCAGTTCTCTTTAATATGTTTATCAACGATCTGGACAAGGGGATCAAGTGCACCGTCAGTAAGTTTGCAGAGGACACCAAGTTAGGCGGGAGCGTTCATCTGCTGGAGGGTAGGAAGGCTCTACAGAGAGATCTGGACAAATTGGATTGATGGGCTGAGGCTGATGGCATGACATTCAACAAGGCCAAGTGCCAGGTCCTGCACTTGGGTCACAACAACCCCATGCAGCCCTACAGGCTTGGGGAAGAGTGGCTGCAAAGCTGCCTGGCAGAAAACGATGTGGGGCTGTTGGTCAACAGTCAGCTGAGTGAGCCAGTGGTGTGCCCAGGTGTCCAAGAAGGCCAAGAGCATCCTGGCCTGTATCAGGAGTGATGTGGCCAGCAGGACTAGGGAAGTGATTGTCCCCCTGTACTC
>RSEF01000002.1:72702953-72713769 GCA_003993805.1 Himantopus leucocephalus | reverse complement strand
CTTGACCTGCTGGCCACACTTCTTCTGACACAGCCCAGGATACAGTTGGTTTTCTGGGCTGCGATCGCACGTTGCTGGATCATGTTGAGCTTCTCATCAATCAGCACCCACAGGTTCTTCTCCTCAGGGCTGCTCTCGATCCATTCTCTGCCAAGCCCATACCTGTGCTTGGGATTGCCCCAACCCAGGTGTAGGACCTTGCACTTGGCCTTGTTGAACTTCATGAGGTTGGCATGGGCCCACCTCTCCAGCCTGTCCAGGTCCCTCTGGATGGCATCCCTTCTCGCCAGCATGTCTACCTCGCCACACAGGTTGGTATCATCGGCAAACTTGCTGAGGGTGCACTCCATCGCACTGTCCATGTCACCAACAAAGATGTTGAACAGCACGGGTCCCAGTACCAACCCCCAGGGAACACCACTGATAACTGGTCTCCACTTGGACATCGAGCCGTTGACCACAAGTCTTTGAGTGCAACTGTCCAGCCAGTTTCTTATCCACCAAGCAGTCCATCTGTCAAATCCATATCTCTCCAATTTAGAGACGAGGATATTGTGTGGGACAGTGTCAAATGCTTTGCACAAGTCCAGGTAGATGATATCAGTTGCTCTTCCCCTGTCCACTACCACTGTAACCCCCTCGTAGAAGGCCACCAAATTTGTCAGGCATGACTTGCCCGTGGTGAAGCCATGTTGGCTGCTACGAATCACCTCCTCTTTTTCCATGTGCCTTAGCAGAGTTTCCAGGGCTCCGTGATCTTGCTGGGCAAAGAGGTGAGACTGACTGGCCTGTAGTTCCCCGGGTCTTCCTTTTTTCCCTATTTTGAAAATAGGGGTTATGTTTCCCCTTTTCCATTCTGCAGGAACCTCACCAGACTGCCATGACTTCTCAAATACGATGGACAGTGGCTTAGCAACTTCATCTGCCAGTTCCCTCAGGACCCACAGATGTATCTCATCAGGTCCCATGGACTTGTGCACTGGATGGGTACAGGCCGTTTCGTAAAGACAGGCAGGGAAGAACAGGAGGAGGAGTCGCACTCTGTGTTAAGGAGAACCTTGAATGCATACAAGTCAACTATGGTGACTGTGGAAGCCCTATTGAATGCCTCTGGGTCAAGATCAGAGGAGTCATCTCCAAGGGGGATCTTACAGTAGGCATCTGCTACCAACCTCCAAACCAAGACGAAAAGGCCAACAAAGCAATATTTGGGTTACTTAAGTGAGCTTCAGGTGAACAGAACCCGGTTCTTACGGGTGACTTCAACTACCCAGAGAATTGTTGGAAGAACAATACAGCAGCTCACATTTCATCCATCGAGTTCCTGGAATGCATAGAGAACTTCTCGTACAAATGTTAGATGCACCAACCAGGAAGGGGGCACTGCTGGACTTGCTACTCATAAACCAAGAAAACCTGCTTTGTAATATCTTGGTTAGTGATACCCTTGGCTACAGCAATCACAGTATTGTGGAGTTTGGGATCCTGTTGAGCACAAGGAAGGTTAGTATAAAGACTAAGGTTTTAGATTTCAGGAAAGCAAACTTCAGCTCACTCAGAGCACAGTTGGGAGGGATTCTGTGAGAAGCTTCCATGGATGATAAAAGAGCTAGTGAGTGCTGGGAGTTTTTCAAGAATGCTCTCCTGGATGCACAAAAACAGTTCATCCCCATTAAAGGTAAGGGAAGTAAATGGAGCAAGAGACCCCCCTGGCTTAACTGCAAGCTTCTGAGTCTGCTCAAAACCAAAAGAAAAGCATACCAGAGATGGAAAAGCAGACAAACACCTGTTGACAACTACAAGGGCATTGCCAGGGCATGTAGAGATGTAGTTAGAAAAGCAAAAGCTCAGCTTGAATTGAAATTGGTCAGAGATGTCAAAAAGAACAAGAAAGGGTTCTTCAGGTATGTAAACAACAAGCAGATACAGAAGGAAAATATTGGCGCACTGTTAAGCAGGAGAGGTGAATTAGTCACTGACAACACTGAAAAGGCAGAGGTTCTCAACACTTTCTTCACCTCTCTCTTTACCAGCACTGTTGGGCCCTAGGCCTTGGGAACAATAATCTAGGTTGATGCAAACACAGACCCACCATCAGTGAAGGACGAGTTGGTATGTGAACTATTACAGGTTCTTGACCCCTACAAATCCATGGGACCCAACAATATCCATCCAAGGGTGTTAAGAGAGCTGGCTGACATCATTGTGAGACTGCTCTCCATAATCTTTGAGAAATCATGGAGACTGGGGGACATCCCAGAAGACTTGAAAAAGGCTAATGTCACCCCCATCTTCAAGAAGGGCTTAAAGGAGGATCCAGGAAATTATAGGCCCATCAGTCTTACTTCAGTCCCTGAGAAAGTTATGGAACAAATCCTCCTGGGGGCTATTGCAAGTCAGATGAAGCACATGATTGGGAAAAGCCAGCATGGATTCACCAAGGGCAAATCATGCTTGACAAAACCCATCACCTTCTACGACAAAGTAACCTGCTCAGTTGATGAGGGGCGAGCAGTGGACATTGTCTACCTGGATTTCTCCAAGGCTTTCGACACGGTTCCCCACAGCCTCATCCTAGAGAAACTGGTGCATTATGGTCTAGACACATGGTCTGTGAGATGGGTGGGGAACTGGCTGCCAGGCTGCACCCAGAGGGTGGTGGTAAATGGCTCCTTCTCAAACTGGCAACCTGTCACAAGTGAGGTCCCCCAGGGACTGATACTGGGCCCAACGCTGTTTAATCATAAATGGTCCAGACAATGGGATCAAGTGTACCCTGACAAAGTTTGCTAATGACACCAAACTGAGTGGGGAAGTGGACACTTAGGAAGGGAGAGCCACCCTGCAGGAAGACCTGGATAAGCTGGAAGAGTGTGTTAACAAGAACCTGATGAAGTTCAGCAAGGACAACTGTAAGGTCTTGCACCTGGGAAAACATAATCCAGGAGTGCAGCAAAGACTGGGATCTACCTGGCTGGGAAGCAGCTCTGTGGAAAGGGACCTGGGGGTCCTGGTGGCAAGCTCAATATGAGCAAACACTGTGCTGCAGCAGCGAAGAAAGCCAACAAGATGGTGGGTTGCATCAACAAGGGCACCATCAGCAGACACAAAGTCATTATCCTACTCTACTCAGCACTTGTCAGGCCACATCTGGAATACTGTACTTAGTTTTGATCCCCGCTATACAAAAAAGATGTGGACAGGCTGGAGAAGGGTCCAGAGAAGGGACAAAAAGATGATCAAATGACTGGAAAGCCTGCCATATGAGGAAAGGCTGAGAGAATTTGGTTTGTTCAGCTTTGAGAAAACAAGAGGTAGGGGAGACCTTATCATCATGTTCCATTATTTAAAGGGTGGCTACAAAGAAGATGGAGAATCCCTTTTTACAAGGAGTCATAGGAAAAAGATGAGGGGTAATGGGTACAAGTTACTCCTGGGGAAATTCTGATTGGACATAACAGGAAAATTTTTCACGATAAGAACAATCAGCCATTGGAATAATCTCCCCAGGGAAGTGGTGGATTCACCATCATTGAACAGTTTAAAGATTCAGCTGGACAGGGTGCTGGGCCATGTTGTCTAGACTGTGCTTTTGCCAAGAAAGGTTGGACCAGATGATCCTTGAGGTCCCTTCTAACCTGGTATTCTATGATTCCGTGAAGGTTTCTCACCACCAGAATGGCCAGCAGCCAATGATCTCCAAGGAAGGTTTTTCAGACCGGTATCTCAGCTGTGCTCAGAAAGATGAGAAATTTAGATTAGGCTCTGACAAATTATACTTTTTAATTTTTTTAAATATACTTAGTGCTGTATAGATTAGCAAGATTTTAGAAAAGTCATTAGGCACCATGAGAAAACATTTAAGGTGTTAGAGAAATTTGTAGGTCAAATTGCCCTGACATTTAACTATACACTTGAAACTGTTATGAAAATGCAGTCAAACCTAAAGCAACTCTCACAAGCTTATGAATAAACCAGATACTTTCCAAAAGTCCTTACCACTTTCATCGGATAGGACATGTTTTAAAAGGATAGAGCTGACTTATCTATATGAAAAAACCCCAAAAAACCTACAAGCAGGAACTAAGTTAGTCATCAGTCTCTAAGTATGAATTCTGCTTCTGCTTACAGTTAAACAGGAAAATTTAAGATAGTATTTTTGTCATGTTTCAAAGTTTTTTAAAATTGCTTCTAGAGCGTCTTCTATCCCCATGAGAGAGGGCTGAGGACTGTGCACCTGCTTTTTGAAGAATGCACACACAAAGCCATAGTTTTATGTGGAATACAATTACCTATAAAACCTGAAAGACTTCAATTTGTCTCTAATTTATTTTTCTAAATAATGCCTTCTTTCTTCACTCTTTACCATTTATTCTAATTGCTGCTGAAGTCTATTTGCTAATGAGGTTACCTACCACCATTTGCTAGTGCTGTCATATGTGAAATAACTGCTACAGCTGATCCAATTACTCTTCAGCTCCGCTGTTTGAACCATCTGCTGCAATAAATTGATTTCCCATCTTCCTGCTTGAAAGGCAACTCTTCTGTCTTCCAGACTGGGAATAGAGCAGGAAGGAGAAGAAAAGAGATGGAGACTGCATTATACTCTACTAGATCTGCCTTAAAGTCAGAAGGGAAAAGAACCTATGTCTAGAGCAAGAGGTGTAGGCTCTTCGATATGGCATTAAAGGTAAATGTATCAAATGGGGGCTACATGAATTTTGAAACTGTTAATTTTTTTTTTAAGAATTAGACATGCATCTCAAACATTCAGTAATTCTTTGCCTGTGGCGAGGGAGTAGTATCAGAATGGAGGAAGACAGAGAACTTATATTAAATAATTTAATCCATTGTTTGGTTCAATTATAGTTGGCCTTCTAATATATCTTTTCACTAGACTTGATATCCTAAAACCAAAACTTGCGGACTAAGAAAGAATTTGGGCATCTGAAATAGGATTTGAGATGCAGCATGCTATGGTATACCAACTCCCACTTTCTCCAAAAACCAGCTACTCATTGAGCATTTGAACAAAAAGTGCTATACCTTGTTTGAATTCTGTGTTCATCTAAAGGGACACGCGTTTGAAATGCATCCTGCCTACACAAACAGAAACTTAAAACAGAAGTCTATTAGAAAATTCATACTGAGTATGACAAACTTCCGATAAAATTCTTACACAGGACCCTGATGACTGCTTTTGGTTTTTGGTTTTGGGTGTTAAAATATTTCAGAATATTGCCTTTACTAGTCTTTTGAACTTTACACCACTTACGTACATCTGCTGCCCTTGCCTTTCTTGATAAAGCACTTCTATAAAACTGAGTAAGAGTGTCTGTATTCTTAACTTTTAAACTTCCTTATATGAGTAGGTTTGAGCCTCGAGAAGCATTAATATTCACTTGTGTTCAAGCATCTCCATTTCTCCTGGACTTTAATCAGGTGGTTGTCCTCTGAAAAATTCTACTACTCTGAGATAAGGGAGAGAAATAAGAAATCAACAGATTGTTTTTTAACATTTTTCCAGTTTTTACTTTTTTACTTTTTAGTAAAAAAAATAAGTTTTTACATACACTTTCTCTAGATTTATTATGAATGCGCAGACATCAGGTCCTCAAAAATATCTCAATATAGTTGACGCTTTTGAGCTCCCCAACTAATCAAACCTTAGACCTAGCTTCCCAGGCTCCAGGGGAATCTTTTTTAAGCACTCAGACATTTCCAGTACGTAAGAGATCATTGCCAATGATAAAAGATAAAAGTCAGGAAACTAGGCAAGGCAGTAGAACAGGCTGTATGCATAATCTGGTACCTAACTAATGTGATGACAACACACAAATTGTCTTAGTCTTGACCATCACAGAGAGCACAGTGTCAAAAATCAACTGTTGGTGCAAGCTGACATACTTTAATATTAAAGAAACATTATCAAAACAAATAATAGCAAAACCAGAATAATATCTAAAAGCAATTAACACCTCTTCCCAGTATGTGGCACATGATTTTATCCCCTGAAAAGTTACTGGTAAAGATTTTGAGAAAAGCCATTGATAAAAAAACATTACCTAAGAAACCTTACTTTTGAAAGAGCCCCAATCATCAGTTGTTGAAAGAATAACAGTGACAACTGTAGATATTAGAAAAAGCACAGTACAGTTTCTGTACACCCGAACTGTCTACTTATTTTAGTAAGAGGGAGTTCTAAAATACTGCCTTGGAAATACGGGTGTCATGTACTTGAAGTAATTGGTTTCATTTCTCCTCATATCTTGTTAGAGAACTGACAATAAATCAAGAAAGTACACAAAAATCAAGCTACTAGCGATGCTATATTTTATGCAGCAAACCTATGGATTTTAATGATTTATAATCTTGCAGAAATACACATTCTATATACAAGAACAGGAAGTCTTAATACAAGAAAAGCTTTGAAGTGGGGGTATTTCTTTGTTTTACAGTAATGTTGGTAAGCTAAAAACCAATAAATTCTCGCAATATTTGGCAGTTGTCAATGAAATTTTTTTTTTAAATTTCTATTAGTTACTCAACAGAACAGGCATAGTATTATTGTTAATTAATCTGGGTTATCATGCCAATGACATGACAATCTAACCTTGGTAGTCCAGGTGGAAGCTATTTTATTCTTGTCTAATTGCCAATGGACTTGATAGCAGTTAGAAGAGCTTATTTAGATTCTTTTCGTACAGAAAGATCCACTAAATATTATTAACTCGTGTCCTTTTTCACTAAAATTATGCCATTTCCAATAGCTGGGTTTTCCAATACAGCAATTGGCTTCCAACAATTCCAACTATGAACAGAAAAAGTGGTATCTTGATATTCTATAAACATTAATCATCACACATAATTTTAAAAAATTAATTATAGAGACTTATGTTTAATCTTAGATGCAGAAAATAACACCATAAATACTTTTGAGACTAACTTCTTGTAATTAGAGAGACATTTATGTTGATTATTGGACTCTGAAATACTTCCTGTCCATTCCTCTACATGCAAGTCTTCCTCCCAGTGAGCCTTCAATGCCAGGGGTTATACAATACTATATTATTATTATTACACTTTTATATATAAATAAAATTCTTCACAGAGTTGGCTCTTGGATACACATCTAACGAGATCCTCTTAAATTCACTTTTTAAAGTCTTCTCCCTGCATGATTTACCTTGAGATTATAAATCTTACTTATCTTTAGGGAAATAATAATGCTAAATCTGTAATCTCTTTTCTATGTTTTACATCAAAGATGAGCAGCAATGGCAAATGTTGCCAGTCCTTGTTTAGCAAAGCCATCTTGAGAAAAATTAATGTACTTCCCCAATATTGTACTTTTGAAGGCATGTCTTGTACACTTCCTTAGACAGGCAATAAGGAAGCAACCCTTTTACCATAAGGTCAAGACTAAGAGTTATTTTATTTAGACTATGCAGCTAGAAGAGGGAACATAGAAATATTTCGCTTCTAGGAAACTCAAAACTGGAAAACAGTTAAGTCAGTATGGATTTGATTTAAATTCTACGGAAAGCTGTTGCACAAGGCCCGTTATTTTCAGTAGTTTTCCATTTGGAACTAATGTTTGAAGAAGATATACTGAGAAATTAGTTTTCTTTTTTAGGTATAATTGAAAACATATGGCCACTGCTGCTGACATGGCATACTATGGACACTACTACCTGTTCGTCCTTGAGACTTCCACAAAGATACTTCCATAAGAACAATGGCGAAAATGGAGTCAGAATCTGTAGACTAAATGCATGAAGAATGGTGGTGGGTTGGTGGTTTTTGGTTGGTNTTTTACACTGTCTATATGGGGGAAGACTGAGGAAACCTTTCAGATTCAGTTTCTTTGACTTAACAGCCAGAAATTTTTAGGAGAGAAAAATTGCACAAGAGTGGTTTTTGGATAGTATCTTATTGACAAAGCTAGGAAGGCCTGCAAATTTAACCTTTGCTTGTCCTTCAGAGGGGAAAAATATTTTATTTTACTTCATCATGAATTTTTAAAAAGAGTTCATTCACACCACTTCAGTCTGAATTGTCATGTGAAATCTTCATGTCACGCAAAGGAACTGCTAGTAGAACAGGGAAAGCAAAGCTGGAGTGCGAGTGGGTACCAGGTAATACAGAAAAGTTGAGCCTGTATGCCCTCCTATTACACCTTTTCCCCTTTTCTTTAGAAAATTGAGGCAATTTTTACACTCCAAAATTATTAGAGAAGCTTATATAATAATAGACATGAATAAATAGGGTACATACATGTAGATGCGTTTTGGATATTAACAGATGTGTAAAGTATTTTTTCGTCCTTGGATTTAGTATGAAGTTTTCTCTCTAATCACAGAAGCAAAACAGACTTCTGCCAAGAAAACCATTTCTAATCGTACTCTGCTGCAGACTTTTCTCACTGCCATGTTCTTTGCTACATTCTTTTAGTTTTAGAGTGCATCAACTTCCAATTAACTTCTGCAAAAGATTTTATATTAATAACCTTTCAGTAATATCTGCAGTGTAATTTCCTTTTTTGTCATCAGTTCTCCTATGTACCTTTTGAAATGTCCCTCTCCTTATACAGGGTAGAATTCGATGGTGAAATAAAGGCTTTATTCCTAAAATATAAGTAGAAAAATCATGTTAACATTTTATCATGTTTTCTCCACATCTGCCATTGGTTACTACCACTTCAACACATTCTCACTTCCTTATTCTTTTAATTTTCATACAAAAGTAACAAAATTCTGAAAGATTGTTGCAACATGGTAGATAAATGAAATTTCAAGTAAATGCTATTCAAATAAATGAAAAAGCAAGAGCAGTAAAGCTGGTGAGTTCACAGTGCTCTTGAGCATCACTCCCAAAATAGTTTTGTTTCTTGAATGTACACGCAGCTCCAGACAGAGGCTACCAGCATTTATCTGCCCACCTATTCATCACCACATAAATTACATCCAATTTCCAATCTTATACAGTCAGAGCATGAGCAGCTGCTTTCCATCTATATAAATACATATACTTGCATTTGCAGCTATGCTGCATGAACCTTTATACATTGTATTTTGACAGCCATCAAGGCCATCAAGGAGCTAAGACAAACGAAAGGCTACAGGGATTCACAATGCCTATTATTGGAGAGAGTATTAACTTTCTGCCTGCCTGAGACCACAAACATGATCATCACTGGCATAGTCCAGTTCGCTTTATGTGGTAGACGCAGATGCAGTATTTACTAAACATTATATACAATATTAATGCAAGTATTGCTGCACAATATAGGCATAAAGTTACTGTATATTTTGACAATTAAAAAGTACCACATGATGGGTTGCTATGGTATCTGCAAGCATGACAGTTTTATAAAGCAATACTGCAAATAGCAATACAGCATGTAATTCTTGGACCATTTTGAACATGAATGGTACAGATACTCACTACTT
This sequence comes from Himantopus leucocephalus, assembly GCA_003993805.1. Taxonomy (NCBI): domain Eukaryota; kingdom Metazoa; phylum Chordata; class Aves; order Charadriiformes; family Recurvirostridae; genus Himantopus; species Himantopus leucocephalus. Next base: position 72,704,317 of record RSEF01000002.1, on the reverse strand, counting down.
TTAAAACAAAAACAGCTTACTACATTCTGTTTCAGATATACATTTTCTGAAAAATACATTGTGGGTTTTTTGAATCAGCTGTCAGATTCTAAAAGATTATTATCAAGATTGCTGTTAAAGAGAAAGTAACGTGCTTTTAAGACAATAGAAAATGCAAGTGCAAAGCATGTCTGGCACTGCTGGGTTTGACTGCTATAAATTGTTTATGAAGTGTCATTCCTTATTTTCATCAAAAGCTTTTCTTGCAGTAGAGATCATGTGTGCTTCAGCATGCAATTTCCCCTCTCTGGAGGGATGAGAATGTGCCGCAGTTTACTTTGCTTGGGTTACACTGCAGNTTATGGCAAGCACTAGGGTATGTCTGTTTCACTGTGCAACAGCTCCCACTGATCAGCAAGGAAAAATATGCTAAGTAACAGGGACTGCATGCTGTATCACACAGAGAAAACCTAGCTGCGCTCAGAGAATGAGATGGGTACCATCCCCCACTGAAAATGATGTTGCTAATGCAGAGGTTTGTGGGCCATTAAATATTCCTACACTGCAGATATTTCAGATTATTCTCCTAATGTATTATAAAGCTAGATAAGCCTTTCTGAATATATAGTATNATTGTAAGAATTTTCTATATCCAAAAAAGCAATTGCATTTTTAATAATACTTCACGCTATTTATGACTGTTTGCTATGAAAATGAGATAGATGCTTTCACATGTGATTCTTATAGAAGGTTGGGGCTGTTTCATAGGTGCATCAAGAATTAAATGAATAATGCCTATTAACAAAAGTAAAACTAAAGCTATCTGTGGATCAGTGCATCAACACCCTTCAGCTATATTTTAGTAAGCTCAGATAAGTATGGCAGTTCTTAACCAATGTGGCATCAGCTCTGTATACAGGGCAACATGCCCTACAGGGTACAGAACCTAGATCCAAAAACTGCTGGTGTAGTCACGGAAGTATTACCAACAAGGCTATCTTTACACAACAAATTGAATTATCATGTTGTAGCTTCATTATTTCACTAGAAAAACAAACAAGCATAAAATCTACAAATTCTCTGGAAAGCTGTAAGTTACCCCCTGTGCCTGTGACTTCAAGTTATATTTCTTGCTTCTTTCTGTGGCTGAAGACACCAGGCACAGTACCATGATCATCTGGCAGGTGTTTGTGCCCTCTACTGGATGTAGTCAGGCTTAACTATTTATTAGAAATCCTATGCTGCTAACAGCTACAGGAGAGATGCTCTTCTACTGAATCTCATTTATTTATGGTAGTCAGCAACACACATTTCTGCCTAACAATAATACAAATGACACCCAGAACATATTTCAGGTCTTTTTTTTAAAAAAAAAAAAAAAAAAA
>RSEF01000002.1:72670883-72694905 GCA_003993805.1 Himantopus leucocephalus | reverse complement strand
TACTCCCACACCAAAGGTGCCAGGAGGGAAAACTCTGCCTTGTACTCACTGCCTCCTGAAACCACTTGCATTGCCACACACACTTTGGCACTCTCTTCTTTCCTAGAAAAGATAGCCTCAAATCATCCTGTTTTGCACTCTCCCAAAGCAGTACTCAAAACAAGGAAACATCCAGCAATTGCTCCCACACCAAAGGTGCCAGGAGGGAAAACTGGGCCTTGTCCTCACTGCCTCCTGGAACCACTATCATTGCCGCACTTCGCCACTCTCTTCTTCCCTTGCAAAGAAATCCTGAAAACCTCAGTTTTTTTCTCTGTCATCTAGAAAGGGGTTCATTTTTCAGACTGCCTGTCTTTGTTGCTTGAGGGAATGCAAATGTAAGGGCTTATTTTTAGTGTTCAGCCAAATTGGAAAGCCTGCAAATAATCCCTGTTCTAATTAGTCTAACTGCTGTGGATGTAGCAGAGTTTTCCCCATTGCTTGGCAAAATGTGGCTGATTCGGGTCTGGGTGTCCAGTCAGCAGATGTGAGCATACCTGGGTCGTGTGGGTAGATCCAAGGGGATGCGGGAAAGTCTCTCCTGGGAGCACATCAAGCACCAGGACGAGCTCTCACAGAGGCTATTGCCCCTCTGCTGCTCAGCATGTAAAAGCTGTGATGCCTAGGGTCCCTCAGAAATGACAAGGCCTCACCAAGGAAGCTGTGTGGTCAGGACCATGTAGCTCTCCCCTCTCCAGCAAGGGTATGGAGGGCATTTAAACCAAGAGAATTTGCTTGTGTAGAGAAGGAGGAAGCAGTAAACTGCTAGTATGCAGGATCGGTTCTGCCCTTGCACCCATCATCCAACCCTGCACCCACCTCTGCTTGTGCTTTCCAAAGGCACTGCTCCCTGCAGTCCTGCCCCGGTTGTGCTCTGCAGCTCTTGGCGATGCTCTGGGGAGTTTGGCCCTTGGTTTCTGCTCCTTTAAATGTTGTCTGAAATACCAGATTCATTACCCAGTGTGCAATAGCCAATCTATCTCACACACCAGATATTGATCATTTATTTCAGAGTTGCACAAAGCTGGGTGCTTTGTGATTTCCCACAAATCAAGCACACCAAACAGGAGGGTCCGCATAGTTTATATACACATTTTACAACATCATTATCACATTAGTACCTCCTATTTGTATTTGATTGGTTAGTAATCTACCTACGATTACACAATCAAGTTATAGTTACTACACATGCTCATGGGAAGGGTCTTCACCTGGGATAAGGCCTTCTTGACCTATGGGTGTGATAATGAAGGTAGTTCAGCTTAGGACACTTAGAATTTTCACTTTTCTGCCAAGTTGGCTAAACATGTAGATTACTAGCATTTTCATGGCCTGTACGCCCATGTCCTCCAGGATGTTTCTCTTCAAGAATGATAACAATACTTGCTTCTTTGATTAGGACTTCTTTCTCTCATTCATCCTTGATGGATTTAGGAATAGAATCCTCCTCATCCATGAGAATGTACCTATGGCCTCTCAACACTAATTACTATTTCAAGAACATGCTTTGATAACAATTCCCCTCTTTGAGACTTATCTAGAATTTTACTAGATTAGTCTCATCTTACCACTTTCTACCTTTAACTGTTTTACAGCAACATCTGCATGTACATTGTACTGCTGCATATATGCACACGAAACTCAGTAAGCCAATTACTAATAGAGCTATCAACTTCTTTATCCATGGTGTTAAATCAGGGAACCAGGAGGTCAACCATTTCCAAGTTTGTTCAAATTGCAAAGAGGTGTCATCTTTTTGTACCTTATGTGAAATCCAAGTCTGTTTCCAAATTTCATTCAAATCTGTAGAAATTCGACCACTTTGATCAACGTCAACACAGCTAGTATTAACTACCATACAAACCCCCCTTGTGAAGCCAGCACCATACCTAAGGCCATTCTATTTTGAGTAGCAATATTTGCTATTTCCTTTACTTCTTCTTGTAGTGCCAGTATTTCATCAGAAGCCTCATTCCCAATTTTCTTGATGAAAGCCAAGATATTCATGATGGCTTTTTCTAATTCACTTAGCCCCAGCCATGGAATGAACCATTGAGCAGAAGAATGAAAGGGGGGCCTATTGACCAGAGGATTATGAGTTCATTTATACCTTTTCAAATAAGTTTTCAACCATATTCCTGAATCTAATTTACTCACTACTGTACTACTGGGGACTAAGGCCCCTAATGTACATTTTCCTTTCCAATTTCTAGGTAAAGCTTCCCTGGCCTTCTTTCCACAGAGCCAATACCATCCTTTTCCTTCTGGAATTGGCCACACAGATTGCAGGTTTCCTCCTCAATTCATAGTTCTGTTACACCATCTATATTCTCCTACACTAGTTGTTTGGTTGAAGCAGTCAAATCTATTGATCCCTTTTGGGGGGGAGCACTGCTGTATGCAGTTGCCATAGGATTCTTGTGGTTTCCAAACATCTCTATCCCAGTCTTGCTTTTCAGTTTTCCTAGAGATACTAAATGAGGTGTTTTTCCAAAAATTGGTCCATGATACATTCGTTGGCACAGGAATTCCTACAAGAGGGATCCCTTTTTTAGTACGTTCAAGGAAGTGTGTACAATCCCAACAATCTGACCGGTTTGCAATTTCCATGGTCTTTTCTATCAACTTAAAGTGGGTATTGTAGCTCCATGGATTGTACTGGCTATCCTGGTTCCCATTCAGACCTTCCACTGTTAGACCTAAGAGGACATCTAGCAACCCTTGATTGATTTCTAATTTGAAAGAAATTACTATTAAAATGTAGATTCCACAACACTATTATCCCTATAATAATTAATACTGACAGCAAAACTTCTCCTTGAACACAACTAATGTCTATTACTGATTCAATATCAGTCCATATACAATTCATTTGACTCAATTTAATCTCAGCTTCAATGGTCAAGGATGCTCTACTTGCCATGTAGACACTGGAACTGTTGTCCTGTAGCTAAAATTTTAGCCATTTTTGTTAACATTAAAGTTGTTAGCTTTAAGTTTGTTAGCATTAAAGTTAGTTAGGCCTTTTATCTATTGGCATTGGCTGAACTTCTGATATAGGGTCTTGTGTATGACCACTTTTTTATGACTTGGCCAGATGGTCGGCCTTGGGAATGTTTCTTCACAAGTACCTGGGCTAATTAGTAGAGGAACTTTCTGAGATATTCTCATGGATAACGAGGATTCTATCCTTTAGTCGTATGAAAAAAACCCACCTAATCAAGGAAAGCAGGTGTTGTGTCTTTCTTTGAAGTTAAGCATCCTGGAGCAGACGAGCCTACGAACCTTGAGGATGCTACTAATCTGCCATGTTTGAAAGGCCTAGCCAACTTGGCAGAAAAGTGAAAATTCTGGGTGTCCTAAACTGAACTACCTTAATTACAATACTAAAAATCACGCCTATAGGCCAAGAAGACCCTTGCCCATCTGAAGACCCTTCCCTTGTGCAGGCACAGTAACTGAGGAGAGTGACATAACCAATATTATAATCATATGTAAATTATTAACCAATCATTGTAAGTGGGAGTGTGCTACCTTGCAACTTTCGTGTATAAATATGACAAGAAAGCTGGCATGGGGTGTGCATGATTTGTGGAAATATTCCACCATGCACCCTGGCCAGAATCAAACAATGTCTCCTCTCTAAATATAGTCTCTGTGTTTTGGGGACTTAAACCTCTTTTGCAGGTAACAGAACCACATTTATTTTTGTGTAATGAATCCACAAACCAACTCCTTCAAGCTTCACAGCTGTGTGTGTCAGTAAAACCTGGTAGGGTCCTTTCCACTTTTCTGCTAACGGAGTATCCTTCCACATCTGTAGATACATTTGATCTCCAGGCTTAAAAGAATGTACAGGAAGTTCAATTGGACCAGGAGTCCTTAGCAAAAGGTACTTGTGAAGAGAATTTACCACCTTGGTTAAGGACAAAAGATAGTCAATTGGAACCATTTCACCTGTTAACTTGCATTTGATTAGGTTTCCCAGTCAAATGGCTTTCCATACAGGATTTCAAAAGGCTCACTTTCTCACAGGACCTAAGAGTTAGGTGATCCTAACTCTTAACAATGCCAAAGGTAATAACTCTACCCATTTCAACTGAGTGTCTTGACATAATTCGGAAAGGTGCCTTTTCAATGTCTCATTCATTCTTTTTATTTTTCCACTGGACTGAGGTCTCCAGGGAGTATGTAAACCACATTTTATTTTTACTATTCTGCTAATTTCTTGCACTACCTTAGAAACAAAGTGTGGTCTGCTGTCTGAAGACATTCCTAATGGTACTCCAAATCTAGGAATTATTTCTTTTAATAAATGTTTAGTTACTTACCTAGCTTGATTGGTTTGACATGGGAAAGCCTCTAGCCAATCAGAAAACGTATCCACCATCACTAATAAATATCTGTATTGTTTATCTCGTGGTAGTTCTGAAAATTAGTTTGCCAGTACTCACCAGGGGTAACTTCTTTTCCTACCTCTCCAGGAGGAGGCCTTGCCTGTATTTTTGGATTATTCCTAAGACAAATTTCACATTTATTAGTTATACTCTTAGCAATTACTAACATCTTAACTCCAATTGCAAATCGTTTTACAGCTTCTACTAATGCCTCAGGCCCCATATGCGTTTCTGCATGTATTTTAGTCACTGATTTTCTCATGACTACAGGAGTAATCACACTCTGTCCATGTGTGGTAACCCACCAGCCATTAGAGTCTTTTTCACATTCTAACCGTTCTGCCAATCTGTCTTCCTTCTCAGTATATTGTGGAATCTGTTTGTAAATCATGATCTGGGATTAGAGCGGCAGTCACTGCTTCTGTAGCTGTTCTTTTCGCCACTTCACCTGCTCTGTGGTTCTCTCTTATGACAGTTGTGTTTCCTTTTTGATGTGCCTTACAGTGGACCACTGCCACCTCCTCTGGCTTCTGTACTGCCTCCAATAATTGCAGAATTTCAGATCCATGTTTAATAGGGCTACGAGTCGATGATAGAAGTCCTCTTTCCTTCCATATAGCCCCATGAGCATGAATTACCCCAAAAGCACATTTAGAGTCTGTATAAATATTCACCCTCTTTCCTTCAGAAAATTCCAAAGCTCTGGTTAAGGCAATCAGTTCCGCCTTCTGGGCCGAGGTATTAGAGGGTCTTATCTGTCGTTCATCTTCCAGGGTCACAACAGCATATCCAGCCCTTCTTTCTCCTTTAATCATAAAACTGCTTCCATCTGTGAATAAATCCTCCTCAGGATCTTCCAGAGGGTTATCTTCCAGATGAGGTCTGCTTGCATATATCTTCTCAATAACTTGTAGACAATCATAATTTAATTTACCTTCTTGGTCTACCGGCATTAAGGAGGCAGGATTCAATGTTGTACTTACTTTCAGAGTCACATCATCTTGCTCCTCTAATACTGACTGATATTTGGCTATATGGCTTGAGGTTAGCCAGTGGTGTCCCTTTTGTTCAAGTACAAATATTACAACATGTGGCATATGTACTGTAATCTGTTGTCCCAATAGTCAGTTTTCTTGCCTCTTGTATCAGAAGGATGGTTGCAGCCATGGCTTGCAGGCACCCGGGCCATCCAAAACTCACTTTATCCAATTGTTTTGAGAAATAGGCTACTGGTCTTTTCCAATCTCCTAAATATTGGGTTAGTACTCCTAACGCCACACGTCCTCTCTCATGCACAAACAGTTCAAATGATTTAGACATTAGGGAGGCCTGGGGCAGGAGCTTTCATCAGGCCTAATTTCAATTGGTCAAAGCCCTGCCAGCATTCAGGAGTTCATTCCAATAAGTGTCCAGGGCCTTTTAATGTCTCATACAATGGTTTACCAAGTAGGCCAAAATTTGGTATCCAAAGCCTGCACCATCCAGCCATTCCTAGAAACCCTCTCAACTCTTTCTTTGACTGTGGCACGGCTGTTCGACATATGGTTTCCTTTCTATCATTTTCCAACCTCCTCTGGCCTTGGGAAATTTCAAAAACAAGGTAAATCACTATCCGACGAGGGATTTGGGCCTTCTTTTCTGAAACTCGATATCCAGACGTTGCCAAGAATTTCAACAAGTCTATAGTCTTTTTCTTACAGAACTCCTCATTGTCTGCTCCCAGTAGGATATTGTCCACATATTGGAGGAGAGTGACATCAGTTTTCTTACCTGGCCATTGTTCCATGTCCTTTGCCAGGCATTGCCCGAAGATTGTTGGACCATTTTTAAATCCCTGAGGTAGCACCATCCAGCAAAGCTGTCTTCCTGCCAGTTGCTGGGCTTTCCCACTCAAAGGCAAATATCTTCTGGATGTCTTGCTCCGCTGGGATACAAAAGAAAGCATCTTTAAGATCCAAAACTGAAAAATAAACATTAGACTCCTTGATTGCTGTTAACAGTGTATACAGGTTTGCCACCACTGGATGGCGATCTAACACCAGTTTAGCTTTTACCCTTTGATCCTGCACTAGCCTACGTCCTTGATTGTGCGGTGTCTCTGTTGGTAATATGTGGTGTATTCGACTGACACTCCCATAATAGTCCATGCTTTAGGAAATTATCAATTATCAGTTCCAGACCTTTTTGTGATTCTAAACTATTATATTGTTTTCTCCTTACCGGTCGAGATCCTGGCTTTAATTCGGTTTTTACCAATTTCACATCCTTGGCCCTTCCAGGTTTTTCTGTTGCCTATACAAGAGGTGTTACTGCATCCTTAATCTCCTCTGGTACTGCTGCTCTATATTCTTTCGTTTGGGCGTCTTGACTTTCTGCATTCTGTAATACACACACTTGTGCCTGCCAGGCATGAGCTTCAGGTATTCGTACTTTCATTTTTCCCTTGTTCAAAACTGATTTGTGCTCCCTGCTTATTTAAAAAGTCTCTTCCCATAAGAGGCACTGGGCATCCTGGCACATATAAGAATTCATGAACTACCATCCATTTGCCAATTCTACATGTAACAGGTTTTAAAAATTATTTTACCTTTCGCTTTCCCTTGGCCCCCATGACTGGCATAGTAAATTTACTTAAAGGTCCTTTACAAATATTTAATACAGAGTATGTAGCTCCTGTATCCACTAAAAAGCTTATTGTTTCATTCCACCTTTACTGGAACCAGGGGCTCTGCTGAGGAGTTTGGTACACTTGCCCCCGGTTCCCATCATTCAGAATCCTCTGTTCCCATCATTAACAAGTCTGCCTCTGGGACAGAAACTGACTTCCCATTTCCTCGAATCCCTTTAGGGCATTCATCTTTCCAATGTCCGAATTTCTTACAAAGGGCACACCGATCTCCACCTAGAGGTACTCATCCCTGTGGTGACATTCCTCTCCCCATACCTCTGCCTCTGCCTTGGCCTCCAGCAAAGTCCCTTCCTCTAGACTTAGCTTGTGCCTGGACAAAAGCAGCAGCTAAAAAGATAGCGTGCTGTCTCTGACTTGTCTGTTTCTCTTTCTGCTTTTCCTTCTTTTCTATCTCTTCCCTGTTATTATATACCTTATATGCTATTTCTATCAATTGTGAGACTGACATTCTGGATACCCCATCTTTTTTTTGCAGTTTCTTTCTTATGTGTGGAGCAGACTGCCCTATAAACAATGTATTAAAAGTCACCTTGTTCGTCTCATCATCAGGATTCAAATCTGTCCATTTCCTAGCAGTTTCACACAGCCTGTCCTAAAACGTAGAAGGATCTTCTTTTGGACCCTTAACCACTTGATACAATTTAGCCCGTTCTTAGTGCTCGGTACCCCGTTTTTAATCCCATAAAGAATTAGCTGTTGATACTCCTTAATCATTTCCCACCATCAGAATTAGGATTCCAGGTAGGGTCCTGATTTGGCATGAAATGCTCAGGCCCTCCTCTATTTATCTGCCTGTTCCCTTTTGCTTTTTCTAACAGCAGCCACTTTTCTTCAGGGAGGAGCAAGGCATTTAAAAGTACTTGTATATCCTTCCAGTCGGGATTATGATTCTTGATTGTCATTTGAATTGTCCTATACATTTTATCAGGATCCTCCCAATAAGATCCAACTGACTCCTTCCAATTCAATAAATCAGAGGTAGTAAATGGAACCTTTACATATACAGGCAACCCTGTGGTCCCCACAGCTTCTCTAAGACAGGTCTGAATAACTGAATGTTGTTGAGCTCAAGTCCTCCCCACTATGGGGCTAAATCCTTCCGCCCTGTGGGAAGAATCCTGATTCCGTTGTCTCCCCGGTGTTCTACCTTGATCAGAATCATTTTCTGTAGCTACAAGGAGTTGCACATCTTCCTCCTCCTCTTTTATACATCGTTTTCCGATACTACATGCTGAACATCATCTGGGATTTTCCTTTTTCTCATCCATCATCATCATTACATTAGAATCACTTATCATCGGTGTGGTCTATTCCTAGAGTCAGCGTTGGTCAGTTGTACTGGCCATGTTCCGTCCTGGCTTTGTGCCCCCCAGCCCACTTGCTGCCACATGGGGAAAGGGTCTTGAAGCTGGACAAGCTCTGCTGAGCCACTGCGAAGCATAGCAGTGTCATCGACCCAGCAGCGGGGTGGCAAATATTGCCTTATATGGTATGTCCTGGGCCATGAACACATAGGAGGGGTTTTGCATCCTTTTGGCTAGTCTGGTTTAGACCATTTGGAGTCCTTTCAGTCATTGTAGGTGACACTAACGCCTCCTGGGGTGTAAGACCGTCCATTTATACTCTCTACAGCCTCAAAGTCCCTGACCAAATGACATGGCTTTTGTCCCTCATCTCTCTAATCTTTCAGTGAAGGTGCAGGTTGCATGTGGATGGCATCAGCCTGTGCCATCTCCAGACCCAGATGTGCCCTCCTCAATGGCAGGCAGCCCAAGTCATAGCTAATCCTCAGCAAAACAGTGTCTGGCTTGCTTTCCGACTACTAGGTCTGGTCTTCAGCTGCCTGCAGATCAGGTGGCACAGGTTTGTCCTGGCATCCAAGAAGCGCCACAAATGTCCTCGCAGAGCAACTGTTACCCACCGTCCTCTTGGAGTGGGCTGGGAAACAAAGGTCTTTCCCTGCAAAGGTCCACGTCTTTTTCAGACCTTGTGCTGCCAAGCTGCTTTCTAGCTGGGCAGCCCCCAGCTCACTCAGTAGCATGGGGTTGTTCCTGCCCAGGGCAGGACTTGGCAGGTCCCTTTGGTGACCCTAATGCAGTTCCTCTGTCCATTTCTCAGGTCCCACTGGCTGGCAGCACTCCCACCTGGTGGATAAGCCCTGCACCCTGCACCCTGTATTGCCTGTTGGGACATTGGATCTTCCATCATTTGTGTCTCTGTGTCTCTGTCTCTTGCCCTAGTAGGCCTAGGCAGCTCACACCTTGCTGAGGGTGGCTCTGTCGCATCACCTCTTTGGTAAATGAAAACCAGAGCTCTATTGGAAGTAGAGCTCTAGAAGAGACAAAGCTACAACTTTTCTAAAATCTAGGAGAAGGGTCTGGAGAAGCACTGCGAGAAATCTGAAAATCAGTTTTTGCAGCCTACCTTAGCAGTGGGGTGTTTTCTCCTCCTCTACTTGCAGCAGGGAGACAGAATGTAAAGTTACAGGGTGTTCTGCAAGATGACAGGGAGTGAACAGAACTGACCCTGTCAGGAAGGGCAAGCTTGAGGCTGGTATAGATGGCAGCAGAATCAAGAGCTGCTGCCCCAGGGAATGGAATGTGGGGACTGTGTGCCCTCCTTTATGCCATCTCATCCCAAACGCAAAGATACCTCTTCCTAGACATTCAAGCCAAGGAACTTGAGCATGCAGCACTGAGGGTGCCTGTGCCCACTGCTCTCATGTGTAGCCTGTGTGCCACAGTGTGGATGTGCCAGTGCCTGCCTGTACACACCCAGCCTGCATGGCAGGTGACAATGGGGCCCTTTGTTACCTCCTCTGTGACACGCTGGGTGCTGCCTAGAACACAGAGAGATGCAAATCAAAGAAATACTCCCATGACTTACTCCTCCCAATGAACCGATCCCTTTGGTATTTTCAGTATCTACAGCCAATACAAACCAAAAAATCAGTGGGACCACCTGTTTCCTCTCAAATATTATTGTCTGACTAACAAGACCCTTGTTTGGAGAGGTTAGATGACTCCTTTGCCCTCTCTAAGGTATCCTTTGGCTGGCACTGGGATGAACTCCAGGTCTGCCTGACTCCAGCAGCCCGTCAAACACAGGCAGTATAGTCAGGGCAACAGGTTTCTTGTCCTGCTGCAGGCTGCATGGGGCAGGTATAGGGCTGCTAGGCTGGGACCCCAGAGTGCTTGGTGAGGACAACCCCCAAGCCCCAGGGCCCAGGCAGGGGGGCCTCCCCAAGGATGGAGAAAGCAGAGGGGACCCAGCTCCTGCTCTGGGGCACAGGCAGCAAGAGGCAGCTGGAATGGCAGGAGGAAATGATGCTGTGGGATGGGGACCTTTCCTGCCCATCTGCAAGCCAGTTCCTCGGCCCAGGGCACTGGGGACTTTCCCTGCTACACTGTGCTCCAACATGGCAGCCCATCTGCTGGACACCCTCCAGCTCTGACACACAAGGGAAGAATGCGCCAGGGGAGCGGGCATGGGGCTGGATGGAGGGCAGATCCCCTTCCTCTGCTCTCCTGCCAGCAGCCCCTCTCTACAACCCTCCCTGCTCTCCTCCTTTATTAGATGCCGCATGGTTACGTGTGTATCGAGAGGAACAGGAAACCAGGGACTCCATCTGGAAATTTTTCAACAGCCCAGAAAAGGTAACTGCGGCAATTTCAACTGCAGCTGTGCCAGCTTCTGCTGACAGGGGCTCTGCTACCTGCTGTCAGGCTGCTGGAGGTGTGCTGGCTGGGCAGAGCTGCTCCTCCCAGGTCTCCCACACAGCACTGCACTACCAGTGCTCCAGTCCCACTGACCATGTGGCCCCCTGTCTCATGCTCTGTTTGTGTCTCTGTCCCCCCCAGCTACCAGGAGGCAGACCAGAAGATGGCGTTTCTTGACGGCATCTGCATGCTGTGCAGAACAGCCAAGTGCCGCAGCTTGTCACAGGGCCTACATGTCTTCTGCCACACATACGAGCTGGCAGAGAATATCAAGGTGAGAGGACAACAGACAGCTCTGGAGAAGGGGGCAGGGCCCCCTGGCACCGGCAGCCTGTGAGGTCAGTGCTTGGGCAGGGCGAGGATCTGGTGGCACTGAGTGCTGGCAGCTCCCAGGTCCCATCCTAGTTGTGATCTGCAGGTGCTGCTGGAAGAGGAGCCCAGGGACCAACTGCACACAGCAGTGCAGTGCAAAGCCATGTTTGCCATTGCTGAATTGAGGTACTTGCCCATTCCTCCTGGTGACCCCTGTGCCAGAGGTGCGTGTCCACCTGCACAGGGCGTCGAGGCACTGCTCCCAGCACCAGTGTCTGACTGGCCCCTGTCTTTCTTTGCAGCTCAGTGAACAGAGTGCTGGAGGGCAAAGAGAAAAGCTTCCTACAAGCCTGCTTCTTGAGGGTTTTGCCCCTTCCTCCAAAAGAGGAAATGTGGGGCCTGGACACTGCCCTCTACTTGAGGGTAAGTGCTGGGTGAGCTACAGGAGCCCCCAGTCCTCTGGGCTGCTCCCTGGCCACCCCGTGCTGTGATATGACCAGACATCCAAGGCAGGGCAGGGTCTCGGCTTTGGTTTCCCACCCTTATGCCTTTGTCCCCTTCCCATATGCCTGGCCACATCCAGTGATGCAGGCTACTCTGCACGCAGCAGATTGTGTGCCCTTGGGTCTCTGCCAGGCACTGCAAGGCAGCGCGGGAATCCTCCCTTGGCTCTGGGAGTTCAGAGCAGTCTCCTGGGGGTGAGAGGGACAGCAGAATCACTGGCACAATTCTTTGCCCTCCTTGCAGACCCTGAATGCCATGGACACCATGCTGGAGATGTTGGTGCTTGGGTGTGCTGCCCCCAGAGTCAGTGAGGTGCTGCGGAATATCTTTGAGGTCTGGCATGTGCAAAGAGTGGGCTTCAGAAGGGCTGCTCCTCACCCTGGAGGGAAGGGGGTGTCCACTCTTGAGTGTATGTTCCCCACCCCAGTGCCATGCAGAGGTAGCATACTGCAGGGAGGGCACCCATCTCCCTTGGGCAACCAGGGGCTGCTCAACAGGCTCTTCCTGAGTGCAGTGGGTGCAGAGGGTGGTGTTTGCCTTCCTGCCTGGCCACAAGGTTGGCTGGAGGAATTTGTCCCAAGCCTGCGAGCTCCCCCAGGGCAGGAACCCCACTACAGGCTTTCCTCAAGATCAGAGAAAGCCTTAATGGGCTGTGCAAGTCCCACCCAGGAGTTCAGCAGTGCTGCTTCTGCTGGAGGAGGTGTCTTCTGCCAGGGCACACCAGCAGCTTCTCTCTTCCCAGGTGCTGCTGAACTTCACCAACTCTGAGACGGTAGCTGTGTAGGACAGGACCCTGTGGAGGATTAAGAGGCTGAGCTATTTGCTGGACCACAATTCCACAGTGGAGATAAGAAGCTAGGCACCCTCCAGCCAGGCCATATCCCCCTCCCTGCATAGAGCCTGCAGCTCTCCCTATGTGGGGCTGCTGCCCAGCTAGCTGCTTTGGGAGCCGTGGCCAGCATGGCCCTGAAAAGCCCTGACTCACCAGGGACCCAGGCTTGGGCACACTCTGGGGTTCGGGGCTTTGGCATCAGCTGCCTACCGTCAGCCCTTCTGCCTCCCTCACCCAGGCCTGGCACAAGTTTGGAAGAGACACGTATGGCCCCATCTGCTATGGAGACCTCCAGTTCCCAATGCTGGGACAGCTGCTGGGACACCTCCTTTTCTATTCTTCCAAGGAAGAGACAAGCTTTCCAGCTTTGGATGCTCTTTACGCCCTCTAAAAATTCATCCATCAGCAAAAAAGTAAGAGAAGTTGTGGTGGGCTTCATCCCTCCTCACACAGATGTCTCCTGAGAGGTCTGCTGCTCTTCCTGACCTCCTTTGCCTCTCACAGCTGCTTCCTGTAGCATCCCAGCTGTCATTTTGCTGCAGAAGCTGAGTCCTCTCCTAACGTCCAGGATCTGTTCTCTGCTACTCTCCTCCCTCCTTTCAGCATCTTGAACCACGCTGTTTTGTGGTCCTCACAGACAAAGCTACTGTTGATTACCATGTCCCAAAGCCACATCTTGCCTGTTAGTGAAGAGCGGATCCATCTGTGCATCGCCTTGTGCCAGACTCTTTTCGGTGGTACCTGGCAACAGGACTAGAGGCAACAAGCGCAAACCAGAACACAGGAAATTCTGTCTGAACATAAGGAAAAACTTCTTTACTTTGAGGGTGACAGAGCACTGGAACAGGCCACCCAGAGAGGCTGTGGCGTCTCCTTCTCTGGAGATCTTCTAAACCCACCTGCACGTGATCTTGTCCAACACGCTCTTGGTGACCCTCCTTTGGCAGGGTGGTTGGACTAGATGATCTCCAGAGTTCCCTTCTAAGCCCTACCAGTCTGTGATTCTGTGATCACCCCCAATGGCCTGTAGGAAGATGCTATTCCTGCCACCCTCCAGAAATCTCCTTGACCGCTTGTGTCCTGCCATCTTGCAAGCAGATCTCAGGGCAGTTTTGTAAGCTTGCTGGCAAAGCTGCTGTGTTTTATTGACTTTTCTGTGTTTCCCCCGCCATTTAGGCAGGTCAGCAACAAAGAATAAGGCACCAAAGATCCACTGGAAATGTGAAAACCCCTCCGTCCTGTATTCACCCACCACTAGAGACTTTGCCATGGTAATGAACTCTCCCTTTGCTGGGACTCTTGTCTATGGCATCAAGAGAGGACTTGAGTGAGTAAAGGCATACAGAATCAGTGGGGCTGGCATGGCCTCACTGTCCCTGGTGAGAGGATTCCTGCTGTCCCTGAGCAGGGACAATGTGAAGCCAGCACTCCAGTGTCCCAGCAGCAGCTCCAGCCCTCCTGGCCACCAGTGAGCCCTGGTTCTCTGTAGGGCTCAGGAGCCCAGCCTTCCCCCCTCACCCCGAGGGCCCTCTGTTCTTGTCCTCTGCCCTGCAGTGACTGCAGCCCCTGCTGCCAGCTTTCCTGTGGGCACTGCTGCTGGCATTGCCAGTCATCTCTTGCCAGGGCTGCTTACACTACCCAGGTAAGCAGCACCATCAGGGGACTCGGTGTGACACGTCTTTGCTCCCTTCCTTCCTCCCATAGGAGTTTGCAAAATACCTCAAACCTTTTGAGAGGACAGACGTCATTGTTGTGACCATCGAGGCGATGAGAGACTCCAGCATCTTTGACAAGGAGGAGGCAAGAAACATGCTGGATCTGGTCACGAGATACCCTGACTTCTGGCTGGTGGATGAAAGTGACCTGTGGCTGGATTGTCCTGCCCTTGAGCCCTGTCAGGCCTTGTTCCTCCCTCCCTCCCTCCCAACCCCAGGTGTCTCAGGCACCTGAAGCCACCTTAAGCCAGCAGAGAGGGATGGAAAGGGCAGCTGAGGAAATGGCTGCACTCCAGTGGCAGCACCATCCTCACCTGTGTCCCCTACAGGTGCCAAAGATCATGAGCTGCATCCACGAAAGCCATGAAATATCTGAACATGGAGTCAGCCCAGAAGAGCATGGCATCACTACTTCTCGTGCTGACCAACCAATGCCCCATCAAAGTGGTCATGAGCCTGTTCAAGTTGTCTCCTACAGGAGACAGGTCCCAGCCTCAGAAGCCATGATGGCTTGTTCCCTGTGGGGAGAGGGACTTGGAGACTGGCTGCCAGACCCAAGGAATACTGAAGAACATCCCCGAGGAACAGGGCTCTCCATCCCAACACACCTTCCAGCCCTGGGGAGTTGGCCAGGCCTGCAGCAGCTCTTGGCTGGCCAAGCCAGGCCAGATCCACCATGCTTCTCCCAGCCCCACGGGGAACACCACCTCAGCCCTCTCCTGCTGCCCAGGACATCCCAAATGAGGGGCAGGGCCTGTGTTATACAGGGCTGTCCCTGGCCGTGCTGCTGTGGCTGAGGCAGCCGTGCTGACAGAGTGCTCTGGCTTGCAGCACTGGCATGGAAATGTGGGAGGTGATGCTTTCCATCCCCCAGACATTGGAGAAGATCTTAAAGGAGCTACTCAGCAAACTCCAGAGCATGAAATCACACAGCCTGGTCACCTCAACCACAGAGGATGCCTGCATGGCTCACTTGGCTGTGAGTTATCTTGCAAAAAGTGAAAAGGCGTTGATCACCTTCAGCAAGCCCTGCAGGCTCAGCCAGTATCTCGCTGTTTGTGTTTCTCTCAGCTGATGGCCTCCAATGAGTTTCAGTCAGAGGATTTTGGTGATGAGTCCCAGGTCAAGAGCTATCAGAGGCATTCCAGCCTGGTGATAGTATCCTGGTTGCTCAGACACCTCATCGCACTGTCAGAGAGACCTGCCATGGTGAGCAGTGTGTCATCAAGGGAAGTCACGTTGGTAGCCGGAGGCTGGAACAGTGGGGGAGGTGGTGGCTTGGCCATGACTGGGAGTCAGGCTGTGGGTGACAGCCTGGTGGCTGCCTGGGGAGCTGTCCAGGAATAAAGCGTTACCAAGCTATCTGCCCCTTCGAGCCTGTGGAAAAAAGGGGTGGCTGAGCAGGAGACAGGGAGTTTTGCTTTCTTGCCCTCCTTGCCCTACCTCTGCTCTCCTGTGTTCTCATCAGTGTGCCCATGGCCACCACCTACCAGGAGGCTGCTGCAGAGATTCCTGTGCCACCACCTGCCAAGAAGACAGACAGGAGGCTGGTGCTCTGTGACCAGAGCATTTTTGCCAGGGTGGTCTTTGAATGCTTCACAAAAAAGAAAACTCATTCATACAGGCAAGAAAAATTCAGGTGCTCCTGCCACACATCATGGAGTTTCTCGAGGATGGCCACACCAATATCAAGAGGAAGGTCCTGGTCATCTTCACAAAAGTGATGGGTCACCTGGAGAGGGAGGAGGCCAGCCCCATTGCTGTGCAGCTGGTGGACAACTTCCTGTCCCTCTTTGATGTAGTAAGGCTGATGTGTGAGACTGAGTCCTGCAGATGGGCACCCTGCAATGACAGCTGCCCTTCAGCCCAGCCCTGTGGGCAGCACTTGGAGCAAGGTCTGCTCCCCTGGGCTCTCATGGGATGGCTTCTGGGCTTTGCAGCCCGGCAAAGCTTCTCCCTTCTGCAGAATCTGACCCGGAAGCATCTCCCCTCATGTCTGCCATGCTCACCACCCTTGGGCTAATGCTCACAGTAAGCAAGGAGTGGCTCTCTCAAGTCCCCCTCTCCTTCTCCCTACCAGGAGTCCAGCCGGCTGTGAGAGCTCTCCATCAGCCTCTTCAGAGACCTGGTGGAGGCTGTGGTGGGGAGTGACAAGAGGGGGATGAAGAAGAAAGTGTGAAGAAGCCTGCTCCCGCTCTTCTTTCACACATATGACGAGACGGACGGTGTGGCCAAGGTACAGATTTCAAAGCTGGCCAGTGACACACGGAAGGGCGTGCTGAACCCATGGGCATCATGGGCAAGAGCTGCTGGCAGTTGGACTGTGGGAGTGTGTGTCACCTCAGGTTCCCACTGCGTAAGTCACTGAGACAGGGCAGAGCTCCCCACCCCTGCACTGGTCCCACCACTACCTTCTTCCTCCCCCAGTGCCTCTTGCTGCAGAAGTGGATGGGGTGCTGGTGTCCCCTCCCAGCTATACTTCCCCCATTCACCCTCCTCTAGCACACCCCAGAGGAAGGGTCCCTGCAGACCTCATGCAAGCTGGGGCAGAGAAGCTGGCATGGACATTTCCCAGACCTGCTCTGCCTGGTCCAGCACGGCTGGGCAGCAGCCCATGGCCCGAGGCACGAATATGTGCATCCCTACAGGCTTCCCTGCTGTCCCTGCAGCTGTTGGAGGCCAAGGCTCAATCCCTGTCCCCCAGGGCTGTGCCCAAGAGACCCCGAGATGTTTAGGCCAGGCGTGTCCCAGCTCCCTAAGGGCAGGATTGTGCCAGGAACGAAGCCAAGAGGCACCACGTCTCCTTCCCCAGACTGCGGTGCCATCTCCCCGCTTCTGCCTCTCTGCAGGCTTCTGGGGAAGCCCTCCTTGCTGCAGCAGAGCTCCTCAAGTGGAAACAACTCAAACACCTGGTGCAGCCACAGCAGACAGGGAGCACCATAGAGTGCTTGGTGAGGACAAGCCCCAGGGCCCAGGCTGGACAAGGGCTGCCCCCTGGATCTGGGTTGTGGGCTGTGTGTGCCTCGCCTGCTGTGCTCCAGCCCACAGCGTGGAGCTGCATCTTTCTTCCCTGTCCTCAGGAACAGAGCCCCCAAGGGCTCTTCTCCAGGCCCCTCTGCCCTTCCTGCAACCCGCAGGAGGGAGGGAGGGAGGGTCTCAGCAACAGGGGTGCTGGAAGGAGGGACGTGTCCGCATAACTGGGAAGCGACACCCAGCCCATACCATTGTGCTCTCTTCAGCTGGTGCAGGACAGGAGAAGGGCTGAAGAACATGTGAAGCAGAGCCTGCCATACCTGAAGAATGCTCAGCCAACCTTGTGAGTGGCGGCCATCTGGTTCATTGGTGAGCCACAACCTCTGGGGTCCCTTTTCTGGCAGCCTGGCCCCCATCCCCACCACTGCACTGGCAGCAAGGGGCAGCCCTGTAGCTGCCAGAGCCCCGGCTGCCCCATACAGCGCCCACTATGCTGGTGGGCTCGCTGGGAGCCTTGCTCAGTCCCACCACCCTCAAGTACTGTCCTTCCCTGGGGTCAGCCCTGCTGAGGGGCAGAAGGACGTGCGGCCACGCTGGCAGGGCTGGGGGCCGTGCTGCCGGGAGCATGCTGGGGAGCAGAGATCTGACAGGAGCTCTGTGCCTGGGGCTTGCCATGCGGCACCCAAGGGATCAAAATGAGAAGAAGCTGCAGGATACCTGCAATGGTGAGTAGGGGCATTGCTGTGCTGGCCGGGGTGGGTGGGACAGGGGACATGGAGTTGCCATGCCTCGCCCTGCTCCAGGAAAACACTTCAGGGGCTGAGGAATGTGCCTGGGGCACATGGGGCATTCCTGAGCACCAGCTTCCAGCTGATCCGTTGCTCTCATCTGCTCCCCCTGACCAGGGAGAGGGATGGAGCTGGTATGGGAGGGTCTCGGCAGACAGTGGGGTTTCACCACTGCTCTCTTTCATTCTGTCACAGCCCTCGAGCCCTTGGTGAACAATGCTGAACCCTCAGTCCAGTCCCCGGCAGCTCAGACCTCGCTGATCCTGGGAACACCAAGGAAGCAATCAACACTGGGATGGTCCCTACAAACACTGTGCTGCAGGCTCTGCAGAGGCAGGAAGAGGTGAATGTCTCCTGGGGAAAATGACTGCATGTGAATAAAGCTGGAACAAGCAGCCCAGTCCCATGGTGTCCTTCACACAGGGAGCACCCTGAGCATGCTGAGCAGACTTGTAAACTTGGTTTTCAACAAGTTTACCTCTTCTTTGGGCTTTTCCCCAAAAGAAGCCATGTTTTTTCACCCCCTGTGCAAGTCTGTTCTTTAGGGAGACAGAGGGAAAAGGGGAGATGGCAGACCCTGGAGAAATTGGGATTGCCTGCAAAGCTGCCCGGCGCTCCCACTTCCATCCACAACACCTTGCCTGCTCACTTTGATAAGTGTAGGCTGCTGGTTCAGCTGGCCCACGCTGGCAGCAGATGTCATCTTTGGCTGCCTCATAAAACCCACGCAGTGTCAAAGGCTCTTGTAACACCCTAAACTCCCCAGTAAGAGTCTACCGGGGGGCCACACCTTCCCTACACTTACTTGTGCACATATGTTCCTAGCTACAAGGCTAGGAAGGGTCACTTGTCCAGCCTGCTTTGGGGTTGACTACATGCTTGGAGAACTTTAGGCGTGAATCTTCATTCCTAAAGCACAGAAAGGAAATAATATACAAGTATGGAAGAAGTAGGAGGCATTTTTGGCATGCCTAGTTGCCTCCAAATTCCTGGGTAATCATGTTTGTTTATGGGAAATTTGCTCTTCTTACATCAACTTTAGCAGCAGTTGATACAATGGAAAAACAGCAAGAAGAATAGAAGTGGCATTAGGATCTGTAATTGCTCTTTCATTAGCAATTGTATTTTCTTACACTGCACTGTGAGTTTCTGCCATGCATTAAAGAGCATGGCATCTCTGCCATTAGCACGAGCTCTTACTGATGAGATTGCTGGACTTAAAGCTATGTTCATAAGTACTATTATTTGCTATTTAATACAACAGGTGGAGAGGTGAGAGTTTTATACTGCTCTTGAAGCACCTCTCTGTCTTGTTCCAAGAAATTGTCAATGGTACAAGTACAGAGAAATCTTCAACAAGGTCATACTTGCTAGGTGATGTACATTAACTGAGCACAGAAACACAGCAAATCAGAGAAAAAATGCACCTGTCTTAGCATCCTATCTCCAACAGTGGCCAGCATAAGACACTTAAGGGACAGCATAATAACAAAGCAGTATTTCCGTGCTGTAGTATTTTCCTGTCAGCTTTCAGCAATCTCTGTTAGATCAGAGCCTGCCTCAAGTAATTATATACAGTGTTTTCATGGAAAATTAAGACACCCTGAAATGTCATATATCTTCTTCACGGGCTTGCAAAGAAAAGGGAGAATCACATCCAGTGCCATAGAGAAAGTTACAGTCCATGAAACATTGTACTTTCCTTTAGAGAAATACACAAGGAAAGTTGCCATGCTGGTTGCTTTGGGGCAGATAGTATCCATCTCCCAGTAAAGGGGTGTGGGATGTGCTAAAGTCAAGCCAAAGAAACCTGTCACTACCCTGTAGGACCAGACCTACTCTTGTGTTTCTCTATCACTTCACACAGTAGGTTCCCAGTATGGTTAACTGCTAGGATTGACTTGTAGTGGGCAAGATTTCTCAGGAGTCATTTGCAAAATTATCAGGGAAGGGCTTTATCAATTTTCTAGGTTCCCAGTGGATGCAATACAGGGTAAAGAATGG
Source organism: Himantopus leucocephalus (assembly GCA_003993805.1). NCBI lineage: Eukaryota > Metazoa > Chordata > Aves > Charadriiformes > Recurvirostridae > Himantopus > Himantopus leucocephalus. The sequence goes on along the minus strand of RSEF01000002.1, from coordinate 72,674,933 downwards.
GGGCCAACTCTAAATAACAGGACAAAAATATTTCAGAGTAGTTGGAGAACTCTGAGTACTAAAGAACAGTAGCTTGGGCCTTGAGAACTTTTAGCTTTACCAAAGGTCAAGATGAAGTTTAATCTGAAAAGCTGTATAAAACTACCAGTCCACCATCTGTGTCTCTACTGATTTCCTCCAGACTTCTCAAAACTTTGATATTGCAGGCTGTTTCTTCTCTGACTGCACACAAATAAACCTCCAGCTGTGTTAGTCTCTAATTCTGACTTGGGTAAGAAAAGGTGAACACTACTGTTCACTATTTATCCCTGTATGAAATAGGTACATACTTTCTCTACAAAGTTGGACTTGTCTAGAGAACAATGGAAAATTAAAAAAAAAAAAACACAAAAAAAACCCCCACCATGTTGCGTTCTTTGTTTCCAAGCTACCTAATACATCTTTCATTCTTATTCCACTCTATGAGCCTATGCACACTCACACACATGCATGGTCACCCACTCCCTCTTTTTATCCAATTGTCACAATCCAGCGTTGCAAGACACTGACCTTGCGTCGTATCCAAGGTCTGCTTTTGCTGGTTTACTTACTTTGTTGATTTGCCATCATAGCCAGCATAAATCTTCTCTTCCTTTCAGAAGATCCACCATCAAAGGGTTAATGCTGTCATGCATTGTTATGGTTTGAGAAAACCCACAACAGTTTATTGTCATTTAGACAATTATTCTACCACCCAATGACTCCTCCCCACCCAGGAAGGGGAATTGGGAAAAAACAAGGAAACTCGGGGGCTGATATATAAACAGATTTAATAGAATAAGACTAGATGATTAACATAAATAACATTAAAGGACCAATACTGATCACGAGGTCAATACAGAATAAGCAAGGTATATACTCAGCCAATTCTATGAGTTGGAAGCTGTGCGTTCCCAGCAGGGGACAGCAAGTGTGGGACACTGCGAGCGCTGCAGCTTCGTCAAGAAGGGAAGGGCTCAGGGCTCCAGCACCGGGGCAAGTTCTCAGGACGGCAGCCATCATGGGAGAGAGAGAACTCCTCAGCAAACTTTCTAATTTGTATTGAATGTGCGGTTCATGGTATAAAATAACCCTGTTGGGCAGCTTGGGTCAAGTGCCCGGGTCTCGCTCCTCCTCATCTCTGGCAAGCTCAAAAACACTGAGACCTTGAAACTCACACACCATAGCTGGCTATAAAGTAACTGTTTTCACAAATTCAGACACTAGAGTCTTCTAAAAATGCAGTTTTCCCAAACATTAGAAGACAAATTAGTCCTGTGTCGCTCTAATCAGGACACACATCATGCTCATGAATTGGTAAGGGCGAGGTCTGTGCATGACAGACTCCAGAGGTTCCTGCAAGATGTAGACGAAATGAATACTCCAGTTAAGATAGTACCACATAAATTAGCAGACCAGCCTTTATTCAAAAGGGAAGTTTAAAGGTTTTTGTGAAAGGGAAGATAAAGCTTTTTCCTTCAGTTATTGCAGGCTGTTTGAGAGAGGTTTCATCAACTGGAACACTGCACTGAGGCTGGGTTCTGTGTACTGCCAGTTTCTCCCCTGCTCACACAGAAAAGTACTTGTTTCTTTATGGAGCCACATGTGTCTGAAGGGCCTGGATATTACTGGGGTGGTTGGATCCTAGTAACTGGACAGACTGACTGAGAAAACAAGACACAGCCACAGCTGGAAACTTACCAGAGATAACAAAGGCATGGATAGAAACACAAAACTGTTCTTTATAAACAAGTGCAAACCCTGTGCTGTAGTAAAACATTCACTGAGGTGTGTGCGCACACATGGAATTCAATTCATGCTTCCTACCCAGGAGGAGAGCATTCCTGAGGCACATGAAAGAAGAGCTTTGTTTGCAATAAATGCGACAACATATTTAGTACTAGGAAAAAATCATCAAGCACATTCATCAGCCATGCAACCAAAACTTGAAGGATAACCTACCTGAAACCCACAGTTACCAACCTATAACATATGCAAGTTCTAATCCTCTTGAAGAAAAGGGATTTAGCAGCCTAAAAACCGCAGCATAAAGAAACTGTATTCCAGTTCAACTATTTCAGAGTCACATTGAAAAGGATTAAAGAGAAGAGCTGAATTCTACTTATGCTTAAGTGCTCTTAGGACTGGGTCATAAAACTTTACTTTCCCTTTGGTGTTTCTGCAGATAGCTTGATCTGTACTCAAGCTTTGGGTTATAGAAGCTCTTTCCAGGATTGCTCTCAGAACGACTGTTCTTTTCGCTGAGTAAAATAGGTTGAGTTTCATAGGATAATATTAAGAGGAAAACACAAGACGGACTGTATGTGGTTTAAGTGACATTTTTTTACTTACCAGTGTATTTCATCTACTCCATGTGGCATTCATGCTTCAACATTCACAGGCTCCAAAGTGAACCTACTCTCTTCTTCTTATTCATGACCCAGAACAATGGATTAGTGATAACCTTGAACCCTGACAAGAAATAGTTTACATCTGTTATGGTTTTAGCCTCAGCCAGCAACAAAGAACCACGCAGCCACTCGCTCAACCCCCACATCTGTGGGGGAGAATTGGAAGAAAAAGGCAAAACTCATGGGTTGAGTTAAAGGCAGTTTAACAGAACAGCAAAGGAAAGAGAAAAACAACAACAGTAACACTGATAGAGGAATGTACAAATGCGATTATGGTACCACCGCTCACCCACCAGACCCTGGCGGCCCCAGCCCGCTCCGAGCTGCGACTTTCTGCCCCCTGCCCTGGCCAGCTCCTGGCTATGAACTGGGCATGGCTCAGACAGTATGGAATGCCTGTGTCCCAGGCCAGATCCTTGGGGAAATTAACTGCATCCCTGCCAGGCCCAGGACAACATCTGTTTCACAATTTAGTAAATAATTCTTTCAAAATTATTTTGTTTGTATCTGGTTTTGTCTTTTATAGCAGAGAAAGACCATGTTATCCAAAACCACATCCATGCTGCCCAGAATATCACTAGCCCATGCCTGACAAATCAGGACAGCCAACAAAAAGCACGTGTCCTCATACAGCCTTTCTTTTGTCTAGACTACACGCTTCCATGCAGGCTTTTCATGATTATAGAGATGGGAAAAAGAACTAGATTAGCATTGTTACGTCCCAGTTCTATAATGACTCTCAAAGTACTTGGTAGGTACTTGTTGATGTCAAGCACTGGGACACAATGGGATCACATTTCATTTTGCATCCATGTCCAACTTTTGTAGTTTTGGAGAAAACTTTGAAGTTGTTCCCCTGTGGAACAGTTCAAAGATGCAGCAAGTAGATCCACCACTTAGATACACCACTTGAACTTTTTAAAATTATCTCAAGATTTCTTGCAACAGCTTTTTAAGAAATACAAGAAGGATTTAGGTGGAGGCTAATCTTTGGAAAACACTAGGTCTTTGTCAGTAACACTGTTCCGCAGTGAACATACGCTTCCTTTGTTTCTGAAGAGGGAAATCTTTACTCTGCTCTGGGGCCTCACATAAATTTTGTGGTACTAAGCCAGTATGGTAAGACATTATAAAAACAGATGCAGTTTGATCCCCTAAACATTTCATAAATGGAATTTAAGATTTACTTACCTGCTATAAAAGACTTTGACCTCATGACATGCTAAAGTTCAATTTTGCTGTGGGTATTTCCATAGTTGTTATATGCTGCAGACAGACCTTTTGTGGTGAGGCAGGTTCCAAACTCACAGAATCATAGAATCGTCCAGGTTGGAAGGGACCTTTACAATCATTGAGTACAACCATCAGCCTAACATTGCCAAACCTACCACTAAACCATGTCCCTCAGCACCACGTCTACCAGTCTTTTAAATCCCTCCAAGGATCGCAATTCCACCACTTCCCTGGGCAGCCTCTTCCAGTGCTTGACAATGCTTTCGATGAAGAAATTTTTCCCCTGGTACAACCTGAGACCATATCCTCTTATCTTATTACTTGTTACTTGGGAGAAGAGACCAACCTCCAAGTAAAGAAGTTCCTCCTCATGTTTAGATGGAACTTC
>RSEF01000002.1:72655698-72670873 GCA_003993805.1 Himantopus leucocephalus | reverse complement strand
TATTCACTTCCATCCCAAACCCAGCTAGTTTGCTCCAAGGCAAGTGCATTTCTGAAAATTAGGTCTTTTTTGTGGTTCATCAAGTCCATTGTTTCAAAAAGTAAATAGCCATTATCCTTAATGATTGAGTAATCACTCCCCTTCCTTAAATCAAGGGCTTTGAAGGTGATAGGGGAAAGGCTGCTTGGTTCAGATAGCCTCAGTGGGAAAGAGCAGCCAACTTTTGTGCTGTTGTATTTGCAGGAAGACTTGCTCTTGTTTTTATTATAGATAGGTTTTGTTTTGTTTCTCATTGAGAGGAATTACAGGAATTTAAGTGAGAATAAAGAACTACCATGAAACCCTACTACAGGGTAGGGAGGCTGCCACACAACTTCCACTGGCTGTTAAAATGTTATAAATGGCAGCCTGAAGACAGCTGAAGAAACCAGAGCTCAAGAAAAGGAGTAGAGTTTAAGGAGATGTGCCCTCGGAGGGCTTCCAGATGTTAAAGTCTCCTGCTCTAGCTCCCTTCTCAGACAACTATTAAATTTTCCCAAGAGGACTCCCAGCTCCAGCCAAAAAGCTGTGCTCAGCAATGCAGACTCACCTTTCACTGCCCCCGGTTTGGCACATCTACATGGAGGAAAATAATTCACATCAGCCACACGGTCGAGAGGGCTTTATAACTGAGTTTAAGTCACCTGTAAACCACCTCTTGAGAGAATATATACTGTATTTGACTTGAAAATGCAGATTATTTTTCCTGCCCTCAGTGCTTTTAAATCACTCAAAGACAGTGTTAAATCCAGCAGGCCAGGAAAGCTCAGCACTGGGTTTTCTGCTCCCACTACAGTTAGGGTCAATGGACTTGAGCACTGCTGACTGCTGCTGAAAATCTTATCCAAGGACCCAGGCCAAAGCAGGCTAAATTCACTGGACAACCTCTTTAGACTTCTACGGACTTTGGCTCCAGCCCAGGCTACATTAGCATCCCACAGACCAGTGTGTTTTAGCAATTTACTGCCCAACAGCTCTCAAAGTTTTCAGTGTCCCTGAGCCAGAGTAAAATGTGTTGTTATTTAACATTATTTTCATAGTGCCTATGGTACATTTGGGAATTAATTTTTTTTCTCCTCAGAGTAGCAGTGACTGAACCAAGCTGCTGCTTTCTACGGATTACTTAAGAGACGAATGCTCTCAACGAAAGAAGTGCTTGCAAGCACCAAACACACCAGATCATGCACTCTCACAGGCTTTACGTAAGTGCAGCTCAGTTTGTCCACAGCATACAGGTAATTCAGTTGATGAAGAGTAGACATGCATCAACCAGTCACCAAGAGCCTTGTGGCACAACACATTTCTGTGCCTTATGCACTGCCACGTATTAGCAAATGGCTCCTATTCAGAAGCCTGCATGTAAGCTACAGTTTGAAGGAAAATACCATACCAGTTAATTAAACTACAAATAAATGTCTGAAACAACTAATCAGATGGCTAACTACTTCAATCCACCAACATCAAGAAGTGACAGGTAACATGCTGCAGGGAAGGATAACAAAAGCTTGGTGCTGGTATACATGCCTAGATGTAATCCTGCTCTACTAAAAAAGTAAAGGATTTCTCCATCATAACAAGGATGAAGATTTAAAATTGTACTAAGGAGACGATGAAAAACTTCCAAAAATAGCTTTGATTGCAAAAATTCTTTTTTTCCAAATTCAAAACTAGTTGTTAATCAGTAATGTTCAGAGTTCAGCACCATTTGTCATCTAATTCAGGGTCCAGTTTCAGAAGCTGTCAGGTCTGACTAACCCAAGGGAGACAGAGCCTCGCTGATAGGTGCCAGAGAGGCATTAAGCTGACATATTTACAAAGACTGTGAATTATACATGAGTTTCTGTATGAACCAGATGGGTTTAATGTGCCACACATTCTTCATGTATTACATGCGGGTCTCATAATACAACAATTGCATTTTACTGTTCTGTGAATTTAAGACCAGTGGAAGCATGAGACTGATGTCCCTAGAGACTCATATCCTGCTCTGAACAGAACAGCAGCTACGATTTTTTTCATACCACTCAACATCAGTCTGTCCAATCCTGAAGGGGCCAATACCTGAAAGTACAGGGGTTTCCATTTCCATGCTCACAGGAACCTCTCTCCCCATGGGGTAGCACCTCAGCTACAAACTTAGATATATTTTATAATGTGTTGATACAATCTGGGGAGTACACCTGTACATCCCCAGCAGAGTCTAATACTGCCATACTAACATTTAACATAAACCCATGCACTCTAGCTGTATTTCTGTAACACCCTCAATATGTTCATTAACAAGACCTCTACGTTCAAAAAGCCATGTCCACCCCTGGGTTTCCTGACATAGCAAAATCCTTGAGTTTCTTAATGCAGAGCTTACATGCCCTCTCAGTGCATCCAATATTTAAGGAAGCTTTCCAAAAGGCCACTATCTGTGAGACTGTTCTGCCTTGATGCTGTGAAATTTCAGCTTCAGCTCAGGATACAGAACAAATGTTCCAGTAAAGCATATGCTAGTTTTTAACTGGCTGCATCTGATCATCACCCTTTTCCGCCAGCTCTCAAATACTGCTAGAACATCACCCACTTGAATGGCAAGAGCTGCTGGCAGGCTTGCAGTGAATAGACTGAGCTGCTCATTGAAGAGGTGAAAAAAAAGGAAATCACAGCTACTGTCTACCTATCTGACACGGCTGTGATCAACGGGCATGCCAGATGCAGCATCATCGTGCAGAACTGCCTTCATACAGTGCAGCATGAAAGCACATCACATCCTGCAGACCGCTTGTAGCGGTACGGAGTGAAAACACACCACCTTCATAACACAGTTGGTTCCAGAAGGTCTTAGAAAACACATTACAATTTTCTTACCCTGCTTCTCTCTCATCTATCCAGCTCTACAATAGCGACTGCCGACACATTCAGCATTGTATTTGCAGGCTTTAAAAGGTTTACATCCTCTGATGGGTCATCTGGCCATACATCAGAAGATGGACTGCAAACACAGCATCATAAAAGCTGCTTTTCTGCTTTTTACTACACCATTTGGACATGACTTAAACTGGAAGCAGATTTGGGGGATTATTCAACTCGAAGCTTTTCTATGCCAGTGGTCTAACCCTCCAACCCATTTTAGTGACATCTGAATGCAGTTCAAAAGATTATGCGGGTCATTAGTAAACTGAGATAATTTCAGCAATCATACTGAAAGATAGGTATGACACACTAATGCAGAAGTCTCTAATAGAGGAAGATGTGAATCTGAAGAATGGGACGTAAAGGATTGAAGGGAACTCACTAAGGTAGTAAAAAGCTGGAGCTGCATGGAAATAGTGTGATTAAATTAAAAAAAGGACAATATAACGTAACTACAAAGGTACCTCTTCCAGAGGAGAGATCAATTTGAGCTACAGCCTTCTGAGGAAGGTGGTGGAATCCCCACCAGGGAAAATATTTAATATGACATATATCACAAAAATACACTGTAGGGAAAACTCTGCTCTGTGCAGCAGATTGCCTAAGTGACCTCAACAGCTCTGTCTCAAACAGCTATGAACGTATGATACAATAAGAGAGTTTGTCTGTCAGAGACAAACCCAAACTTGAATAGTTGTTTTCATGATGAACCCCCAGCAGCTTATTCCAGAGATTTAATATGACCAGATCTTCCAGTATGTCATGATTACGCCACCTCTCTCTCTGAACACTCTTATTTCTTTGTAATGAACTGTGTATTACAAGAAAGGGCAGTCCTGGGACTAAGAACATTATTGCACATCTGTGCCAGCTAAAATATCCACCACTACACAAGTAACACTAAAGAAAACTTGGTAGAATACATTCAAGTGACAACATTAATCTGCTCTGTATGATCATAGTATTTTTAGGTTTCACGCATGATACATTAAATTACAACTGCTAGAGCCTCAGTACTTCGGTGGCAAAGTAAGCAATGGAGGGTAGGAAAGGAAGAAAATATCATTTTAGCTTTGTTGCTGGATTAAAATCAGAGAGGAGGACAGCTACCAAGGAAGTAGTCAGACATGGATCTTGCAGGAATGACAAACACAGCATGAGGGCAATGAGGACCACGGCCACTGACCAGTACCTTTTTTTGTGGCCACTTCAACTGCTCCAAGTCCACGTTTCTGTGCCTACTGAACTCCCTTGTGACAAGATGCTTCAAGAAAAAACCACGCACAACACCAAGTTCTCCCACAAACACATCCCACATGAACGCCAAAGCCATGGGTACAAACAAGGACAGCCCTCTGCTCTTGGGCCAGGTTACAGTCAGCTGAGCTAAAACATCTCTCACCAGATCCAGCGTCATAAGCCTGTTATTGGATTTACTGAATTCCTGCTGGGTGAGGTATGCTTTCTACAAGGTTATGATTCAGAAATACGCCGAAGGAGGCCACAACCAATGGCTTCTAATGAAAATTACTGTTGTTTTTGTTTTCTGCAAGTGAGATACAGAAGGTACAAGGATGAGATGTGTTTGAGCCCACAGGTTTCCTGCACAGGTACAATCGTGCCTAGGCAGTCTTTTTCCCTTTTGCACTGCTTTTGTGTGCCTCAAACTCTTGATCCCCATTGACCACTGTCTGACAAACATAGCATTAACAAGTCATAAGTGAATTCATATGGGCTTCCTGTAACTGCGCCTAAGTTACAGTGCAAATCAGCCTAATTATATCAGCAGCCTTCTACGCTCTCTGCTCCACTCTGCAAAGAGTAGACCCTTCCCAGAGGGCCAGTCAAGCAGGAGAAGCAACTAAGTACATTTCTGCATGTCCCAGTCTGCTGGAGGAGGGCAAACGGTCAGCTAGCTCATGAATAATGCACCGTCTGTTTATGCAACTCCAGAGATCCACTTCAAATCATCTGTGGTCTCCGAAATTATTTTCTGTATCCTTGGCCAGTCTCTTTAGTAGGCAAATCAAAAAGCTGCTTTTGAAATTCTCTCTGCTCACTTGAGGCTTTCACTGCTCTCTGCTATACATAATCCAGAAGAAAGGAGACATGATTTTCTGGTCACTCCAGTTTCACGCTGGTATTACTTGACTGACTTCAGTAGATTTACTCCTCATGTATACTGCTGTGACACAGTGAGGTTCAAAGATAGCTTAACAGCATACAGGGATGTACCAGCAATTCAGAAATGAGTCAGGAGGAGACCAAGCTGCATGTAGTACCATCAATGCCTTCTAAGCAGATGGTTAAGCACGAAGTATCACAATAAGGGCTAAAACAGCCTTTTCTTCCATGTTATAGAGGTGGAATCTGAAATAATGAACAAGCAGCGCAAGGGGGAGAGGGTGAAACTACAAAATATTCTTCCATCCTGAAAAAAAAAAAAAGTCTTTTTAAATACTGGCTCTCAGCCCAGAGGTCTGACCCCAGGGGATATGATGTCAGTAACCCAATGCAATAGCAGAAGCAAACCTGGAAACATAATGTCAACTCCCTGTAAATCTCATCTAATCCAAAATATTTCACATGAGAAAAACTTGGATAAAAAGAAGGCAGGAGAATAAAAACATCGCTGAACTATACAGAGTCATGCAAACTCTAGAAATAGCCATGTTAGGAAAAGGCTAAGCTGTTCATTGGGCCAAGTCAAGCAAGTCATGGTGACAGCTCCCTTAGCTCCCTGTTTCAAGCCCAGTGTTCAGAAATGTGCCAGTGTGGGCTCTAGTCTGGGTGAGAGATAGACAGCAATTAGCTATAACTTACAAGCAAAAGGTTCTCAACAATTTTTTATTCAAGGACCACTAAACTTTTCTTAAAAAAAAAGCACTGTCTTGTACCTTGGTCCCCCCTTTGTGTCATTTGCAACTGTATAAACATTAAGTTAAGCCCAAAATACAAGTTTATTGCATTTTTCCCCCCTGTGGGTTTATTACCTACACTTAGAGGAAGGTATGTATCTGCACACTCTTATCTCACAGACCTCATGTTGAGTAACACTGCTGTACTATACCTTTAACCCTTCTTAAGATGAAGCATCAATCATCTGTACAGCTGTGTTTCTGTTGCTATTTTGGTTCAAGCCATACCCTTTAATTCACAGAGCAGAAATCCTGCCCCAGGAAAAGAGAAAGCAGAGGATTTCTGTCATGCATTCCCACTCTGGAGACTGGTAATAAACAAGAGCTTCAAGAAGGATTCATTAGGACCTAAACATCCTTCTACCTCCCCTCTCCTCCCCCTCCAGACACAAGCCTTGCTCATGTAGCCAAGGAATAATCTTAAACCTTGCCTGACCCAGAGGAAACAACACTGAGCAGATGAAGCGCCACTTAGTTTGCTCTGCCTCTCTACCTGGGCCTGGCAGAGCCACAGACCACTCTGAAGATGCAATTTGTTGCCTACAAGCCACTGGCTGGGGACTCATACTCCTGGGGCTGCAGGAGTATGCTCAGCTATTCCACGCATTAGGAAAGTTCAGCCTGTGTCTCAACAATAAAAAAGGCTGCAGGAATGCTGTTAACAGCATCTTTTTACCACTGGGGCATTTAACTCCACTCAAACAGGACAAATAAGTTTGTGGCCACCTAACCATAACGCTTGCTGCGCAACTGAAATACAGTGCAGGTGAACCACTGCCAAAGCCAGACAGCATTGTGGTGCAGGCTGGGTTAATACATACCTATCTTTACAGGCCATCACTAACCGGAGCTGGGTGGCATTAGCAAAACAGATGGCAGGGTTGTGACAGAGCTGAGTGTAGCAAGCAAGAGCAAGCCCTGACACAGCTCTGACCAGCACCATCCCCCTCCCAGAGCACAGGAGGAAAGCTTTGTCCTGGAGGCCCTCCCCAAAAACAAAGTCCAGATTTTTAAACAGACTTTTACCCATTTTCTACACACAGGTTGAATTCAGGCTAGGTGACACTGGCTGCCGGTCCACAGTGCATTTCAGCAACCAACTTGGGAAGACAGCTCACATACCTGAAAGTACATGAGGTTATGCCACAAGCAGACACATGACAGGTCACTTCAAACAGACCTTACTGCATTTGGCAAAGACTTCTGAAGTTGCTCAACAAGGTTCTTATCAGATTTCTCATGGCTTATTGATGCTGAAACAGCTACTCACCACCTCTGTTTAATAAACAAAAACATGTAACTGTGCATAACTTCTCTTTGCCTTTCTGTTCTTCTAGAGGAAGGCTAACTTTCCATCCTTCACCACGACACCTATGTTCTCAGTAAGCTGCTGCATTTGGTGCCCAAAGCAGCTTCTGCCTGACCAGAACATGGCTTGGTAGCTCAGTGCTGAGTCAGCGGCACAACACAGGTTGCTTTTCTCCACTCAGAGGCTTGAACTATGAAGTTCACCCCCACTGGGAGAGCATCTTGACAGCATCTCTCTCTGGGAAGTTCAAGGCAGCTTGAAGAAAAGATAGTAAAGGGAACACACTTCTTTGTTTAACCTTTTTCACCACCAAAGTATACAGCTAGCACTTTCACTTCCAAGGAGGGTTCATTAATTCACTGTATCTTAGTTTTGGAGATGTTACAGCTCCTGCTATCATGCCTTCCCCCCGCCAGCATCCCTCCCCGTTCACCCTTTCCCAGTGCAATGCAAACCTTACTACAGGTCCTGGCCTCAGCCTTCTCCTCCCAGCTGCATCTCACTGGGGTGACCCCACCACCACCACAGCAGCAAGTCCTGGGGGCAACTGCTGCCCCGTCCTTTCTGGGGGAACAGTGCACAGCCCAGCAGCAAGAGGGAGATGGGGGAGGCACAGCCCACGGCTGGCAAGAGGTAGAGTGGGCAGGGAGTTTGAGAGTTGCAGCCACAACCACCCACCTACACCCTCTTTCCTCTTCCATTTTTTGCAAGCCCCGTCATGGCAGCGCAGCCTGCTGCCTTAAAACACTCGCTCCCTCCTGCTCTGGCTCTCTCCCATCCCCTCCCCTGCCGGCCTTTATTCAGCTGGTTTCCTCAGGCCAAATTTGTCAGCGTCACGGGTGCTTTTCCACTCTCTGTATTCATCTATTTTCCTCCGTTTCTAACGAGGGAGGTGTCGCACGCTCAGGCCCCTGAGAGCAGCCCCTCCTCTCTTATCGTTTCACTGAAACACATCCTCCGCTTCCAGGCAAATGTTATCTGGTGTTTTCGAGAGTTCGTTTTCAAAGACAAGAAATGCCAAAGGACGCTACGCGTTTTCAACACCAGGCTTTGCGCAAAGCTGGGCAGAGCTTGCCACATGGCTGTCACATTCAAGGAACCTGCGGCAAGAGTCTGGGGGGCAGTGGGAACACTTAGGTGGTTTCTACCCCTAATCCAGTACCTCAGGCACTCAACAGGCCACTCTACTCCATCCCTCATAACTGTCCTTTTTTGGCACTGCTTCCAAATGAAGGTAACAAGCCAAACGCAAGTCACCAAACGTAAGAAAATCAGCCAGGCAGAAAGCAATACGATATTCGTCGATTTGACTAAAGCTTGCTGCCGTGCAGACGGCAGCGGCAGCCTGGCACAGCCATGGCCCGCTGCACATTTCCATCACGAATTCCTCTCTCTTTATCCCACTCCCAGTATTTACAGCTTAACCATAAAAACTGCTCTGAGATGAAAGCTGGCAACAAAACATCAGCCATAAAGCAAATACTAAAAAAAAAAAATAGAGTATTTGTTTTAAAAAAAAAAACAAAAACAAACCAAACCCAACTTGATCTGGCCACTTCTTTCAATCTCACGGAAGTGCTGAGACAATGCAAGCAAATGGGTTTGGTTTTCCATTTCTTGTAATGCTGCGTTCCATGGAAGACCAGTTTCTTTGGAAGTTTTGAACAAAACAACTGCTGGACAGAAAGCAACTTCAAACAGATGACTTTCTGCCAGCTGCAAATCAGAAGGCTTTCAAGTCTTTAGGTTTCCGGCACGTGGAAGTTCATTTAGGGTCATGCCTGGGAGCCCTGACACACTCCTAATACTGATCAAACTCTCATGGGCCAAATTCGGAATATTTTTTTATGACTAAAAATTTCAGAGACAGCGAGTTCTTCAGGGCTGTGGATCTTTCAGCACTTGACCTTGAAAGTAAATCCGCTTGAGTCTTCCCAGGTACCTCCCACCAAGTCATCTCTGCATTGATGGCTAATGAACTGACTGCCTATAGGACAACTGCATCTGTTCCATGGCTTTTCACCAACAGAGAAAGCCTGCCCAGGCAGATAACCTCCTTCCTACACTTAACCCAAAACACCCACTGCTGTACTGAGGCAGTCCACAAGGACAACAGCGTGCTACACACCTGAGGCGAGGACTGGCAAGATTTTATGACACATCCACCTCCCTCCTCCTCCCCTAATCCAAGTGACACCTCACTTTCTGGAAGAGCCCTGCAAACTAATGCTGCCTCCAGTCACTCACCTCTCTTGATGTGCTTCAAATCAACAGGCTCCAACACCTGCAGGTATCAACAGCATTGAGAGTTTTCCTGTCACTATAAAACTTCTTGTGGGAGATGTGAAAAAGCACAGGAGAAAAGGATTTTCCACAGCTGTGTAAAGGGCTATGGGATCCATAAAACTGGGAACCAGAGACACCTGGACTCCTGTCCCCAGCTGCCCGAAGTGTTCTTCACCTGCTCCACCTCTGTGTAATTTAATCCCAAGGAGGAATGAAGATGACCGACTCATCCATATTATTGTGGGAAAGAGCTTGAGTTGCATGAGCACAGAGGGAGATACCGGCACGAACACAAAAGATTAAATTCTTCTAGGAAATCTAGAGGTAAATCTCAGGTTACTCTACACAGGTCTTTTTTCTGGCTTGCATATCTGAAAAGCAACAGGCCAGCTGAAAGTAGTTTAATCCTACCAAATTCAACATTTGGCTATAAATATCTTGTTTGGATGTAGGGCCCCAAATTTCCACTATCTTGCACCCCATGAAGCAATTTACAGTTGCTAGAACATTCAAAAGAAGAAGAAACAAGACCCACAACTGACAGCTCATGGCATTTTGAATGAACTATTCTCCAGTTTCTTTAAACAAAGCATGTAAGACATTGTTCCCCACATCATCCATGGCATTTTAATTAATATCCTAAATACCGTCCACATCAATTCACCTCTCACAGTCTTGTGATTACAGGTTTAGAGACTGGGATACCACAGCTGCATTAAATCAGAACAGAGGCTGGCGGTACACAGTTCTCCAATAAGAGCTACAGAGTCTAGGTTAGTCAAGCTAATTTTCTGACTTCTCTTTCTCTGTGGACATTTTTTTCCCCCTCCTCAAGAAACTACACCCACTGTTTGCTGCAAGCAAACTGAACTAGCAGTTAACCACACCTTTAGCTTCCCTAATATTAGTTTCAGGCCCTAACAGGCTTTACAGTGCCGGGCAAGCCCAGGAATAAAATAATAGATAGGAGGAAAAAAAAAAAGACAGAAAGGAGAGACTGAAAAGGTAATCTTATTACTAGATATGTACTCCATGAACAATAATCAATTGCAAATTCATATATTTTTATTTGCTGGCAGGACTTGAAGAATACGATACACTCAGTTTTTCCTGCATTAGCAGTTGTAGCAACTTCACAAGCCTATTGCCGCAGCACAAGCCCATCCAAAGTTTGTTCTAGAGATTTTTGATACACAGACAAAGAACATATACATATACTTACGCTCATTACAATCACAGGAGTATAATCCATGTGATCTGCTTGGTTTCTGCACTCAGAGTTCCCAGCTGTAAGCACCATACAATCCACACAGAATTTAGGCTAGCTTACTTAGATCAGACAGACAATTCTAAAAACCTAGAAATATCTGTCATCCTTGTCCTGGTCTAGAGCTGCGGTGCAAACACCTGGCACTTCTGACCAGGAAACTTTATCAGCATGGATACTATCTGCTAGGAGGACTCTCTGAAAACACGCAGTCCCCTCAAGTAGAGGATCAAAGCCATGTCATCAGTGCCTTGCTAATATCTATTCTTTAGCAATTAAAAAAAAAGACCCACAAAAAAACCCCAACAACCAGTTTCTTATACTTCTGTGCTATCCAATGAACCTTACAGCACAGGCACCTCCTGTACCTTTAACTCTTTGACACACCCTTTTCAGTGAAAGGAGATGCAAGTAATTCCTCCCCAAAGTAAGCAAAAGCCTCAAAATCCACTCTTTGTTCATTACGCTGAAGAGCTCACAAGGCCAGTTAATGTCACACTTGTTGCATTACTTTTAAGACTGTTCAAGGGAACCTTTGATTTGCCAAAATCCAATTCAGCAGTCAGAGCATCACCCCACAATTTTCTTTTGAGCACCAAGCAACAGAAATGTTTTCAAATACCCTGGTATTTACTGACTTGGTGAAACGCACTAAAATGCAGATGTAGCCAGAAAGGGAAAGACATCATGCATGGCCCCGTCCAGTGCAATTCTATCTAGCGCAAGTTCCTTATAAGCACAATTACGCCAAGACGGTACATGACAGTTCCAGCAACTACCAGCACCCTACTTACTTTCACCCAGTGCTCTGGGATGATTCTGCCCGATGCAAGATGCCCTAGGCAAGCAGTCTACAGGACTGAAAAAGCAATGTCCAGACCTGATATTAAGTACCTTCCTACACTTGAGCACCTC
This sequence comes from Himantopus leucocephalus, assembly GCA_003993805.1. NCBI lineage: Eukaryota > Metazoa > Chordata > Aves > Charadriiformes > Recurvirostridae > Himantopus > Himantopus leucocephalus. The sequence goes on along the minus strand of RSEF01000002.1, from coordinate 72,659,238 downwards.
TAACAGCAGCTAGTAATCTGAACTTACTCCCATCGGCTTCAGGTGATGCTCAAGGTTGTATGTGCAACCAACATTACTTACGTGTATGCTATTGTGTGTCTTCCAAAAAGCCAGTTGCTCCAGTCAGCACGGAAAGGCCCTGCCTGTTTGCTAAAAGAAAGGGTTTCACAGCATGCAGAGGGCCATAACATACTCTAAAGACAAACTCCATAGTTCATTAAAAATAAATACACAAATCTCCCAGCTGCTGAGCCATCACTGCTCATAGCATGCTGGCTTAATAAGGTTTTTGCAGCATCTGTTAAATAAAGCTCCAACACTGGAGAGATGATTACTTGCATTAATAACCCACAGAATATTCAGTGGCAGATACAATCCTCAAACTCAGCACAGCCACGGATCACTCAATCCCAGCCATGAATCTTCCCCAGAGATGGGAGTCCCTCCAACAGTGCTTGCAATTCCTTCACAAGCTGCCCCGTACACATGTAAAAGGGACACCAACAAGATGAGCATAGAGTTTACTTTCAACTGGGAATCAGGTTTCCCTAAACTGTCCCCACTCCCCTCTTCGGACCACCTGCACAACCATCCAGGGAACAGCCCTGGCCAGAGTGACAGAGATTGGTCCTCTTCCAGCAGCTCAGAGATGTTTGTCACAATCACCATCCCCTCAACAGCGTTCAGCCACAGCGGGTCCTGCGGTGAAAGAAGAGCAGACATCAGAGGACCCAGCTTCTGTCCCTGTCACCAGTTTCACACAGAAGTTTCAGTAAGTCTCTTGACGTCCCTGTGCTCTCCCATCTCCAATCCGTAGTTTTGGGAGCCCTGAAAGATGAAACCAGCTTCAGGAAGGTTGGTAACTGCAATCTAATCAAAACACACAACCTACCTTATGGCAAATGAAAGCTCAGGATGGAAATCCTCAGGCCTATTCTCATCGTTCCACTCTTGCTTAGAGTGGATAGAAGTCTCAAACACACACCAAGGGTATAAATGCAACAATTTTGTGTACCCCCTGACACGTAAGGGGTCAGGTCTCTCTGCACGCAGATGGCAGCAGGTGCTGTGTCAGCAGCTGCTGTAACATCTGTGCACATCAGGCCTTGTGAAGGATCACCTTCACCTATGTGAACAAATCTGTAATTTCAAACAATGACAATCACAGTACCAACACAATTAAACTTCTATGAAGAGATGCAAGACAGCACTATAATCAAAGGCATAAATAAATCTGCTAGCTACCATCAAATCTCACAAGCAAACAGATCAGCGTTTATGAAATAGAAGTGAGATGGCTTGTGACTACAGACTCTCCTCATTTTAGGCATACAAATTCATCAAAGTATTTTTTCCTAATGGTTAGATGATGGGGTCCAGTAAAAATCAGAGACAGAATTACATTTCAGGTCTGTGGTTCTCTCAGGCTATGCCAATAGTCATAGACCATGTCCAAATGTACGTTGGCTAGTTTAGCAAAGATGTCACCCCTGCAAACCGAGCAACTCATGACATGGATTTTTAAGCAGAATTCTTCTGCAACATGAATAGCAAATCCCATCTGTTAATCAAGGATACAAAATTCAGGGCACCTTCTCATGTATTTGGATAATGCTGTATCTTGTTTCCACAAAAACTAGACTCAGGGAGTGCTGCTGAGTGCTCTGCCCAGGAAATGAGTCTCTATCACAGCATCTCATACTGTTTAACCACGAAGCATCTTTCACAACACTAAATTGTCAAGTTCCTTCAAAGCAAGCAGCAAGTCACAAAAGAGTTCTGCAAGCTCCGTCATGCTCCATTAGTGATGGACTTTTGTAGGCTATAGCTAACATTTCTAAGCACCTCTGCTCCAAATATTTTCCATCATACTTATTTTTTATTCCTGCAGACATGCTGTTGTAACACATTATAGAAACACAACTGTATTGAGCTGTGGAATTGCACAGATGTAGCTATATCTTAATTTTTGATGAACTGGTACAAAAGCAGTTTGCAAGCAAATTCCTACTTACATGAATTACTGCGCCTGACAAATATTCCCTGCAAGGAATCAGAGATTTTCTCTTCAAGGAGACTACTGAAGTAAGCAAAGGTTTACAGAACCATGTCCCAAGACTCCCACCAATCACTTCCTACACTGACAGAGATGCCTTTGCCAAGAGGACACAGATCTGCAAGGCCAGGGTCCTCTCCCTGCTGCACAGATAGTTTTTCTTTTGTGCCACAACATGTTCTCAGTAACGTCACCATAAATTTTAACTATTTCCTTTGATACAGCAGAGCTTTACTGGCATTTAGAGCGGAGCAAGTGAGATCGGAATCCAAGCTTTTACACGCATCTTTCAGGCACGTTTCTGGAATTTATTTTAACATGCACGAGCTTGGCTGCAACTGTTCCAGATGTTCTCCCAGCTATTCTCTCTCCCCTTTCCTATCCCCACATGAAACAGTAACAGTTGCATTGTATTTTATGGGCTGAGGAAGTGAAGGAAGGGGAGGGACTTCCAGGAATTTTTAATTTATATATTTTTCACCTTAATGTGTTTTTTTTATTATTTTTATACATATATGGAACTATATGTAATGCATATGTATAGACACCAAGAGAAACAATTCTGAGTGCTCAGTCTAGCCTTCGGTTTTGCATTTTTGAGCAACACCACTCCAGCCCAGAAAGGATAGCTACTATTTTTATAGCTCTCTCTCCTTGCTTGACTACTTGGATTTTGAAAAGCTCTCTATATTAAGGCTTCTCATTAGCCACGTGAAGCCCAATACCCTAGAGACAGTATTTGATTCAACCATGACCTCCCTTCTGGGCATTTCCTGGCAAAAAACGGCCAGATGGAAGAGCTAAAGACTGCCAAACATTCACTGCAAGGAAATGCCAAAACAAGGGTCTTTATTGCTGACAAAAGCCATGGGAACATCAGAATGCAAAACAAAGTTGCTACCTTTTTTTCACCCCATCTGCTTCACTAAGACTGTGACTGCTGCTGTAATGGAACTGAAGGCACCGGGTATCACCCTGAGGTTAAACTCTGGCAGGGTGGCAAATGACGAAAGTAATTTTACTCCCTGTGAAATCATTATGTTTACTCTTCTATTACAACCAAGTTCCTCACACTGTGTTCTCATTTTCTGTGCTCTTCACCATGCTCATACTTAGAAGTTAGATGTGATAAATAATAACTTTCATCAGCAGCCCTGGCTGTGCTAAAACAAAGGATGCTGTTATCTCTTTCCAAAGGAGAAAGGGCAGGGGGTAAACTCTCATCCTCCACAACGCCCTAAGATTCCTGTTACGCTGTGGGTCAGACTGCAGACCTGCGTATTAATAAGAACTGGTGTTTATGCTATCCTGGATGCCAGTTCCACCATCTGGAAGTGCAGCTATAAGAGGCATCCGCAGTGCTCAAGGATAATTATGCTTACACTTGCCAGGTGCGTGAGTCTTGTCTGATGTTATTCTTCAGTGCCAGCTGTGAGGTGCAGCAAGGCCCAGCCTCCTCTGCTCTTCACCACCATGTTTTTAGC
>RSEF01000002.1:72614171-72645836 GCA_003993805.1 Himantopus leucocephalus | reverse complement strand
TGATATAATGTGAAATTTGTGATTGCTCTTTGAAGTTGAAGTATCTGTCAGTGCCAATACTGAGCTCTGCAAGGGAGGTTGTGATTGGGTATTGTGGTCTTGGTTTCTTTGCTTGTTAGCAGTTTTCCCATAAAATACCCAATTATTTTACTGATGTTTATCTGCCTGAAACTGAGGTAGAATATGAGGACATGAATCTTGTTTACACTACTGTGCTTCTTCCTACTGTAAAAATGCTTTAAAATGCTCATGTAGTAAGTATACAAACACTTTAAGGCTGCTTTAGACTTAGGAGAATGGAGCGAAGGGGCCTCTGGGTAGGTAAGAGTCAGACTCATAATACTTAATATCTCTGAAGGGGGTTGTTCTATTGGCATCCGATAATATATTAAAATTTGTAGGAAGTCTGTTTTTCAGCTAGAATTGCAAGCTTAACTCTGTCAGCTGTAGTCACTTGTACTTTTTGAGCATATTTTAAACTGTTTTACTGCAAATGCATTGTTTTATTGACAGCGTGCAGTTACGGTGGTCAAAGGTGATCTAAGGTCTACAGAAAGACACAGTATCTTCTATTTGACCAGCTGATGAAGTTGTGGGGTGGGGCGGGGGGGAACCCAAGCTTTCAAGCACACAAACCTTTCTTTGTGGGTTGGTTTTTTTTTTTTTCTTTTGAGTATTACAGGAGCCTTAATGGGTGAGACAGACATGCTGAAACTTCAGCAGACTTTCTGTTCTTTAGTTTTATTTTGCATTCTGGGCATTGAACCATGCTAAAGCTCTTTCCACTTCGTTGGTGCACGCCGGAAAAGTGTAACTGAGAGCTTATGTAGTTTTAAGCAGACACTGCAGTAAAATTCCCTTTTTGTCATTCAGGCTTTTGCCAATGCTGCTAAGTCACCTAAAAGGCTGGATTAAAAATATCTTGCACAATCAGAGCTGGTTAATCTGTGCTTGGTTTATATGTCTGGACAAGCAAGAAGTTGTCATTGATGATTGGTTATGCTTTTGACATGTGTGCCATTGCCTTGTTTTAGGACCGCCTTGTACCGTAGATTTGACCACATTTGAATGTGGTTCCATCCTTTCAATATGCGCAGAAGACAAAGAAGATTTTCTCTATGCTTCAGGCAGGAGAAATGGCTGTCACATCTCGAGCATTCTGGACCATAGCAGCAGAGGGCCCAGGCTCTCAAGTACAGAAGGTGGGAGCACAACACGAACAGGGTGAGGGTCCTAGTTTTCTGCCCTGGCAGCCCAAAACTCCCCAAATACAATGATGTCTCGTTGGTGCCCTGCATGCCCTAACCTAGCCAGGTTGGTGATTAGCAACAGTGAAGCTGGAGTAGCACAGACATCAGCACATCCTTTGCAAAGCCACTGTGCATCCTTTGCTCTGTGATAGTCCATGCTGCTGTGATTTCATTGCTACTGCTGCCAGAGTAAAACTCATTAAAGTGTGTCAGCATGTTCGGCAGTCATAGTCTGCTTGCCGTGTAGACATGACCTCGGAGAACAGTGGTAAGGTGCTCCAGAGGTGTGAGGGAAACATCAAGCATGACTCCAGAATGCGTTACAACTGCTCACCTTTAAAATGGGGAAAAAACATAAACTAAGGTTAGATTCTGTACGATGATATTATATGAGTTTATGACTCAATGGGCTAAACTAAGGCTTGACTTTTACTTGTTAAGCTATTATGAAACCTGAAATAGTTACACTAACAGAAGCAATGCTGGTGCAGCTGTATAGTTATAAAAATGTTTTACACCAGTGTAGTTTCTTCCTGTAAGGAGAGTGGAATAAGCTATGCTAAAATAAAGCATGATACAGATATAACTGTTTTCACAACAGATGGACTGGGGAATCTGTGAGTGCTTGGGAAAGGTTTTAAGAATGACTCCAGTGTTTAGACTATAATTGTTTACCATTTCTGTGGGTGGCTACTAATAAACTAAATTAGGATACTTGTATTCTAAAATATTTATCTTACTTTAAAATTTCAGATTTACATTCAAATAGCAAAAGTAGTGGTGTATTTTGTTCGCTCACTTCTATGTCTTGGCTCTTTTGGTGTACAGACAACTTTAATCCAGAACAAGCAAAGATGCATGTGGCCATATATTAGATATGCACTGCGTTACTATACGTTACATAGTACATACGTACAAGAGATGTTATCATGTTACACATTACCGTACCATAGGCCATATCTGGCATATAACCACTACTCCACTGTGCTAGGCACTGTATCAGCACCGAGCAGAAAGCTGATTCTGTCTGATGAGCTTTTCATCTTCAGAGAAATCAATATATAACAGATGGATATAGATGGTACATGGGGGACTGCAGAGAAGACAAGGCCATAATATTTTTTCACAAGCCAGACATCAGTTCTGATATAGATGGCACTGAGAAGTTGACACAGAAAAAAATAGAGCAGATGAGCAGTAGTGGTAGGAAAGGCGGGATGAAGGAAAGCAGGAAAACGCACTTCGGAAAATCTGATAGTTGGGTGATAGCGGAAGGCTTCAGAAGCAGGAATCGATGCCTCAGTAGTGAGTGAGGAATGATAGATAGGGTGAGGGTAAGTGATGGAAAGCCTTGAAACCAAAGATAAGCTAATGCTGAAAGCCTTGAGCCTAAAGATAAGTTTGATGCAAGAATGTGTGGAGAGAGCTGGTAAAGATGGTGGTGAGTGAGGTGATAGTGACAGGCTTGGACTGTGATCTTTGCCAAAACCTTCTGGGTGGGAGAGAACAAGCTTCTCTTTATTGGGACTGGAGGAAATGATGTCTGAGTCACTGAGATGTTCAGTGCTGGATGCCTGAGAAAGGAAGAACTGCACAGACGCTGTGTAAAAAGTACGTGCAGGATGTCCTGTCTACCCCTCTGTATTAACATAGGCTAGAATAAGTTGTGAATTTAAAGTGCAGTTTCTGTTATTAACTGCTCCACTTGAAGGTAGCTCTGTTTGGGAACAGCCAACCCATTTTTCTGTTTAGCTTAACCCTTTTCAAGTGAAACTTTCAAAGAGGCATATTTCTGGTCTGGAAGAAATGTGTCCTCCTGCAGAGTTGAGGAAATCAGGAGAAGCTATTAGGAGAAGCTCCGTCTCAGCAAGACTTTCAGCGTAATCCAGATTTGTAGACCTACAAGAAGTACATATCTAAGATGACAGCTAGTGATATGGGGCTAAACTGTCTTGTCCCCAGGATGAAAAGCAAGAGGAGGCGTAACTCAATGGGAAGTGAAACATTCCCTTTTCCTGTGTTGTGCTTGAGCGGAAGGCTAGATGATGTGGATGTGCTGTCCAAAAGACAGGACAAGTATTTGCCGAGCGTTGAAAGTCAGAAGCCTGGAAATAGTTGTGCATCTGTGTGCCGTCAGTTCACATAGAGTTGAAACTGCTCATAAAATTAGCCAGAGATAAGATGCAGAGGAGGAAGAAAAGCCAATCAGAGTATTGTATGTAACAGGAGGGCACGAGTAAAGCAGGAGAAATCAGGTTTGAACAGAGTCATAAAAATGATGGCTTTTACATGTCCTGAGAGACAACCTGAACAATTTATTAATACCTGTTGTAGTATTGTGAGGTCGCATTAGTGATGCCGGATGCTGTATGATTAATCCTTTACAATGTTTGTGTAATAAGGAATACAAGCAATCAATGGTTATATTAGCATTGTAATCTTGACAAACTATTGAATTAACATAGTCTGTGACAGTAACAAGACAAGAACCTTATATGATGATTAATTGCACAGTGCCAGCACTGCTGCTCGGTTATGGAAGAGTGTGATGGTATGTTTTAATTCTCTGAAAGATTTAAACAGTAACAAAAGTGGGTTTGATATTGTGGATTATCTTTTTTTTTTCTGGCCTCCTAAACTAAATATTTTGGGGAGGGGATTCAGCAACCAAACTGTGGCTAATGGGACACTTTTGATTCTGATTATATTGCAGATGTCTTGCAATTAGCTGAAGTTTTTGATTGCTGAATCTTGAAAGGACAAGGAAAGAGCAAGGAAAGCTATTTGCTGAAGACTGAAACATCCGTACCTCTTTCACAATCTAAAATCCTGAACATTTTTACTGATAGCAGACCTTTGCTGAGGAAATGCAGTTTTAGAAAAGCCGTATTTCATACTGGAGAAGTAAATAAGCAGATGTTTTGAAAAATGATTTTCAATCAGCCTACGCCCAGTTAAAGTAGAAGCTTGGCTCTGTTTCTCTTTCCAGGCTAAGTAGTATGGTGCTGGTGGTGTCTGTGATGCTGTCTGCAGGTGGGGCTTGTATCTTCATATGGGACACTGAACAGGGTGCAGCAGCAAGACTTACCCTGGGTTTTTCTTGAAGACTGGGAACTATGAGGGGCATAAAAGAGGACAGGTGGCCCAGTAAAGAGTTGGAGGACTGGTGTGGGAGCTATTGTGTTACAGCAGAAATGTAAGACTGTTCTGGGATGTGACAGGGAACCCTTGATGTTCATGGTGTCCACAGAGAACCCAGGGCCATGTGACTCAGCTGTATGTGATCACTGAGGACTCCTCACTGGTACAGCAACATGAGGATTATTTGGTAGATGATTCCTATTTCCCATTTTTCCTGAAGTTTAAAAAATTTCCGGGGGCGGGGGCTGTGGTGTTTTTACCTTAGCTCTTTTTTCTTGTTGGACGCAAATCCACCTCCTGCTAGAATAACTGAAGGGGAAAAATCACAAACCACTGTCAAGGAAATAATTGCTATGATCCCCTCCTTCCTGAACCTCTTTTCTCCTGTGTTTTCAGCTATCTTGTATTTAGGCATCCCATGTGCTCCTGTAATCAATGGGAGTTTCTGTCCTTAAGAAGTGAGCAATGTAGCACCGTTTCATTACCCTGTGATTTCATTAAATATTAAACTTTCCAAGAAGTGAATAATCAGTTAATCAAATATAAACTATAAACATGGTTTGATTCACTATTCTGTTTGTCTGTTTTGTGCAAAGCAGGTGTAAAGCTGCTGCCATTTTGACAGGATAGCAGTTTGTGCGCTGCTTGATTGATGTCCTGGTACATGGGCCAGTACGGTATATAGAATAATGCAGTTGTTAAGGACGGATATGGATGAGTTCCAGAAACAAGGCTGGAGCTGAAACAGGCAATCGTATGTAAACAGAGATCCACGTGGAGTAACAAAGTCATTAGATGATGATTTGCACAGGGAACTTCTTGCCTTAGATCATCCTGTATTTGTTGCTGGATTTTGCCTTGGCTTTGCAAGAGTGACCAAGATCTGTTAGGTGTGTTAATACCAAATTAGGAATGCTAATGCCACGTTACCTTACTGCCGTTTCTAATGGGCTTGGCTTGCCTTCAGTGCGATCACTGGCACTCATAGGTGTGACATTTTGATTCTTATTTTCCTTCCTCTTTGTAATAACCTTTGCCATGTTCTTCAGCCTGCTACATCAAACAGACTGGTCAGTCATAGGGCTTCTGGCAATTTTCACTCAGAGTACAGAGTTGTGTTCTAGTTTATTTTTATTTTTTAAAGGTCAAAAGAAAGAAAATTGATTGAATGCTGTTCCCTTTAATGGAGGCGTGTTCTTGTCTGAGTGAAAAGGTTTGCAGTCCTTTCGGGAAACATTCATACTGGGTTCACAAGACTTGCTCCTGGGAGCTTGTTCTGCAGCTGGATCTCCTCTGCCTTTGTAAACCTTACAGAAAGTACTTCTAAACAACTGATTATCACAGAAACTCCTGACTGGTCAGGAAGCAGGAGGGAATTGGCTTTGGGAAACCGCTTATTGATCCATGAAAGCAGAATAATTGCAACAAGCAGTAATTAGTGACATCAAATTTCACTCTGCACTTACTGTCCTTGCATATTTATTATGCTGCAGTTGTTGGCTATTTTCCATGTAATTCTGTCACTGGTCTACCATTAATAGTGCAGTTTAAATCCATTGATAACAAACTGGTCAAGTCATTAAATTTCAGGATCCGTTGCTCAGTCTTGCTTCTTAGTGCTGTGGTAACTTGCTGTTAGTCAAGCTTTTTGCGAAACTTTGGTTGTGATTCCCGCAGACTATGGTGGTGGCACCACGTTACGTCCTAAGATTCTCTGAGTCACGTTAAGATTCAGGAAACAGCCATATAAATAGAGCTCTCCAAATAGCACCTTTACATCATCATCATGTGTTTCCAGTTGGGGGATAAATACTTCCTCATTCCAGTGGTGATATCACTTTTCCAGACCCTCTCTAAAACTAAATATAGTCATAGAAACTGTCTCTGCACATACAAACTGAAGCAGTTGAGTCATTTAAGACCTTGGAGAATTGGAGAGGATATGCTGTATCATACATCACTGACAGTAGTATGGGGTGGCTTCGTTGTAACTAGTGAAAAAGGGAGGTATGTTCTTGAAGTTAAAGTGTAAGTTTGCAGGTCGGTAGTTTGGTTACGTATGGACTGGCCTTGCAGAGATGACGCTGTCTGTTGATCCCTAAACTTAAAAATGCTGCCCATCAGTGCCTTGGGAAGGTACCATCTGGGTACCTTCCATGTGGAGGAAGTTGGAGAGTCCCCAGGCAGCTTCATGGCATTTTGGTAAGTTCCACTTATACAAGCTAAGCTCCACTGGCAGTAGCGTTCCTGTTAAATGGAATAGTAAGGAAGAAGAGCGATCCTTTAGGTCTGACTTTTGTGATTGCTGAGCATGTGCATGCATTTCATCACTCAGAACACCTGAGGCAACTGTGCTGCAGGCATCCACGCTGGGTTCTTGTTGTGGTTTGGGCCAGACTGGCCACTCAGGCAGAACGAAAGATGCTCTCACCTACCTCTGTCTGAGGAGAGGTAGGAGAAAGATACTTACGAGTTTAGAAGGAACTTAACTATTTTAATGAAATACTACTAATAAAAAAATAATAGATACAAAACCATATCAAGCTCCCAGGATGACAGTCGTGACACTGGCTGGCACTAGGGAAGTCCCAGACTGGACTTAGTGATGGATGGGAACTGGATTACGCATCAGGATTGGGATCAAAGGCAGACAAACAGACAGAATCCTCCTTGGACACTGGCCATTGAAGAAAAAAAGGGCTGACCCTTTGATCCCTCGGCTTTTATACTGAGCACAAGGCAGATGGGATGGAATACCCTGTTGGTCAGTTTTGGGTCACCTGTCCTGGTGGGACCCCTCTATACTTTTCCTCTTCCAACCCTCCAACAGGGCACACCACAAAGTGAGCTGCCCTTGGGTGTTATAGCAATAAGTATAAGCAAGAGCCTCTCTGCATACCATACCTTGGCATCAGCTATAAACATAGGTCTTACCGCTCTGAGAGTGAACAGTTTCTGCACAATATGCTGTTAATTTCAGTAGTTAAAAGAGGCCCAGCTAAAAAGTGAAGTTACTGAACAGAAAATTGGTTCTGTTTTATCTCAAATCAGGACAGTTCTCAAATTCAGAATTGTCCAAAATCAATGGCCACTTCTGAAAGTGTTGGCTTCTAACATTAGTTGCCCATTCACTTGAAAAAAGACATCAGGTAGGAGCAAGCAATATGGTGGAATAAAATAAGTGTTTGGGCCATGTACAAAAGCCACTAGCATTGATTAGAATGAAAGAACTAATGAGAGGGTCATGTCAATGAGCGATCATCTTAACACCTAACCCTTCCACAATTATAACTGCTCATTCCCCCGCCTTAATTCTTATATTGTTACTGACTGTGGCAGAGTCTTGCTAGCTGCTTTTATAGTGCAGTCCAATCTCAGAAGGCAGACCATAACCACTGTACATGGACATTGTTTTAAAATGAAGGGATCCAATCTTTGGATGTAGAAATGCAGAAAGAAAACCACTGTTTAAGCCTGTAGTTTGCCAGATGGCCAGGTAAGCTGATAACCTGGGGAGATGAGAGCTCTGCAATGCTGACAGCACCACCACCGTAGCTTGAGGACAAATGCCTTGCTCTGCACTGGACTTTCTAACCTCCCCTTGCCACGACCAGTAATTGAGGAAGGGTGCAAAGACAATTTTTCACCTGTGAAAGAAGGAGAAGGTAAAAGAACAACCTCCCAATTCTGGCACAAAATAGCTGGGATAAACTGATCAGTGTGCTTGTTTGCCTTTTGACCCCCAGAATGCTTTTCTGCTCTGCTGTCTTTTCACTGAAATACTGGTGTTTAAGCCATCAGGACGAACAGGCACACTGGGTGAGCAAAGAGCATATTTCTTTGTCATACACTTTCCAAACAGGAATACTAAGATCTCTATTTATATCTGGCTTCCACAAACTTCTAAATAGTTAACTATAGTTAACTTAACTATGAGATTTTTGGCTGGTATTTTGAGACAATAAATCTCCCTTTAAAAAAAGCCCCAACAAAGTCTGAATCTTCAAGAAGAAAACTTGGGGGGGAAAAAAAAATCTCTATCCACCTGTAAGCCTCAAAGGGAGCAACTTTTCCTTCCAGCCTTGCAGTCCCCTCAGGCAGCAGATCCCAAATGAAGACAGAGGCCCCAAACAACTTGTGCCTAGGAGGAGTGGTTCTGGGAGTCTAGTTGATCCGCAGCGTTTGGGATAGTGAGCAAGGCAGAGTGGGCTATACCACCAAAAGCAAGTCTTCTCATCCGAAGAATTGGAGAAAACCACTGCCCAAAGGTTTTTCTCTATACTAGAGGGGTCTACTCTTCTAATTATATGGTCAGATATTTTGGATATACAGAAATGGAAGGTTACTTCTGAAGTTTTACACCTTAGCTTGCAGAGGTAAGAACAAATATTAGTGGGAAAAACAACTGGCAGGTGATGCTAAAGTCTTTCCAGCAAGAAGCGAATGCATCCTGCAGTTACAATTCACGCTTTGGTGAATTGCATTCAGTGTGAATCCTTCTTGTAATGCATTTGGATCTGGCAAATACATGTACTGTGAAGCAATATTTTGATTTATGAGGGCATTTCTGATCTCTGATTTCTTTATTCCCCGCCCCCCCCTCCAGACAGCAGGAGCTCATTCACCAATTTCTGAAATGCAGGCTTTACAGTGCTGAAAGGTCCTGCTCGTCAAGCAGCACAACGAATTGCTGCCCATGCTAGCTGAGCCAAGGGAGGGAGTTGTATGCTTGCTGTCATTATGGGGAAGTTCACGAGTAGGTAAATGGTAATTTTCCAAACCAGAATTTGGCACAGTAAAACTAATTTATTCTTCCTCTGGAACAAAAAGACTGTAGAGTTGTTACTGGGCATAGTGATTTGTTCTCCCTGAGAACCAGCAGGAAACAAATTGAGAAAAAGCAAACACAACGGTGTCTTTGCCTGCAGTTCCCGCTTCTTGCTTGCAGAAGCCTTACCTGTATTTGTGTGTTATCTAGGTGTTGAAGTGAAAACGTCCTCCTGCTCAGCCTTCAGGTTACCCTCTCTCTAGCAGTAACCAGTCTTTGCACTGCTTGTAAAGATGTACTGTGTGTGAGGCATCAGCTTAGCGCTTCAGGTGCAGAGAGACTGGAAAAGCTTCTTTTGAATTGCCAAGAAATACTCTGCTATAGTAATTAAACAGGGAAATTAATGTCAGCATACATTCAGCATTGATGTGTTCAGATCTGTCTCGCAGGGAAGAGATTTTTATTGTTTCCTTGCCAGTGCCCTCTAACCCAGGTAAAGCCTGGCTGCTTTATGCTGATGTCTGATCTGCGTCCAGGTGGGATTCAGGGAGGTAGGCATTCTTTTCTTCCATCTTCTTAAGCTAAATCAGGCTGTGCTTACAGCTGTGGCATTCCCCCTGGTATGTACCTTCTCTGTTTCCAAGACATCACTCGTAAAAGGAGACAGCATCTGGCATGAGCTCAGGGAACACGAATATTTAGGACTCTCATAGTTAGCCCTGGTTCTTTTGGTGTATGTTTGTTCTTCAGGAGCTTTTGTAGGATGCAGGGACTGGCAGGATGTAGAAGCATATGATGTGGTCAGCCCTGGATTACAGCATCTTTTATAAAGTGTTTTAACCCTGAGTGGCATTCATTCTCTTGCCTCTCCTGGCTGTAAAGAACAGGGAGATTTGCCACAGACCAGGCCAGATTCAGGTCAGTGATCTAAAGAAGTTTGTTATTTATTTTCCTGTAGCATCCCTAGGCTCCTTTCAAGGCCAAAAGAACTGTATTTGAAGTGTGTAAATATATATGTTCCTTTCTCTGAGAGCTTACAACTTTATTTGGCACAAAGACAGGCCAGGAGGAAATAGTAAGTTAAACAAAATCAGTTAAATTTTAGCACAGAAACACGTGTTGTAATGCTGGAAGAAAGAAATAGCAGGAAACTTTCCAGTCATTTTTGTGGCATAGTTTTATGATTAGAGCATTTTTGGGGCAGTGCATTCGGAAGAGTCTGCGAAGCAAAGCAGAACTAAATTACTTATCACCTCATGTCCATGCAGACAATACGTGCTAAATCATCAGGAAATACCTTCTGCCTGTATTTCCAACTAGAGCAGCCTCAGCATGAGCCCCACAGGCTTCCAGCAAGAGACTTCTGCAAGCAAACCACAGAACAAAACAGCTAAAGAGCCCCTTTCTCCGTGCAGCTTTTGGGGAAAATCTTTTGTTTAAACAAAAGGAACGGAGCCAGTAGTGCCTGGAAGGACGCGGGCTTCCTGCTGAGATGTAAATCACTTTTGATTTTGTCTGAAAGATATATTCTGGGAACAGAAATGAGTGACTTGAGAAGCTGTGAGATGGGAAGAGTGGTTGGTGACAACCTTTACATGGTGTGAGAGGGTGGTGACTGTTTACACCCTGACAGTGCTCTGAAGGGAAGGAGAAGGGTCTCATCCTGCTACTGAAGGGGCATGATCTCCTTGGAAGGGAGTCAAGTTGGAAAAAACAAGTTAAAAGCCTTGCCCTTGGATGGTGTTTCTGGTTTACCAACTATTGTGCCTGCACTGTGTTAGCACATGGGAGCCCAATGTGAGCTCAGTGTACCCTGTAAACATGGAGCAAGAAAGCAGCTCCTTCCTCAGACAGCTCACAACCTTATTTGTCACATTTCTGTATTGTTTTTAAGATGTCTTTCTTGCCAGTGTTGCTGTGTGAAAACCCTGGACAAGCTTTTATGAGACAGGCTGATAATGCATGCAGTGGCCTCAGACGCAGAAACAGCAAATGGGAGGAACAAAAAGAGAGGAAAAAATGTGGTTAATCTTTTTTTTTTCCCTTTTTCGCCACAAGTATAGCACAGAAGGTTTCGGCTATTGATGATGGTGACAGCAGTGGGTCACCGTTTCTTCAGGCAGAAGTGGTAACGACGGAATTTCTAAAAGCCTGGCCTTCGCAGCAGTCCTGCCCAGGGTCCTCTGGTGGAGGGAGCTGTATGGTCAGGGCAGGATTTCGTAGGCAAGCCCGAGCACATGCGATGCTGGTTCCCTGAAAAGGGTGTGCTGACGCTGCGTGACTGATGGGTGCATCTGTGCTAGGGTGGTCAGTGCAGGTAGTAATATCAATAAAGACATAGTAGCTTGGACTTCATCCAGCCCAAGGTAGCAGGTAGTGGTGCTTGCCCAGGCACCTAGTGGGCTTGTACCCTTGTTGCTACTTGTGATGAAGCCTGCTATGGCTTCTTCAGCTGGTGACTTCAAACCTGCTTGGAGGTGGCTGCATGAAATCCAGTTACGCTTTTGCATGCTGTGTAGGCACACCAAGAGGATGGTGCGGGCACAGAAGGGTGCAGGCGTGGTGGTAGCAGAGAGAGGCTACAGCAGTAGTAATGGGAGAGGCAGTGGAAAGTCTCTGCTGTTCTGTCTTGCTAGGTAGGATAAAACTAACTTAAGAACAGCTATGTTTGCAAAGAGACCTCCTGTGGATATGTTTTGGAAACCTTGATCTTTCTCTGCCTAGAGCAACATAAAAAAGCTTTTAAATGTAAACATATGCCCTGTCCTCTCTCTTCGCTTTATTCTCTTGAAATAGTTGTCTGATTTTCTTACTGACAACGTGAAGCTACAGTAGGCCTTGACTCTTTAGTGTAAATCAGGAGTAATCCCAAGGAAGTCATTGGTATTTCCCTGGTGCCCAAGAAGCTTAGGGAGCCTAATGGGCTAATTACAAAAGGTGTTATGTATTTTAGCTTGCTGTTGAAGAAAGTGGCCTCATTCTTGTCATCTTTGCCAGTGTGACACCAGGGAAGGTGCAGTGGTGTGACCAAGGGGAGAATAAATGAAAAGGACTTGACCTTGTCTTGGGTACTGCAAGTGCAAAACTTCTTGAAGCATCAGTTGCTTTATGAAAAAATCTTACTGGTTTTGCAAGTGGATTTGAGCTGGCTGAGAGGTGTTTTAGCTATGTAGCAAGTTACAGACTTTCCTGACTTCAGGGTAGGACTCTGTCCTAGTTTGGGGAATGTTCCCATGTATCAGTGCAAAGCTGCCAGTTTCATTTTAAATAACCTTCTCTGTTCCCAAAAATGATGAGGTGTGTTTTTATTCATTCTTACCATAACACATGAAAACAAGTACAAGCCAATAATCTGTGGAGGTTTAAGATGCCCCAAAGTAGGATGAATCAGAGTTTTCAAGTTGAGTAGGTCACACTCTTCTCACCGGTGACTCTGAAGTCAGTCTTGTCCTTTGCTGGGGCTTGGGATCTTACTGGATTTGACAGTAAAGTTTAGCATGAACAATCAGCTTCATGTGAATGTTCATATGACCAAATGACACGTAGAGCTGAAGTTTTAAGATCTATTTAGTACATAGACAGAAAAGAAGTAAGACTCAAAGGTGATTTTTTTTTTCCTAATGGTCTTTTGCAGTCAGCTGGACTCCTGCTGACCTATTTCTGTGCCCTAACAGTGTGCCAAAAGATTAGATGCAGGTGAAAGATAGCTAAAGCACGAGTGAGAAGAGCCAAACTAAATTCTTCCTGTCACTGATGTCAGTCATCACTAGATGGCCACTAAACATAAAGCAGCTCTTTTATAGGATGGAAAATGTTAGGTTTGTACAGTGCATGTACAAAGGCTTGCCCTGCCAGATAATTATCACAATAGAAAAACAACAGTGATGGAGTCTGCAAGGGAACTACTCCTCCACGTCCTCTGACATCTAAGTCCCTTCTCAATGTCCTTCTGCTCTTATTGTTTCAGAGCATGAGAGCTGTGGGCCTGGCAGGCATGTTTGTAATTAATGTTTCCAACGTCATCCTGATGCAGCTTGCTGCGCCATGGAGAACATGTGTTCCCGTGAAGCTGGGCTGTCATGTGGACCGCTCAAGGGTAGTGCTGAACTTTCATC
The DNA here is from genome assembly GCA_003993805.1 of Himantopus leucocephalus. Lineage (NCBI taxonomy): Eukaryota > Metazoa > Chordata > Aves > Charadriiformes > Recurvirostridae > Himantopus > Himantopus leucocephalus. The sequence goes on along the minus strand of RSEF01000002.1, from coordinate 72,632,562 downwards.
AGGCTACTGCATTATGAGCCGGTCTCTGTGCAGAATAATAAAGGCGAGCCTTGCTTGGTGGAGGAGCGAGTGAGCTGGGATTCTTAGGGTAAAAGCAGATTTGAAGAGGGAAGTGCATCAGCCTGTCAGGGGGATCCACAACGGGAGTTTACGAGGGTTCTCAATGCTGTGAAAGTGAAATAACTACAAATACACGGTTGCATAAAAGAGTGCTCATCTGCTGGGGAGTTCATTCCCCTGGGACAGCGTAAAGGGAGAAAAATGTTTATAGCCTCCCTTTTCAGTAGGCTTCATGAATATCGGCTGCTGCCTTTTTTTGGATGCCCATTACCAGAGACTTTTTAGAGCACCCACAGCCGCGAGTGAGGTAATGGACACTGGAAATCCGTCCCAAATAAGGTGCCCCAAACTAGCAGTCACCTAGCAATCAGGCATAAGAAGAAAAATGCCCAACTGGGTCACACCAATGTTCATATCTGGCCCTGGATTCTTCTCCAGCAGTGCCCAAAGGATGTGCTGATCAGGGAGAGCATGGGACCGTGGTCCCTGTCTGCAGTCTGCATCCTTGCACGCTCCTGCATCCACCGCTCTTGTATTGGGCATATTAGGAGGAGCATCCTTGCCTGTTGCTTGTACTGTTTGTTTATGGACCTGTTGGCCTTGGATTTGTCTGATCCTTTTTTGAACCTGCTGATGCTGTCTGCCTGGGGCAGACATTACAGGTCATCACTGCGGCAACAGATTTCAGAAATTCACAACAGTCTCAGTACAAATGCACTTTCTTTTATAAATTTTAAATGATTTCCTGCTAGTTTCAGTGAATGCCTCCCACATTTAATAATACCGAATTTAGTGAAAAACAGTTCTATGAGTACTTTATCCTCTGTCTTCATAATTTTGTAAATCTTGATCATGCCCCCGTCAGACTTTTCTTTTTTTAAGCTGAAGACCCCCAGCCTTTTCAGTCTGCCTTGGTAAAGTAGCTCCTCCATTCCCTTAATCATTGCAGTTGCTTGTCTCTGTACCTTTTCTGTTTCCACTTCATCCTTCATTAAATGCAGAAACTAGAAATGCTCCCAGTACTTGGGAGGCCTGTAAGCTTTGTGGAGATTGTACTTGGAGATGCAACCAAAGCCCTGCAGAATTTACCACGCAGAAGAACCGTCACAGCTGCCAGTTCGAATATTCACTGGGCACAGAGATGGAAATACATTCATAAAACACTAAAGTAATAACAACAGCTTGTAATATATTTGATATTTCATACTGTAAATGGCACATTACAGAATAACAGAGATAGGGCGGGTCGAAATAACTTAGCACTACCTCACACTTTGTGAACAAAATGGTTTAACACATGGTCCCAACCCATTTCCAGCTGTAGTGTTGCCAAGAACAATCACATGAATTTGCAGGGACTATTCATGGTAGCAAGCAGCATTGTTGCCTCTGAAACCACAATGTTTAGGTGTGTACATACATATGTGCATATATAGGTAAGGGCTTTTTTAAAGCCTTGTTGTATTTTGTCGATGTAAATGTCAATGCCTTAAAAAGGCAGAGTGAAGGTTGGCTTAATTGTGTGGAAAGACAGCAGGAATTTCCCCTTGGTGTACAAAATTGTTAGCTAGACTGACATAATGTTTTACACAGTTTAAGATTAGGAATGCATCTGAGGGTCCCTAAACTTGACCATATGGGTAAGGATTTTTAAATCTAGTGATCTGTTTTGTTGTGAGAATTATTTTTGCTAAGCTTTGTTGTGCCATTGTTCCCTGCAGATGGAGGGTTAACCCTGAAGGGGTGACTTTGCGTAGTAAGGACTATCACTTTTTTGGCATTGCCCACTGGAACAGTGAAGGAATATCCTATGTTCTTGCTGTGTGATCAGCTTTGTGTGAACTGTAATCCCTACATCCACTGAATGTTGTTTGCGTGCTTTGAACCTGGTTAGTTGTGTCCTGGTTTTGGTAGATGGTTGCTTGAAAGTCTTAGAGACTACTGCTCTTGCCAGAGATCAGCTGTGAAGTTTTACCGTGTTGATGTATGTTCCAAGGATATCCATGTTTTTCATTGGAAGTTAAAAATAATTGAGTATATCAAGTTTGATATACTAATTAGCAAGTAGAAAACAGAAAGAAGCATTATGTGTGAAACCCATTGCATTACTTGCTGGCGTTCTCAATCCTTTGGGCATAGGGAGAAATGACAGTATACATCAATTTGAATTTCAAAATTTCCTATCAAGGTAACAGGAGAACTAATTTACAGTCAATATTTTGTCCAGTAAACTTTGTCTTATGAATCTGATTGCCGGTGTTTTAAGAAGAGCAGCACATTTTCTAGGATAAATATGGTCTGCTTTGGGACCTCTTTCATTAATTTTTCTGTCTTTTCCCACTTTATTATGAATGATAATCCATCCAAAAAGCTGCAGTGGCTTTATGGTGCAGCTGCACTCCGTGTATAAGCAGTTTGGCTGTCTTCCCAAAATGGCACATTTCAACCATGACTATTATAAAAGCTGCTACCAAGGATTCTAACCATACTGATAGACTTGTCTGTGAACCAGCTTCATTATATTTTTAAGTCAGGTCATATTCAAGAATATTCCTGGCCCCTGGCTACATGGTACATAACACTGAAATTTCATCTCGTGGGACATCAGCTGTCATTTTTGAGCTGTTGAGAAATGAGTTTGATGATATCTACCCAGTCCTTGGTGAAACATTTGCTCGTAGGACCATCTGCCCCTTTAACAGAGTTGTCATTTCAGCAGCGCTTCAATTTCTGCAGCAGCTGCCCATTGATAATAAGTCAGATGCGGGGATGTCACAGAGGAGAACAGCAAAGCCTGACAGCAGTGCTGTCATTGCCTTCAGTTCACTCTGCCAGTGCATCACCTCCCCAGTTAATGAAATCCCCATTGCTCTCTCTGCCTGATCCACCCTTCAGATTTCTTCTTGAACTGTCTCCAGCCAGAGAGGCAACTCATGTGGTAGCTCAGACCAGATGCCTTTTTCATGGCCTCCGCTTACAGTGAGCATCTTTCCATGCCTGCTAAGACATGTTTTCTAGCTTAGTTTAGCTTGGCTGGGTTAACTTCAGATTGAAACACTGGCAAAGATATGGGAATTTACTGTTTCACATGGATGAGCATTACTGAGTTCTCTTTTTAGGCTTGAGCTTGAACTGATAATCTTTGTTTATTACTAGACTTGCCAGACATCTGCCTTTCAGATGTCCAAGTGAGCATCCTACAGAACCACTGCAAATCTGAGCTGCCCAGTTTGTAGCACCCCAATAGTATTGAGTCCCACGGTGACTCCTGCAGGGCGTGAGGGAGTGGTGCTAATCTTGTGGGCTTTGGGATGCAGTGTCTTGTAGGCTGTTTAGCCCGAGTGAAAAACCTGTGGTTTTATAAACAGCCTCAGTGTGAGTGACTTTCAGCGATGCTTCTCTTACAGGTGCCCTCTGTTACCAGACGCAAATGTGCCAAACAAGTGTTATGAAATAATGCAGCGTAGGAAGGGTTGTTCCAATAATTTGCCCATTAGCCTCAGATTTGGGAGGTGCAAATGAACTTTTCTGTCCTGCTACTGATTTTCTGCCTCCTTCATAGTGGAGGCCTGTCTCAATTAACGTTAGACAGTCTCAGTTCAGGCATCTGGTCTAAAAGTCAGGTATTTAGTCTTCACTGGTTACCGAGGCTCTTTGTAGATGGTGGAAAGACTGGCACCATCCTAAAATGTGTGCCTAAATTAGATAAGGTAAATAACCTTCTGGCAGTGTGTATTTCTGGCTGTTGAGTCCAGAGAAATCCCAGATTATTAGTTTAGACTAGATGCTTAACTTTGTGATGGCAAAAGGCAGCAGAAGTGAGTCCAGAGCTTGTAGTTTCTCTATGCCTCTTTTCACGGGCTGTACAGATCATTAATGATTATCTGATGTTTCACAGGATGTTGTGGTTGGTAATGATCAAAGTGCCCAGAGATTTTATAAGTAACTAAGTTATGCAGAAGAGAAACCTGCCCCCGTGTAAGCAGAGGTGACCCAAATGAAGTGACAGTGGCTTCTTTTGACTGGGAAATAAAAAGAGAACCTTTATTCTCTTCCCAACCAGCTAGCTTTATAAAATTTATAAAGTCAAAAGTATAAGCAGCTTTTGTGGTAATCTTGACTCCATTTTCTGTTCCCTGACAGTTGAAGTCTTTCACAGATTTCTGTATGTGTACTGTCTGATCACAAATCCTGTGCCTCCACCCAAGTTTTGGGAGTAAATGAATTTCTTATTTATTTTTTATTCTTCTGTAGTTCTTTCCCTTCTCTGATTTGAGTGCTGTCTTTGAGGACCAAGAGGATAAATTACAACAAGAATGTTCTCTTGATTCTCTGATGGGTGATTGAGGTGCAGATGGACTCTAGCTACCATTTCCTTTGATTTCTCATATTTTTTTTTTCTGTGTTCCTCCCTACAGTCACATGGAAAGCTCTGAGGACCTCTGTGCACATTGTTGGGTTTCTTTACCCAGGACTTCTGGCTGCTTTTTTGGTCTTTGGGTCATCTTCCAGGGAGAAAGAGGGTAGCAACTGCTTTTATGGTTGGAGCACTCACTATCTGTTAATAGAATAGACTGTTAGGCAAAGTGCTGCAGGTATCTTACCCTTTTGGGACTGTAATAATCCTTCTTGTGAGAGGATCTCACACCCCGGTCTTCTGGGGTTTTACGAAAAAGGCACTGGTGTCTTTCTGTCTGTGGGAAGTGTGGTCAAATTCGTTGGTCCCAGCCGTCAGGGAGCTGCATATCTCCCTGGTCAGAACTGGCCACGTGGCCAAAGAGTGAGTTACTGTGTAGGACCCTAAGAGCTTGATCAGTGCTCCACAGTGGTGGGAGTCATGAGGGTCTTGGGCTTCACGTTTGGTCTCGTTCAGCTCAGTGGGGTAGCAATGAACACATACCACCAGGTGGTTTAGCTCAGTATACACTACTGAAAGAAGTATGAAAGTGATACAGCATTGCCTGACAGGTTTTGGCTATGTGCTTCATGTCACCTGACAACCTGGAAAGCCTTCAAAGAAGTTGCGATGTGTGATGCTTCAGGTGCCAGATAAGACCTGCTTAGTCACAATTAGTTGGGTTTTCCTTCTAGACCAGATTCATGTTGATTTAGTAGGAACTGACCCACCAGAGCCAGATGCTATATTTACTCACACCTCTGAGGCACTGTTTGAAAACAATTTTGCAGGTCTGGAGAAAAAGTGTTTCTTTTAGTGTGGAATGATGAATGGTTTTTTCTTGCCCTATCCTGCTCTACTTTCATCACAAAAAGTAGTTTGTAAAAGTCACCTAAGAACTCAGACTTGTGTATTTGCACAGCACTAACCCCAGCAGGGCATGACTTGAACTGCTGGAAACATTTTCCCACTCCTTTGTGTCTGCGGTTTTTGAGTAAACTGGGGAATGATGTTAAGACTTCAAGTGCTTTTCCATAGAAACCTGCTGCACTGGCTTTCGGTTGTGATACAAATACGTCACTTCCCACCAGGCAGTTAGCACGCTGTGCTGCCCTTGATCCACTTAGCGGTACTGCCTTCCTCACCATGAATGGGAGATGTGACACTTCTCATTTACTCTGAAGTATGTTCTTGATGGCACATCTCCACTGTGTGCTACATGATGAGAAGGGAAAGGCGTTTTCCCTCATAGGTGCACATTATGCTTGCACTGCAAGAGGTGCTTTTAAAGAGGCTGACAGATGTTATGGCACTTGGCGCAGCTGGGGTTGGTTTGAAGCTGCGTGTAGTGCACAGGGGACCTTCTCCAGGTGTCTTACCGTTAGATGTTTCGCACTTCCTCTTCCTCTAGAGAACTCCTCCTTGCAAAACAAAACCCTATGGCACAAAGGGTAAGTTGGCAATCTGGTGTGTGTTGAAGCGAGTCCTATGTTTTTTTTTCACTCATTCCCCTTTGCATCTCACTCATAGACACACGCTAACGTACGTTATTAACAACACCTTAGACTCCTTTTTTCATTAAAGTTGTAGATTATGACCTGGTATGATCGCAGAGGAGAAATCTGATGTGGTGGTACCCATACCACCGCTACGCTTATCTGCTTCACTGTATTTTGTTGTAGCAGCACTGGGTCTTTATCTGGGGCAGGAAGCTGGTGAATGTGAACTCTGAGCCTTGAGATTTCCTCCCGTTTCTCTGACTGAATGCTCACAGGATCTTGCATTTTGGCATTTGGCCACAGATTGGCCTGCCATGACCTTGTAACTGCATAAATCAGCCCTAGAATTTGGCTTCTGATCATCATTTTTTGTTTTATTGTTTATTGTATTCCTAATGCAGTGATGTATAAGGAGACAAGCGTTTCTGCAAGAGGATTTAGGTCGAGCTCAAAGAAATTGCTATTAAATGTCATTGATTTTGCTTTATGTAACTAGGACTCTTTTTTGAAGTCCTTCTTTAAATATTTAGTGACACTTTTTTCTCTCTAACTCAGGGGTCAGTGTCTCGTATTGGCTGATTGTGTGGGTTCCCTTGCCAGCACGCAGAAGTTGCCAATTGTTTCTTTTCATCTTACCAGGCTTGGCTTTCCACCACGTCTGTAAGCAGTGTTTTGAGTATCGTATCCAGATGATGGTCCAGCTCACCGCAGCTAGGCACTGCTCACTGACTTCCTCTAACAAACTTTTCCTTGGTGGCTGGGATACTGCTAAGCCCTTATTGCATTAGTCGAGATGGGTCAGGGAAAGGCCATGTGTTAACCTAGTTCTCGGTTTCCTGCTTATATAGCTTATCTCTTCTCTGCTCGGCACCTTGTCTATTGACTGACACCTCTGCAATCTGAATCAGAATCCCTCCCCCATCAGAACAACTCCATTTTCTAGAAGAGAGTGGAACATAAGTTGTGTGTGTCACCATCCTATGCTGTGCTGTTGTGTCCCCCCCTCCCTGCTTTTTCTTTGTGTGCCCTGAGGTGTCCGCTTCATCATCATGACACATTCTGTTTGTAATACATTATACCTGCCGAGATAAAGACGTGCATTGCTGAACAGTCATGGCTTTTAGTTTTTTCCCCCCATGTGGAATTATTGAACACGTAAAAAAGTCATCAGGAGTCAGATGGTCAACCATATTGGCCTACAAACAAATGTACACAAAGTGTGATCCCATGAGCTTTGTTTCCTTATGAAATTAGTCTAAAAATTGTTCTGTGGCCAGCCTCAGTTCTATCTCAGTCTGTCTTAGGAAAAAAAATACGGAGAATTGAACCTCTGAAGCTTTCTCATGGTCAAGCTAGTCTGCAGGTTGTTTGCAAACTGTTAAGAAATGGAAGCTTTATCCCCTCTTCTGTGCTGTTCTGTTTGTTTCTTCAGTCTCTGATTTGTATCTTCACAAGCTAAACCTTAAGGATGTGAATGAATAAAACTTTACTATGAAATCTGGCATATAACTTAATAATAGATACAAAAATATTTTATCCCAAATGTTCCCAATCGGATTAGTAAGTTAGGAAAAAAAAAACCCCTAAACCACAACGAATAGCCCAACAAAACACCCACACCCTCCACACCCCCAAAAAAACCCCCTGTTATACGAGATACTGTAAAGTTCACTTCAGTGAAAGTTGAAACCATTTCTAGGATGAGGCATTTGCAGTTGTAGACATGTGCAGGTTCAAGATTCTACGTCCTGTCTCCAGTTGCAACCACAGAGGTAGAACACAGCTTTGGCAGCGGAGCTGGCCAACTTACTGGTCCTAATGCTCCAACATAAAAAATGGCCCAGTATAATGATTTATTGAGATCTGGGTTTCATGGAGTTAAAACATGCCTACAAGCCCAGCATTATATCAGTGATATCTAATTGTATGCCAAGGAGCTTCTATGCATTGATAGGATCTGGGCTTCCAAGACAACCCAGTGTTTGAAGCACATTGTCATGGTGGGCAAGGCACGCCTAGGTGTTCCTCAGGTCTCCCTGCCCACACATTTCTGCTCTGGGCCTTTCAGAGGCATTCAGGTGGCAGAGAGACAGCTGCAGTCTTTCTGCGCTCTGCTCGCTAGTGCGGGGGAAAAGCGTTGTCCCCTTTCTACACCCACATACATTTTTAGGCACTGAAGTTGTGAGTGAAGGCTTTAGTCCATCTCGACTGGCTGCACTGAAGCCGTGCACAGCCAAAAGTCACATTTTTCTGCATCAGATTTCTCCTTGTTGTCACTACTTTTGATCCCACTGTGAAGTGACAGTGGAGAGGGGCAAATGGGGACAAGCANGGGGGGGGGGGGGGGGGGGGGGGGACAGAATTGAAGAGAAGAAGCTGTGGGTGACTTTGTGTGGAAAATTAAATTAAGCCCTAGTGAGGCAACTGGAGCAGGGTCTTGCCCAAGGAGGGGGAAGCCAACCCCTCCTGCTCCTCTGCCCCTGTGATGCTGAGACTCATGTTCTCCCCGAGGACATTTTGGTTGTGTTATGCAGAGGTGGTCTTCCTTGTGAGCTTCAGTGGAAATGTCAGATAAGTTGCAGTGGCTGTTTGTGACGGATGAATAGCCACAGATGAGATAGGGTCTGCCCAGTCTCTCTTTGTTAAAACTGCCTGATCCGATTGAAATGTTTTATAGGGAGACAAAGCCCAGCACTGAACGCAGGACTTAATTGCGTAATTCCTTCGGGGGAAGTAAAAAGTGCTTCCAGTGCAGATCCAGTCCCCTAAAGGGACTGCAGATTAATGGCTGAGAAGCCTTAGCTGAACTCAATCGGTGGAAAGTCATCTCTGGTCATTCAGGGAGGCAGTCAAAGTCGTTTAAGTTTTAATTGGATATGGTATTCTTCTTCCCTTGCTTTCATAACCAGCATCGGGGGCTCCTGCACTTGCAGACTGGCTGTGAGGTTGTGTCAGTGTTTTGTGGCTGACACAGATCTCTGGCACTCAGACCCCAGTGTCAGCCTGCGTGGAAACCGTCGTGCAGCAAAGCCATGCCGGGCTGCCTGTGCCTGACTCTCTAATGCGATCACCCTTTTGTAATGTGGGTGTACCCCATGCTCCTCCTGCTGCTGTGTGTCGAGGTCTTTTGCAGCCAGTTATGGCAACTAGGGGTGAACTTGTGTCCTGCGGACGCACTTCAGGAAAGGGTGTTGGAGGATGGTCCAATGCCTTTGCTGTTCTGGCTCAAGGGACAGTGGAGTTGAGACTCCAACCAGTGTCACCAGCCGTATGTTCCACACCTGAGTGAAAAAATTTTTCTGAATGGAGGGGGAGAGGGCTGAGATTAAAACACGTTACAGTATGCAGTGGAGGTACCTATAGCTGTCCCCTTGGACAATCAAAGGGATGCTTCGCACTCCGAAGTTTCGACATCCTCCTGGGAGTAGTAGAGCATGCTCAGTTCCCACTTATGAGATACCCGATCAGAAGGCTTTTCCTGTCATACTTCTGTGCCTCCACCTGTGCACAAGAGCATCTCTGTATAAAGCTGGCTGGGGGTGAGCAGGACACAGTCCTTGCAGAGATCTCTCCTGTAACTATAGTCAATAAAAAAAATGATTTTTTGTAAGTGCATTTGGAGTATTTTGAGGCAGGAGCCAACAACATTGCCTAGTATATTCACCGTAGAGAAAGCAGTAACATTCTTCTTAGATACTATTTGGGCTGGAGGGAATAAACCATTTACGTCTAGCAAATAGAAGAGAAATCTGAAAGATACTGCGTTTTCATAGTTGGGGGAGAACTGGACAGCAGAGCTCTGTGCTCTTTGTTTCTGCAGCTACCCTCTGTCCTCTAAATGGGATCCCCTCCAAAACCCCAGTGCTTGGCAGAACAGCATAAACAAGTGAATAAAAATCACGTAACTTTAAAATTTTGCTAAGCTAAGGTAGCAACAATGTGGCTGTTTACATATCTGCATGGGAGTAGTCGTTAATCAGACTGTGCATAGGGTTCATTTGTTTGCTCCTAGGAAGGGCTGTTTTCGCACTAATAATTGCTTCCATCTGAGAGCTGGAGGTGTGCTGCTCTGTCCTTGTCACTGGGAAAGCATATGCTGGAAAGCTAAGCCTGTGGTAGATACTTGCCTATGAATGACAGGTCTTGCCTGCCTCCTTTTAGCTTTTTTCAGTGATTAGTGGAATTATCACAGGCTATTTGGAAGAAAAAAAATCCTGCTTAAGTTACAGATTGTATTAAACAAAACTTTTCCTTTCCTCTAGAAGATTCTTTCTTCATTTTCTATATTCTGTGTAATATTGTCACCTTTTTCCTGGCTTTGTACAATAATGCCAGAAGTCAGAGAACCAGCTTCTTTCTTTCCTTCTTCCTTTCTCTGAAATTGATGTTTTGTTGCCTACCCTCAAATTTTCCTGGGCAACTGACTCAACTTGGGACCAGATGTGGATGAATGAAGAAGACGTGTTGCAGCCCGATATTTCGTCTGGATGTGTTCATTGCTTGTTGTGCTTTGGAGGGTTATTTGCATGGCAATGAAAACTCTTCAGTAATGGAGGGAACACGCACACTGGGAATGTTTGCTTTCTGTAAATAAAGGGATGCATTAGAGTCTCTCCTGAAATAGAAGCAGAAGAGCAAGAGATGAGCTGGAATTGGCATCGCTTCCCCTCAGCAGAATACTGTGACCAGGTGACCAGATTTCTGTGTTTTGTCAATTCTCACTGTGGAAGGGACAATTTTAGATGAACCAAACCAGTGATGACAACAACAGAAGCTACAAACCATAGAGAACAAACTATTCACTGTAGACTGAGGAGGGCCAGTTTTGTTAAGAGCAAACGACACAAATTTTTTCCAAAGGGTAGCCCAACTGGGTGTGACTCAGAAGGGAACCATCCAAATTTCTGTGAAGCCCAGCTTCTTTTCTGTGTCACAGAGCCAACCGAAACCTGCTGTATTGTAAAAACACTGGCATCAGCACAGGCATGTGCTTTGTTCACTCTCGAGTATTGTAGCGTTAAAAATAGTTTTATTAAAGGGAAGCCACACCTATAGCATAACAGTAAAGTTCAGGCTTGTCCAAGCTAAAAAAATGTGTATTGTGGTGATGACGTCCTATAGAATTGGAAAACTCCTCTGTTAAATATGCTGCTGTAGTGCAAAACGGAGCTTGCAGCAGAGAGGCTGTTCCAGCGCGTTGCCACATTTTATGTCCTGTCAGGCCTCAAGGACAAATACAAACTGCACAGTTTAGAAAAAGCATTTTTGAAACTGAACACATCTCCAGTGAACAAAAACTCACTTAAGGAATCTAAATATCCAGGCAACATACAAAATGCATGCAGTATTTTGGCAGCACATGTAAGAAATCCCTAAAGATCCAGCAGCCTGTTGTCTCCTGGTACTCTGAGCTTCTGGAGATGTGAGCAACTCGCTACAGCCTCTGCTGTAGCATCCCCCAACCCCAGCAGCAGGACAGTCTCTGTTCAGATCCACCAAGTCATGTCTCTTCCAAGGTAGCAGCGCAGACAATGCAAGCAGCGGTCAATACACAGATAGTGCTGTGCAAAGGTATGCTGGCTATATTTTCCTGTGGCAAAGGATCATCCATCTACTCTGTCTGACCTTGCCCATATGTTCTCGGATCATCTTTAAGAAAACGGGAGACCTATGTGCAGGTACTTGCTCAAAGAAGGAGAGGAAAGGAATGTGTACATACTGTTTTGCATTGATGTGCCCTTGGAGGGTAAGGATGTGTGTGTGTTCAGTAAAATACCTCAGGTGTCCATGTCCTGGAAAACTAACTCTGATTTGTTTGGGTGGTACCCTTGACTTCTGCCTTGGGGGGAAAGCCAGCTATTGTAATGTCCCTGGCAGAAACGCCTAAGTTTGTGGGACAATGCAGTGTTTGGTCGGACATGTTTACTGCTGCAACAGAAACACCTCTTCAGTGCATGCTACTAGTAAAAAGTTTGCTCATAGGCTGACAAACGTGGGAAACCAAAACGCTTATGGTCAGGACAGCCTATGAGATGCAGGGCACGGCAGCGTGAGCATCAGTGTGTGCCTTGAGCCTGGGGATGGCTGTTGGGCTCTGCCTTTGCCCCAGCCATCCTGCTGGGAGGGCCCTGAGGGGAGTCACCGGTCTTGGCCAGAGTGGTTTTGATGACAGTGATGCTTTGTGACTGGCACCTGGAGGCAGGGTGAGCCTCTCGTTTCACCCAGGCCACCACGCTTTTGGCAGGTGTAACAACGTGCAGTTAGCCATTACTGAGCCAAATTTGGGCTTGGAGGGAAATGCGTTACTGCAGCGGTTCCCCTGAGCAGCTGAGCGCCCTGCAGCACTGCGTTCGGACCAGACTTACCTCACCAGAAACCGCAAATAGTTGTTTTGGCATCTCCCTCTTGGCGCACTGAGTCATGGGGGTGAGCTTCTGCTGGCAGCCAGTTGCCTGCAAAGAAGTTGGCCTCTCCTGTGTTTGGCACTATGCTCATTTCTAGTTAGGTGGGGTAAGTATTAACCCTTAGCTGGAAACAGGTATATTGCAAATAATGTCTTGCAGCCAGTGCTTAGCTCTCTGGAGGGCTTGCCCGACTGACTGGTGTCTCTCCACACAGACCTGTTGCTGCTGCTGAGTATAACCGTGGCCAGGTGGTGTTGCTGCCACGTTTTTAGGGAGTTTTTGTTTCAGGACCCTCCCCCACTTCTCTCTACCTGCTGGTGTACAGGCAAATAGCCAGGGGTGACTCTAGCCTAAAGCTGGTATTTCCCTCAGCCTGCTGCAGTTAACTGTGTGGAGGCAGGAGAACAAGAGCCTGGAGGTTTTGCTACACACAAAGTCTCTGGGAAACCTCTGCCCTTAGGCAGTTAGACCAACACTCCTACTGCTGAGGTTTGGTCTTTCACTTCCAGCTAAACAGCAATTGCTTTTAACACAGAAAGTTGAAATATTCCAACAGCGTCCTAAGTGCAGACATGGCTNTTTTTTTTTTTTTTTTTAAAGAAAAGTGGAAATGATTGCAAAATTGGATGGAAAAGCTGATAGGATGGTGTAATTCCTGCAGGTGCTAGGAGGAAGAGGTTAGATATGGTTGCTGCTTTTGCCACTGTCACAATATCTGTACCAGGAGAAATCATCAAACTTCGTGACTCCTCTTTCTTTGGTCATTGCAGAGGGAGGTTGATACCTGCTTGGCTTCATCAAGTGCTTTGAGATCAGTGAGTGAACTGCGGTCCATAACTGACCCGTGGCTGCTTTCAATAACACTGTGGTTACCTGTTGGTTATCCTTGTTCCTGCAAAGGGATAATCTGACAATCTGACTCCAGTTTCTTCTGTGACAGGTGGAGGTACAAACTTGCAGTTAAGATGGAAGTAGGTGATGACACTGAAGGGCCAAAAAGCTCAGCTCTGACATGTCCTAGGGAGCCTTCTGTTCAGCACGAAGATTTCCAGTTCAAGTTCAAATAGGCTGGAGTCATAAATGAAAGGGAAAATAAGAGGGTGGTTTTAATAAATTTCCTCCATTCCAAAGCAGCAACAAGCATATGAATTTGGAATCAGTGCCGCAACACACAAGACCCGAGTGGCACCCTTATGTGACTGGCCCGGAGGGGTCCTCTCTGATGGCCCGTGAGCCTGTGATCCTCAGCTGGAGTGCAGAGCAAAGCTCTTCTCTAAATCCGCCCACACATGGTCACATTCAGGTTTCTAACCAGAAACTTCATCCAGACTGAAGCACATCACAAATAATTCAGACCTCCCAAGGAGCTGTCGGTCTGACCTGCATGGAAATTAGTCCTGGTGTAAGATGAGGGACATTATGTTTTACATGCAGAGTTGCAGTTGGTGTGGCTTCTAATGTTGCTGGTTATACTGGAATAAAAGATGACCTATAGAAATAAGCCAAACCACAATAAAGTACTTTTTATCAGTAAAACCATGTGTGTGCTTGGGGGTGGGGATGGTATGTTTTTTAATGCATCGTTATGAAATAATAACGAACTGTGTGTAGACATGGCCTAAAAAAATGAAGAATCCTAGGCTAGCTTTCCGTCTGTACTTACTGAAGTGTCTTTTGGGTTATTAAAACCCTGGGCTATATTAAATGATTTTAAAGATACGAGCTTGTTGTTATGAAGCCACTTGAGATATTGTACAGTGTGACTGCAGAGCTATGCAAATTGGAGTAATTTCCATTTGACATATGCACTGTAATTATTGAAAGCTTTTTTCCAAATTTATTTTTTATGTCTGCTGTAGTTAATTCACAATCTCCTTTTAACATTGGCAATTATAATTATTCGCCAAGAGCAAATCCTTGCTAACAAAAATCCAGTTTTCTTTAGCCTGCAGCTTTTCTTTTGATTTCACGATGAGGTACTGTTAATCAGAGGAACCAGTGCTGGCCTCTTAGTATCCAGCAGGGCAGAAAAACACTGCAGTCAGAAAAAAAGAAATGCAATTAATTAGCCTAAGCTTCTTTCTAGCATCCCAACCCTGGGCCTCCTGAGTTGCCATGTTTGAGTGGAGAGGTGCTCTGTGGGAAGATCAATCAGAGTTAGCATCTCAATAGGACTTACAGTGAAAACTGTCCGTGCCCACTGTGATATTTCTCCTCGTGAGTTCCTGCTCATTCTTCTTCTTTAGGGGCTACAGGTAGAAAACAGCCTGTATGTGGGGAAAACAGTATTACTAGGTTGAAAAAGTCTTTCTAGGGCTGTTTTGCATAGCAATCTGAGCCAAATCTGTGATTGAAAAATGCAGTAGTTGAAGGGCTTTAGGCTTCTAGCCGCATACTGTCATTCAGAAATAAAGTGATTCTTACTCACTTGAAAATGCCTCCTTTCTGCCCTCCTTTTCCTTGGAGATCAGTGTGTTACGCAGCTTCTGAAAGGAAACGTAAGTGCAAGTGCTTTCTAAGAATTACTGACCTACTTTACAGGTATTTTATTCTTCATTGAATGAGATATGTACCTGTAAGAGTGTAGGTGGATAAAAATTACGTTTCTTTCACCCACTGTGGCACAGGTCAAGTGCAGGAGAGCTCTCCCCTTTAAGTTTCTACCCCTTGAATATTACTTCAAGTTCTCCTGGGGCTTCAGAGGGATAAGATCCGAATATAGCCTTGCAGCGAGCTCAGAGCAGCATAAGATACGGCAGCCTGGGCTGCACTTCTCCTGTAGCAAGAAGGTCTGTCTGAAGGTGGCACAGCGAGAGGAACTACCCACGTTGACCTGTCTTTCTGGTCCATGCTAAAACAAAGCCTGTTTCGAACAGGGTCTCGTTTTCCATTGTGTGCTTGTGGAGCATCTAGCACAAGGGGGTCCTGGGATTACAATACAAATGGATTGAGGCATTCAGGTTGATAAAGAACGTGTCAAATTGGGCTACCATAATTGACTAGATCCAGCCTACTGAACATAATGGGGAAACATTCTAGTGTTGACGTGTTTTCCAGCAGATTTTCAGTGGTGGGGAAGAGTTCCCAGTCTCCCATTACAGCAAGCTGTGGAAAAGCATAGTGGAATACAGCTTCAGCTGCTACTGTAGCGTGGCTGTGTCTTGTCCAGTGCACTCTTAGCCAGCATGACCGTGAATGGCATTTTCCAAGAAACCCTTTCATGAGGATTAGTCTGTGGACTGACTGCAGACAGGGCAATCTGGCATCCAGGCAGATTGCAATTGATGAGTTATTGCTATCTGAGTCAGCTGGCTGGGCTGCCGCTGAGTCCTTGGCTCTTGTGTAAGCTCTGCAGTCTGGGGAGTAATTAATCAAGCATCCATCTTTCTCGTGGACCCAGGGTTGGAGCCAGGGAAGCACGATGTCAGCATCTCACATAGTTAGAATTGCTGATTCACTTTGATCCATTCTCGCTGCTGCTTTTCAAAATGGGTTTATGGCTCCTTTTTAGTGGTACTTAGCTCTCGCTGACAGGAATAAAATACTACCTGAGAAAGTATACCAATTCTAAGGCTGCTGTCTTTGTGTGTGTGGGGGGGGCTTTATAATTTATTTAGAAGTTTCTCAAAGAACCTGAGAATTCTGAAGTAGTGTTGGATGAGAACTTAACGAAAGTGTAGTTAGTTTAAACCACAGTTTGCTTGTCATCTATTCACTGTTGTTCCATTGACCATGTTGCTCGAAGAGCCAGACCAATGGCCAGTGTGACTACTTTAATTAATGGGATTACAGCGGAAGTAAATTTGACCTGAATCTTGCTAAGGCCTGATGCCAACTCCCTGGAAAACTCTATTATCAAATTCTCATTAACTTCAAAATGGGAGTGGGACTGGACTGAAGGAACCAGACCCAGTAATGGCTGGGATAGAGCTGTGCTACTCAACGCTCACTCGGAGAGGTGGGGCTTTCTATGAGAACGTATTTTGGCTTGAGAGCATCCCAACAAAGGGATTTCATTATGATCAGCTTTTTAATTAAACAGGCTTGATTTTCTTATGTCTGCCAAGCTAACTAACTTTCTTCAGCTGGGTGTTCTGTGGTCCTGATCCTTGCTGTTCTTGGCAAGATGTGAAAACCACCACTGGTCTGAGCAGAGGACGTAGACTGTGAAGCAGAAATGAGAAGCCATGAAGAATTGAGCCATGGTCTTATCTAAATAGTCTTAGGCAAACTTTGATGACCTAGGCAGGTGGAAAAATACTGTCCTGCAGACTGACTGTTGTCTATATGCTTTTGTAATCTCCCAGATGCCGGTGAAATGGCACACCAGAAACGAGCAGATAGAAGAGGCAGCCTTGAGCCCCTTAGGTGAGGTTGGGAGATTGGTCCAGCTGACCTGTTTCATCTTGACACCTTTTGCTTCCTGACTTTTCTCTTCCTCTCTGCCGAGGCCTTTCTTGAGAGTGGAGCAGTCATGTCAGTCTCCCCAGTACTGCTGCTGAGGCCACGCAGTGAGCAGAGAGGGGACCTGCTGACATGAGTATGAAACCACTGAGAGAATGTTCTCCTCCCCAAGATGTGTTTTGCAACCTGGTATTTGTCCATCCCTGCATAACTTCACATTGCTCTGGAAAATCTGGTTCCACTGCTAAGCACAGCCTTATGGGCTCTTGTAGGGTTTGCCCAATAATTATAAATTTACATTTTCAATTTCTGCAGCTGTAGAGAGAAGACGTGATTTATGGTGTGAGCCTGTACATGCAGATGCACACAGGGAGACATCAAATGTGCATACACACACTACCGAATGAAAGGAGTAACACTGCTCACCTCCACCTGCCATGTAGTTGTATTTAGGTATGCAAAAGGGACTCTTTTTCACGTTCCTTTCTCTGCATGTGTGTGCATCTGTCTGTATATGCTTATATACTCAAGTCAAAATGGGGGCAGGGGATGCAGTTTTCAAATGCATCCGGTTATGCTAGTGCATCCCAGTCCACAGTTGGGTGCTTTGGTGTCTGTAGTCAGTACAGTATTTGGGAACGTGAGTAATGATTTTAGAATTCATTTTAACCACTTGTATCAAAAAATTAGGTCAAATGCATGCTCCATTCATCCAGACACACATTTTCTTCAGCACAGAGATCCTTCAAACTTCACTGGGCGGAAAAGAAGTAGAAATATTCAAGATGAAAATATTGCAGAGAAATAAGGTTTGGAGCAGGGTCTGGGTTAAGTAGTTAGCAAAGCTGATGCTTCATATAATCAGCATGTAGAAAGGATAATACTAGAAACTGCAGTGCACTCATACAAACTGATAGTATCACTGAATGTTTACTGAAGAAAAACAATTCTGAAATATGCAGTGCAGGGAGAGTACAGGCTTTGCTGCTCTGCGTGGTGATGCCATATGAGATACAGATAGGGATCTGACCCTACAACTTGTAGGGTTGTGCGGTTTTTTTAAGGCTTGGGTTTCCTGTACTTTCCCTGTCATTTGGCTGGTGAGATGTAATTTTTAAATGTTCATAAAGCTTCATGAATCCTGTACAAATCTGCCAAACTAATGGCTGTATTAGTTACTCACCGGCATTAGTCTGATGTTTATCTTCTGTCAGTTTTTTTATTTAGTACCCGATTACAACTTGCTAGTTTTAGTAGGGGTAGAAAGGGTAGGCAAGAGAAACATAAAGAAAATTAACTCTAATTATCAGCCATAAATTTGTCTGACTCAGTAAGCGTAAACAATTCTGTGATGGAAAGGCAAGCTGAAAGAAAATTGAACTGCCTGATTTCCTAATCCTCCCAAAGCCTTTATAACAGCTGGGCATTTAGTTGTTGTCAGCTAACACAAAAAGAAACATATTTAAATACAGATAATAATGCCTCAGGAGAATAGAGATCGACCATAGGCTGTGATTGCCCTGTGATTTCATTACTGTGGAAAAGAAAGGTATTATAATGTACTGGACTGATGGCGTGCATTTTGCTCTAGAAGTTGAATGGAGGGATTGAGAGTAATTGGAACAAAT
>RSEF01000002.1:72513450-72614071 GCA_003993805.1 Himantopus leucocephalus | reverse complement strand
TAATATTTGTGAAGTGCATCTCATCCCAGTTGACTATAAAATGTAAGAGTGCACGTGTTCTTTTACTTCATAATGTTTTGATGCAGAGGAAGAGATGCAGGGTTTGTAAAATCTGTATAAGCCATTGATTTGCTGTGGCCAAATGAGCTGTTCCTTGTCAGCAGGGTGGTGTATTACTCCCTGTGCGCATTCGCCGTCTGTTTCAGCTGTGAAGGAAAATATGTTCCTTCAGTCACTGTTATTTTCCTTCACACTTAGAGCAGACTAGCAATACACACATGCCCTGTTAATATGAATCAGTTCATGAGCTATGACTCATTATGCTATAGTAACTCGATTTTTTGCAACAGCTATACATATCTGTGATTAACAAAGATTGCCTTGGCCAATGTTAGAGCCGTGACTGATGCCAATCTTGTTAGGCATTCATCATCCAGATTTATCTCCTTGTCAAAAGTTTTGTTAAATAAGGTTTCCTCAAAGAAACATTGTCTTGCCATCAATTTTCCCCTGGCAGATGTATTGATTGAAATAAATGCGTTTTTCATGCCACTCAAAGAACTGAGTGACAGATCATGCACTGAATACAATAAATACAACCATTGTTCTTATTGTTACTATAATTATTACTGTATCGCAATATCGACAGCAGCAGCATCTAATAATAGCAGAGACACCTCTATATACTAATAAAAAAATCCCTGTCCTGTGTGAAAAGGTTTTCTAATCACCTGAGTGATTGTTTTTATGAGATGGCTCAGAAATCGCTCCTCATTTCCCAGAGCAGAGCAGCCCTCTATCAGATTTTGCACTCCTCTTGCTAGAAATGTACATATCCATATTTATTTAGACCACTTTCTGAGGGATTCAAAAACTTTTTATCACTATGCAGTATGCAATTCACACATGTCCACATGTAATGCATCAGAAAATAATATCAGGCCCATAGAATAGCCCATCCCAGTATTATATTTCTCTATCCTGATGTACATATTGGTCAATAGCTTAACTCACACACATGTCACCATTTGGATCTAAATGCTTTTTCTTCATCATCTCTCCCTCCTGTCCAGTCTCTGGGTGCAGAAGGATGCTTGTTTTCTCTGAAATCTATTTCTTTCTTCTCCATCGTTATTTTTTCTCTGCAGAAAAGATGCTAGCAGGGCTCACACAAATATTGGACTGAAGAAGAGCCTTTTAGGATGGACCTCTGAGGACTGGGGATGTTTCTGGTCCCATTAGGGCTTGCTGTGCAGCTCCTCCAGTGGCAGGAGCTCCTCCGGGCTGTTTGCACCAGCCCCTTCCAGCATCCTCCTTTCCTTGTTGTAGAGTTCTTCCTTTCCGTTCCTTCTCCTCTCCACTTACCTGTTCCCTCAGCCACCTTCCCGCTTTCCTCTGCTGCATCCCCTGCTGCTGTTTGCTCATCTGGAGCGATTCCAGAAACCCCCCATGGCCGCCTTGGGTTCCCCTGGGAGCCCCAGGAGGGAAGCAGGACTATGGGCTTCACTTGGGTCCTCACGATGCCCAGGTTTCCAGGCCCTTCCCACTGCTCCAACACCCAGATGAGCTCCATATTAATGAGCACGATATCCCTCTAGGCCTTACAGCAGCTTTGTGGCAAGACAGCCAAACGAAAGAAGCACTTTTTGTTGAGGTGACTGTTTGGAAACGGTGCCTGGGGGCCGGGGCGTTGCCTGCTGCTAACAGCGAGGGGCCAGAGCATCCTTATAGTTATCATCTGCAGCTGAGCTGGGAAGGAGCCGTTTGTGGAGTTGTAATTAACAGGGGATACTGCTCACCAAGTAATATGCAGTGGTTGAACAGCAGATCAGAAAATCATGATTTATGGTGCTAAAGATTTGTGGCTTATCATCCTTGTAGCAGGCTAAACTGACTATACGATTGCGGTATCTCTGAGAGACTGAAGAGCCACCCCAGCTATCAAAACTTAAAATAAATGGACAGTGGCTGTATGAGCTACTGCCTTCAAATTCTGTATTTGCATACAATTTCCAAGAGGCATTTGCAGTGTTGTGTCTCTCTCCTTGGTACATGTCTGCTAGAAATACATAATAATACCGAACTGGTTTGTTCCAGCTCCATACAAAAGGGACCATGACTGTGAGATTATCATAAAGACAGTTCTGAAACAGCAAAAATAGTGCTTTTTACTGTTTCACAAAAATCTGCTTTTAGCTCTGCGGGTCTCTTCTGCAGTCAACAGTTCAGCACAGTTACAGCTCAGATCACTTACATTTTCTTCTGGGTTTCTTAGGGAGTGATGGATTTGGAAGGGAAAGAGAACTTCTGCATTACCAACCTCTGGTTGTGTTCAGAGTCTTCAAGTATTGCCATGAGATTTTTTTGAGGGCCTGACTAAATTACAGCCTCCAAATGTTGTATCTTTTGCAAATTTGAAAGAAGAAGATAGAAGGGAATGGTTCAAACAGCTGCGAGGATTTCTGAAGTCATTATTACTGAGGGAAAAAACAATTCTGTATGTTTTTGCATATAGGTATATACCAGAATTTGAAGAAATGGAAAGACATTTTCTGAATATCCAGTGGGGTTGCAGTAGTACCATCCACTAACATAATTAGTATCGCAAACAGATCTCTGTCTAGTATGGGAATTTGCAATATGCACAGTTCTACTGATACTCAGCTTATATCAAACATCAATTTAGCTGTAGGGAACCACGTGCTGCCTCCTGGTGCCTAATGTAGTTTCTGAGATGGTTTCTGTGCAAAACCACAGAATTGACAATGAGTGTACATCTGTGCAGAAGAGCAAATTGCTGTAAATCAACTATTAAAATGAGAAGTAGTGACTTTTGATTTAAGCCATTTGTTTTGACTATGGACTTTGGTACATTCCTAAGGAAAGGTCTTTTGTCAGTATGACCAAAATGACTGATTTGCCACAAAGTATATTTAACTAAACTTGCTACTTTTTGTTTGTTGACTTGGGTACATTTATAAGATTAGCTGTATATCTTATTTATAAAAGTGCTGAGTATCCCTCCTATTTTTTCAGTGTTACAATGCTGGAAAACTGTGAATGAGATACTCCTCATTCATGTGTTAGATGATACTGTTTTGTATTTGCAAACCATGTCAAACTGCATTAGGATGGAAACCGTGATCTGATTACAACTAATAATATGTGTACTAATAATACAGCACATATCATTGCAACATGTCCTACAAGCTGTGAACAGGAATGAGTGCCAAAGATGATTTCCCCTCTGATTCTGTATAGGATCCAAAGGCAACAACAGCAGCTGCAATGGTCAAAATCTGAGAAGAAAAATTTGCCCATATTTATTTATTGTAACCGTATTAATGGTAATGTGTATTGTCACCATTTGGAATGTAATTTTGTATTAGCTTGTTTTTTAAAAAATAAAACTGTATTTAAAGAAGACACTGTAATCCAATACAAATGTTTAAAATCATCCATTTGAAATAACCGGTAAGCATGCTCTTCCACTCCTCCTGTTTCTCCTGAAACTCTCAGACTATTCCTGGAGTGTTCACAGTTCCTCTTTAGCTTTAGAAATGTATTTTTTTTCTGGCTAATTTAGCTTCGTGAACCAAAACCTTATTTTGCCCTTTCTCTCACCCCCCCCACCCCTCTGACCAAGAGCTATAGGTAGCGACTGCTAACTAATGAATCTGGTGCCAGTGAAAGTTTTGATTATATGCTCAGGCTCCAAATAGAGCCCTTTTGGATTTTCTTGTGACTAGGAGGAGGAGAAAATACTGTATTGGGGCCTCATGTCCTGAGCTGAACAGATAGTGGTCTAGTTTTACTTCAGTTCAGTGACGGACACTTTTTTTAATTAGTTGGATTTTTTTATGTGAAAATATTTCTCTCCTTATTTAAAACAATCAGAGCAGATGGGGAAAAAAAAAGAGCTGACATTGCAGGCTTCATGACTGATGAAGCCTGTGCCGGTTATGGCCACTCTACCCTCCCTGCACTGTGGGCCCAGGAGGTCTGCTCGGTTTGAGGCTGTGCGGCACAGGAAAGTTACAGGGACAAAGAATCTTGGGCTGCTGGTAGCCAAGGAGCTAGAGCTGTCTGTAAAATGAAGAGCTGCAAACACCAGGCATTTCAAAACCAGGAGTTAAATTCTTACTCTAGCTCCTTACTCTTCCCCTGCATTTGCATGGAAAAAATTGTAAATACTACTACCCTGGACTGTACCTACTTGGCACTCACTTCTGGGCTGTTTGGCTTTCAAAATTGTCTCCACGTGACAAGGGCTTCCTTTTTCTGAAATGAAAGCTGAGGTTTGCAAATAAATCACATGACTTCCTGATGAAAATAATTACTGTGAGGTGGGTGACAAGCCATTAGATCATGGTTACAATTCGACTTTCCAGCATAAGGTGCTAGAGAAATCTTCACTGAAATGAATGGTAGCACCAATGACAGTATAGACAATTTTCTTCTATTTGCTATAGACAGTTTTGTTCTATTTGCTTAGCTGCTTCTAGAGAGTTGGTTAGACATCTACTTCTTCAGAGAAGATCAGTGTTCTTAAATAACCTTGTTAAAATAAATGCAGATTGGTATCTAAGTTGATGAGGTTTGGCTTGGGGGATATATGCACCCCTGGGAGAAAAAGAATAGTTAAGATGGACCATTCAGCCCTTAACCTTCCTTGTGTGACACTGAGAAGCCAGAAGACACTGGTGTTAGTAGAGGTTCTGTGATGTGGACCTGCTCTGGAAAATGATTCATTTCAAAGAGGAACCAAGCAGTCGTAAGGTGTTGCCATCTTTAGCAAGCAAACCTAGAAGTCAATTCTTTTGTGTCGTTTTGCTCAAACTCATGTCCTTTCACATTTTTAAGGACTGCTAGAGTGAGTTATACCTAAGTTGTTGGCCTAGGGGTCTGGTCTCTATCGTTGTTGGTCTAGTGGGAGGTGTCCCTGCCTATGGCAGGGGGGTTAGAACTAGATGGTCTTCAAGGTCCCTTCCAACCTAAACCATTCTATGATTCTATGGATGGACATCTTCCAGATCTTCCAGATCCACCATTACTTGTTTTTTTCCCGTTTTCCTGCTCGAGGGAGAAGACAGAGAGGTTTAGGGAGGCAGACCTATTGGGTCTAATGTGGTTGCCACCTCGTGGCCCCACACCTGTGGGCACAGGTGGCTTACCAGCACCATGGCACAGTGCCTGTTAATGCAGGTTCTTTGCGTTCCTGGCTGGCTGTGCCTGGAGCAGTGGGGCACAGAGCAGGTCCCAGGCTGAAGCCCTGCATGGCAGCTGTGGGTGGACTCCACAGAATCAACTTGCACTCCTGGGAGCTTTGCGAAGAGACACGTTACCCGACTTCAGCTTTGGACTCAGGCTGGCCAGGAGCGAGCCCTCCCTTGTTCCGTGCCAGAGCAGAGAAATCCTGTGCTACGTCATGTCACTTACCGCCTGGCTGGCACCGCTTTTTGAAGCACAGCCAAGCAGAGAGACTGGGGTGAAGGCTGTGTTGACCCCTCAAAAAGAATGATATGTACTTAAATTATTTTTCTTCTTTTCACTTAAGAACTCCAGAAATCAATGCTCAGGAGTTGCCTGATTAAGAACTGTAGCACTGTAGACCAGATTTCTTGATGCATGTGGAAGGGGGGGTGTATCCTTTCATACAATGAGATACATTTGCCTCTATTGCTTATTGCCATGGACAAATATATTGTACTTTACAAGCTGACAGCACTGCCCTGCTTTTAGGTAATTAATGAAGTTTTTGCTGTCTGCTGTGGTGTGATTTTCAAAGATGTGTGAAGCGGCAAAACACGTTGGTAGAATGACAAGCAGTAACAGTTGATTGTTTCTTAGAGAGTCTTGTCCAAAAGTGGACAGGCTTAGACCCTAACCCCAGGCGAGGAGAAGGGGCTCAGTTCCCAGAGAATCCCCCTGTGGCACCTGCACTCAGAGCGCGCCTTTGCATGAGACTGTGGGTGTTGGGAAGGGAGGTTTTCCTCACACGCTGCCCTCTGCTCTGCCTGTCGCTGCTTTAGAGAATGTGCCTTTTTTCCTTCTCCTTTTGAGAAGGGAGCAGAGGGAGGAGAGCAGAAGACGATGGTGTTTTGATCCGCCTGTTTCTTATTCTAGTTGCATAAACACACCAGAGTATTTCTCTAAATTAAATTAAGCAAACCTTCCATGTTCTCTCCTCCCTGCTTCAAGAAAGCTAATGTGGCTGCTTGCAGATTTTGCGGCTACAGAGAAGACAAAGATCTGTAGTGTGCACAGACTCAAGTGCTGAGCAGCGTCACGCTGAAAGAACCTGCGCGAGCTTTAATAGAGTATAAAAGCTTTCTGGGCACCAAGCAAAAATCTGTTTAAATCCCTGACAGGGATGAGAGCACAGCATATATTGTCGGCGTATGCACAGAGGTGAGAAGGGTCTCAAAGCATTTGCATTTTGGATTTGCTGTAATTAAAAGGTTTCTTCACCCTTTCCAAAAAGCTTGAAATGGTAGAATGAGTAAGCATAAGACTTCACCTTTTCCCTGTCTCCATAAAAATATTTAGGACTCTTCCCTTTTCCCTGCATGTGTGCCTGACTTACACTGATCCTAATGGCATTTTTTCTTGAATGTCAGGGATGTAAAAACCCATAGGCTTCTCTTCCATATTTATAATCATAATTTGGTACTCAGAGACAGTCCCAAGCGGTCCCTGCCCCACTCAGTGAAGGACTGACCCCCGCTGTGCACGGCACTGAATGCCCAGCAGAAACATTGTCCCCAGGCTGCAGTTCCTAAAGAAAGCAGACCCTTTTGCTCACGAGCACACGTAGAGCTGCGTATCTTGAGAGATTAGTGCCTGCACAGACCCCGGATAAAAGGCGACAGGCGCCTGTGAGGCAGAATGATGGAAGCTGAACTGGAGCAGAAAATGATGCCTGTGGATCAGTGGTGAACAAGTCAGATGATGGCGTAGTACATATGGGTTCTTTGGGGAGAAAATGACTATTTCAGGAAGATTTGACTACGGGCAAGTTTTGTCTGAGATTTCCCTTATTTTGATAACTAATTTGCCAGACTAAAATCTCTCTGCAAAGAGTCTGTGTAAATCAAGGAGGGCTGTTATATTAGTGATCTGTATCAAGTGGCATAGCTGGAGCTGCCAGTTAGAGGAATTTAGGGCAGGTGGATGAATGCTTTCTCCAATATCAAGCAAATGCAGAAAAAAATTGTTCAGGAGAAGGAAAAGAAGTGCTATGTGGTTGAAAGTGTCAACTAGGTCACCCGTAGCAGTCTGTAAAGATGAGAGAGAAAAGTGAGAAAGACCATGGCCACTGAAGAGAGGATTCCTGCCTAATATAAGAGGAAAATGAGTATGTGTCTACTTATCTGATTAAGTAGAAGGTAAATAGGAGCAAGTTAAAGGAAGATCTTTCTCTTCTTGGCTGTTAACTAGATGTGACTGCCACTTCAGTGGTGACAGCCCTCCCTCCAGTTTCAGCTACTCAAATAGCAGCAGACAAAGACTGGGAATAGGCAGTGTGGATAATCTGGTTATTGAATGTTTGGACTGTGACCCCCTTCTTCTTCCAGTCAGGCTGTTAAATATTCATATAAGTGGGCCCAGACAGATCCCTGCCATCTGTCTGTATTTATATGACTTCATCCAAACAGCTCCAAAACATGTAAAATTTTATCCTCACAATAGCTCTTTAAAGAAAAAGGGATCTCTCACCTATCTGAAGGGAAAAGGAGTCAAAACACAACGCGATTTAGCAAGTAACCAGATTTATTCATCTAGACTCCAGCAGACACATTCCAAATTCAGGTCTTTTAAGTGCCCAGCCCAGTTATAGCCTGAGGCTCTCACGGCAAAGATCATTATTTAGTGCTATAAGGTGTTGTATAGCTCACCTAATATTGCTCATTAAGCGTAAAAAAAAATATATATTTGTATGCAACTAAAAAGGAGACTGGAGATTCTGTCACTATATGTGCGTATGGGTACAGAATGAAAGTATTTGATGAGGAGAAATCAGTAACAAACCCATTATTTAAGCATCTCAGCCTGCACTGCATTCCGTTGCACACCTTGATGGCCAGATAAAACAGGGCCATCATGCAAGCTTCAGTAAACAGTGTGCCCATATGGGCAATTCTGTGAGGGAACAGATTGTCACAGCTACATTTGACCTGTTTTAGAGCAATCGTGGCTCTCCCTTGGCACCATGGATGTGCTGTTGACATTTCAGCAGAGCTGCTTCAAAAAAAAAAGAGTGCCATTGTCAGAACAGTGTGGAATTTTGTGAGTGAGAAGCAATTCCTACATTTTCAATCAAGCAACAAGCCCAGTACTTCTCCATCTCTCCAGTCAGAGCCTCTTAAACAGTCTGAACGGGAAAGATGAAGGGACAAGACCATTGAGAAGACATGCCCAGACTTTTCAGTGTACCTACGTTCAGTTATTGTGTACATGCTGTCGTGTTACTCATATGCTTCAGGGATTTGAATCTGAAGCTCAGATTCAGCTCTCAGAAGCCCACACGCAGGCAGGTTATCACAGGAGAGATGTCTGTGAGATGGCTGAGCGAGGGTGGTTGGTTTCATACATGCTCCCAGAAGGTGGCAAATGTGGGGTAGCAGTCCACCTTACCTTAGCTTAATTTCTTGTCTGTCCAGGCCCTCACCTGCATGCTATTTTTAGGCATGGGTGCATTTTGAAAATATAAGGGGATAATTTTTCACTGTGGTGCTTAAGAAACTCTTACATGCATTTTGGAAACATGCCAGAGGGGATCTTTGTGCCTTTAACACCATATTGAAATGTTTTCTTCTTTCAAGGATCTTTCTCCTTGGCTTAGTCTTTAAGAATAGCCTTGAGGATTTCCGCTTACTCAATCGATATATCTTTGTTGAGGTTTTTTTTTTTTAAACTGTTTTTCAGGCATTGGAAAAAATGTCATCTGTGACCGAACGGCGACTCCCCTGGATGCATTTAGGATGATGACTGCAGCTCATTATTACCCAAAGCTCATGAGCATCATGGGGAACGTTTTGCGCTTCCTGCCTGCTTTTGTGAAGATGAAGCAGCTGATCCAGGAGGGTTACGTAGGGGAGCTACTGGTGTGCGAGGTGCAGGTTCACAGCGGAAGCCTGCTAGGCAAGAAGTACAACTGGAGCTGCGATGACCTGATGGGAGGTGGGGGCTTGCACTCAGTTGGCACCTACATCATCGACCTCCTGACCTTCCTCACCAGCCAGAAGGCTGTGAAGGTGCACGGGTTGCTCAAGACCTTTGTGAAGCAGACTGACCACATCAAGGGGATACGGCAGATCACCAGTGATGACTTCTGTACGTTTCAGATGGTCTTGGAAGGCGGCGTGTGCTGCACGGTGACGCTCAACTTCAACGTCCCCGGGGAGTTCAAACAAGACATTATTGTGGTGGGTTCAGCAGGACGGCTGATTGTAATAGGCACTGATCTCTACGGACAGAGCAACAGTTCTCCTCAGCGGGAGCTCCTGCTGAAGGACTCCACGCCAGTCAGCAACTCCTTACTTCCAGAGAAGGCCTTCAGTGACATCCCATCCCCCTACCTCCGGGGAACCATTAAGATGGTTCAAGCTGTCCGGCAGGCATTTGAGGACCAGGACGACAGGAGGACATGGGACGGGAGGCCCCTCACGATGGCTGCCACTTTTGACGACTGTCTGTATGCCCTATGCGTGGTGGACACCATTAAAAAGTCAAACCAGCTGGGGGAGTGGCAGAACATTTCAATCATGACCGAGGAGCCAGAACTGAGCCCGGCATACTTAATCAGTGAAGCCATGCGGAAGAGCAGGATGTCTCTGTACTGCTAGCTCCTCTCGGCTCCTAGGAAAGAATAGGAACCAGGCAGCTCTTAAAGGAAATGGCAACACAGCCCCTGTGAAGGGCCTGGGCATCTTAGAAACAGCTGAGGATACGAGAGAAGGAAATACAGTGTTTGGATCAACTAAATCTGGTGGTGGCTAAATGCCAAAGTGATAAGGTCCTTAGAAATGCCCAAAACAGATAGGAGACTTAAGAGCTGACATAACGTAACTGTTTTAATAACAGTATTAGCTGGCTGATTGGAAAGATATATCATGGACTCATCTCCTGCTTGCAGGGGCTTTAGATTATCCAATTGTGTTTACTGTGAAAGGTTGGGAAAATCCTTTTAGATTTTCCTTACCTACCAGAGGGCTGTGAAGGTACTGTCATGTCATTAAATTTTCTGTAGTGTCTGACATGAATGGTTCCTACCATGACAGCTGACACCACCGTGCTGTAGTACTACACCTCTAACCAACACACAGAACAATAGGACTTGGTGTGAAAGTGTTGTGTGATACAGAAAATCTTGGCAGCTCACTTTTCATATAGCTTGTTAGGAGCTTCTCTGTGTTGGTTTAACTAGTTGTTTTTTGTTTTGTTTTGTTTTCTTTTATTTAAAGCACAATTAAGTAGGAAAATGTGTGGCTTTTAAAACAAAGCAGTCCTCAACCACAGTGCATATGCCCCGGTATTGGGGGAGGGAGGGTCTTCTGCGGGCTCCCGGTAAGCTTCAGTGTTTACTGCACAGATTTGCTGATTAAAATGGGTTGTGCAAAACCTTCATGGATGGCAAGTGGCATGACACAGTAGTGATAGTGGGTTTGTTATACAGCTGAACTCAGACTAGTCTTATGAACATTTACACACAATTTCCTTTGTCTGGGACTGACTTTTGAGTGAATTCATCGTGCATTTTGGTTTTAGGTGGAAAACAGCAGAAAACCAACCCGAAACCATATGATGCTTAGACGGGCGGTGTTCTTTTAAACCTTTGTGAACTCGCACTTGAGAGATGCATACCGACAATTAATTTCATATAGCTCAACCCAGAAGCTTTCACCTCCACCAAGTGGTGAGTGTGAGTGAAAAACAAAAGGCATGAGAAAATTTCCAGTCCATTTCCAGGGAAAAAAATTACATGCGATCCCCACCTCTTCACCTCCTTAAAGTGGCCAGCTACTGGTACTGTAGTCGTCATTCCCTGTCATCAGTGCAGGGGTGGACAAACTCTTTTGATATGTTTGTCGTGTTCTTCTTTTTAATACTTTAGATTGCAGTCTTGAAATAATATATTCTTTTGAGAATATATTCTCGAAAGAATATAGTGAAAGACATATGAATCATCCCAGTAAACAGGGATACTGCTTTTCTGCATAAAGCTGCTCCAGTGCTTATGTGTTTACAGTGCTAGGTCCTCAGATAGGAAAAAAGTAGAACACAAGCATATAGCACTATATTAAACTTGAGAAAAACCTTTCCAGGTTTTTTTTTTTTGTGAATTTTGACTAGGGGAAAGAAGAGAACATTTGTATGAGCACTAAATTAAAAGAAAAAATATGACCCTCTTTCTCAAGGCCATCACATTAGTGTCGCCATTTTAGGTTAGAAAGAGAACTGTCAGAATAATTTAGATTTTTTAAAAAGCACTTGCAGTTTTGCTATTTTTAGGAGCACTAAGGGCTTCTACAAATGACTCCATCTGATTGCTGTATGCTCCTGCCTGTCCTATGCCCAGTTTTAGAGCTTCATGTTTTTGAACAGGAGGACATCAATAGAGTGGTTCATCTCAGCTGACTTTAGCCAGCTGAAAGTCAGGCATCTTGTCCCGATCAGCTGTGCAAGGACACAGTAGTCAATACAAAGAGAGCTCTCCAAAGGCTGACTCCATTAATCCTAAGATTAATGTAGAAGGAGGTGCCCACTAGAAATTCCTGTCCTCCTCCTTTGCAGAGAATCTTGGCTTCTAAATTTTTAGGTGGCTAAAGTTAGGAAACTTGACTCCCACCCCAAAATTATTCATGTGTGCTTAATTTTTGAAGAGCATACTCGTGACCTTTCATGAAATATTCCCCAGCGTGTAATAGTGTGACTGATGAAGGAATAATGTAATACTGCAAAGCCACACCCAAGTGGAGAATTGTTTCTATCCCTGTTGTTTTGCCAGTTCTAGCAACTGTCTCTGGGGCTGACCACTTCTGCCGAGACCCCGGGCAAGCTTTCATCATTCCTTCTTGAAAGCAGTCCTTGACAAGTTTGGATGTTTTTCCTAAAAATGGATTTCTCTGAGAATTCCTGAGGTAGTGCCAACAGGAATTTCCCCTTATAATTGTCATGGTATACCATCCTATCCAGTTCCTGCCCTGAAAAATGCAGAGAGAAATGCAGAAGAGAGAATTTGATCAAGAAATCATCTCTCTCTCTCTCCTGAAAAATGGAATATAGCCCCAAGGGGATCAAGAGAGTTTTCATATAGTAAGGCAAAAGCCATTTATTGAAAATAGTGGCTAGTTCAAGTCATGAATACAAGCCCGGTGGATAATTAACCATGCCTAGTTAAACATCATCCAAAACTGAAACTAAACGTGGACCAAAATTTTGCGACGCTTGCTTCTTAGTGGTTTGGCCATTGTGCTGCAATTGGTGTTCATGTCTTTGTACCTCGTTTTGGTTCACAAATGTTGACAGTATTTCCTGTCTGTATTTTTTTTTTTTCTGTGTCTTTATGGGCTTTGTGATGCCAGCTGGAAGAAGATACGGTGGAATCCTCTTCCCTGCCCCTGCAGTGAACAGTCCTATCGTGGTTTAACCCCAGCTGGCAGCTAGGACCATGCAGCCACTCGCGCAATTCTCCCCCTTCCCCCCTAGACGGGCAGAGAGAAAAGGAGGGGAAAGGAAAGGAAAAAACGCAACTAGTGGGCTGAGATAAAGACAGTTTAATAGAACAACAACAGAAAAAGGAAAAGAACTGTAATAATAATAATAATGGCAAAAGAATATACAAAACAAAGTAATACAACGCAAGTCACTCTCACCACCCAGTGAACTGGTTGCCCATCCCATCCCAATGGTCACCAAACAGTAACCATGGATTCCCTCCCCACCCCAGCCAACCCCCATTTATATACCGAGCATGACGTCTATGGCATGGAATATTCCATTGGCCATTCCATTATTCTGTCTATGCTCCTTCTCGGCCTCTAAGGGAAGCTGAAAAAAGTCCTTGAATAGTATAAACATCACCTAGCAACAACTAAAACAATATGCATTATTGACATTCCTTCCATAGCAAATCCAAAACACAGCAGCCACTAGAAAGAAAATGAACTCTATCCCAGCTGAAACCAGGACAAGTCTCCACGTGAGACATGGTGTATAGGGATAGTACTACTGAGCTCAACCTTTCTGTCCCAGAGCCAAAGGTTTAGGTGACAGACATTATCCATCCTCTGTGCAGACTTACTGATGCAGATAGTGCAGCTTAGCAGAAAGAAAATCTAATGCTTTGGTTACATAGCCATCTGATGCTAGTATTAGTACTGGCTTGCAAATGGGTTCAGCCCTGTACAGCTCGTTGTGGGACCACAGGGCTGGCCCCCGAGAGGCAGACAGAATGAGCAGAGGCGGGGTGGGACCTCCTCTTCTGACAGCAGCAGAGATCTTATGCTAGATTTAGGTGAAGTTGTTACCTAACTGGGGTGGCAGCAGTAACTGCATACGTTCAGGATTGTATGACAGTTTTTCCATTCTCTAGGAGTCATTTCCATTCTCTGTAAAGATACTAAACTTCCACCTGGCTTAGAGGAGGAAGGAATTTGGTTTATTTATAGAATGTATATTAGTATTCTGATAAATTGTTACTTTACAGTCTGGGATCTTTCTTGGCAGCATCAAGCCCTCTGCTCTTTTGGTACAGTTGAAAGTACATTGAATTGCCTGAAGTAGCCTCTGGAGTCCATGCTGGGTTTAAGAATTTGGGCAGCTGATAGCAGAGATGTATTTGATTGAACTCAAAAGCGGTACCACACCAGGAAACATGTATTTGGAATTGCACTTTTAATGCTGTTCTTTAAAGCTGTGCCACAAGGTTTGAGATGAATGCTGCTAGACTGGTGCAGGCCTAATAGCCAAACTGCGACTACTGCTGGAATTTGCAGTAGCCCCCAAATGAGCTTGTTCATACACTAGGTGAGAAATGTTTGTTCCTCTTTCCCAGGGCTGCTGTTGGAGAGGCTCTTTCCTTTGCCATCAACCTGTGCACGCAGGATACTGAACATTATGGTCTGTTGCCAAAGACAAAAAAGAGCCAAAGGGGAGAGCCCAGGTGAAATGCTCTGCTGCTCTGCGGGGGTCTGTTCCAATGCTGGGATGGTCAGCTGAGGGACAATGTCTTATTTTCCATAGGAATTGCGTTGGGGTCCGCAACAGGGGTAGGGCAACCCCACGCTGTGCCACAGTAGGGCACAACTGAAGTCCTTCCATGTGCCCGAAGGGAGAGTGGTGACTGCAGCAGGGAGTGACAGGAAGGCGTGTCTGCAGTCTGGTACCTGTAACGCCTGCACCAACTGGGAGAATATGCTGGTGGCGTGGAGGGTGAGGGCTGCACCTCCTGAGGGTGATAGCAGCAGTCTTGCTCCACCTCTGTGTTTGGAAGTCCAAGAAGGGACACAGCCCTCGGGGAAGCAGCATCTGTCCTGTGCTCCTGCTAGATCCGTGCACGTCCTCAGTGCTGAACTCAGTGTAAGTCCTACGTGGAGGTATAACAACTCTGCCACACCTTGGGGTTTCCTATATCTAATATCATGCATGTATTGAATAAGTAGTACTTTAGCTGTGTAGTTAGAAAATACCAAGTAGAGATGATACGTTCTTCCCCATGCAGCCAGTATGGCAGAGAATCACGGCATGCGTAGACGAGTTTAGGCTCAGGATGGGCTGCTGCAGAGTTCATCCTTTGCTTTGGCTGAAAGCATGAGAAATTCCTGCCCAGCCAGCACAGGGCAATCAGAGGCACTCTCCACTTTGTACTTAGTGTTTCCTTCTTCTGGATAGCTTTCGAGTCAGTGACAGTACATGTGAACAGCTGTCCTGGAAGTTCAGCCATTCAAAAAAGGCTTTTCTGCTGTGTGTGGTCACAGCACAAGGACAATTCAATTCCTCTGTTACCTTGTTTATTTCTGTGTCCATACAAATGTAGAAGAGACCCAGATAATTTAAAATGATTCATTTGTCTACCAAAAAAAAAAGAGGCAGATTTTATTTAATGGGTAAAGGTAAACATAGTATCTTGATGGTGTCTTTGCAGAGATTTCGAAATTACTGATGACAGAATTTCTTGTTGATGGGAAATTTAGATTTTACTTTTATCTATTGCCTTCAGTATAAATTACCACAAATTATGAAGTCTCTTCACTGTTAAGTTCTGTATTTATAAGGATTTAAAAGCACCCAGCAGACTTTTGGCTTCGTGCAGATGATCGACACGGTGTGACATTCCAGTGGCCCAGTGATGTACCCTTAAGTACGTATGAAACTCAACACTGGACTGTTTGACCTCTGCAGTGCTCTCTGGGTATCTATGACTAGTTGTGAAATGGCAGGATTATTCAGGATAGCAGCTTCTTGCTGTTGTTTTTGTTGAAGTCGTTACTTGTGGGGAGCAAAGTTTGTAAATTTTAGAGATGAAGTATGACTGAATAATAATCGGCAGTCTTATCTGCTTTAAAATTTCCTCTCTCTTGAGCTGCTGGATGAAGTCTGTCCAATAAAAATAATTTCCCCTTCAACAATAACTGCCCACTTCCATTTGCTCATGAAAAGAAGAAATTTTAAGTAGATGGGACTATACATAATGCTGCATTCATGTACTGATGTCATAACCTCATGACTTACTGAGTGTATGAAGCCAGAGCCCAGGCAAGTAATGACTTTTTCAAAGCTGCCAAATCAAAGCTGTGGGGTTGGGGAATGAAGGGTATCAGCTTAGGTCAAACTGAAATAGCTTTTATTCAGCATTTTCGGTTAAATGAATAAACAGAATGGCTATGGTCTATCCAAAACTGAACGCAAAACATGTTTTGTAGAAGGTAATTTAAATTTTTTCCTTTGGGATTAAGTTCCATTTTTAAAGAATGCTGTTTTGAAAAGAAAAGTTTCAAAAAATCCATCTTTTATTATGTTTTGGCATGTGTGAAATTAACTGGGGTTGGGTGTGGGTTTTTTTGGTTGTTTTTTTTTTTTGTAATTTCATACGTTTAAAAATCCCGTCCATTAGGTTTAAGGCCAGTCAGTGAATTCAGCTGCCCTTGGGCAGGTTTGGCTCTGAACCTGCAGCCTCGCAATGTCATGCAGTGACCCCATTTCTACCATCTGAATTTGGCCATCTGGGTTTCATTTGTGTCTCCTTGTGGCAGTGGGAAAACTGGTTCATTACACGGAGTTGGCAACAGATAATCACGATAATTTTTGCAGCAGTGCCAGCCATCGTCTTTAAAAGCACTTAACTCTATTAACTTGTTTACCATGGTTATTTATGACCTTCCAGCCATGTGCTGTCCATTACTTCCTTTTCTTTTTACACCATCCGTCAGACTCGCTGCCCTCCCCTTGCTGTTTCTCATTCCGTTGCAAGCCACGAGGCGAGTCTCCCTTGTTTTCCCACTGAGCTCGTGCTCAGTCTGTGTTACACATGGCACACAGGGTGGCTAACCTACAACTTGAAATAACTTTTAACACCAATTCATCAAAGAATATGTTAACACCACAGCTACTCAAGTATGTGGCATACCGAATGCCCAGGCGGGGCAGGAATCGGAGCTCCCTGCTATGCTGTGCTTCACAAGCGACACTCACTGTTTCTCTCTGTACTGGTTTTCTTTTATTTGATTTTGAAAATGCGAATATGTTCAGTTTGTTGCTGTGTCAATATTAAGTATATATTTATTGTTTTTCAGACATACATACATATATATAAATGCTATATATATAATGTCAACGCATGGACATATGTACAGTAGATATTTTAAAGAGCTATTTATCAAGAAAAGTAAGTGTTATAAGTAAACAGAGTTTATATTTTATATATTATGTAGATAGCAAAAAAAAGTGGTTAAATTATAGTAGGACTTTTGGGGGTGGGGGGTGGGGTTGGAGAAACAGGCAAGGGCTGGTTCTAGCATTTTAAATAGCCAAACTACTTTGTACGGAAGCTGCCTGCTGTGCCTCTCGGCTGCAATATCTGTTTGTTTCTTCTTCTGGAAGATGATGTGCATTGTTACTTTTACATTGCTTGGGGAATGTAGTTAGTTTATTCTCAGCCAACTGGTATGTGCTGCTTAAAACATGGTTTCCTGCTGTTCTGCATATTTGCATTGATGGAATAAAAGGATCTTAACTGGCAAATAAAGACGTAAAAGGATGTGATCTCAGCTGTCTGTCGTTTTTCCCCACACTTGTATTGGGCGGGGGAGGGTAATAACCTGGTTTCTGGCCAGCTTGTTCAGTTCAACATGTTGGAGTAAAATACATGGGCTTTGTGCTTGGGGGTGGGGATTGTGACGGAGGGAGAGGAAGAAGGTGGTTTAACACTAAGCTATTTGAAGGTTTAATGTTATGACAAGGACTGAACTAACGCCTGCTGGAGTGATGTGTCCTGAGGAGACAGTTGGTTTTATTGCCAAAGGATGCAAGTATGTCCAGTGGCATAGCGAAACAGGGGCATTGGACATCCCTGCTGAGCACTGCCTGAAGATCCTTTCTCCTGGATCCTTTCTCTTCTCCTTTCTCCAGCACAGCCTGGAGATCGTCCTCCTACCTCCCCACCAGTGTCCTGGGATGCCTTTGCCTTCCCTGTCCTCAGCTCCCTCCAGTGACATCCCCATGCCTACCCGATTCTGGCTCCCATCTGCCAGGAGCTGTCAAGTCTTTTCCGCTTACTCCTTTTCTCCCTTATATGCGAGTCTCTTATCAGCCTAGTAAGGAACTTGTTACTCCAGCCCCTCTGATGCTGGAGAAAACCTCTATTTTATAGCAGAGCACACAGAAAGATGTTGGATTCTACTCGTGTCAGTGCTCACTCATTTCCCAGGCACTACGAAAGTACAGCAGATCTGAGACACAAATCTGTGAAGGGATGGGAAATCATCATCACTTGCAACGCACACCCCCCTCAGATCATACTGTCTTGTGAAGTGAACTGTATATTTTTTATATATAAATAAATTTACAGAGTGGGTATTTACAACATCCCAGAAATTCAGCATGCGAGCAATTTCTACTGCTCCCATTGCAGCTATCATACTTCAAAGATGTAATGATGTTTATATACACACAAGGAAGAATCAGTGCCCAGGTCTTCTGGAATTACATTTTAATGTTTGCTTTGCCCTCATGAGCAAACGTACTATAACCTTGCTCAGGTTTGCAGATCACTGTCTCCAACTAATCAATTAGGCACTGAAATAATATAGTGGCAAATTTATGTTATATCCTTTCCCATCAAATTCATAGTAAAACAAGGCCTACTTCCATTTCAAAGGTTAAAACATAGAAATCTTTGGAAAACAGCACCTAGGGGAGCAATTACTGTGAAAGAGTGTCAGAGATACAGTGGGATTATTAGTACACAGTTACAGCACACAATATATAACTGTATAGGTAAGTGCAAATGCAAGAGCGAGTGTAAACATTCCACACTAATGAGGCTACATAAATGCTAAAGTAAACATCTTCAAACATGGATCAGCATAGTGAGACACTTAAGTGTAGATTTATGAACCCAAGTAAGAGTTTAAAACAAACTGCAGAAATGTGGGTGAGGGGGAAAACCTCTTGCCATTTTCCATAATTTTTGACGAACCAAGGCTTCCACAGCTGCTCTAGCTTGTTCCGCTGTTTTCTGGAGCCCCTATTGATTAGCAGCCATGTAGTAAAAACAATGGGTGGCTTGTAGCCATAAATATTAATCAGAAGAATGTTAAATGCATTGCATTGTTCTCTTTGGGAATTAAGAGTTTGCCGGGGCAGGGATTATTAAAAAGTGGTGCTGTGCCAAAGAGAAGACGCACTTAATGCCTTTGTTACTGATGCCTGTTGAGCGGTGGAAAGTCACGGAGCTCTTTGTGTCTCTGCGGTGCTGGTGGAAAACTTGCATTTCAGAGTGGACATATGTGATGCACAGACCAACACGGCTTTTTGCCCCGTGTAATACTCCAGAGCAGCTCAAATGGGGGTGAGACGGCGTGGCTCTTCCTAGAGCAGCATTTCCTGGGGCTGGAGGCTGGGGGAATGGCACCCGGGGGCCTCTTCCTTGGCCTGCTCAGGTCCACGTGCCTGTGCCGGTCACTGCTGCAGCCATCATGGAAGGAGGAAATTTCCATCAGGCATCCCCAGCAGGCAGCCCTCAGAGTCACCAGACCTGTCACCTGTCCCACAGCACTAGTCTAGTACCAGCTAATACATTGCCTTTTGTAATATGTTTTCCACTTGGGAGTGCTCCAACTAGTGAATTTAGCACCACAAACCTTGGTGTGGCACTGCACCTTTGCTTTAAAATGAGTAATTCTAGCTCCACAAGCAGTTCCTGAGGGATGAGGCAGGGCTGCTGACAAGCGCAGGGCACCAGTCTTTGCTCTTGTCCCCAACTGCTTGCTCCTGCCTTCCCTGAGTACTGGCACTGGGGAGCGTGTGTGCAGCCACCTGGTTAACGTGATCATGAAAAATAACAACGTGGGTTTTTTACTGGTTTAGTTTCCAGGCAGATCAGTTCCCTGATCTGAGTCAACGTCGACAGCAATTTATGCCAGATCACTCTAATAGCGGAATGTAAATAGAAACCAGGTCTGCTGACTGCCAGAAATGTGCTTTTTTCATCAGATCAAAGAGTCGGTAGAGTAACTGCAGAATAAAAAACAGGACCAAAAGAAACGGGAATGGATAGAGGAAAACAATTTTAAGTTCTGTATTTCTATACAAAAGGATATACATGTAAGCAAATGTTTCTTAAGAAACTGGAGGCCCCCTCCTCCAGACGTGGAAGTGATGTACATACAGACTCTTACAGAAGCCTCTCAGAGTCTGCTCCAATCTGTTTTAATAACTCTGCCTTTCACAGTTAATCACATCTTGCAGGCTAAAGACTTTTACAGAAATTATCATGTCACATCCAGGCAATGATGACAGCCTCTGAATGCAACCGCCTTTGTCACTTGTGCAAGTAAGTTTTACATAGCGTATCAGCCAAACCTGAAAAAGCTCAGACCCACATTTTGGACTTTGAGAATGCAGAAAGAGATGGACATGGAGCTTGACTTGTAGCATAATGCATTTTCTTCCCACTGCTGCCCTTAAATTGCTAGGTTTTATTTTTTAATGTTTCTTTTCAGTGGTGCTAGTTGTTGTATCTTCTGGAAGTATTTGTGATGAAAAGAAGCCTTACATTACTAATGTGACAAGCTTTCCAGCTCAAGAAAGAAGGTAATCAGAAAGAGAAGGAAAGTCAGGACCAGGATAAAAAGCAGATTCACAAGAAACATGGATGTCCCTGGGCGCTGATGGTTGATTCTCTATCCTGTTAAGTTGACAGAAACATCCCAAACATGATTTTTGGCTTAGATCAACTTATATTCTTCTATATCATTTCTGTGGCACAGTTAGGAAGTTGGTATGCAGCAGAGACTATTCCCACGAAGCAAGCTGCTTGTAACCATCCTCTTTTGGAGATTATGAAATTAATAATAGGGCCATGGCCTTTCTGTGCCAACTGGCCTTAGTGCCAGAGGGTGGTCCTGGGCACTTCTGCTGCTGCTGTGGATGTAGCTGATACTTGAGAACTGATCAGTAGAATGGAAGGATGTTGGTATTACAAAACTTATGTGCTAAAAAATGAGTCTCTCTCTGTCCCAGTGACAGGAAAT
Source organism: Himantopus leucocephalus (assembly GCA_003993805.1). NCBI lineage: Eukaryota > Metazoa > Chordata > Aves > Charadriiformes > Recurvirostridae > Himantopus > Himantopus leucocephalus. The sequence continues at coordinate 72,593,315 of RSEF01000002.1, read as the reverse complement.
TCAGGTATGAACTGCACTGAGCTGTTTCAGCACAACATTTTTGGTTAAAATGGACTATTTTCCCATTCACTTTTCTATGCCTTTTGCTTGCGGTTCCATACCAGCAGAAACAACTTCCAGGGGGACACTGCCCCTTTGGCCAGAGACCTTGCTAGCTGGGAGTAATTCCTGGTTTTTGGGCCTACAGCAGGAACAGGCCTTCTACGGAGAAGAAGGGACTGAGTCACCTGCTGAATTCACAAAGCTCACAGCTATCCACGCACACACGGCAAACTTTGTACTGCTTCACATGTGTGAAACAAAGCCCCGCAAAATGAGCTGTTGTGATTACTCCCATTTTGCAGCTGCCAAGGTGGAGGCAGAGGTGAAGTTGGTGGGATCACTCTGATGAATTTATCTTTTCTTCGAATTTCCTATTTGGGTTATTAGGTTTGCCCTCTCCCAGTGGCTGAACCCGTCACTCAAAATGTCACTGTCAGAGGGCCCTTGTCCTCTAAGATGATAGAAATGTCTCATTCCAGACTAGGTACGAGCTCAGGTCTTTATGTAATTTCAGCTTACTTGGAAATACTCTTACAAATAGTAATATTTTTTAATAATTTTTTATTTACTTGTAGCTTCTAACCTTTTTTATTTTTTTGTAAAGGCAGTTTTTGGTAGGATCTTTCTCCTTTTATGGACTAAGTGGTTTCAACTATTTAGCTTTTAAAAAAGATTTTAAAGTTGTAGTCCTGGAAGATTTGAAATTACATGCTGTTATTTTAATATATATAGTGATATTTGTGTTTATAACAGGATCTCATTGGCTTTACAAAGGAGGTACATACCATTACCTTCACCTTGTCTTTTGGAAAACTAGAGGCAGAATGGCAAACCGTGCTGCCCAAGGCCACACAGAACAGGTCCATGACACCCAGATACTAAATCCTGCTGCTTTAATTTCTAGTTCCCTTTAAATAGTTCTTAAACCTAACATAATTCTCATTCATTATAATTAATATAATTAGTCATATATAATTAATGTCTAATATGCTGCTGTGGTTTGTGAATGCCAAATAAGCTAGGGTTGTCTCCACAGCCTAAGTTCAAATTCATCAGTTCAGAAAAGTCCTAGCAACACCAAAGCCAATACCAACAGCTTCATCTAAGTGAATACATTTTGCGTAATTCCATCTATGGAGGAGAAGGTGAGAGACACTGCACTCTCCATGCATTGATTTTAAAACCAAGCTGATAAAATTAGCATCAGATCTATGTGCTGACCAGAAAACCGCTAAAATAATCAATCAGCCCGAAAAAGTCCAAGTCAGTTAGCACAAAACTGCAATTCTGTTGTGTGTTTTGGGTAAGGATGTTAGAGGAATCTATTTGCCTGCACCCTCTAGTTCACACTGCTCAGTTTGGCAAGGATTTCTGGTCCAAAACCCTTCAGAGAATATCCCTTTCAATTCCCACTGGCAAGTTCTCAATGGTAATAGCTGCAAATCGTTACCGGGAGAGGCAGATGATAATCATCCTAGTGTAATTCGGAAATTTATGAGGTAAATTGTTCTGTGATGATTTTTACAGCTTCCCATTATTCTGTACAACAACAACCAGAAAGCAGGACATTGGAACACCTTTAATGACTATAGAAATTCAGACCTAGAAAGCTGACACAGAAAACCACGATCAGGAGAGAGGTGAGACTACTTCGTCCTCTCACAAAATAAACATCAGTCCGCCATTCCAGTTTAGCAGCTTGTCTTCATATATTAAAACAAGCCTCCAAACCACGACTGATATAATTTAGAGTCATTAATTAGTTGCTGCTCAAACCTTTAAATGAATGCGCTAGCAAAGCCCTCTGAGCTCCACCAAGATCAAAAGCCTGCTTGTGTTCAAGGCTCCCCTCCCCCGTGGTAGGCAGTCTTTCTGAAAGAAGGTGATTAAGTGACAAATTATTCTTTGGAGGTACAAGTGCTGTGTCTGCTGTGTTGCTTTGGTTGCATCTAATCCTCTCACCCTTACATTAGTGGTCCCAGTGATGCCACTGGGTTAGGCTCTTGCCTTTGAGCCTAGGGAGCAGGTCAGAGCTATGAACTCATCTCCATGGCCAAATGTGCAAGCAGCTAGTCAGGTGCCGTTCTCAGAACAGGTCCTGGCCGAGGAGAGCGGCAATGGTGAGCAACGTCCGATTGGCTTCTGCAATCCCGGCTGTTGAAATGATGCCTTGAAACTCTGGCTCGGCTCGGCTAGGCTCACTTTAGAGAATGTCTGGTTCAAATATGCCCAGGGACTGAAACAAACTGTCCCCATCTCCACCCTGGGTCACAGGACTCAAGAAGAGTAAAACCCTTTGCAACTCCTTGTTCAGTCCAATACACCACACAGTTTGCCCAGGCCCTAAAGTTTTGGGCACACTTGGTTGAGTGAGGAATACAGAATCTACCTACCATATCCAGCTTGTGACCTTGAATTAGCTTCTGGGCACATTTGTGGCTCTGACACAAGGAGAAATATTGCAAAGTCTGAAACCTGTTCCTACTTCCTACTTGCTTTCTCATTTTGTGGCAGATACCTACATACTGCCACAATTTTTCCTCCATCTCTAACCATATATACTGATCATAATAACTATACCTCATCCATATACCAAATCTCTTGATTAGGATTCTGAAGGTGTATCATTTAATTTTGCCACTGTCCCTAAACTGACCAATCTTTGTCTCATTGCCACCTCATTGTCACTCCTCAATTAAATAGTAACAAAACTGAGATAAGATGATTGCGGATTATTTATTATTGTGTAATGCCCCAAATGTGCCATGCTCACTGACAGCACAAAGCATGTTTTTGGTGCTATTTAAAAACTTGCAATCCTTCTTCAGACAAAAACATCAATCTTACCCTTAATACAGCTACTAATAAGGTTGGTAGAAGAATAATTAGAGCAGGCACAGTTGATATCAGAGGTTAAGCCACAAATCAAAGTTATAACTAGAATCCAGAAAAAGTTATCCTAAAAAATCACTAACATAATCTTAAAACAAATCCTATTTCCTTTACGTTTGGAATAAGCAAGGGCAATTCGTTATTTTCTTCATAATTGTCTTGCAGTTTCTGTGTATCTCTGCAGACAAAAGCATGTCATCTCTGAAAGCACTCTCATTCTCTAGCAGCATGAGAGAACAGGGAAGCAGGACACATTTGAACTCAGCTTTCCAAGTTCAGCTGCTCCTTATGCTGTTTTCAGCCCCATGAGCCTTCTTGCTGTCATCTGAGGATCCACATTCATGATTACAGAGACAGTGTTTGGTCTGCTTGGAGACAGACCTGCCTGTTGTGCTGCCATGCTAAAATGAAAGGCTGAGTTCTCTTTCGCTTCTGAACAGTTTTAGGATATTTTTATTACCCTAGAGTGTTTTTTTTCTTTCCATCTCACTTCAACAAGGGATTACGTTGTGAACATTTATAGCTCCAACATTTGCATTCTTCTCTCAGGTAGAATGTAACCAACAGAGTGATGCTGCTTTGGCCAGGAAATGGGGCCAAGCTTTTCTAGATCTGTGGATGTTCATAATAAAAAGGTTATATGAATGTATAAGTAAATTGTCCTTTATGCTAACACAGCCCTGGTCACCATCTGCAACTATTCATGCTTCTGAAGAAACAGGAGATGATATCTTAGAAAAGGTGAAATGACCAAACTTGTAACTCTTTGCCTGAACATCAATCATTTCCTATTGTGATAGGAACAAGGAACGGTGCATTAGCAGGCTGAAGGTATAGGTTTTGATACACTGTGAAGATATTATCAGACAAATGTCTTAAAAAAAAAAAAAAAAGTGCATCTTCAGTCATTTCAGAGCAAATGAAACCCACCTAAAAACTGCACTGACTTTTTGTATGTTACAGCATGTGTTATAATGCCATGCAAATATGGACCTCCGTGCTGCATAAAATTGACATTCTCTTGCTTTGCATTTTCAACTTCNAAGTGCATCTTCAGTCATTTCAGAGCAAATGAAACCCACCTGAAAACTGCACTGACTTTTTGTATGTTACGGCATGTGTTATAATGCCATGCAAATATGGACTTCCATGCTGCATAAAATTGACATTCTCTTGCTTTGCATTTTCAACTTCTTTTGATAAATTCACATAACAAATGTGCTTCTGATAATCATCTGTAATTCCACTGATAGATCCGTCATACAGGAGAGACCGAAACCCTAAAGACTCTCCAAGAGCTGTCATATTCAGCAGCCTATCACTCCCATAAAACTATTCCAGTTTTAATAGCAAAAGCATTGCTTTTCATGAAGAACCATGGACAGAATGCAGTTCATATTTTGCAATAAAAACCATTAGCAATGCCTGTTTGGCTTCCTCCTCATGTGTCTTTGTATGTCAGTGAGTAATTCTCTTGTGCAGTACAAAAGTATCGCTACAAAATACAAACACAGTAAGACTCAAAAGTCACAGATAAAAACGAGATGCAGTATGCTAGCAGGGTACTNTTCCTCATGTGTCTTTGTATGTCAGTGAGTAATTCACTTGTGCAATACAAACGTATTGCTACAAAATACAAACACAGTAAGACTCAAAGTCACAGATAAAAACGAGATGCAGTATGCTAGCAGGGTACTAATTAGTTTGGCTCTGCTATCTCAGATAATCCCAAGCCAATTCCAAACCTGTTTCCCTTTAATCTTTTATGTGTGCTACCTTTTCTGATGTTATTGCAGTTTAAAAAATTCAGTGTTTAGGTTATCATGGTTTGGACAGATGCCTAGGAAGGTATTATTGATTAATGATGTATTAATCAATCAATTTTATTATCAATCAGTTTTATTATAAACACCGTCCTCCACTTGGCTGATTGACACCTGCAGCTATTCATGATGAAATTCTGCTTTCATTTACAGTGGCGACAAAGAGATTCTGTCAATAAGAATGAAGATACTTTATGTCACTAGACAAAGGAAAATAAGGTCATTATTTGGTTTATGAAAATGTAAAATTACTTAAATGAAATATTTAAGTAAAGAGTCACCTGCAATCTTTACAATACCAATTTACAGCATATAGAGTTATTTAGTTATTTTCAGTACAAGTGGATGTAGAAGGGCAGTTGAAAAAAAATAAGACTGTTAAAGTAAGAAAGTACAACTCTGTGCATGGCTGTCTTTCTAAAAAATTAGGTTAGCCATCTTTGTTTCACCGTGTATGTATCATCACATAATAATAATTGTAGTCATTAGTAGTTCATGCTCAACCTATGCTTTTAATTTCATTTGCGGTTTGAAAAGTCTCAAATTAAATTCTTTAATTCATTTCCCGCTGGCCTAAATATAATGCTGGCAGTCATATTTACAACTGATTTTGGATGGGATCCCACTATAACCTATTATCTATATGTTAGAAGCTGTTTACAGACACCATTAAGAAAATCTGTGTATAAGTAACATGATTAAGAAGCTTTCTATATGTGGGGTTTAGAAACTTTACTAGGGGGAGTGCATTAATTTTAGTGGTTTTCAGGGCGGGCATTATTTTTATGCAGCTAAATCCTTCAGGCCCTAATTTTGATTAGGAACTTTTAGCAATGCCATAATTGTTAACATTAATATAATGCAAATCCATAGCACAATGTCTGATCACTCAACTGCTTAAAATATTGCTGTATCTGCTGAACAATAAATTAGTGCTGAAATAAATTGTGCTAGCTTCAGCCTTTTTTTAGAGCACCACAATAGCTATGTAGTACCTCTTGACAAGGCCAAAAATGAATAATTAAAAATTATAGAGATTTCATTGAATTTCCGTAGGTGTTTTCTGAACCTTGTGATACTGGTTTACTCCCAACAGCACCAAACAGATCGCATCCAGAGACAAGTGCCATCTATCGATAGAAGATGTATTTGAGTTCAAGAAGCCAAAAATGGCAAAACATGGCACCAGCCTGCCACCTGCTGCTGTACAGAATTACTTCAGGAAACATATTTGCTAGGCCTTGCACTGACTCAACAAAAACACTCCTGTGTGAACGGGGTTCAACAAAAGCATGTCCATTCTGCACCAGCGTGCTTTCCCCTTGGCGTTTCGAAAGCATTGGGCAAGATTAAAATAATGGGATGTCCTGTGCATTTGAAAATAGGCCACTTAATCCAAGAGGCTGTCTTGAAGGGCTCTAGTACTTTGAAATCTTGGTGTTCCTAACTCAGGTGTTCGATGGTCTTGTTCAAGTTGCTGCTCCTGGAAAAGGACAATGAGCTGAACACTCAATTCCTATTAAAAGCAGCTGCCTCGTCCTTGCAATCATAGAATGGTTAGAGTTGGAAGGGACCTTAAAGATCATCTAGCTCCAACCCCCCTGCCATGGGCAGGGACGCTTCCCACCAGACCAGGTTACCCAAAGCCCCATCCAGCCTGGCCCTGAACACTTCCAGGGATGGGGCATCCACAACTTCCCTGGGCAACCTGTTCCAGCATCTCACCACCCCCACAGTAAAGAATTTCTTCCTAATACCTACTCTAAATCTACCCTCTTTCATTTTAAGACTGTTACCCCTTGTCCTATCGCTACAACTCCTTGAGGCTGGCAAGATGTCAAAGATCTGAAGAAAAACATCACCACCAACTACAAAAAAAATCCAAATAAACCCACACTATTAGTTTGATGTCCCATGCTTTTGGCAGCATGGGTTGATTTTTGAGTGTTGCTTCCTGCAGCGAGATGTAGGTCCTTTGTCTGTTTTGAGGGGTGGGAGTTTTAGCATCAAACGCTTTGCTCACATGAGTAAGTAACTCTTGGTTTTGGAAAACGCACTTAGCTTCCTAGAGATTATTCTGAATAAAATGTCCCCAGATGTCACAGTGGATAGGCCAAAACGCTAAGGATACCAATTATGGTGAGTAACACGGTGCAGGCAATACCGTTCTTTGCTATTCTTCACGGCCTCAGCGTTAAGGGAAAAGAGTTATTCCCTTCTCGACGAGCATTATCGCTGGGTCTCGCGCCAGCACTGTACTTTCCCGATCACTGCTCCATACAATTCCACACCGGGCGCACACGGCCTGTTCCGTCAAAACGCCCGGACCTGCGGTGTCACCGCGAGACAGGCCTACGAGGGGTGCCGCCGCTCTGCTCCGGCAGCCCGAAGCTGCCCCACGAAATCCCGGGAGGAGCACGGAAGGGGGACCCGGCACTGAGGGATGAGGGAACCCTGACACACCGGCAAACGGCCCGTCAACGGCCCCTCGCCTCTCTGAGGGGGGGGGGGGGGGGGGGGGCGGCCGGCCCCGCCCCCGCCCCCGCGCGCCGGCCCCGGCCGTTGAGCACGCGGCCCTACCGGTGGGCGGGGGGCCCCGCCCAACGCCCCGCCCAACGCCCCGCCCAACGCCCCGCCGACACCGGCAGCCGGGGCGGGCCGCGGCCTGCGCATGCGCCAGAGCCCGCGCCGTGGGGCCGCGCCCGCCTGCCGTAGGTGCCGTGGGGCGGCGGTGGGGTTCCGGTGCGATGAGGAGGGGGGGAGGCGGGGGGTGTCTGTCACCGGCCCCGCTCTCATCCCATTTCCCGAGCCCCTGTCGTTCCCCAGGGCCTCGCGGTCGCCGTCGCTGCCGGGGTAGCGGGCGACACGGCCCGCCCCCTTGCCCCGCGCCGGTCCGCCGGTGGCCATCCGCAGTCGGCCCGGTGGCCTGTCTCCGCCCCGCCTCGCCCGCGGGAGAGGGGGGTGTGCGTGCGGGGAGGAGGGGGATTTAAGCGAGCCTGTGCCCAACCGTATCCGTGTTTTCCTTTGGAAATGTAAGGGGGACCGGGTACCGCAGCCCCAAAGCCCGGGGCGGGTGGCCAAGGCCGCTGCTGTGGGGGTCGGTGCCCTGCGGCCTGCCGGGGCTGCGCCCGGGGTTTGGCTGGGTCTGTGGAAGGCGGGGGCCGCCTGCCGCTGGGCAGAAGCGTGGCGGCATCCCCGCGGGCCCTCTGCTCGGTGTTTGTATTTCATCGCTGCTGTTACAAATCACCTGGCGTGAAATTTAGTGATACGTCGAAAAGTGCTATTATGGCCGAAAATGCATTAATCTTTGAAGACGGGATGAGTTAATTGTACCCTTTTGTACATAATGCTTCCAATGAGCTGGCTAGGGATTTGTTTTCTCCCTTTTTCCAGTTTGTCGAGGATACGTGTAAAGTTTGGAATATCAGTTGTTTGCTTGATATGAAAATATATATCCTAAACGTGGAGGGAGGAAACAGTGTTCCTCCTTTTTTTCCACTGAGTAAATCCAATGTACTGCTGGTATAATGATAGTTTAAAATTATTAAAATAGCGTTCTTTTCTTACAGATCATGCTGTTACTTTTCAAATGATATTTATTGTTTCTGTTCTGCGGCTCTACTGTCAGCTTTCCACAAGTGGTACGGGCTAAATGTTTTCTAAATAGCACATATTTAATTCAGATTTTAAAAACTTCAAATATTTTAAATGTAGTTGAGTGTCTGTAACATCGTGAGTCTGCTTTTACACATGGCTACAATGTAAGTAGTAAACACTCTAAACATTGGACCCTTAAGTGCGCAATACGTGAACATCGCAGTCATCTTCATAAGAACAGTGCACAGCTGGAATGTCTTGCAAGTAATATAAATATTTTTCACTCTGGTTTTGAGATAGTATTTGAGCTATCTCAGAAAGCATTAATTCAGTCCTTTGCCGGTTTATATTTTTCTGTCTGGTCTTGGCCCTGATCCTACAAAGCACTAAAAATGAACTTAATTTGAAATAGGCCTAGTGGGTATACAGAATTAAATAGGCGCATTCTTTGCAAAGTTGTGGACTTTGTTTATATCTGCAAATGCTTTGCTCCTGATGTATGCTTTGGTTCAGCAAGGAAAAGAAGAATTTAACTAGAAAAGCTTTTCAGCTTTTTTCATTCACCCATTGCTCCTCACTCAAATTATTTTTCTCCAAATTTTGCTGCTGTCACTGGGCATAAAAGTTAAGACTGTTTTTAGTCCTTTGAGTGACAAAACAGAACTTTCTCATATTTGCAACCTTGTAGAGGAGAGAGAATTGATATTTAGAAGGTTGAACTGAATTGAAATGTCAGTTACATTTGTCATAAAACACAGAGTACTCACTGCAATTTACCATTGTTTCCAGTATAGGGATGAGACATATATTTCTTTTTAGTACTGGAATCACAAGCTCAAGACTGTGGCTGTTACAGCACCTGATAACAACGTGAACATTTAATTCAAATCTGCAACTTAAGAACAAACTTACATACCTAGCCTTATTCTTTCCTGCCACCTCTGTGCTACTGAGGCCAACGTCAGCTTGTCCTTGCTTCTTGTTACCTTGTCTGGTGAGTATGAAACCTGATGATTTTACTTATCTGGGTAACTGTTGTACTTGATTAGGGTTTCTGTAGCCAAAATTTTGTCACTCTTAACTGTATTTTTATATTGGTTTTGAAAGACACAATATCATGTAAAAGATAGCACATATATATATATATTTTAAGCTTTTGGAAAAGCAGTATAATTTACCACAGGAATAAAAAATTTTATAAAATCCTTGTGTTTTGTTTGGAAATTGGATATCTTTAGACCTTGTTTAGGTTCAGTTATTTTTACGATTGTCTGTGTTAGCGTATGATGAAAAAAATCTTGGAAGATTTTCATATTCTGTAGGTTTTATTAATACTATAGAGGCATGGGCAGTCAAGTTTTATCAGTACTTGACCTTAACATAGTAGGAAAGTATTCTTGTAAGTCTTAAGGGGAATTACTATTTCTCCAGAAGGAATCAATCATGGCTGACGACTCTCAGAGAAACTTCCGCTCAGTGTATTATGAAAAAGTGGGGTTTCGTGGAGTTGAAGAAAAGAAGTCACTGGAAATTCTGTTAAAAGATGACCGGTTGGGCAAGTTGATTTCACTGTTTCCTCTATTACTTTGGTGATTTGGGGCTGGGGAGGGAATAATAGAAAATTTTTACCTGCTGTGCTTAGTGCTCATTTAAGTTTTGTATCTTTTACCACTAATCTCTCAGTTATTACTAGCAGTCCTTTGTGTTTCAAAGATCTGAAAATATGATTTTTAAAACTATTAAAACTGTTGTCTGCCTGCTTGTTTCTTTTCTTTCTTCTGTCATTCTCTGTGCCCAAGAAACTAAATGTTTTTTTAATGAAAGCAGTTTTAATCTGAAGATATATCATCTCATGCTGTTAATTCCATCTAACCTCAAAACAATGAAGATTTTGTTATTGCTGTTGGTCGCTGAGGAGTGCCCCATCTCTAACAGAACAGAAAGATAAATGTCGCTTTAACAAAGCCCTTAATTGTTTTGACATAGCAATGTGATTTACAAAATGTCTATAAAAATGGTACAATTTCTTCCTGGTGAAACCTAGGGTAGTTTTATTGTAAATCAAGCCGATGTATATATTTTTCAAAGTTGTTGCAGTTTATTGGGTACATGCTATTCTCAGTTGAAGCAGTGAAAGCATTTGATGATAATATATGCTGAAAGTGGAGATTTCAGTCTGCAGCTAAGGATTTGTCATACTTGGGTAGATCAGAGACTCAAACCTATTTATAATTATATTTAAATTTACCTTAACTTTTTCTTTCCCTCTTTATTTCTCTACAGATATTGAGAAGCTTTGCACATTTAGTCAAAGGTTTCCTCTCCCATCCATGTATCGTATACTGGTGTGGAAAGTGCTTTTAGGTATGAAATATAACATCTGTGATCCTCTGTAGAAACGAGTATGTAGGAAGGTGTATTTTTTCTGTTTTTTTTTTTCTTAGATAGCTAATTACATGGATTATTCTGTACTACCTTGCCTACTGATACATATTTAGCCTATTTTTGTATTCACCTAGGATGCACAACGGCAATTATTAAACAATAGTCCATGCATAGTTTTTGAGAACTTTTGCTGAAGTGTACCTAGAAGAGTCTATTTATATATTTAACTTTGTAACATTATCCAAGTAAATTTGTTACATGGATTTGAAAAGTGGATTATAATAAGCCACTGATACCTGATAAGATAATTAGTTCTGTTCCTAAAATAACAGACAATTAAGTTGAAGTAAAGCTATGATTAAACTTAAAGAAAAAGGGCAAGGTATGTAATGGATGTTTATTCTAAAGAGAAGCGTTGTGTTCTATAAAATCTTGATTTCTTGTGGTTTTGCTTCTGGCTTTAAATTGTATTTGCTATTGAAGAAGTTATGAGGCTAGAGGCAAATTATGGTAAACCCAGAAACCATACCTTCCCCCCCCCCAAATTAGATTGTTTTCCTTGAAGTACATTAGTCGGATGACTAATTCAAAAGTACTAATGACTTTGCAGTAACTAGTCAAGTGTGTTGGGTTTACTAGATGTGAGGTCATGTCACTTGGAGTCAGGAGGTGGTGTGGAAGGTCCAGGAGTTCTGACCCTTACGAGGTATCTGGAGAGTTTCCCTTAGAGTTGCTGCATGTAGAGAAACTGCCAGATTGAGTGTGAAGGTACATCGTCTGACTGAATCTCTGGAAGAGAAATGTGATTTACCATAGTGTTGGTGTTGGCGCATTGTGCTGCTTTTGAAAAGCTGGAGTGTAGCTCTCATGCTCAGTCGTGCATTACCAGGGCTGTGCTAGCAGGAAGGGTGCTGATATCCGAAATACTGTTTTCATTAGGGAGAGACGAGCAGCATCAGTCTGCAGTTTGACTTGGAAAGTGCTGTCTTTTGCTGTCTGTGAACTATCCTACTTCTTTTTTGTCCTTTGGCTCTCCAGAATATGTGATACAGGTCCCATATATCTCTCTTACCTGAAGATTTTGGCATGTGATTCAGAGTCAGAAAGATTGGTGGCTATTTTACGAAACATTTTGTTTCTCTTTCAGGATGTTTGTTTATCTCAGGCTGTGCCATGATCTTGAACAACGTTCAAGTAGATGTCTTTGGTTTCCCTTCTTGGTCTCCATGTTCCACTGCAGTGTTTGGAGTTTGAAATAATGTATTAAAAAGTTTTAGCTGAGTTTTAAACAATCTTTTGATTTTTTTTTTTCTTCTTTTTTTCCGCTGCCATTTTCTACAAGTTAAAAATTGTGGCTTCATATTCCTGATTATTTGGATTTGTAAGCCTTTCTTTGGGAGAGGTAGTAAATGAACAGTGTGCAGAAGATGCAAGATGTAATTATAAAACTTGAAGTTCTTGGCATTGATCATTGAACTAACAGAGTAATCCTACTTGATAAAAGCCTCTGCGGTTAGAGTACTAATTTTAGGATGAAAAAGATTATTGCACCCTGTGCCCTAGTAAAGTAGTCAGCATCCTTTAAAATATTAGTAGTAGGAAATACAGTGTAGGTTTAAGCAAGCTACTCAGTACGAGATCCTTCAGCCAAAATTATAATAGCAAAATACAGTCTCTTGGCAAACTTGTAGCTCACAGCAGAGCCAGCGGTCTATCTTTGTTTTAGGTAGGATGATTTGTGAATCATATTATAACACAAAACACCTTCTGAGTTAACTGTATGGAAAATTATATTAATGTTTTTAAAGGATTTTTGTATTTTAAACCCAGAGTTATTTGTCTTAAGTACGCATACTGTCATTTTTTATACTCCTTGGGTGAGCAGATGTACAAGGACTTTTCTTATGCTGCATCTCAGTGTTAATGCTCATTAGAAAAGCTGGTATTCAGAAAGGCAATGCAAAATATCTCTCCCTAAATGATTGGAACAACAGCCCAGTCCATTTCTGGTGGGAGGTGTTACATCTTCTCTAAATAATATTAATCGTTTAACGAAACGAGTTCTGTCCTGTCAGCAAAATTATCTCAGACACATACCAAGGCTCGATGCTGTCCCAGGTTACGTGGTGTGTCAGCGATGTCTCTGTTAATGTCCTGTTCAAGTATGACTCACTATGGTTTCTAGACATCCCTGTGTTTTTCAAGCTTCTTTTCTGTCTGCCTAAGGTAGTCTTCTGTATTGGAGCAAAACAGTTGGCAGTATGTACATACACAATCATGATGCTGACTCTGTTTTTGCATAATGTGAAAAATGTCTTGCTCTGTCCCAGCTTTTGAAATGCAAACAGGTTTGCAGTTGGAAAATAAAAGATAATTTTCTGTCTGTTATGCTTGTTACTAAAACTCAGCCATTTCATGTTTTAACGCTTGACAGAAATATTTTTTTCTTTCAATGAGAGATAAAAGCAACAGGTAGCCTGCTTCAGAACTGATTTTTGAAGAATATTTTGTTCTCATGGGTTTCTACAATGGGAAAAATTCTGCTCCACTAGTGATATGGAAGTGGCATTTTTTTTGCTTTGGTGTATGTAAGATCTTATTTCTGTTGAAGCCTGTGATGGTTTTGTTGTGAACACCGGTGCATGGCAAGATCGAGTCTTTGAATGAGGGGAAGGATCAACTGAAATGCTGAGCATCTCTTCTGGAGGTCATAAACAGTTTAATTCTCTTTGCCTCTCTACTTTTTTCTCTTTTTTATTTTTCCTCCTAGTAAACTAGAAAAATATTTGTGTTGTGCTAAAAAAGTAAAAAACTTTACCTTGCAAAGTATTTGGGTGGTATTCTTAAATTTTAAACTGTAACTGATTCAACCTATGTGATTGATTTTGCTTCTGAATGTTGTTTTAGAGAGGAACAATTTCTATAATACAGTGAGTAAAGAATTTTCTGGCAGAGATCTAACAGTAGATTAAATAATACTGGAATGTACAGTATCTTGGCATTAATTGCATGTATATGTTCTCTGGTCATCTCAAAGTGTAGAATTTGAGAACATTAACAGCTAATGTATATAAAAATCATTCTGCATCTACTTTGTTTTTGAAATAAATGAAAGCTGGGTATAAATATGCAACTAGTACTGTATTAAAAACTACAGGTGGCTATAAACAAGTAACAAGAAAGATTCACAATTTAAAAATAAAGAAAGCTTGTTGGAGAGGGAGAGTAAAGCAGTTATTTTCCATCTATCCCAACAATGACATTTCTAATCAGCATACTGATGTGGTGTACAAAAGAGCGGTCATTTCCTGAAAACCTTGTAGAAGAGCTTGAGAAACAATTGTCTTGAGTGTAGATTTTGCCTATGCTCAGTTAGTATTATATTTATAAAAACAAATTTCCTATATTAAAGTGCTTTGTTGATCCATTACCTTCCAGTTTTGTAGAATTTTCTCCCTGTATTCTGTGGCCAAGTTTATAAACAAACTGCAATGGCAGGTCCTACATTTCTGTAGGCTGGAATTGTAGTAGAAATTTAATTTAGGCAGATCTCTTGGAAAGGGAGTTTGAGTGCTCTGTTTTTTCTCTTTACAGTTGCTTATCTCTTTTTTTTTTTTTTTTTTTTTTTTTTTAGTATTTNTTTTAATTTTAGGAATTATTCCTCCTCACCATGAATCTCATGCTTTGGTGATGAAGTACCGGAAGGAGCAGTACTGGGATATACACCATGCTCTTCGTGTAATTCGTTTTATTAACGATTCTACCCCACAGGTTGATGTTTTCCTCCGCATACATCAACTGGAATCAGGAAAATTGCCTCGAAACTTGGCTTTTCCATTGGTCAGTTGTCATTTTAACTGTCTTTTGAATACAGTGTTTTATTTCAGTTCAAACTATAAACCTGTGAGAAACTGAACTGCAAGTAGCCCCACAAATGCACATAGACAGACAAAGTAAGGTGAACAGAAAACAGAGAAGTACTAGTATAAAATAAGGGATTTTAGTCAAAGTGCTTTTCTCTTCTTCTTCCCCTAAGTACTTATGTAAGAATTTATGCCTTAAAATCTTTTGTGTATTTTTCCTGCTAGGCTTCAAGCCTTTTGTACTCTAGTACACTTCAGTTTCTTTATAGCACTGAAATGAAAATGACGTAATCTTATCGGAGCTTGTAGATTCTTAAATGTCCTGGAACAAGCATAATTCAGAGCCAGTACGAGCAGCTATTTATTGCAAATTACGTCATATATTTAAATTACTTTTTTTAAAATCTATTCTTTAATGTACTGACCTTCTTTTTCTGTTAGTCTGAACTGATCCAGCCTTCTGTCAGGTAATGCATGTACTCTGTAATTTACAGTGTACTCATATATGGGTAAATGAGTCTATGTTTTGATGATAAGATTATAGTGTGATGATAAAAACAATGTGTTGATCTTACATATAAGCCTCTATGAACGAGGAGGTGATGAAAGGGGTCATGAGACTTTCTGAAGTGGATTTTATCCAGTATTTAATGTTAATTTATCCATGTTTACTCTAGCCCAGCTTACTTTGTTATCTTTCATTTGTAATAACAAAATTTGACATAAGAACTTAAAAAAGTTAAAAATTAAGCAAAATTAACGTGGAAAATCCAGTAATATTTTGGACTGGAGGATTGTATACAGCATTCTCTTGTTACAGGAGGGAGAGTGTTTTTATGCCCCTACCATTGCCTAGGAACATGGCCAGCCTACCCTGCGAGTTTCCTATGGAGCAATTTCCTTGATCTTGGCGTGTGACCCAGTGAGCTGAAAATTCATCTCTTCTAGAGCAGTATCACTTTCTGAGCAAGTGTTTTGTCAGTGCATCCCAGAGCACTAGCTGCTCTTAGTACTGTGATGCCGTTTAATAGAGATGGTGTTTAGCAGTTTCACAGCTATTAGTCCTGTAACTTGCATTTGTTTTGCTGCAGAAAGCATTTGTTCTGTTTTCATGCCAGCCTGTTTTCAGTGCAGTCACCGTCCCCTTAAAATTGTGAGAGGTTACTGCTTGATAGTAATGCACATGTTCTATTGTGGAGGCAGAGGGCGTATAAAGATGATGTTGGATTGGTCTAAATATTTTGAAATGTTTGAGTCATTTAGCAGACTTCCATGATTTGTACGTTTTGTGCATCTGAAAGCAGATCTGAAAGGAGAGAGTTTAAAAAGGGATATGTGTGTTTTGCAGCAGTCAGTGCATCAGAGGCATATCCTGATAGTATTTAGACTCTCCATGTGTTTTGCATGAGTTGTAATCTGTGCAAAAGCCTGTGATAGTATAGCTTACTGCTGCTGATGGTTACAGTAGATCGGACTCTGGATACATATCTGGCTTGTTACCCTGCCTCCTAATGTAGTCAGTACTGCCTGTGTAAGGAAGACTGTAAGAAACAAGGCAGATACAGAAACTTTCCATGTGCATCTTCCCAATTTAGAGACTTCCTGAGCTGGCTGTTGACATGAGGTCTAGTTGGTTTAGAGTTAGGTCACCTCCATCTACACTATGTGCAGTCATTAACTGATTTAGGCATGCTGATACTTCTGTTAGGAAAGTCTATCCTCTGGAGGAAAGATGATGGCATGCCCATCACATGCTTCTGGTCACGTATTGTGGGGAGTAAGATACTCATCACCTGTAAAAGATACATATTTGTCTTTAGGAAGATGTTTATCTCAAACCAAATGATTTTCTGTATGTTGAAGGTAGGCTATAGCTCATGGCTGCATTATTTTTTTCAGTAACTGTAACATCCGTGACAAATGTGTTTGAGGGGCCTGTTTGGACCTTAGCAAGGAATAGGATGAAAAATTTTGCTGCTATGCAGTATAAAAATCTGGGACATAGAAGTAGGATTATCGATACCTTGTTAGGATATATTATTATCACATTTGAGAACTTTGAATCAGAGTCATTCCAAACTCCTGTTATATGTTCTGCTTTTAAAAACAAGTGTTATTTGTTCTGCTTTTAATAGGTATCTGTCACCATAATGCAGCTGCTGCCCAATGTTTTATTTATGAATGTCAGAATAGCTCTTTGTGTATGTTGATTCCAGTTTGTTTTCCCAAATAGCAGGGAAAAGGAATATAAGAAGAATTTAAATCAGATAGTCCAGTACTTCTGTGTAGGTCACTTTTTTGGCTTTGTTTTCCAGGAGCCTGAAGACGAAGTGTTTCTTGCTATTGCTAAAGCAATGGAGGAAATGGTGGAAGATCCTATAGAATGCTATTGGCTTGTCAGTTGCTTTGTGAATCAGCTGAACAGCAAACACAAAGATTCATTACAACAGTTGGTAAGGAAAAAATACTTTGTTTTTTTTATGAGGAGAGCTGTAAAGGAGAGAGGAGGAAGTCATGGAAGGCATTAATATATGGAGATGACTGGAGTGCCAGAGATGACACCCTTGGATTCTCTTCCACCAACTGTTCTGAGAAAATGGGAAGAGTGCTTTTTGCATTGTGATTATACTGTCCTGTAGGACGCTTTGTCGAACATAAGATTAGAAATTGTTTTTGTTTGCTACATGGTAGTTTTCAGTTACATCTTGTTTTCTTTTTAGGTTAGCTAAAGCTTACATTGTACCTAGTTGAATTATATTTCTCACAAATCGGTCACTTAAGAATTTTGTGTATTTCAAACAATTAAAGATGTCACAATGTTAAGAACATCTTGATTTATGTCTGCTACTTTTTAGGCTGCATCTCTGGCATCCATATGCTGCTTATTGGATGGTAGACAAAGCACAATTGTTTTGCTTTATAAATGGAGCAGGGTACTACATCTTCAGAAAAACAGTATGTTGCAAATTAAGTTATAATAAAAAGTGGAATAGAGTTCTTTTGGCATTGAACATTTAAATGCTCTCTATTAATTTTGAAGTTCTATTTTACTGGTTTATAAAATTAAAATTTGATTGTAAAGAAAATGCATGCTTATAAAATTTGCTTCATTATACAAAACCTTTTGTAATTCTTCAAATAGTCTTAAAAGATAAGAAACCTTTTAGTTGACAATACCCACTGAGGTGTAAGTATCTGAGTTCCTGCGCATTCAGCAATTGCTGAATGAAAATTTGTTGCAGAAAACTATGCATGTCCTTTGCTCTTTTTGAAGTAAGAAATACTTTTTAAACCTACCTCCTGTTGCTGGAAGTGATACATTAAATTATACCAATTTCTATAATTCCTTTCGAAGGACAGAGGAACGTTTCTAAAGAAAGTATGTGCACTCAGTACATAGGGAGTACAAGTGTCTCCCTCACTAAGTTTTTATTTTAATAGGAACATTGTACCAAGACTTTGGATGTTAGAATACGGACAAAGGAAGTGGTTTTTGCCCTTTGGCAGCTGAAGTCAATAGCTGTTTACCTAATTATGACAAAACCCATAAAGGCACTCTTGAATTTATGGAAATGTATGTTGTGTTACACTAGAATTTAAACAAAATGAGAATTATTTATGTTTCAGCTCTGTCTTATGCTGTTCTGTTGGCCTTTCTAAATACTTTGGACTTTCAAACAAGAAATAAATGTCCTGCTTTTAATATATTGCACAGGGATTTACTCTCAGAATTGATTTTCTGGGTTTTGCTGCGTTGTGTGTAGATTTTTTTTTTTTTTTTGACGTGTGCTAAGGCGATTAGGTTTGAGGTGAATGAAACTCAATTTTACTTGTGAAGGTAGCAGTAATTAGTGCAGGTTTAATCTCTGCATTGCCTGAAGCTCTCAAACACCTCCTTGCATTAGGGAATACTGCATATTTTGGCGGTTCTGCTAGTGGTCAGCAATTTAAGGAAACTGGGGTTGTTTGTTTAGTGAAGTAATTAATTAGTTAATTGCAAAAATCAGCAACACCTGTATTTTGGAACATCATGTTTTTAGTTAAAATAATGCAAGTTTGTTATTTTAACGTGCTATTTTATTTGTTTGGTTTTTTTTTTAATTCTTAAGACATATGAGTTATCTAAAATTTTCCAATTCCTTTCTCAGCCAAAATTTCTGGAGCAGTATTTGAACATTGAAGATAACAGACTTCTGATGCATCTGAAAGCGTGTGCTGCAATGAGCAAACTCCCTTATGATCTTTGGTTTAAAAAGTGTTTTGCAGGCTGTTTACCTGAGTCCAGTTTACAGAGGCAAGATCTCTTTTTTTTCTTTCTGTTTGTAATTACATAATAATTTTTTGTCATCACTAGCAGGCAAAGAGCTTTCCTTACTTTATCTGTAAGATTATGGAGTTAACTTTATCGTTGACTTGGAAATGATAAAATTTAATTTGATTCCACTTGTTACCGACGCAAGATAATCTCTGTGTGATCGTTTCTCACATCGAAATGAAAAAAGGATGGAGTTAAATATAGCAGCTGATTCTGTTAGACACTTAATGCCTTCTAGGAATTAAAACTCTAAATCTCTTAATGATAGCTGAATGGTAGTCAGTTTTCAGGCTTTTTAACCAACATCCTCACTTAGGGAGTGATTATAATACTGTATTATCATTAGATGAAAAAGATTTTGGCAGTGTTTATTTTTGAAAGTACTAGGGCAGGTTGAGTATTACAAAGTTAATGCAGTAGTGCATTATATTGGGATTCTATGGCTGGAAATAGGCTGTCCAACTTTTAAAAGGGGAGAACTCTTGTGCATGGCACTTCACTCAAGGGCCTTTGAAATGAAGCTTGTATGATTTCTCTAATTCTGCTGTCAGAAAACTCATGGGAAGTTGAAAATTCAATCTAGATGTAGAGAAGCATATCCTTTCTGCATTAACAGGAGTTGCTATTAGCTGAGTAGGAGATGGCACAAAGTAAACAATGGTTTTCTTTTCAGCCACCTTAAAACTTGGAGAAGGAACAAGGGCCAGGGGAAGTCTTGCTTCAGCAATCCCAGGACTTCAGTGGCTGATTGTCGTGGTTTAACCCCAGCCAACAACTAGGACCACGAAGGCGCTTGCAGTTCTCCCCCTTCCCCCCAGAAAGGCAGGGAGAAGAGGGAGAAAAGGAGGGGAAAGGGAAAGGAAAAAAAACCCTCATGGGTTGAGATGAAGACAGTTTAATAGAACAATAACAGAAAATAATAATGACACAAGTCATTCTCACCACCTGGTGAATTGACACTGTCCCAAGCAGTGATCACAGATTCCTGACCCCCAGCCAACCCTCATTTATATACTGAGCATGGTGTCTATGGAACGGAATATTCCATTGGCCATTACACTGTTCTGTCTAGGCTCCTTCTCAGCTTCTATGGGAAGCTGAAAAGAGTCCTTGAATAGCATAAACATCACCTAGAAACAACTAAAACAATATGCATTATTGACATTCCTTTCACAACAATCACTAGAAATAAAATTAACTCTTTCCCAGCTGAAACCAGGACACTAGTATAGGAACCTATTGTGAAAACAGCTTTTTAAAATGCTCTGTAGAAAATGCTTTATGGCAGTAAAGTTGGCTGTAATCTGAATAGTGAATACAGTCTTGCTTATTTGGTACATCACATTTAATGAAGGAAAGTGGGGAACAGCTGTTTTTAAAAATGTTTTATTTGCCCTTATGAAAATAACGCAGTTTTAGGAAGCAAGCTATAAGTTTAGAAATCATGCTCTCCAGTCTTGTGGTACAGTGATCTTTGAGATTGTGTATGTTCTACTGCTAGCAAGGAATATGTCTGAGAAAACATTTTTTTGAACCAAACCCGAAGGATTTGTTGGTAGATCTTTGGGTGATGTGCTGTGTGCAGCACAATAATTATAATATAATAACATAGCGATAATAACATGGCGAGTTCTTCTCATCAAGCACCCTTAAGGCTCCAAAATAGTCATCTCTGTCATGGTTGTGTGTGATGTGGTGGTTAAAAGCCTTTACTTCTTTTATGGCTACAGAAATTATGTAAGCATATATAAAATGCTTGTTACATCCTTAAAAGCAATTGAACACATGTGGTTTGCCTGCATCTCTTTCACATTTGCATTTGTAGGTTGCTTTCAGCAGATAATGATTGACCTTAAAATCATAGAATGGTTTAGGTTGGAAGAGACCTTAAAAATCATCTAGTTCGTACCCCTTTGCCATGGGCAGGGACACCTTCCACTAGACCAGGTTGCTCAAAGCCTCGTCCAGCCTTGTTTCATTGTGCTTCCTCGGTGTGAAACTTAATGCAGTTTGTCAGTGGAAGAGGCTGCTCTACCTGGGACTTGCCAATGCCTTCATGCCTTTTTTTCTGTAAGCTTCTTTGATCTGAAATAGCCTTTGCAAACTACTGCATTAGGAACCTCTTTACATGCCTTCTAGGAGGTATTTTTATTTAGAGCTTATGTGATTTAATTTTACTGTTAGGTCTTTATGGCTGAGAACTAGAGCTGAAAGAGGAATTTGCATCAGAGCAGTTTTGCTATTGGAAGATTCAGTTTTTGGGTTTTTTTTAAATTTCTGTTGAAAATTGAACATTTTATGGACCTGTATCATCTTGATAGTGTAAAAGAAAAAATCTAGATGAAGAATTTGGATTTTCATATTTCATCTTGTCGGAATCTTTAGTTTCAAACTTCTACCTTTTAAATCAGTGCGTTTATATAAAATATTTTGTCTAGTTACTGTACTGTTTAGCGTTCTCATATACTATTTTACCTTACTGAAACAGAATATGTTGATGACCTGAAATTTTGTAAATACCTTTTTTTTTTTTTCACTGAAAAGGTCAAAATATTGGCTTTTGGAATCACTCTGGAGTAAAAACAAATTTCAATGTTGGTTCTTCTGATGGCACAGCAATCCCTTTTCCCAACAGTTCTTGTAGGAACATGATAAAAGTGTGCTTTTTCTTGCCAGTTAAGGTTTCTAAATTATTCAGTTGTAATCATAATGGCCTCATTTGCTAAGGAAATAACATACTTCATGGGTAGCATGTGACAGATGAACTTAATTAATGCTTGGAGATTCAGTTTGGATTAGAATCTAGAAGCCCGAATGCTTATCTGAAATGTATCCAAATGGCAGTGTTGGAACTGCTGAGAATTGAAAACAGTTCTCCAATTCTCCTGCGAGTTCTACTTACTTTTTTGTCAAGTGAGAGATGATCTGAGCTCAGTCTATTATGATTTAATTTAACATATGATGTAGTACTGTATTTCTTAGAGATGTTGCTTGCTTTCTATAAACTGTAGTCTTCTCTGCCGGGCACTTAAATCTAAATCTTGTTGGTTTCTTTTTTATTTAAGGTGTACAAGATTTGTATATACTATGCAAAAATTATGAAGTTGCGTAATACCAGCTTTACCAAGCATTGTCATTCAGTATAAATACTGTTTTATAGCACAGTTCTCCTAGTTATACCATAGGTAAAATTTATGCATCAGTTTAGTTTAAATGGGCTTGGAAAACGTATATGAACAGGTTTCACATAGAAACTTTTCCTTTGAGCTTATGCAGTGTCGTTGCTTGCCCTAATACACTTGACATATTATGCAACAAGCTTCTTAAACTTCTTAAAGGTGCCATGCTGGTAAAAGAGAGGAGCAGGCCGTCCATTTCGAAGGCAATGTATCCTCAGGGCTTCTTTATCCCACCTGGAGTATAGACGGAGTGCTTCCTGGAAAGTGAACCAGCCTGTAGCACAGGCTTGAGAGGGACACAAAGGCTTACTCATGTCTCAGACAGGGAGAGAACTGAATCACGCCTTTGTTTTTAGACTTACCATTGCCCTGTTTGCTTGATTTCTGCAACAGCATATCTTGTCATCTGTTCAGTAAGCCCCATGCGTGGAGAGCTTTCAAATGGTGCTGTGTGGGCCCCCAGCCGGAGAGCCCGGCTGTTAAAGCTGGATGTCCCGTTTGTGACTTCAGCGCTACAGCGCTACAGGCAAAATAGCACTTTGGCTGCCAGTTTATTCCAGCACAGTCACCCCAGATGATCCAGCTACAACAGAAGCAGTGCAGCTTTGCAGATATAATTGCAGATATAATAATGCCAAGCATTTTTTATGGCCTAATGTTGCCAATCACATATCATGCCCCTGACTACCATTGTTTGTATTCTGCACTGAAGACTTGGCATTAGCAAGGCTGTAATAGCTGCTATAACCAATAGCTGCTAATAACCAATAGTGATGTTAGGTTATTAGCCTCTGGTAACTTGTTTGTGGCAAAGTATTTGGTAGTTCTCCTGAAATCTTATGGCTGCCTTCCAAACTGGCACTACCTCATGTATTAATACATGGCTTCTGTAGTTTTACATCGTGATCTCCGTGTCCTGCATAAATTACATGTAGTTGTAAAAAATATAAGTCATTTCTTAGTAGACACGACAGACATATGAAAAATGATTAAATTTACTATGGAGTGGGAGTAAATTTACTATGCAGTGGGAGGGAGTGTGAATGTCCATGTGGGCTACTACTATAGAGAAGCTTAAGTCTGTTTGAGTTTGTCTGAATAATTGAGCTGCTTCCCAGCTCTGGAAACAGATGGACACAAGCTCATGACATGACATCAGGATGGGACTTGTGTGAGCCTCGTTGTGTCCTTCTGTGCCTGGTTACCATTGGAAGGACACCCGGAAGTGCAGGCAGAGGAGCAAGTGTTGGTTCTGTTTAAACATCTCTGGCATGGATGACTGGAAGACCAGAACCAAGGAATAAGGTTGAGCATGCTTACCCTGCAGCCTAGGGGAAAAAGCTGTGAGATTAATGATAATATTTCAGAAAAAGAGAGTGCAGCAATGCTGTGATGCTTTTGTATGCTACCGCACTGTAGCGGTTGAGGAACCTGAGAAACTGCTTTGAGAATGCCATACCTTCACACATGTGCACACACACAGTAATTTGTACCTTCTCTACAGAAAAAGCTCAGTGAAAAGTAGATGGCTTAATTTGCATAATCGTTGGCATGCTCTTTACCTTCGTAGCTTCCCATTTCTTTTTAGTTTTCCTTGTGGTTGTTCCCACTATTTCACTGTTCAGGAAATACCTACACGAGTGCTCCCATGGTTAATTGAATACTGTTATATTTAACGGAGGATGATAGTCACAAAAAACATAATGAATTTAGTGTGTATTTCGTTTTTCAGCATTCCTGAGTAGGGCTATAGGCACAGTTGCATGACACTTCTAATTTTCTAGCAGTATCAACAAATAAGTAAAAAGTCGCAATCACTGACAGTGTACTTGATCTTAAGTGTTTGCTGTTATTTAAAAAGTGGACGTAGAATACTTATGTTATCATCAATAGAGATACAATGTATAAAGGCTGCTATATTAGCATGGAGTCATCAGAATATGTGTTTTCTTGGAGCTGCTGTGGGTTTTTTCCATTCTAAGTAAACACAGTTTATGTTGCTATTCCTGGCTCTACTTTTATAGACAAGGTGCTGACCGCTGGTCTGTTTATCACAGTGTCACGCAGTCATTCCCCTGTTGCTGTCATTGGTAGAGTTGCATTGAGAGTAAGAATAGCTGGAAATGTTAAGGGAAAAAATACTGCAGCAGACACAGCTGGTTAGTGCCGGCATCTCATCCGCTTTGCTCTGCACCCTTTTCCAAAATTTGTTAGGCACTGGTAATTTAGGTACTGCATCTGTTTTGCCATTGTTAATACATTTGTTCTGGAATCAGGCTAAATAATGCAGGAAAACATTAGAGTGTTTTCTGAGCGTGAAATGTAACCTACTGTAATGTAATTATGGAGACTGAAGTCAGGAGACTTGGAAGCAAAATAATGAAAGCACGCTGAGTGTTTTATATTCGGATTAGTAAGTTTGTATTTGAATTAACATAAGCATTAATAGGAACTTTAAAAATTCTTTCCTGTTTCTGAGGTCTGCTACTCTCTGCATTGTCATTCATAATTACAGTTCTGATGCCCATAAAACACACGGGGAGCTGTTCTTGGGTTCTAAACAGATACGTTTGTGAAGGAAAATGTATTGGAAGTAAACGGGGATGACCTGTACAGTGTGGAACAGGAATGCAGTCTCAGTTTTCTCATAGCCTTGCTTAAATCTTCTGGACCTGACTTCAACATCAGTGTGATATTTACAGTGATCACTTGTCCCAGGATGCTTGAACCACAAAGGAAGCAGTAAGATTTTAATCTTGGATTATTTATTGTTCCTGTCCATATGGGAATTGCATTCATTTTTAATCATAGTGAGACAGGGAATTAAAACTAAATTGCAAAGGGGAAAGAAATTGGCAGTGCCTTTTTTCCCATCTGTCCATGTGGGTTTTTTGTTTGTGTCCTTCTTTTGTAAGAACAGTCCTGAGGATTTTACATATTCTTTTCCTCATTTCTTCATTATAAGTTAAAGTCTAGTCTAACTTTTTTTTATGAATGGAGAAGTTGTGAAAATAGTGTCAAAGGAGTTATGTGAACAGAAGGTTAAGAAACTGACAAAGAATTTACTTGAGGCACAGTGTGAAAAATAAGCACTGTAACAGCAGCAACCATTCCACATGATGAGTTATAAAAGCTTTTCACAAAAAATCACAGAAGGGTTGAGGTTGGCAGGGGGACCTCTGAAGGTCCCACCAACCCCCCTGCTCAAGCAGGGCCACCTAGAGCTGGGTTGCCCAGGACCATGTCCATGCGGCTTTTGAATGTATCTAAGAAAGGAGACTCCACCTCTCTGGGCAACCTGTGCAAGTGTTCAGTCACCGTCACAGTGAAAAAATGTTTCCTGATGTTCAGTGGGAACCTTCTGTGTTTCAGTTTGTGCCCGTTGCCTCTGGGCCTGTCACTGGGCACCACAGAAGAGAGCCTGCCTCCATCCTTTTTGCACCTTCCCTTCAAATATTTACGTACATTGATGAGTTCTCCCTTGAGCCTTCTCTTCTTCAGGCTGAACAGTCCCAGGTCTCTCAGTCTCTCCTCATAGGAGAGATGCTCCAGTCCCTTCATCATCTTCGTGGCTCTTTGTTGGACTCTAACTTCTTAACTCCTTCTTGCTTAAAGGTGTGATACCTACTCTTCAATTCAGCTGTCAAAGTTCATGTTATGCTTGCGTTGTGCCCTCCTGGCACTCCAGGCTGAAGGGCAAGTTCTTCTGAGAGAGAAGGTCATATAAAAATTGAATTGTCTTTGGAAGAAGTACACCCGTAAATCCAAGTTTATAGGTGGGCTGCAGAAGGTGTTTTCCAGTTAGTATTACTGTATTCAGAGATGATAGAGGACAGTATGTGATCTTTGTTCCCCATGTTTTTATTGGAAGGAGAAACACTTCTAACAAGTGCCCGAAAGGAGCAAGAACAGTAATTCTCAGAAAATCTTTCTGACACAGCTCTTAAAATTCAAGAACTAAAAATAATGCAAGCCTGTAAAAGCTGCCATCTGACAGATGGTTTCACACTGGTTTTGGATAATCTTTCATCCCAAGCCTGTTGAGTTGGGCCTGAGAGAGCTGCTGGCTGAAGGATGATTTCAAATTGTTGCAGGCTGTTTTAGTAGTGTGGATCCCTTTTAATATTCATCCAAGTTCTGTTGCTAAAGTACTTGCAGCCTTTGGAGGCCTGCCCTTCAGATTTCGTTAAAACTGTGAGGTCCAAGTACAGTTTCATACAAGTGGTAGGAGTGCTTAGGTAATTGTGAGAGAATCTGTGCAGAGTGGGATGGATTGAAAGAGTTAATCGTTGTTCCTTGTGTCCAATTTAAACGTCAGGGGTTATGTCCTGCTGATGTATCCTATTTGTATCTCATACAGCAATGACCTGGAATATTTAGCTTCTTGAGATGTAGTCGTTCAGTATTACGTCCTTTTGAATTCTCAGCTACTCAACTGTTTGAAGAGTGTCTTTATTAGGCATGTTAATAAAGTTTGTTTGCTTTTTTGCACTAGGAAAAATTCACACGTTTACTGTATACTGTAGAATAGTTGTCACAGTTCAGGCTATTAAAACAAGATTTGCTTTTTGTATTTGAGCTTGTAGACAGTTCCATTTCTAAACAAGAACAGCAATCAACACATTACTGCTTGCCATCACTCTCCTCTGTACAGATTTAGGAGTTGATAAAATGTCTTTTATTTACCGTGACCTGAATAATTCAATACATTGACATTATTCAGAAAAAATCTGGAAAAAGGTGATTGTACAGAAACTGTCCTAGCAGATAAATAAGCAGATAAGCACTACATTAATGTTTAGTGATTCCTTTTCATTTTTTTGTAGAGTTTGGGACAAAGTTATTAGTGGGTCCTGCAAGATTCTTGTTTTTGTTGCTGTGGAGATATTATTAACATTTAAAATGAAGATAATAGCACTGAATACTGCAGAAAAGATCACACAGTTTTTGGAAAATGTAAGTACTCTGTTGTTCTTTGCATTACCTTTTATGCTTTATAAAAATGTGTTTCAGCCTTGAAGTAATTTGCCTATTGCGAACGTACCATAAGATACTCACTGAGAATAGTGTAGTAGTACCAAGGTGAAGAGAGAATGTGCAGAGATGAGAATAATGTTTTTTTTTCTATCAGAAGGTAAGGCTTTCATAGAATTAAATGATTTTTAGGCTTTGGGGAATGTGTTATCTATGTTTGTACAGATTTGACAATACTCCTTGTGATACTGAAGGGTTTTTCTGTGAAAGTAAGTGCAGATGAGGTTAGGTTCATATTTCTGGAAGCTCCTTTCAGGGTTGGTTTCTGACACCTTTTTTGCTCCTTGCCTGAGTGTGAATCTATAGACTCGAGGTATGTTTTCTGTTGATACAAGGATGGGATCATGAACCTGACACTGAACTTTCCTTCTGTGAATAGTAACAAGCATTGCAGCAGGGTTGTAGGATCCTGATGTAATGCAGGTTAGTTAGATTAGATACATTTGTTGTCATGGATGGCCAGTATAAGTTCTGCCTGATGTCAGGTTAGGGATGTGTGTTGTGTGAGATGCCTGGGCGGTCATCTTACAATTTTGTAAATAAAAGCCTTTTGACTAAAACCTGGAGGTAATATGATGCGTGTAGGACTGAGGGATGGTGGGATGGCAAGGCAGGGAGGTGGGATTCTAATTTCGTTTTCTTTTTCAAAAAGAAAGAAAATCTGATCTGGAAATTTAAATATTTTAAACTAAGCAGTCCAAATAAAGTACTCTGACAAGGCATCTTCCCCTGATCTCTTGTAGATTCCTCAAGATAACACTGATGCTATTGTCAGCAAAGCTGTTGATCTGTGGCGCACACACTGTGGGACTCCAGCACACTCAGTCTGAGAACTTTCTTCGCTTATGACAGCTTGAGGAAAAAAAGAGACATTTGAAAAGACATTTTTACCACTCTTCCTCCATCCCAGTGTGATGTTCTTCATTACCTCTTCTATGTAAAGATGCTATTACAGCAGCTAATAGCATAGTGATCAATATGTAAATATTTTTCAATAAATACAGATGGAATGAAGATACCTAGTGGTGGTGTGATCGTGTCCAGAGTGTTTTTTGGCCAGTCAGCTGCAGTATTCTGATTGCACAGTGTGTTCTCTGGCTTTTGGAGAAGTAAATCTAACTCTTGAAGCAAGGTAAGTAGACTTACTTGTAATTTAAAAATGTTTTTGTATGACAGCTGAGACTTGATAGAACTAGTTACTACCTGGATGTGTTTTTAAGGTGAATTTACTAAATGTTAGTCTGCTGGAACTTTTGGTGAACAAGCATGCCTTTGCTAGAAATGTAAATGTACTGTCTTAATACTGTAAATTTTCAGGTAAATGTTCCAGAAGAGGCATCCCAAGTTTGAAGTAGAGGACATCACAATGACCAGGGGTGACATGCTTTTCTGAAGTGTCTTAAAATACTTCCCTTTTATCTGTCAGACAGCTCTCTATGGCTGTACCTCCTCCTATGTTCTTCATGGAAGATACTCTAGAAAGGTGGATCTGTCCTATCCTAAAATGTAACTTTGGGCAGGTATGGAGAAAATCAGTGGGATGAGTCAATATAATTCAGAATTACAGGCCAGTAATAAATAATGCCTCTGTTGAATGCTTGGCTCAAAGTTGTAATTTGATTCTTGTTTGGTTTAGATTTCAAAATAAATTTAATACAGAAATGTAATTCATGATGTAAGTAAAAGTAGAGTGATTAGCCATAGATAGAGGTTTGCTGGAGAACTAATCTTTGTCTTGTAAAAGTGTAAAATTCTATTTCTACCTCTTGCATAGACCAGGGAATTGTATATAAAAATGTGTTGCTTAGCTGTTATTTGACTCAAATTGATGCTTAGTATGCCAAGTGCCGAGTATGCCCATTGCACTTGTAAGAGCGTGTTTAGCTCGCACTGAAGTGTAATGCAGACTTGAAATGCTTTAGAAACCTAACTTTTGTTTTCAACTAGGTCAGGCTTACCTTCTAATACATTAGCTGGGAAAGCATGGAGCTCAGTTCTGGTTACACCTAAAAACCTTGGTAGGTTATCTATGCTGGATTCTGAGATGCTGCTGTTAGTGTTCCTGAAATGCCTGAGCTTACCCCATTCAGAAGAAGCTTGTTTGTGTCTGCTTTGAAAGTCACTGCTGTGTCTGCATTGTAGTGCAATCCATTTAGTTCACTTCAGATAGGAGCTTGTCTTCCTAGTGTGGGCATGAGAGCTGGGTAACGTGGATGGGAAGGAGCATATACATTCTGTGAATAACAGCACTGCATTCTGTAACATGCAATGCACAAGTTTTAAAAATAGGTACAGTCTGAGGGATCACCCATTTGAACATTTTTCCCTCAGGCTGCACAGCTTATTCACAAAACCCCCAAAGTTACGTATGCATTATTCAGGCCTTTACACTGCAGATTACTTAGTCTTTAAAAAAACAAGCCCTGATGACACCGAAGGTGTTTAGCAGTTTCAGTCCTGGAAGGGAATCAATAACTCATATTCTGTGGAGAGATGCACTGAATCAGGATTAGAAGTGCCAGTTAGTGTTATTGCTTCCAGACTTGCCAGTGCGTGTTCGTCCAATCACTATTTGACTGAAGGCTCCAAACGTTTTTTTGGTTTAGTTTTTAATTTAAAAAAGCCTTTCTCGATCAATAGGCAGGCCCTGGAGCTGCACAGGTGAGAGGCAGAGATCTGCTTTCACAGAATCACAGAAAGGTTGAGGTTTGCAGGGACATCTGAAGGTCGTCTGGTCCCACCAACCCCCCTGCTCAAGCAGGGCCACCTAGAGCTGGTTGCCCAGGACCATGTCCATGTGGCTTTTGAATGTCTCCAAGGAGGGAGACTCCACAACCTCCCTGGGCAACCTGTGCTAGTGCTCAGTCACCCTTACAGTGTAAATCTTCGTGTTTCCACATGAGCAACAGCAATTTTGCTTAAACAATTCAGTGTATGTGGGATGCATCCTCAAATGCTGCTCCACGTTAATGTCAGCTGAAGTTGGTGTGCGGCTTTTTCAGTTTCATGTACGAAGAAAGAACAGGAGTGTTTCTTTAATGGAGTGCATTATTTATTCTGGGCTCTGCTGAAGGAGGGGAGTTCTCTGGAGAGTAGATAGTGGTTTAACGCCATGCTTCTTTCGCTGATCTGGTGAGAGGCATTTGTGTATATCTTAATGGATCTGTTTCCAAGCTTTCAGTGTGGATTTATGAGGGATACAGTTTATGCATAAAACTTACTGAATTCCCAAAAGACTGAAAGTATGAAACTGGATAACTTAAGCGCAGTTACTTCTTGGTGATGTCTGCTCCGTTGTACATAATGCTTTAGCTCAGAGTCTTGCTTCCCAAGAGAGCCAAACAGCAAAATGTGAGCTTTCCCTGTCCCCAGCATGTGATGATCAGGGTGAGGTTAGGGCAAGATACCTTTAAAGTCCCAACCCAGAGCAGAATCCACCACTTGGGAAGCCTTGGTTTGTGCCTCCAGCGACTGTAATCAGCCTGGAGTTTGGCATATGTGGCCAACAGTTACTCTTTGACCTCTTGAATAATATAATAATAATTATAATATAATACACTAATATTTGTAGTGTCCAGCTCAGCACTTATAGTGGGCAGTCCAAGTTTGGTCATTGATCTACTACGGACTACTGGTTCCTTACACAGATTGTTTTGAAGTTTGAAGTTGCGCATAGTTGAGCCTCCTTCTGAAATCCTTGGCTAAGTAATGAGATAAGGGATTACCTTTGCTATTTGTTTTCCATTAGCTCCATGTCATTGCAGGAGGAGTGTGGTAACAAGTCATCTGATGATCTTTTTTTCCTGAAAAGCTTGAAAATGAGATATTTTGTCTTTGTTTCCATTATTTCTCCTTGACTGGCAGAGTATGTAACTGCTTGCTGTATGCTTGCTTGTTCATATGGAACTAGCTGTTGCGTATGTTTGGGTTTTGTTTCTTTTTTTCTTCTGTTTTTCCTGGAGACAATAGAAACAACACTGAAGCATTCACTTTGGAGAGTGAAAGCTTTCCGCTCAAGCCTCCCCCCTGCCAAATATCTTCATGGGCTTTGCAAACAAAAAAAAAATAAGCTTAATTTGGTCCAGTTCTCCCCTCAAGCAGTACTTTCTCTCCAGAGAGGCCTAGAGCAATGCCACATGTCTGTGCTCTCCCACGTTCTTTTCCAGCTGACGTCCAAATGTGATGGAAATGCCAGATAAGGAAAGTAATGGCAGATGTCGGGGATGATGCTTGAAAAATGATGAGTGATTTGCACTGTAGTTAAGCGGCCTGAGAGTATGGAAAGAAAAGCATGAGAGTATGGTGGCAAAAGTGGCTGAAATACAGAGACTGATAAAGTAACAGCGATACAGAGAAGGTTTCTGTGGATAGGAGATCAACTTTCATCACTCCATGGGACAACTTCAGTTGAAGGTGATGTCTTTGTGAACACCAGAGCTCCTGATCACGTCGCACAAATTTACCGAAACGCTGAACTTTCATTCATTCTGCCACTCAGGGAAGAACTTTGAAAGCAATTTTGTACAATTTGTAGGCAGTGCTTGCTGGCGTTGGGCATAGGGTGGTGTTGCACCATCTGCACCTTGCCCTGACAGCTGCTTAGCGGATGCTGGTGATGTCCGTACACACAGCAGAAACTGTTGGCTTGCTCCCTGCTCAGGAGTAGGGCGGCTGCTTTGTCCCATGCAGACCAGCTCCACTGTGCGACCACCAGCTCCACTGTGCCACCAGGGCACAGCCACGCTGTTGTTTCGGACTTAATTGCCTGGAAGCCTTGTTGCAAGGTGCAAGAGGGGAGGAGTTGGGGTGAGGAAGATGATGGTAGAGGACACTCACCCCATACCTGCACTGAGGTCTTAGCCAGGCACTGCCAAAGCAGCACAGCATGGTCGTGCATGCATGGCTGTATGTGCATGTGCATGCATGCACACAGCTCAGCGGGTGCTCTGCCGGGCTCCTGTCTGGCAGCATGGAGCTTCCAGTGCCTTTGTGGGATTTCCTCAGTGGGCACAGCATGTTTCCTGCTTCCTTCCACCCTCCCTGAGTTCCCACCCCCCAAGATGTAGGTGCCAAAAATGTAGGTCATTATTTTACACTGAAGATCATCTCTTGGGCATGTGTGCACGTGGACATGCGTATGGATCTAGCTTTTACGTTCTAAACTGGTTGCTAAACAGGTCTGTCCGTTGCCTACCTCTCAGGGTTCATGTATGCAGGTATGTAAAACTTAGACACTCATCAAATAGATGTTAAAGCATAAATTGTTGTATCTTACGTCTCATTAACAGGGAACGTTGCAAGAGGGGGACTGCAGGGTGCACCTGGCTGTTGGTTGTTCCTGTGGGCCTACTAGCCTAAGGTTTTTCTCAAGTGGTTTGGAGCAGCTGGTAAAGAGAGTACAAATGCTGTTGCTGAGCTGGTCACCAGGGGCTGCCTCTTTGATGGAGAATTGATTTTTCTTTTCAGCCCTTCTCTTTGTTTCCTGCCTAAAGATGGCATTAGATTGCAGTTTGATTGCTAGTAATTACATGGACTTCACTGAAGACACACATGTCTCTTTCCTTAGATGTTTTATGAAATGCTTCAGTTAAAACATAGAAAAAAAAAAAAAGATGCTATATAATGCTGCTATGGAAGCCGTAACTGGTTGTGGGAGAAGGGCTCTTTAGTCAAAAACTAGGGTTTGGCGTTTTTTTGTTTTTGTTTTTTACTTCATTTATTCATCCAAACCTCACTGGTTAGCTATAAACTTGCTGGCTGCCAGAATGGCAATATATACGAACACACACAAACAAGGATTGTAAGGTCAGTGCAAACTTACCGAAGTGGAAACAAATAAAAAAGCCCAGTACCAGAGTTTTGGTCATGTTGTGTCTCCATATCAGCAATGGAAAGGAGCAGAATTTGGTCAGTTAGGAGTATACGGACCTTTCATTGGAAGCCTCTCTGGGCATCAGGGGGTGCTCAGGGTGTTGCATATCGGACAAAGACTTGAACAGGGAAGGGAGAGCAGAGTTGGGAAATGCTGCACATCATTGACTCTGGCAGCAGGCGCTTGACAAGGGTGTACCCTGTACTGAGAACACTGCGGTGAGAGGTGGGGTTTGGAGGGGGTGTGTGTCTAGTGCAGACTGTTGGTTTTGTTCTTCATTAGCCCGGTGTCGGGTACAACTTTAGCAGCCGAGGTACCAGTCATCTTCCTTGGAACACCTTCGCTGAACCAGCTCGCAGAGATGGCACGAGTGGCTCAGCCGATATGACATCCCATCGATCTGCTCATGTAAGTCTCGCTCTTCTGCTTTGCTGCCCGCCGAGGTGTGGGCACGCCGTGGGTGTGCACTCTGTCACTGCGGGGGCCAGGCTGCAGCACTGAGCCTGGCTGGCAGCAGGAGGGCTGGTATCCTCCACTGCACCCCTTTCTTACGCTATCAGTCACTGGGACAGAGGGTGAGAAAATACACAGGCAAAGGAATGCTTTTTTTAAATGAATTTTTTTAAGAAACTGCATACATCAGAGACAAACAATAATTTAAATACCATGCAGTTTCAGTATGTACAAAAACTAGGACATAGAGATCCAGTTTAATTTTTTTCTAGTTATTTACATCGTTTTCATACAGCCATAATCTGTTAAATTACAATACTGGAAGAGCACATGATTGACAGCCACCACACTCACTCCTATACAAAGACAAACTATATACATACACTTGGATATCAACTGGAAAATGCAATTGGTGCGGGAGTACCTGGGACACATGGGAATGCAGGTAATGTGCCCGTCACCTCCTCTGTGTTTACCGAAGTTGTTCCAAGCTCAAGCAGACTGAACACCTGGAAAAAAATCGTTTTTNATTTTTCCCCTTTTCCTTTCCTGATTTTTTTATTAGCCGAGTCATCTCCCATGGCTATGTATACAAAGTGATTTTATTTGCAGGCACGTTAGGGAGCCCCCGTNGTTTTTACCCTTTTCCTTTCCTGATTTTTTTTATTAGCCGAGTCATCTCCCATGGCTATTTATACAAAGTGATTTTATTTGCAGGCACGTTAGGGAGCCCCCGTTCGCGTATAACTCTGGGTTTCCATCTCGCCCGTTTTTTTTGTTGTGAGTGCAAGCTTTCACTAGGCATCTTGGAAGTGCTCCCCCTCTGTTGGTTTATAGTGTTTCCACTGTACAGACGGCACTGCAGAAGTAACGAAGGGTGAGTTTGGCGACTAGTTGCAGTGATAACAAAGTGCTGTGGTTACATAAAAGTATTAGGCTCAAATATATCTGTGTAATGGGCTCACTAAATAGTTTCACTTAACATGAAATAGTTAAAACTCTATTATATTCTTACCCCGCCCCCCCCTTCCTTCTCTTCTGGTAAGTGCACGCTAGGAATCGTCCAGACACAAAAGCTGACCTGAGCCCCAGCCCAGCAAACCTGCAGCCAGAAACGCCTTCAGCTTGCAAGTACCTCACCAGCAGGGCATAGGGTGGGGAAAGACCTCAACGCTGACCTTCCCTGGTAGTCCTAAACACACTGCAGGTCCCTCTAGCCCGTGGCTGGCGAGGGTGTGGGTGGGAGGGCGATGCCACCATTGTGTTTCCTCACCATCACTTCCCCCCCCCCAGACAATCAAAGCTTTTGTCTAGATGTTTTGGAGTTGCTTTTCCAATCCCCACTGCTTCCCCAGACCCTCTAGTTTTCACTTCATCTTTCCATAGGCCGTAGAACAGATGTCACCATACTTGTACATTTTAAGTATGAAGAATCCATTAGGATTCAGCAGATTATAACCAAAATGTTTTTCTTCCTTGACTCTAGAATGTTGTCTCCGTTACCGGCCCTGGAGTTGGATGATTGGAATAGCCATTTTTGTTCTGTGTTGATTTTCCATTCTCTAAACCGGATCAAATTTCTTTGATTTNTGATCAAATTTCTTGGATTTCTCTCTACTATTAATCTCGTCCTAATAGACTGAGGATGAATGGTGTTAACTGCAGTATTAACCAAGTCTTAGCGGAAATGTTATCATCTTTGTCCTGCACATAATCTANGGATCAAATTTCTTTGATTTCTTTCTACTATTAATCTCGTCCTAATATGACTGAGGATGAGTGGTGTTAACTGCAGTATTAACCGAGTCTTAGCGGAAATGTTATCATCTTTGTCCTGCACATAATCTAGGTTGAAGGGGGGGGAAAGCATGACTTCGTTGTTATTTTTTTCACCCTCAACAGAATTGCAACTACTTTACTGTGGGTAGAGATGGCTTTCACAGATGAGAAGAAAACACATTTAAAAAAAAAAGGACTAGCTGTTCCCCAGTCTGCTTGCAACTTCCCATGGATGCCAGAGGTGGGCGTGCAAACTGAGGATGCGCTGCAGTGTTCAGGCACTGAAAGGTTGTTGAAAAATGCCTCGCCAAAGGGTAACTTTGCAAAATACCCAGATCCACTGAAGCTAAAACCAGATGAAGTGCCAGTTCTGTGATGCTTACTACAGTGCCGAACACTTTATATGGCTTCTTTCTCCTCCTCCCTTTTCAGTAATAAGCTCTACTTGTAATTCGGGAGAAATATGGCAGTTCTTCCACTGTGTCCTGGTGTCTGCTCAGCCAGGAGTTAACATCATTAAAAAAGAAAAAAGCATTGCCACATGTAGCTGCCCTGGGGACAGCATGAATCCTGAGGCAGGCAGAGTGTGACAACTTGCTCAGAGGTCAGCAGGGACCTGCCTTGGGCCCATCCAGATGAAGGCAGGGTGCTGGGGAATGTCTGGCCGTCACCCTGGACTTGGCTGCTACATGTCTCAACCGTTGCCCGAGGGTTTATTTAGGCTACCAGACTGGCAGCCATGGGAACTGCTGGGGTCCGTGTCCATGAGGGACAGTGGCAGTACCCAGAGTGACGTTGCCC
Organism: Himantopus leucocephalus; assembly: GCA_003993805.1. Taxonomy (NCBI): domain Eukaryota; kingdom Metazoa; phylum Chordata; class Aves; order Charadriiformes; family Recurvirostridae; genus Himantopus; species Himantopus leucocephalus. Next base: position 72,557,280 of record RSEF01000002.1, on the reverse strand, counting down.
ACAGACTGCCTGTTCCCCTGGGGACTCCAGCACTGACAACAGCCTCACAGCAGCAGTCTGCTACTTCCACCTCCTTCCTCTTCATTTCAATCATAAAATGAAAAAAAACCCCAACTCCTCACCTTTTCCTCCCACCAGCTTACCAAGTCCTGTGGTTTCTGGCACTGCTGATCCATAACGGCCTCCTTTCCCTTTCCCATTGAACCTCTAAGCTATTGATGCCAGGGCAGGTATGGGATCCACACTGGGAATGTGAGGCCTTGTTGCTCTTCAAAACAGCTATGTTGCAGAGCCCTTTCCTGATGTAATGTGTGTGTAGTCAAAAGCCTAGAGTTTTGTTTTCCCTTTTTAAAGCTGTGGTGCAGTCTTGTTATGAATGCATGTGCATGTGAATGAATTTAAAAACATGAACCTCCGGGCTTTCATGAAAATAACCCCAAAGCAGTGTATTCCTGGCTAGTACGTAAGTGCTGGTCTTTGCTGCGCTGAGCTGATAACATCGCACATTAAAGGCTTCCACTACTGATGCACTTGTATCTAAAGCAACTGTGAGCTGGTGATACAGGGATCGCTGTGTGTGTTTCTTGGGAAATCATTACCCCCTCTGGGCGGTGTACCCCATCGAAGGCGTGCTGTGTCAAAACCGAGGCAGCAGAAACCAGCTGGGTTTTACTTTCCTTTGTAGCATCTTCCATCCTACAACAGCCAATTGTTATTTAATAGCTAATAACCCATAGCATTGCAAGGATGGCGACAGATGAGACTGAAATGCTTTCGCTTCTCTCTGACGGAGAGCAAATCTGTGAGGTATTGAGTACCACTGCTAAGCTAAATGGAGTGCGGTAGCCTCACTGCCAGTGTTGTTTGGGCAGGCTGCATGCTAGGGCAGCTCCCTGGACTACGTGCAGGTCCTTTTGCTTTACTCCTGTGAGCAGAGGAATGAGACCAAAGCCTGAGAAGAGGCAGGAGTGTTGGCACTATGCAGCATTGGCCGTTAAATGCTCATGTGTGAGAGGCTTCTCAGCCAGCAATCAGAAAAGGGCAATGTTAGCATGGCATTGGGAGAGGTAGAGAGGGGAGCACAAAAGAGTGGGGAGATACACGGAAGACAGCGAGAAAAGAAAAAATAGTAACAGAAATAACAACATTGTAGTAAAAAACTTTGGCCTCTCTTTTCAATCTGTCAAAGCAAAATAGCCATTGTAGAAGAAAAAAGGTGTCCTGAAGTAATAATCTGGAACTTCTTACAGTGATGTTGCTACAGTGCTTTGGGCCAGTGGCCCAAACATGGCACAATAGTTTCTTGTAAGAACTGGAAAGGAATCCTAGACAATGTTTTCCCCAGCTTGCTGGCGTTCTACTAGTTAAGGACTTGATTCTGGGAGGTGCTGGCCAAAGTTCAGAAAAGCACTTACATGTGTTCAGCTTCAATTAAGCCTGTCAGACATGTTCTTGAATGCCATGAGGCTGTTTGCATGCTTACTTAGTGTTAAGCACACGCTTAAGTTGGCAGGTAAACCAGGCCCAGAGTGACCAGCTCCCTGAGCTTGACTTGGTCAGTTTGTGTGTTAAACCACTATAACAAAAATAAATTAAAACCAAACCAGAACCCCTCTGAATCGCTGTCCTTATGCCTCAGCTGTGGGTACTGGCGACAAGTCCCACCATCCATACCAATGCACCAGACTCCCTTTGTTAGGCCAGGTAACACAATCGGTCATGCTTTTCTCGGTATTTTAGGATCAGTTCTTTAAACACCTGATACAGAGAGGATAGTTATCCCTCATCGAACCCCTGATTCCTCCTGTAGTGTGTCCCTCTGCAGAGCGGGTAGGAGTCCCAGCCTTTCTTGCTGCGGGGCGCACGTCAGCTCCCACGCAATCACGAGGCTTGGGCGTAAAAACAGTCTAGAAGGTGAGCGAATGCTGTGCGGTGACCATGAAGAGATGGGTTTTGCTTGCTTGTCCTCAATGTTCTTGTCACTTACTGTTGATGGGTTCACAACTGGGTTTAGAAAATTATACTTGAAAGAGATGAGAAATAAACAGTTGCTAGAACTCAACCAGGCTTCAGTGGGGAGTCCTGTTCTTTACAGGCAATGCCTTTTTCTGCTTGGGAGCCGAACAATGCCTATCGACTGGCCATAAACTTCTCCAGGGAAAGAAATGCCTTTCTAGTCAGATGATATTCACAGATGGGGTAGCCCGTAGATGAGCTTTGATCCTTCACTGTCCTCATAAGGTGCTCGCAGCCTGAAAGGAGTGTTTGGTATAAGTGCTTCAGTGCCATAGGTGCCGGTCTTTTGGAGCCTTCACCCAGGTCAGTGATTCCCTGAACACCATCTCAGGGCTTTCTAGAGTCGATGACAGAGGCTTGTCAGGATGAGGGGTGCCTGAAGACGAAATGGATGCACCACCAGCTGGGCTTGAACATGTATGGCAAATCTACATGCCAGGAAAGTCTTATACATAGATGCCAAGTCTTGGCACGATTCCCACCAGGGGTATTTTCTGTTATTGAAGCTTGAACCAGCAGGTCTGATGATGCTGCAGTACCCATCACATGTAAATACAATTTTCCTTTTTTTATATTTATTTTTCTACTCTTTTTTTTTTTTTTTTTNGTTCAGAAGATTTACATTGTACGTAACAGGGAAGTGAATAATACCAGCACTTATGGTTCCTTTTAGTTATGTTTTGAAGACGGCATAGTAGTCAGGTAGAATTGAACTGCTACGGTCTATGAAACCTAAAACCCAAGGGGGGAGAAAAAAAAAAAGAGAAATAGTAAGATAATAGCTTCACATGCATAGTGTACATAAAAAAAAAAACTGGAGAACTAATTGCTGCGGTGATGCAATTAGGCAGCTTGATTCCTGCAGGATTGACATCAGCCACACTGGCACTGTGGACCCAGAACAGACACTCCCACTTCCTTGGTCCTCACCAGAATTAGAGTTCACAGGCATAAGCTGTTTGCACCAAAATCTACCAAAGACACCAGTGCACTTTGGGTCCATCCTAGCAGATCCCTGAGCGAGTTATTTCAGATCAGCTAGGCCTCCTTCACAGGCCACACCGTGCCTGATTCCAGAAAAATTGTCAGATTTACACAAACCTGATGCTCTTCAGCCAGAAAGATTTACATATAGTTCAAGTATGATTATTCTTTAATGTCTGAGGCTAAAGAGACAAGTAGAGCTAAAATGGTCACCTTTCCTGCAAGTACCCGCTGTGCCAAGAGGCCTGGGTTTGTCAGCTCTGCAAAGGCGGGGATTTTTTTAAGCTTTGATTTTTCACTCTATCATGAATTAACTAATGTGTCCCACTAGTAAAGCGACACTCACATTCGTTGCTCTGCTCATGCCACTGCTTAATGACATGAATAGCTCATTACCTTGCTAATGATTTTATAATGGTGATTTATCTAAGTTTGTTTAAGGGAATGACTCTATTTTGTTTAAGCATGCTTCCTTCAAGTGCGTATTTCCTCAGGCCACTTGTCTAACCAGTAAGTCCTGCTGAACTTCAGACAAACCCTTACCCCAATTTCTATTACATTAGCTGTATCTCTGAGTATGCCTGGCCCAGATGTGGTGAGTCAAAGCCACTCGGTGGCTTTCAAATAGCAACTGGGTCACCTCAGAGGGTCACTGCTCACCCCAACACTGGAAGAGAAGCAAAACACTGGCCAGGAACCTGCGGAAGCCAAGCAGCTGGAGAGACGCCTGGAAAACTAAACCAGCCTCTATGTTTGTGGGATGCTAAAGGCCTCGTGGAAATCTATGGAGCTCTCAATGGAGCTCAACTCCTTGTAGCAACACCCCCTTTAAAACAGTCTCATCCTTCCTAAATTTGTCGCTGCTCTCCTGGAGGAGTGAGCCAAATGTCCCTCAAAGGCTCAGTCGCTGGGGTCAACAGATCTAGGCCAACTGCACACCCTAAAGCTTCTTCCAGACCTCGTGGCTCAAAGGCGGCTGGCTGGTCTCTAGCAGCACTCTCTTGTTACACAGCCCAGTGCAACCACCCTACCACATGCTAGGAAGTAGAAAGGAGATCGGTTCTGCAAGGGAATACATGCATAATACATGTGGTGAATTTTAATATAATTATTAATTTATACACATAAAAAACCCCTAATACAAAATTAATTTTGCCTTAAGCTTTTCTGTATTTTTCTTAAAAGTATTAACTGCATTTTTTATGAGCACCTAGCTGATGAACGTATTAATACAAGGGCAGCTCCAGTTTTGCACCAGATCTCACTCTCACTTGTCCTCAATACCTAACACATTTTTAATGTCTAACAATGAGTGTGGGTTAATGTTGATTTGCAAAGGCCTGGCTTCAGCTGAAATGCCGGGAGTTTAGCTCATCTCAGCATCAAAGCCAGGGCAGACTCAGCACAGGCTGTGTGAGGGGACGTGCCCTGACCTCCCAGCGTGCCTCGGCCATAGACTGTCAGGGAGGAGGGTTGGTAGTTTGGGGTCATGACTAATTCATTCGGTCTCTACCTTTTTAACCAAAAAAAGCCTAAAAGTGTAAAAAATAGTGCCTTGCTTGTAATGCCAATCTTGCTAGTTCCCTGCTGCATCACCTACAGCAGGACGGGGAGGACAGGACTGAGAGATCCCTGCATGGGGTGTGCATAGTGTGGAACAGCCGTACCCTCAGCGGGATTTGATTTGCGCTTGTTCAGTCATACCTTGCTACGCACCGGCTCTACAAGAGCTCCCTGTCCCCCTTCAGACACCAACACTATTTGCTTTTGATATCAGAACAGACATGCAGCTAGAGCACGATGATTTAAGAAATAAAATAGAAGGTGGTTACACTTTATTAAACAGACGGCATGTGCCTGCATACCGCCATGTAATGAGGCAGTATGAGTTCGTCTGTGCGAGTTTCTTTTACAGCCTGTAATTCTAAATGTTGTTTAGACCTCATGGCGTGTTCAGTGGGTGTTGGAGAAACAGCTGCTGGGGGTTTTTTTGAAAACAACAGTATTCATTGATACTCTTAAAAAATTAATCTCAGCTTACCTTGTTAGATGCCTACTTAATTCATGAACTTCCATTTCGGTGCTTTTAAATTCATTAAGCTCTTTTCGAATGGCTGCCTGCAAAGGACAAATAAACTCATAAATGTATAAATGAGAGAGAGCAAAATAAGTTCACTTTGTTCTCAAAAGAGTATATTAGAAGTGAAACACATAGATAACATTATCAGAGAGAGAAAGACAAACATAGAAAAGACTTTAAAATGTGAAAAGGAACAGAGATAAACATGTTCTAAATCACATAAAGGGAAGAGATAAATGCTTTGGTGGAATGGCTCAATTTGAAAACACATCGTAGACAACACAGAGAACCCAATTCTGGTTTATTATGTAAACACTTTCATGTACAAAATCCAACTTAGCATAAGCATGAGAAAAAAAACATGCACCAAAGTTGCTCAAACACCGCGATCTGTTTCAGAGCTGGACTGTGAGTAAACTTGTATTTGAGACGTCTCCCGCCTTTATGCGGTCCTGAATTTCCTTAGGTGAAGTTACCTACAGTGGCTGAGCTTACTTCAGAGAAACACAGAATCATAGAATAGTTTGGGTTGGAAGGGACCTTTAAAGGTCATCTAGTCCAACCTCCCCTGCAATGAGCAGGGACATCTCCAACTAGATCACGTTGCTCAGAGCCCCGTCCAACCTGACCTTGAATGCACTTGGGAGGCAAATAGGGGTGCCTGGCTCCCTGCCCTCCTCTCTGCCTTGGGCTCTGTCCCTCTGCCCTTCTGACCCAGCTGTGCCATTTACTGAACCGATTCAACACACTAATCCAGCACAAAACTAGCCACAGGCGGTCGTATTCAGCATCTGCTGGAGACCCAGTTACCTACAGCCTCCGTGGTTTATCCATGAGGGAAAAGAAAACCAGGGGTGACTGGCAGGAAGAAAAATTTTGAAGAATAAAAAAATAAGAAGGGGTGACTTGGAGGGATGCAGCTCCGTGGTGGAGAGGGAGCTCAGCAGAACTGGTGCAAGTCCCACGACCTGGAGTCATGACTTCTGACAGCCCGGTGACATTTGTGTCTCACAAGTGGGTTTCACTGTGAGCACACAGAGAGGATACGCTGCTGCTGCAGCCTAATGCTCCCATGGGTCCAAGGCGTGTGCCACAGCCTTCCCGTCTGATGCTGAAATCAGCACTGGCGGTGCTCGTGTCTGTCAGGAATTTTTCTCGATGAAGGAAAGCTAAACGAGTATGAACAGCACGAGCCCGAAACAGCGCTTTTGCAACAGCCACTGATCCAGTCACCAACTACCTACCTTTGCCTTGAGAAGCCCTAAGTGATAGATTTTGCGAGTGTGATCTACAGAAAAGGCCCCTTGTGCTCTTTCTGCACAACTTTGGTTTTTTATTTACCTTGGAAAGGTCTGTCAGGCTCTGTCTCCATCTATCAGGACAGAGCGATGGCTATGCAGCAGCTCAAGGGCCAACCTTCAGCAGACCACTTTGCCACTTAAGTGACTGTGAAGGAGGCCACACGGCTGCCGTCTCCCACAGGGTCTGAAATCTATTCCCCCCTGCATCCCTCACCTGTTGGAGAGATTTCAAAGTGCCCTTTTTATTCCTCTAACAGTCAGACCTGGTAAAGCTAAAGTCAGACGGAAGGCACTTCCCTACATCCAGCACACAGAGCCAGATTTACTGACACCAGAGAAGTCCATTACTAAAATCTATTTTTTGCAATAAATCTAGCCTGTGCTGACCAATGAAGATGGTTATTGAATCAAAGCTCTGGAAGAAAATAATCTTTTATAGGATGTTGCAGCTTTGTCATTTTTGAGTTGCTTCCAGTTTGCCTGGCTATTTTTCCCAACAGTGGATACAGTGGTGGGGGAAAGCAGGTCATCTGAATGGCAGAAATCAGAATACCTCCCATGTAACCCAAACCCCCCCAAATAATATATCTGTTTCCTTATGCCATAAGGGGCGTTAATATTAGAATGACAAACATTTTTTCTTCTCCTGGTTTGCTTAGAAAAGGTTCACTCGGAGAACGTAAGCCCTTTGCTCTGTGTATGGACTTTGCACATGCATTATAAAAAAGAAAAAGTGACCTCAAAGTACTTTGCCTTAATACTGAATTCTTTACCAGGCCACATTTAATACTGGTATTTAATACTTGTTCTTTTCACAGACACAGGATGGAGAAGAACCTCTCTGGACACCAAATCTTCTCCTTTCCCAGCTGGAGTCTCTCCATTCCTTTCATCCCAGACAGGGATCTCTCAAAGACTGCAGAACCAGTTAGAGATTTATCCCCCCCCCCCCCCCCCCCCCCCCCCCCCCCCCCCCCNCCCCCATCTACCAATTGGGAGAATATAACTAAGTCAGTTGAGTAAGATCTTGTCCAACATGGGCAAAGTAAAATGGGAAAAGCTAATTTAACCCAGTATATTATGGTCTGTGGATAGTCCAGAGGAAGGATTTTTTTTTCAAATCAGTTTATGCTACATTAACTTATCTAAAGCTAAACTGAAAAAGCCCTCTGTCAAGGAGAAAACCAGTGGTCACAAACCTATACAAATCCTTTGGTTATATTATACAAGTAGAATGGGCCGCCCTTGCCTCTGTGAATAAAACCAAGAGCACCATAAATAAGCGGCACGGCCAGGAATCCTGCTCCTGTCTCTAAACATTGGACATCAAAGTCTCCATTGCTGCTTGAGTCCCACAGCAAAGAAATAGTTGGGTACCTGAAAGTCTTTAAAATTACATGGGCATCATAGAGTGACTAAAGCATGGGAGTCACGGATCAGCCTCATAGTCCTCTTTTCTTACAGTGGCCATAAAATGTTGAAGTCTTCTTCCTGAGGCACAATTAAGACCCTCAGGATATGATTGTTATAATTTGCCAGCAATTTAACTCCTCTGCCACCAATGCTGCCACCAGAGACACCACTTAGTGAAAGTCTGACCGGTGCCCAGAGGACAGCGCACTCGATACCAAATATGCAGCTTTTCTTCATCTGCAGGGCTCGAGCGGTTTCAGTTTAGTGCTTAAAATACTCTGTGGAATGGGGCAGAAATCCTGAGTAAACACCCCTGTCGTAACACAGCAGAGAGAAGTTACCTGGCTTCGGTGGGAGGTGCTTTAGCCAATTATTTGACCTGCTGCCATTTTTACACCGAGGCCTGCTCTGTCCTGGCATAGCAATTCTGGCAAGTGCTGCTGTCACACTGCTCTGCTAGGTCTTGCAGGAGCTCTCAGCTGGCAGCATTATGTGGCAAGACCAAAACCGACAAAGAAATAACAGGGCTGCCATCGAGACCTTTCTTTGAAGGGCTTGATATTCTCTCTTCTCTGTTTAAGTGGTATAAAGCTGCTAGGCTTGCTCTTGGTTTCCACACATACAGTAGCCTTCTGGCCAAAGATTTATGACTCAAACAACAGACTGTGAATGGCAAGAAACCACAGTTGTGCTGGGAAGGGACGTCAGATGGAGGCTTATTCCTTGAGAGCCGTGGNGTGGAGGCTTATTCCTTGAGAGCTGTGGGACCCGAAGGATGCCATTTGCTGTGACAAGCTCTAGCTGTTCAGATCACTGGTCTCCCAAAGTTACACTTACTTTGTCGGCGGCTGTGAGTCGTGTCCAGGGTTTGTCCGCCCTCCTGTCGTAGTCCTGTGCATCTGCCACTTCTACGTAGTCACTGAAGCGGATGAGGATCTTCCTCTCACGTAGCTCTTCTACCGTGGGCCTTTGACTCAGCTGCAGGTTTGAGGAAGGAGCGGAAAAAGACATCAGGACTTCAGTTTTTCCCTGCAGAGTGCTGCTTGGGGATATATTTTATTATTATGATAATAAGAGGGTTCCAACATTCCCAGTACCATTGTTTTTATCAGCCTTTCACAGAATTGCTACTTGGGAGATAACCTCTTGTTATAGCACCTTGAATATCATCCCACCTTGCTGCTGGAGCAGCCCACTGTTGTTTGGGAAGCAGCTGTGGCTGGAGACCTCAATCCCTGGCTGAGGTCAATCACCCCTGGCAGAAATGAGATGTAACGCAAATAAGGCTCCTCATGCACTGATGTCTGAGGAAGAGATGAAGATGACGACACAACTTTAAAACTACCTACACAGGCTGTACGCTCCCCAGCCTCGAGCTGCTGTGTGTGCTTCTGTGCTGCCTGGGAAGAGTCAGGCAAAGGCACCGAGAGGTTCCTGCCCTGAATTATGGGCAAAAGGTGACAAATGACTTTCCTTATCATTCTGATATTCTGCAGACTTGTCCTTACCTCCAGAAAAGGCAGGCAGGATGATGACTATTGCACACTGAACTTCTCACTGTATGCCGCAGCTCAATTTTGTGTCACAGCGTATTTGACTTTTAACAGTTTACATTGCATACTACAAGCCCAGAAAAAAAATTGCAAGGGTGGATTGGATCATGTCAAGAAAACATCTTCATTGTTCCAAAGCATTTCTTTCAAATTCCACAGCAGAATAGGCAGCCACAGTCAAAATTGTCCTCTCAAATTAGAAACAGTAGTGTGCTGGTAGTCCATGTATTGTACAGCCAGTTACATGGCCAGGGACAGGAATTGGCTTTCAGTGATCCAATTCTCCTTGGACAGACAGCATGCTGGTTAGTGGCAAAAGCAATTACATGAGTGCTTCTGAAGAAGGTGCTACGTATGTGTGCACGTGGCTGTACATCAGCTGCAAAGGTTTCACCTTTAGAGTGAAACGTTTGTAATCGTGATATATCAGGAAAAATAATATCCTGCTAACAATTAGCTAGACAGTGTGTCATGTTATTCCCACTCATTAGAAATAGGTGTGTTTTGCAATACTTCACCCTTGTGAATAGTGAAAGATCTAAATATTTCACTAAATGCTCAAGACTCTATTCTGCAAAGGTATTTAGGCTTCTGGATCCAGACATGCAATTCCACCTTCCTCCAGAAATAAGTATCTCAGTTCCCTGCATTTCATTTTCCAGGGAGAATTAAGATTCAAAACAGCCAGGATGCTAAGTGGAGGGTGCAAGATTTGTGAGATCACAAGAAAGAGCAGCACATGCTTGAAATCCCACCTTTCCCCAGTATTTGGGCACTGATGCAAGACAGCTCCACTGCCCCATCCTGCCTCTAGACTTAAGTCCCTGTGTGCTTGTTCTTGGCATGGATGGTTGCCTCTCTCTTCTCTTTTTAGAAAAGATGGCTGCGACGGGAGGTGACGGGGGGCTGCGCTCTTTAGATGGATAGCCCTGAGCATGCACTCCCGAACGGGGTTCAAACACCTCATGTAGAGAGTCTGCAGAGGTGCACTAATGCTCCACCTGTGAGATGCTCCGGGACAGGAATCGGGTTCTACCCCTCCTGGCTGCCGCCCTGACATTTTGCACACACTGAAGGGAGAGAAATCTCAGGAAGAGAGTGTACCCAGGAGCACAACTCTACACTGCCACGTAATGCCGTTTCCTCGGACAGCCGGCATCAGTCAAGTCGCAGCTTGGCAGTTCATGTGTTGTCTCCATAGCCATTTTAGGGTAAACTACAACATTTAATAGGGGAAAAACTCCTTGCTGGTTTGAAAAAGAATAACTTTGAAACTTCTGAATACTGCAAAGAACTTGAAACTAGACAGTTTTCTCAAACCCACCTTCTTCTATGGGAAACTATGAAGTTTCCTGTGGCGAGCTGCTCTGTGTGTGTTTGTCACACAACATTCCTCCTATTTCTTCCAAAAGCTTCCCAAGAAAAGCCCCATTTCATATACCCACATTCAGGCCAGCCGTGCTCAGGTCAGCCAAAGACAGTGGTAGCGAGGCTGGCAAGAAGCATGCCTTTCTCAACTCAGACTACAGGCTTTGGGGACATTTTTTCAAAAATCAAAAGGCATACACAGTAGGCATAACCTTTTTGGTTTTAGATAACAGGACAAACTTGTCTGTGACCAAGAGTACCATGTCAGAAAAGCCAGAGGGCACAATAAAGTAGATTGAAACACGTACAGATTTAAAAATGTTATTTTTCACTCTAGCAGAACAGAACTGCCTCTTCAGCCTGCAGCCCTGATACCTACACCTGTCACCTGCAAGCCAAATACGCATTGCAATTAATAGACTTTTAACAATTAATTAAATTCACATTGCAATTACTAGGCTTTTAATAAAAGCAAGCAAACCAAACTGCTATACCATGCTTGGAGTATAATCACAGTTATCCTATGAGTGAGGCTTCTCCCTGTCTTACAGCTCATCTTGAACGTGATTTCAAATCACTCGCTTTTTCTAGCAGCCCTAGTGCTAGGAGCTGCAGGTTTGTCAGCGCTGATGCATTATTACTCAGATAGCACAGCAGAATTTTTCTTCCGATTATTTAAAACCTAAGCCCTGACTATGGGAATAGAGATTTTTTATGCTGAAATAATATTATAACTACACCCCAAAATTTCAAAGATAAGGGTGAGACTCCATCTTTACTTGCATCAACTGCTTCTTCTCTCACAACAGCACAAATTAAGGATGAATCACTAATATTATCTGTACCTTTCTGAGCTTTTATCATTTTAGGACATATCCTAGATGATGTTTCAAATTAGGATGGAGTTTTTTAAAAAATAAAACATCTTATTACATGGAGTATGTCAACACCAACAAAATATAAAATCCTGTGAATCAAACTCTGTGTTTCTAAATGGCTACAAGGGAAGCAGGAGCCCCTACATGCTTTCCAAGCTGGAAGAGGACTTTCACAAAACGACTGGCTCTGTTTCACAGCTTCGGTCAGCTCTTGACATTAGCCGGCTTTCACGTTTGTGCTAATCTAAGCAATTAGCAAGTTTGTACAAAGGAGAAGGCAGGTGGCTGTTGATATACTGAAACATGCCGTGCCAGGCTGATGTCTAGGTGGTGTCAAGAGCACAAGAGCACCAGGAACCACAGAGGCAGCGGTACTTTTGCCAGCAATGGGAATTCACTGCTGGTATTTACCTCAATGCGGCACTGGGTCTCAAACAGCTAATGTGGTGTGCTGTGTGTTGGTTGAAATCAAAGAAATGACAGTAAATGTTAAGGGCCACATGATGAAATGAGACAAATCTGAGGTAAGTTCTCACATTTGCAAATGCACAAACCCCCAAATTAGATACATCACCCCCCACATTTTACAGCACTGAAACACACTGTAACCCTTCGGTGGGTGTGAAGAACTGCGCACTGAGTTATATGTGAACAAATGTCAAGAGCATAAGCACATTATGACACTTTGGTGTTAATGTGCATTTTTCATTCTTAGGTGACACTTGAACGTAAGACAGACTAAACGCTGCTTCTTCTCTTCCTCTGAAGTCATACAACTATTACTGTGTATTATTTTTAGATGCCCTGCCTATGCTTCAGAAACCTACAACCAGTGCAATTTAAGGTAATTATGCACCCCATCAGAGTGGTGGGTAGTGTCTCCATCCCCACAGAGCAGCTGGAGCAACTGAAGCAGAGAGACCGAGCAACCAGCTCAAGGTGACCCAGAAGGCCCAGGGCAGAGCTATGAACAGAAGATGGATGCACAGAATCTCATGCCAGTGTTATGTGAAAGAGAGTCCTGGAATCCACAGCTTATACCACATAGTTCATGTATAGGCATAAATCTGCATATATTTACATATATAAATACACACACACACACACAATATTCAGTACATTAAACCAAAGTGCCGATCTGATCATACTGAATGAAGAGATGGACAACCACACTGAGTGGTTTTCTAAAGCGATTAATTAAAGCTACGTTATTTGAACAGTTAACAAACTGCCCTGCCCCTTTCTCATGCCATTGCCAAGATTTTGTGTGAGCTGCTAAGCATGAGGGTCTCTCAGCATGTCTGGGCTACCCAGAGCACCCTTAACTGGGTGCTGGGAAAAACCCAGCTGGGAAAACACCTTTGCTAACAAATTCTAAATGGCTCCACTGTAGGCGTCAGTGCAATGTCTGTTCACGGTAAGGGACAGCTTGCCTGGGGTGTCACCTTGGAGTTTATTTTTATGACCTGTGAGCTGCAGTGTCTTGGGTAAAAATTGCTTAATGCCACAGAATCCTTCTTGCAGCACCTAAGAATGACCTCTGCTTCTTCTAACAGGCAGAAAGAATAGGGCATGTTCGAAACTTACAGTAAAAGGGCACGGTCAAGGACACGATGCACAAGGAGATGGTGCTCCATGCAGGAAGAAAGGTGTCTTACTCACTGAGCTGGACCCTTTTTTCAGTTACTTCTGTTAATGTCAGAGGGATGTGCATGTGTGTGTCTGGACTTTTTCTGGGTGTACCTCCTGGGCATATACATTTCTATTTACCTATTTGTGAAGATTTGTGAGCTGAGGGAGCAGGACAACTTTATGGCGAGTGACCTCGTTATTTGAGTGTGAACCGGGGCAAAAAACCTTTCTGAAGTAAATGGATTTGAATTAATGCAAATGCAGTGTAAATGAGGACAGACCTCCCAAGTCTTGTCATGGGAGGTCAAGTTTTCCTCTATATATTCTGTATCACTGGAGATAAAAATGGGCACGTTTCAAGCTTTGATACTAAGCCAATTTGCAAGGGAAGGTTTAACACAAACCCCTTTGTTCTCAGCATGGGAAATGAAGCAAATCCAAGCACCTCCACCAGGTAAAGTGAAGGGGGAGGTAGTCTGGCCAGTCTGGTCTTGGGATTTAGTCAAATGTGAAGTGCTGAGTTTGCTCCACTGCAGTGATGATGAAGCTCATTGTCTTGTCGCTTCATCGTTGCCTGCTTTGTTATCTTGTTAAAATGTTATGGTTGTTATTTAGCGAAGAAACCGAGGTGAAAAATTACAGATCCTAACTAGCAGCGCACACAATCCCCTCTCTCCTTTGCTCCTCACCTTCTGTGGTACGACATAGGAGCTGGATGTGATGAAAATGCCCCAAAGACCTTTCCCTCTGACTATAAATGCAGTTTATCCAAATTAGCCGCTAACCTTTTTTCTTCCCTGACCTTTTTTCCCTCCCCTGCCTCCCTCTCACCTCCCTCTGACGAGTCCCACCTCTCTCAAGAGTTCATTATTTTGAACAGCCTGTGCTGACGCAAGCCAGTGGAGGTCAATTAAAGAAAAGATTGAACAGCAAGACATTTCCCAGTGAGGCAACAGCTTGCTCTCCACTGGACAGAGAGTTTAAGTTGTACCGGGACAGGAATTTAATGGGAGAAAAGATTTCAGATTATTGCACAGATTTTAAGAAATAGCCACAACTCATCACTTTGGTCGTTGTTATTACTGCTACAAGATTTTTTAGGTTTGGAGCTAGACCTCTGGGAAAAATTAGATGTTGACAGTGGGGGGATAGGAAGCAAGCAGTAAACAGATGTGGGGAATGGGGAGCATGATGCTTTTTGAGACAAGAGAAGGCAGGAAAAGAAGGGTTTTATTCCTCTTTACAAGTGATTTGTAACGTGTTCTGTTAGTCCAGGCTATGACTCCCTCTCTGTAATGGAAGTCCTCAGGGGGAGTTCAGGCTTGTGTTAATTGCCTTGGTGCCTGGCCAAATTCACCACGATTTAGAGAGGATAAATTCCTGGGGGTCCGGATCTCCTCGTGGAGGGGACCCGCCTCCTACACTTCTCCCAGAGGGCCTCTGCACGTTAATATTCCCCGAATGGGCTTGTGGGCCAAGACCAGCGCTCAGAGAAATCCCCTCCTAATCCGCATGTCCCTCCACTCAAAGCTGCTCAGTGGGCCCCAAGGGGCAGGGAGAGGGAGCTCGAGGTGGCTGGATGTGCAGAACCCATCTGTGGGCATCTCGGGTGACAGGCAAATATTCTTCACCCCTCCTTCCTCGGGCAGAAGGGACACGAGCTACAATGAAACTGTACTAAGCAGCATTTGCCTCCTTTTTGTTCTTTGAATGGTGCCTGTTCCCTATCCCCAGTTAATTTGGAGTTAGATGAGTCTGAGAGGATGAAAAGTGCTTAAAGGAGCAGATCTCTATAGGTCACCCGATTTTTTTAAATTTTTTTTTAGAAATTGCCTGTCCAGATGATGAATTCAACTGGATATTTATTGCCGACTTTAATAAGGCATCTAGACCTAGCGAGGTAATCTTACTTATTACAGCACGTCATGTTACAACTTATCATCATAATACTGTAACAAAATGTCAGTGCTGAAGGAATTTTAAGAAGAGCTTTTTAATGGATGAAGTGGGTTGTTCCCTTGGAGTTGGAATGACGCCACCAAAATAATCGGGGTCAGTAGCAATTTCTAGAGTTCAAGGTCAAAAGCCTTCTCAGCGGCTGCTGCAGAACCCCCTTCCCTTCTCATTACCAACTACCCGTGGTTACAAAGAGGCAATATGTGGCATACTGTCCTTATGTTGAATTTACCCTGGAGGCATGTGTGTGCATTAAACCTCAGTGCAAACAGAGAGGTCTGCTGGGCAAAACACTTGCCGTGCGCAATTAAACTTCTGCTTGATCCGAGGTTTAAAATCCTTTGGTAATAAGACTTCAGTACAAATCGACAGACGGAGCCTGCCACTCTGCTGTAGACACAACGACACATCTGGGACACGCTCATGAAAGGCAGGGCTGGGGAATAACAACAATTTTTGCAGGATTCACTAGGTGGTTGGCATTTCTAGTTGTTATCTATCCACTTGCACACTTTATTCACTTCTTTCCTCTAGTGATTTCTGAGCTTTTATAACAGTATGTTTGGTAGGTGAGATCAAAATTTGCTGTCAGACCAGGCCTGCGGTTCTTCCACTAAAATTACAGTGTGTCACTAGAACAATTTACAACAGTTTAAAAAGATGATCAAAAGCAAACAATGCTAAGGCATGTTGCTACCAACCTCACAAATATGGGGGAGAAAAAACTTTACTAGGGAAGAAGCCAAAAAAGGTTAAAAGGAATGTCACCGGGAACACGGGTATGAAATTAGAGAGCGGACTGCCAGGGGCTCAGACTGATGCTGCTCTCACTGCTGTTCCTACTTAAAAGTGCAACGAAGACAAAGAAAGAAATCTCATAGAAGACTGCTGAGGTTTCAGGGACCAGACACTGCTGCGATGCTACAGCAGCCTGGGCGTTTTAGTTTAGTGAGTAGCTGTGGCCTCTGCCTGCAACAGACAATTCATGTGCTTCCTAGCTTTCCTGTGAAATAGCGGAGGATGGGAACCGTATGGGGATAATGCAGGCTGAGTTAGCAAGCCTCCATTTCTTAGGCAGCAGATTGGATATGGGTAGCTTTTCTTTTTATCTACTACAGCTGTTCATCAAATGGCATGAAGCTTTGGATTGGATTCCTGTACGTGTTTACCTTTCAATGTACAGGGAAATCGAAAGCCTGGTAAAACAGCATTTCTAGCCTTTGTGCAGGGCTTAAGAAGTCCCATGAAACATCTGCAATGCAGTTAGGATCTTTTCTTTCACGCAGCACTACAAAAGGATGTGAGAACATCCCTGCCATTGTTGTCAGGAATTTAAATGTTTTAAAAATAATATTATGGCTCTCTGGGCCACATTCTTAGCTCCTACTCATAACAGCAGTATCACCCTGTTGGTGATGGAGAACTCTGCTGATTTACGTGAGCCGAGAACAAGGAGTGAGATTTTTAACAATGAAAGAAAACAATCCAGCTCTCTGAATGTAACCTTTGCATGTATATTTACAGCCCTTTCCTTGTCATTATTTATACTATGAAAGCTTGTGATCACATAGGTCAAAAAGACAAAGCCACCTAAAAACATACAGGAAGGGGTTGGTGCTGCCTCACAAGCATGTGAGTTTTTTGGGGGCTTTCTCCATCTCTGGAGATAGGAAATATGTCAGTGGTGAAATAAAATTTATCTGCAATAACAGGATGGATTGTTGGCTATGTGTATTGGGGCATCTACACCAGCTGCGAAACTGAACGTGTGTTATCTGAAATGACTGTTCTTCAGTTTTAAGAGTAAATGACTTTCAAATGGGAGGAAAACCAAACCCAAACTGTGCTATTTCATTCGTCCTTCCCTGCCAATACATGATTGCTTTCTGCACTACACACCATTTTGCGAGTGCTTGTCTCTATTTAGTTTAAATGCCTCAAGTGACAATCTTCCTTCCCAGAAAAAGTTTATTTCCCAGGTTTATGCTTTTTTTAGGCGGAATTTTCAACTGCAATCAGCATTGTTTTAACTTCGCTCACTTTGTAATGGCTGCAGAAGCCATTACATTTACAGGGAGCAGTGTTAGACCAATGCTAGGCTCTGTATCCTTCACTGTTCAAAGCTCCTTTGGTTATAAAGACTAGATCTTCTTTTGTCCAGTTTCAAAATGTTACCAGCAATAGCCCACAAAGCAGTTCCCTTCACTGTCTGTGGACTTACACCCTATAAATTAGTAATTTCTTTTAAAGATTTTTTTTAAGACTCGTTTCACACTCTCCTTTTGAAAATGGTGCTCAGGAAAAGGAGAAAGGCAAACAACTTTGCAGTAGGGAGAAAATTACAGTAGTGCCATAATAGGATCAAAGTTGCTTCTCACCTTACGTGTTAATCTTCTCTTTATCTCTCGTTTTTCCTCCTGCTCCTCTTGCTCATTCCGGGCTGTAAAAGATTTACAAGGATCTCAGGCTGTGGACTCATCAGGCATGCACAGTATGCAACAAAATAAGCCTCTCCATCAGTATATTAATGTTTCAGGACCTCTCTGATGCACAGCGTGTCCCTCTGGGGCTGGTGAACTTCCTCGATCCGTAGCTACTGCACTTCTTCACACACTTCATAAAACATCTACAGCCTCCTTCCTTTCCCTGTGTTGGCACCTCTTCATGTGTGTCACTTTCTAGAAGGGCCAGGCAGTGAGCCAGCTCTTCAGAAACTGTTATCTCCCTGCCCACAGGCCTGGTGGCCTCAGGGGGTTCAGCTATGATACGGTTGGATTCTGTGAGGCTGCAAGGTCAATGGTTGGAAAAGAAACACATGGTTTGGTTTTTTTTTTCCATCTACAGAATAATTTCTCTGCAGCTACTCTTTGGAGAGAAGGGGGAAAAAAATTCAGAATAGAGGTGCCAGGCAAAACCTGCAACTTCCCATGACCTGAGCAGAGTAAGGAGAGAGTGTCCTTCTGTCATGAGCCTTCACAGCATCACACTGGAGCGTAAAAGCACGTCTTAGGACAATCCACTTTCAACATTAAGCCAAAAGATGCCATTACGAGTACTTACCAGGGAAAGCCTCAACCATTACCCCTCAAGAGGACAATAACATTTGAGTATACTAACTCTTCTTCAACTTAGGAGCAGGCTGTCATACCTGTCTTTCCATTTTCTTTTAGTGAAAGTCACTAAAAGCCCAGGTTTCTAGGTACTCAGCTCCTCAATCAGTTACGATCCATTTCCACTGCTTTGTTGGTGGCTGAATTGCTCCTTACTCCAATCATGCCCGCGCATAACAGATGAGAGCAAACACAGCTCATCAGCTTTTCCAACAAGTACTCTGTGCCCCTGGTGTGATCCGTTTTCACTCGGATAGGACTAGCTCAGGCAGGAATAACTCTCTGCAGGGGAGATTATGGACCTCAAAGGCCAGTTTGAGATAGGTGGCTTGATTTACATTGTCCAACTTTGGACTGAATTAAACCCAAGGGGGAAATCCCACATTCCTCTCCGCTGATCCTGTGGGAGAAGCAGGCACCCCTGGGAGAGTGGCAGTAAACCAGCTGTAACTGCCAGCTGCAACTTCTCTGGCCAAGAGAGCACAGGTCAGCACTCCCACTAACCAACTGGGACAAGCCAAAAATAATATAAGGAGGTCCTATCCTAATGGAAGTCTGCCCACAGCGGAGGAGACGCAACATTTCAAACCAACGCATTCAAAACTGGGGCTTTCTCCACACAGAAATAAGACCAAAGGTTCAGCGACCATAGAAGTCTCTGAGCAGGTGAGGAGGCCTCGGCTGGAAGCCAGGTTTCTTGCTGCTCAGGACAGTAGAGCTGACAGGTCTATCCCAACTGCTCACTGACTTCAGCAGGACCAGGAAATCTCCACCAAAGTGGACAAAGAGCCAGTCAACGTTACGATGTTTTGCAATACGCTTCTGATCTTTAAATGCCGTTTTAGCAAAAATACTGCTTATGTTTTCAGGAGGAAGGAAACTGATACTGGAGTAAGAAGAACAGAAGACAGCAGGGAGTCACAAATGACTTTTAAAATGATAACTGGAATAACTGCACTGATAAATATATTTTTCCTCTTTCAATGGTTCCTGTGCCCACTGAGCTGGATTCTCTTGTAGCAATTGCTCCTCTAGCAATTTCATTCTTCCCTTTGTGTCTCAAATTTGGAGGAGGTGGTCCTGCAAATGCCTACCTTCATAAACAGAGCCACTAATAAATCCTTGTAAGATTAAGCCAGAGAGACACAGTGCTAAACAGAGCCCATGCAGAGTCAGGGTAGAACTGCAAGCAGCCGAGAATTTTTGTATAGAACTTAGTTAAGGCCATTCATTTTGCACTTGGCATATGATGTCTTTCTTTTCTCCTCACTTCTAAGCCCAGCCACCCACCTCCAAGAGACAGCCAGGCAGGCTGAAGACCTCGGTCAGGTAAAAGCTGGGAATTAGGAATACATTCTCCTCCAAAACCAGAAAGTGACTTTGTTTTAGCTATTTCTTTAAAGTTAATTAAGTCCTCCCAACCATGTGAAGCTACAAAACTGTTGCTTTATTTTATCTTAGGTGTTCAGGAGGTTTTTTTCTTGAGACCTGTGTGCGTGAGGGTGGGTGGGTGTAGGTGCAATTTTCAGGCCTCATTTCTGTGCCAGTGTGAAATGTCCCCCAGTACAGTCTGAGACCCTCAGAGCCTACCTAACCATCATTTTTGTAAGGAATTTATGCAACTGTGAACGTGCCAGGCTGACAACTGAAGTACTTGTATCCATCGGAGAAGTGGCACGGGGGTGGTGCATGAGGGGGACTGAGGCATCCTTCCTCATAAACTTGGCCAGCAAGTATTAACTGCAAAAAGTGTTCTTTAGTCTTCACACTAGCCTTGCATCTCTCCCTACATTGACTTAAGTAAGAGTCAGTGAGTTGGGTATACTTCAGTGAAGGACCCTTCAAGCACCAGTGTCCGTGTTCTTGGTTTCTTTGCTGTGGCTGCTGTAATCTTACTGTTGCTACCAGCAGGTAGTGGAACTTGCGCAATGGATGCTTTGCCCTTGCAATTCAATAAAGCTGAACATCTCATAATTATTGCAGTAGCACAGAGCTAGGAAGTGATCACTTCATGTATAAAGGCTGGATGTCCAACTGCATTTTGCCTCATTTCTTCCCATCAGAATGGGCAATAATGTGGTTACACGTGTAACAGGAACATCGTGGTACCAGACACGACATTTGCATCAAGGAGATTTCAGCTTTAACTGCAGACGAAATCCTATTTACTCTACTCGGGAGCATGCTGGGTTTTCTCTTTTTTTTATTTTTTGCATGTGTGTGTGCTATGAGCTGGGCTTTTGCAAATAGCTTGACCTGCTTATGCAAAGAATTTCCACTCTTCATTATTGTTCCTATGTCTCTTTTTCTCTAGGCTCCATTATATTTGTTATAATTCTTTTTCTCAGAAGTCTAGAGAAAAGACACAAAGTGATGCTGTACAAACCAGCCACTATTTATGTTTACTTGCTTAAGAGTGGAGGATTTCTACACTTTCTTTTTTTTAATTATGTAACTATTTTAATTGTTTGTTCCTTTCCTGCTGTGCTTTACCAAAAGTTGAGATGCCTTGGAAACACCACATTACTTTTTCCTCTAATTATGAAGCCATTTGTCTACCAAGACACACATGTTTTGGGGCAGATCTGTGCTTAGGAACCAAGCTACAAAAAATCCATTTATGAAATACAATATAGTTCTGGGTTCAGGGTAATATTTTCAAATACATCCACATCATTTAAGAGCCTTTATTCAATTCAAAAAGAAACCAATGTGACTCAGGGGATAATTCCTCTGAAATGTAAGACATCTTTCAGGTCACTACGTGACTGCTGCCTTTGGCAGTGTGACCTTTAGGAATCTCTGCAAGGCACCCAGTGTTGGGAGATGCAGCCTCTGCTGATACTGGTTCAAACACTGCTGCCAAAGCAGCTGCCCGAGACCCTCACCTCCCCCCAGCCACCCTTACCAGTGCCAGGGCGGTGTTTACTGGTCACGCACCAGTGCCAGGTGGTGCATGACACATGTCGGGTCATGCTGGTGGCAAGTCCCGGGATGACAGCATGAGCTGCCTAGAGAATTGGCCTCTGCCCTCCTCGCCCAAGCCTGCCATCAGTCACGTTGCAGGTTCCCCTTCCTCCAGCTGTTCTGCTACTCCCCCGTGAGACAGTCACATCTGGATGTGCCACCTATTTCCCCGGTTTCTGCCCCTGACTTTCTCCAGCTGCCAGGTATGGGAGTTAGGAGTAGACGGTAGGAGCACAGCTATCAAAAGGGGGCTGACCCTAAACAAATGGATTTCCTGGCAGCCTTGGGCTCACCCCCGCCGCTCTGCTGTCTGGTCTTTTCTCCTCTTTGCATTGACAGTGGTGTCTCTCTCCTTCTCTTTGTCTGCCACATGTAATAACATGAACAGATGAAAAAGTCCTGCTGAGTGTTAACACTATCATTAACTTGCTAGGAATTTGATTTTGAAGTATTTAATCAATCAATTCTGCTAATATTCAGAGAACTAATCTTCTGCTACTACACTTTTATGGTTCTGTATAATGCAGTTATTTGAACAACAAGAGAAAGTAACTTATGGACCAACCTAAGGAGACACTATGGTATTTTAAGGTACCATTTAGGAATACTTTTTTCTGTAGTATTTTTTTTAAAATTTCCCTGGAATGATGGATTTACTAACTTAAAAAGGGAAGAACTTGTTTCTTTTGTTTTCTGTTTCCAAAGTAACAACAATTAGATAAACAGCTTTTTTTTTTTAATATTCAAACCACTGCAACGTGAGTAAAGAAACTAATTTTTTCCCTGTTCATTCATGGGATTATGAGATTTGTGCTAGACATAGTCCTGCTTCCCTTGAAGCTGGTGGCAACGTATCTACCAACTCAACTCAGATCAGGGTCTCTAAATGGTATTTTGTTCCTTTAAAATACCATTTCACATTTTGAGGATCTACCAGGAAGTTTTTGGCTGATTTAAAGGAGAGTTTCAGGCGAACCTTTCAGGGAAATAATCCTGAGTCACACTGGTTTCTTTTTTAATTGAATAAAGGCTCCACCTAGTCTAGGTTGCTGTGAAGATTTTTAGGAAAACTAAAGAAGCCATACCCTAATGTCTTTACTAACTAATAATGGGATGCTCATCCTGTGTAAGCCGCATAAAGGCTTTTCAGAATGATGCACCCTCTGTTTGGAACAAGGCTTACAAAAGAGATTCAACATCTGGGTTTTTTTCCCCATAGACTGTTCATTCTTGTGAATTTACTGACTCTGATTTCAAAAAATTTTTTCTGCAGCTCTAGATGTTGCTACGGACTTGCATGCTTATTTGCATTTATGATGTACTTCTTTATTATTAAAGATGCAAGTACAGAACAGTTTATGTTTTATTATAAAAATATCCAATATATATCTAAACTAATGCAAACTAGCTGGCTTCAGGTTAAATGTCAGCGGTATCAGGACTTACGTTTCAGAATGTTCCTCTGCTCCAATTCTTCAGCAGTCGGCCTCTGGCTCAGTCGTCTGCGAAAAAAGTCCAAGATCAGTTTTTGGACCATATCACATTCTCCTCAGTTCTCTGTCTTGAAGAGTTATTTTGGGGTGTGAAAGGCAGAGCAGAAAGCACTGACACTGCTCCATTATGTACTTGGTACACCCAGACCATGCGTGACACAGACCATGCTTCGCTTTCGCAGTTTCCTCTGTTTTCAACTCACGAAAGACAAAATACGTTATGTCATCTTAGGCATGACTCTCCCACCCCTACCCCAGGCAGAGCTGCTGAAAGCTAAGCTACACAGATGTCTCCACTTAATTTCCTTCCTCCCATGCCTGCTTCCTGACTCGTGCAAGTATTTCTATCTAAGACCCGGCTAACCCTCTCGCTGCCCTCTCGCCAGCCTCCTGACTGTGCCCCGTTTGTTCAGACAGTGTTTGAGCACACAGACAGTCCACAGCAAAAACAAGGGATGGTTTGGCAGCGCTGAGGGCAGAACAATAGCAGCCCTCCTCCTCCGCACCCTCGCTTCCCTCCTCCTCTCGTGGCTTTTATTAAGTCTTACATTGAAGGATCGCGTGACTTGCTAGTCAACCTGTACGTAATAGGGTCACAACAAACGCAATCTAATTAAAAATGGGGACCCTGAGCATGGAAATGCTCCGACTATTCAGAATACAAAGCAAGGGTGAGAAGCACAAAGGGGTCTTTGGAAAACAAAGTAAACCAGGGAGATGACATCAGAAGTCAACACTGTTGGGCCTCCTCATACTCTCCTCTGAGTCAATGGGAGTTTTGTCAACAATGCCCGTGACAGGACACAGCCTCTTCCTTCAGATGTGGTCATTCAGAGATGTTCCCAACTTGGGGGCCCCAGTCTCTGCCAGTTGGCTCATCAGTTCCCATGTGAGATATTTGGTGCTGATAAGAAATATGATATGAATGTGGCTGCATGGCTTCATCTTCTGTGATGAATGCTTCCCCTGACCCGGGGCACATAAGCTCGCTGAAACGGGGCTGTCTCTGCATGGCTGGATGAGGGATGTCTGACAATGGCTCCTCACAACACAGAGATACACACACATCCCCAGCTTTCTCCAGAGCCAGGAGCTCACCCATGCGCCAGTTCAATACCCCTGCCCCTCACATCGTGCATGGTGCACAGAGCTGAAGTGCACTGGGTAGGTAGGGGTCTATCCCCTACACTAGCTGTATGAAGCCAGAAGCACTACAGGCATCTGACTTCATATAGCCTGAAGATTTCCACAAGCAGAGGTGATACCAGCTGTACGTCCTTTGGGGCCACTTCACACCATGAAAACAAAACAGAGGAACGTGGCCCTATTCCAGTGGAGAATTTGGAGTCATTAGCTTTGTCTCTTTCCCACGGCAGATTGAATATTTACCTCATTGGAAGAAGTGTTGAAAGGGACAGATACTCATCCTTAATTCAGAAGTAAAGTACTTGGAAGACAGAAAGTGCTATTCTCGTGCTTGCTATTACCAACTTTAAGATACAGTAGCTGTTACTAATGGGAGACTTCACCTATGAAGCAATTAAAACTACTTTATTTCTAGCAGTGCCTGAGAATCAAAGAGAAAAAGTTGCCACTCTTAGCCCCACCATGTATGTCTGCAGGAACTGAGTTTTACAATGTTTTTAATTCACCACACCGTGATGCTTTTCAAAAGGATGCATCAGAGGGATGTTAAGGATGGACTCCTGCCATCCAGTGTGCAGCTGCTTCTACAGAAACAAACATCACACAACAAGGAGAAATTAGTCTGAAGAGAATGCTACTGAAAAGGTCCCCCCCTTTCCAAGAAAACATGGATTAAAGGACTTGGCTAACAGTTCTGTCAAGAACAGTGCACACTGGACCGTTTCTAACAAAAGGCAAAAGTTTTATCTATCTACATAGGTGGTTTACAAAAAGGATCAAGTCTTCCATATGTTTACTGGGGTACCTGCCATGAAGTAGATGCATTTAAACAAAGCTTCCGCTTCACTGTGTCATTGCTTCCACACAAGAGGACAGAGATTTCCTCCAAGTATGCCCTTGGTATTATATGCACCCTCTACTCCTGTGCTGCTCAGAGACCTATGGACTGTGGGATTCTTCCCCATGCAGCCTGGTAGGGCCCCTAGTGAAAGCCAGCCAAGAATACCTGTATTCCCCATCGAGAGTCAAATTATTTTATGGATCCCATTATCCATGCTTTTCAGGTTTCAGAGTGCTCCTGCCTAAATGACGACCGCCATTTTCAAGTGACGCACTTACATGGCAGAAAAAGCCATAACACCTTTGATAGATTCAGTCTGGAGATCTGAGGTTATCTGCATTCATGGGTTGTTGATCGCTTCTGGACTCTTACAAACCCAAAGATTTTTAATAGCAAGACTGGCTGTAGGAAAAGATAAGGTACCCTTGTAGTGGAACAAAATCATGACTAGTCCTTACAATGCAAACAGTGAAGCACAGCTGGAGGATGAAGAAGGTAACAAACAAAAGCTGTGGAGGTTCTTGGCCTCCGGTACCGGTGTCTGCTTTCATGTCCATGAACTGCTGTTACATCCCCATTTCTATCATCCTTTTGGACTGACTGAACCTGCTCCTGCTCCCTCGTTTTGTGTCCCTCCTTGATGAGCTCCTCAAACAAACCCAGCTCCTTCCCTTCCCCAGCCTTTCCCTTCCGAACTCTCACAATTATCTATTTTTCTTGGTGTCCTGCTCTTTTTATTTCCTTTCTTCTCTTGCTGTTAGTGACTTCTGCCCCCAAACTATCTTTGGGCTTTACAAACAACTCCACCAGCTCCTCAGAACAGCATCAATTTAGTTCTTTTTTCTTGCCTCTTAACTTCTAGGTTTGCCAGATGTTGAACAGCTGTTAACGTTACCATCTTTGAAAATCTTGATGCTAGTTACAGATCCTGTAAATCAAGAAATATAAGCAGCTATTGTTTTTTTACCATGGCTGCAAAGATACAGTTTTTTTCCCCACCAAATTTCAGTGTACTATCTCCAGTGTGCCACTCTGATCTTGGCAAAACACCAGGTGTGACACCTCCCCTCTTCTACCTTCCCTCCTGTGCTGCCCAGAATAAAAAAAACATTAATGAAGCCCACCTAGCTTGCAGAGGTTGATTTCAGTGGTTTGATTGCTGGATTGCTGCTGTGCCTTATTTCATTTAACATCACAGGGGCTGCATGAGGCTGTCAAGAGGCCAGAGGTCAGGAAACAAATGTCTCATTAACAGCACAGTCAGAATAAACAGGAGAAAATGGAGGTGAGGAAGGAGCCTGGTGCAACAGCAAAGAACAAATCTGCTTGTGAAAACTGTAAGAACTGAGTGGGACGTGCGATGCTGCTCTTGACCAGAAAGGTTACTCTGGCTGTTTCATGGAGCTGTACGAACATAGGTGTCTAACCCAGGAAAAGGCAAGACAGGTCTTAAAAAGTAATAACCTTTAACAGCACTTTCTGTATCTACAATCTCTTGTGTGAACATGCTTCACCTTCACTGTGCCATTCATGCAGCTTTGCAATATGCTTTAGGCATTCAAGGGGATAGGAAAGTTTGTTTTTTGTAATTTGTGCTTTGCGATGTTTTGCCTGGTTTATACTTCACATGGTTTTGCGGTTAATAGCTATTTTGCAAATACACTGACAAAGGTTTTACTACAAAGAAAACCTTCCTAAGATTTATGGTGAACCAATTTTCTGAATTAATCCCTTGCATGATCAAAATGCACCATACTCCTTGTGCTAGAACTATACAAAGAGCTGCTCAGCTCTTGTAAGGGCATTATGTGGTGGGGTTTTTTTTGTTGTTGTTGTTTTGTTGAATTCACTCTGGGCTGGGCTTGGCATGTCATGGTGTATGAGTAGGAGTTTGGGGCAGGAGGGACAACCATGAAAAATCAATTGCTGTAGACCTAAAATACTGGCTGGTAGCGGTGTAATCTCTTCAGGGAACCTGAGGAAAGAGAGGCAGCATTTTCACTGATGGATGCTACTGTTTGGAGCCTGCCCAGCAAACTGAAAACTCAGGATGGGAAGTTTCTGCTCCATGAGGCAGTGTCCTGCAGGAGCAATAAAAGGAAAAACTGGCTGTACATCTCCCTAGGCAATACAAAACACTTAAATGAAGAGGCCACACAGTGATGCTTGCCCTGCTCTAGAGTGTGGCCATACCCAGAGGGCTCTCAGGACAGTGGCCAACTAGTTGTGGGGCTGAGGGTCAGATTCTTGCAGCCCCTTTGTCTGGTAGCACTTTGAAGCATGACACTCCTGGCTGCCTTGGCTGTCCCCTACTATGAGTCATGGGTGCTCTCTCCTTAGTCTCTTGTTTTGTTGTGGGTGAGCTCTGAGAAAGAGCTGGTTAATGCCATCCATCTCGTTGTTGTGTGAACAGGACAGTGCTGGATATGTTTTCTGGGTATCAGGAATTCATCTTTGCCTCTGCCTAGAGAGCAAGAAAATCTAAGAGCTTAGTATGGGGTCATCTGTAAGTATAATGGCTGGATATAGCACAGGGCTTGCTGGAAAAAGATGCCCCGTATACTTGCCAGCCTTGTTAACTCTGAGCGTCTGCAGATAGGAGAGGCAGAACCCAGCAGCTCACTAGTGCCTGAATGGTGACATCTGGTGTGCGTGACCCAAGAGCAGGACTGATGGGCAAACAAGTCACGGGTGGTCAGAACAGTGCACGCAGCAGTATGGTGAGGTGTCCAGAATGTCACCAAACGGACCCCAGCCACGCATAGGTCACCCCGATGTAAAATAACTTCTGAGCACAGTAGAGCATAAACTTTGGAGCAACTCCTGAATTTATTCTGTAGATGCAAATCTTTTTACTCACTTGCAACTGGGTTCATACCACCCTAAAGACTACTCTAAGAGAGGAGTAAATCTGAGCTGGGCACATGAGAAGCCAGCTGCTACAAAGCACTACTTGTCACATTGCTCTTTAGTTGGCATAAATGAGCACAACCGAAGCCAGTAGAACTGCGCTGATTTATATCAGCTATATAATTCAACATGAGGAAAATTCAATGGGAGTAAAGAGTCTTACTGTTGCTTAATTTAGCTTGCTTTTCCCAATAATTATGCTGATAGCAAAGCAATATTGATGAAGTATAGGCTACCAGGGGCTCTTTGCACTCCCATGCCCAGCACAGAAAACTGGAAGAGAAAAACGGAGAAGAAAATCTTGTGTTTGCTTCTGCCAGTTAACCGTTAGCAGAGGGCAGGAAGGAACTGCCTCCTTTCCTTGTGTCACTGCACAATGAGAAAAAATAATTGTAAGCTTGGAGATTCACTTTCTCTGAAGTATCAGCCCAGATATTGCCAGCCAGACTTTAGAGTCTACAGAGAACTATCTTTCACCTAACGGGATTTATAAAATGGGATTAAATACAGTTTTATCAACGAGTGAATAAACTGAAGGCATATTAAGTATAAAATCCCTACCCAAAGAAGCAAATTCAAGGGTTTTACACCATTAAAACTCCTGTACTAGACTCCATTAAGATGTCGGCTAATTTGTAGGATACATTATCTCTTCCTTTAAGCTCTCTTTCCTGTGTGACAAGTCTCCTGGTATCAGTCATGATAATACGCCTTATAACTCCTTTTCCTGAGAAATTAAGGCAATAAAACCATAAGGAGTGCTTGCCACGATTCAGTTACCATGTAATGACTGCTCTCCACTTCCCTGTTGATTTTAAACATTCAGCTCCTGGGAGATGGTGGTGCTTCTGCAGCTATAAAGAAGCCTGTGGCAATGACTAGAGCAGACCAAAGCAGGCGGAGACCCCTGTTTGTCCCTGGGAAAATGGGTGAAGCACCACTGAGACAGAGTTTAGATGAGAACTAGTTAGACAGTTTTGGTAGGAAGAGCTTGCTTTTGCTGAAAATTTAAAAACTGGTAAATATCAGTTGAAGATCTAAGCATGCCTCAGCATCCCAGTTTGTTCGCCAGACTGGACCGCCTAGTCCAGGACAGTCCAGGACTGCAACAGTCCCGTGTCCTGGAGGAGAGAGGCTCAGCAGTTCTTCCTATTGCACCGCAAGAAATACAGAGCAGTCTGGCACATGAACCAACCAAATAACAGTTCCCGTAACACCTCTGCAGTTACGTACCCAGCTGGGCTCTGCAGGAAAATCAGATTTTCAACTAAAATTATTCAGATTTTAATTTAGGCTTTAAGCAGTCTTTTACTACCCCCCAAAATTATGCTTATCCCAGACTTGGTTTTGTGTTGAGAAACAGCTTCAATATAAACTTTAAAGCTCCGCCTAGTCTAGATTGCGGTGAAGATTTTCAGAAAAACTAATCAGCAAATTTTCTGCTTGCTCAAGCATCTGCGGAGAGTCAAAAATATAACCAAGCTGGCCCTTTGTTTAAAACTCTAAACCTGACCAATTTGTTTTATCATTCTTTAGCCTATGTGAATCCATTCTTGACTCATAGCTCAAATAATGCAGTCTTTTCTATTTCAGCTGACTGAGGGATTGATGCATTATGATTTTGCTTTACTCTTGGGAAAGTTACAAGCTCCCCAAGAAAGAACAGGCTGCCCAGATTAGGTCTCCTGGGAAAGGAGAATCATATTCACAATGTAGATTTCAACAAGCCTTTACGTCTGCATAAAGTTAAAATCTTGCCTATCATATACAGAACACATTTCTTTAAAATACCCAAATAAAGCAGAATCATCTTGGACCATGAACTCTGTATTTTATTAAAATAAATAAAGGAATGACTAGATAGTCCTATGACTCTGAGTAGAAACAGTGTGAACAATGACATACCCAAGTCATCAATCTTTCATTATACCACAGCATCACAATGCAGACACCTGCATTTTCCCAAGGAATTACTTATTCTTTTTTAAAGATAAAGCTAAGTAGTGCCAGACAAACAAATTCAGACTTCGGCTCCCTTTTCAATAACACTAACTGCAAAATGCCTACTGATATGTGGAACATTGCAAGATCACGCAAGCTCATGTCTCCCACCTCAAGCTCTAAAGTGGAGCCTCCTCTGTTTCATGACTGCACTGTTTCATTAACATCAAACCTTTTAGCCAAATGCTGGCTGTTCACATAAAATACGATCGTGCAAATTTAAATGATCTAAAAAAAAGGGCATGGCAGAATTAAGAGAGTTACACCACGTGAGCTTTGCAGCATTAATTCTCAAATCTCTTATCCCTAATCCCAAGAACAAAACACCCAACAACTGCAGTAGGAAACAAAGAACAATCTTTTTTAGAGGAGGGAATTTACTATGTATCTAATTCAAGAATATATTTTTGGAACAATAAAAATGGGATAATTTTGAGTACTAGAAATCCAGAGGGAAAAATGTACTAAATGCTGGTTGAAAATCTAAAGCATGCCAGAAAAAAACAGATGGATGTTAGGACCCACTGTAATAAAGAAAAAAATGTTCTAAAATGTTAGTGATTGTCCTTCTGTTGTCTGTACAGCATCGTGAGAAGACACTTGCTTCTCCAAAGGTAATAATATTGAACTAAAAGCTGATTTTACAAAGCTAAAGCATAATTCACAGTTCAAGGTCAATCCATGAATGACTTGAACAAAATGGCACTACGAAAATCAATCTGAGTTGAACAGATAAGCTTGCTGTCTATAGGCATTACTGTGTCTGGTTTGGTTTAAAATCTCTTCTCTCTATAGTAATGTGGTTTTGTGTCTGTGAACAAACACACTTACAGCAATGAGTCTTTAAAGACGCATTTTTGAAGGAAAGATGTAGATGCTAAACCTTAGAAATACTATTTGCCTTACTCCTCATAGTGAGTTACTTCTTTCTGGTTAAATACAATATTCTTTTCCTCCAAACTCTAGTCTTTGGAGGCTTCTCCTGACATCTTCTGCACTTACTCAGTTTTGAGGTGTAACCTTATATTTGGAAGATCTATAGGAGACCAGATTACCATTAATATATTTGCAAAGGTGTCCCCAGTCTTCTGCTGCTGAAGGGCTTCCTAGACTATCCTATGGACCATTCTGCCAAACAACAGACCTGAGGCAGGGGCCCAGACTGCTTCAGCTCTCTGTCACCCAACCAAGCCAGTTGTGACTGGAGTTGTGACACAGTCTCCCAGTGTTTTTAGCAACGTGGATTAAATGAATTTCGGGTATCCTTCTAGTCCCCAGCACATGGCTGCTTCTTACCATAAAGTTACACTCTTAAAAGCAGAGCCATCTCCAAGCAAGAGCCCCCTTCCCTCTTGACATGTCCCCCTGCCCCAGCTTCTGGTGCTTAGGGAAGCTCGCATGGTTGAGCATGGCTTGATACAGGAATAAAGCAGTAATTCCTGTGCATGTGTGGTGGCCTTGGGATGGAGAGAGGACGCAACACTTCAGGCGTGAAGAAGGTCTGCGGGTCCAGGGAAGAAACCACGGAGGAAGGTTGAGGGATGACTATAAGAGCACAACTCCTCCCCAAACCTCCTACAACCCTCTAAAACCCCACTGGTCTTTCCCAGCGTCCCTCTCCTCTAAGGAACCTGTTCTGAGAAATCTGCTGCCACAAACTTAAAATTTGCCTATGCTGCTGGCTATGAGGAAGGGTTAAGGGCTGAAGCACATAATGGAGGAACCACCTCCCCTATATTTAGCTAGCGTGAAGATCAGACCTCCTGATGGGCCTCTGTGGACCACACTGACTACATGGTGATTATATAAGGACCATAGTGACTGTATGTACACAGCCTGTGCATTAGCAGGTATCTTGCACTTATAACACTGTCAGTATGCAATTTGTCTAATTAAAAAAGCAACAGCACCCTATCTTCTTATTCATATATGCACTAACACAACTGTAATCCCAAAATATCAAGCCAGGGGCATTTAAAACACGTGAACAAACAAACCAATTTTGGTTAGCAGTCCAAATAATCTGTGACCATCATGGCAAATCTCAATCCAAAATGCAAAAAAGCTGTTGGTTTTAATGAAGGAAACTTGGGCGGGGAGCTACACCAGCTTGCCGACAGCAAGCTCAACACTTATATGGCCAACTTGAAAAGTCTCCTCTGTTACTGCAGCAGCTACAGACCACTCAAAGAAAGGAGAGAGAGGAATTATGTGTATCCCCTGACCGTGTTATAGACCGTTTTACCAGTGCCAGCATGAAGAAAAGCAAAGGAACATTACGGCAGAAATCAAATTCATCTCCAAACAGGCACTTTATTGGTAATGTCAAAAAAGCGCAAGTTATCCACTTTCTGAGAAATGAATCAAAAGCTAAAATACTCAGTGACTCGGAACAGCCACAATACAGGAATTCCAAATAAATGCTTTTATAACAGAAGTTGGCAGTGTTAGCAATTCAAAACCACTATAATTCAGTTTCTAGGAGAAAAGATGCATAGGAAATAGCATGGTGACAACACTTTGTCTTGTTACTGAAGTGAAAAATTCCTGGAAATGAACAAATTTGAGAGCTTTAAGAGTGATTAACTATTTTAAGCCAGAGGGATTTCAGCCCCCAGATTGCACGAAAGGCAGGTGATAAATAGTAGTGACTTACTGTAAAGGACTGTTGCCTACAATGTTCACTTGAAGATTAAGAATTAGGGCTGGGTGAAACAGTAACATTGCTGAAAAATTGAGTGCCAGCAGGTCAGAAACTATCTGCAAGGTGAGGTCAAACTTAGTGAGTAGTTTCAGCTGAGAAAACAATTCACTAGACATACTTTTCTTAAATAAAAAATTAAAAAAATTAAAAAAGCACTAAAAAATGCATTGGACAAAATATTTGATTCTGACCTGAAATGCTAGTTTTCAGTTTGTAATAAAAAATTAATGCCTCAATTTGCTATTTTTATACCATTTTCCCTACCCCACTTGTTCATTATTTTGTTCCATTTGAGTACCAAATGCAAAAAATCCCTTATTCGGCCAACTCCAGTAGACACAAGTCTTCTTGCAGTAACTGCTACGGTAATTACAAGCACAAATGTACTGAAGCAGGTTATAAGGAGAGCTCTCCCCAGTAGCTGCGTTGCCAGCTGCAGTGCAGATGTCTGGGTCATTCCTAGCCCTTTCATGGCCACATCTGGATCTGTGATACCTGCTGATCAGACTGGGCCTTTGCATATGTTTTACAACGTTGATTCTTTTGTATCTGCATCACTGTTTGCGAATTCATTTCTTACCTTTCTAGAGAATATCATGTTTCACCACCCTAACCAGAGATTTGTCCATTGTATAAATTCCCACCTGGTTCAAGAACACAACTTGTCCCCTTCCAGCTGGTGTGTATTTAACACCTTCGCTGCCAGAGCCTACTTCTGCCTCTATGCATTAGCAAAGTCCAGAAATATTTTTTTTTTTTAAATTGTAGCATCTCATGGAACATCAGCGAAAAGATGCTGCACCAGAGATGGAAAATACCAAGAATGTCTAGTTTAAAAAAAAGAGAAGAAATTATTCATGTGGTTAAAATAAATAACCCCACCCCCCCAGAATGCCTTAGGAAACTGAACAGTTGTTACTTTGACAAGATATTAGACATGATTTGCTCATAGTTATATCATCACCTTTAGGTTTAAATCTAGTGGCCTAAAAGCATGACAAGATATTTTTTACTCGAGAGAATTCTGGTCCCATCTGCATTTTCTTCTCTTAAAGTTACTGAGATGCATATAATTACCCAGAGGCTAAATTTGGACCATAAAGTGATAATCTTTTTTTGTTGTTGTTGCTTTGTAAGTATTTCCACAGCAAAACAAAAGGAATGCTACAAAGAGGCTTATTACTTCAAATAAGGAATTAGCAGCAGGAATCAATAATCTCCAAAGCAACAAAGATCCTATTTCCAGGCAAATACTCTTAACTTCAAAATAAACAAAAAAACCCCTCATGAAACAAAACACTTCCAGAGGGACATTCAAACCCTATGTGCTATGCTGAACAGGCTGCAGCCTTTCTCTTTGTCTTCTGCATAGTGTGACATCAGCTTTTTACATTTTCTCCCAACGTTTTGAGGGCTCAGTTCAACTCCTACTGAAGTTTCTCCACTCTGAGTTTTCTGACTAACATCAGGTGCCTTTACTCTTGCCTGCACATTCCCCAGCTCCCCCTGACACTTTATCAATGTAAGAACCTGCTTCATTACCACAATCTAGCTGCTGGGGGGAGACCACTATTCTTTTCATTATTTTTTTTTTTCTTAATTAGAGCTGATGTTGAACTACAGAGGGGGGGGGAATGCCCAACAACATCTTCCATCTTCCTTATATAAAATGGGAGAGACACCTGTTCCTGGCCCACCTGACCTGAAGAGTCATTTCTGCTTTACACTTCAGACACTTTACTTCTTAAGCCCCATTGGGACAGCGTTGTAGATGTCTTCACTGTGACATTTCAAACAAGGGTGCTATTAACCCCTCCATTTTTGCAATTGTTTGTCCTCTAAAGAAAGACTGCCTTAAACTGGTGATTGTTTTTTGGGCTCCTTACCGGTGTGAATAGTTTATGTAGCTGGCATTCAGGCAGAGAGGCTGAAGAAAGTTAGTATTTAAAACATTTTGTATGCAAGATGAGCAAACTATGTTTGTTCATGGCTGCTGACATGGATTTCCCTGCAGGGCACACTCAGATGCCAGGACTGAAATACCTCTGTCCTGGGCTTTCAGTGGCTTTTCACCGGTTTTGTGGCATCCACTTGTTTTCTGCATATCCAGCTGAAGTGAAGGCAAAGAGAGGGGTCTTGGAGAGAGGTGGCAAAGGGAATCACCACAGTCACCCTGACAAAAATCCCTTCTGAACGTGTATTGATGATACACAAAGTGTTCGCAAAACTGGAAACTGCACCTACTGCTATGAGAGGCTGCAGACCGATACTAAAACATGCTGGCTAGGACGGCCTGGGCAAAGACATACAGTGCCTGCTTCCTAGTTCTGCTCAACTTCATTAGTAGCTTAAAATGTGCAAATTCTCATGCATCAGCATTGAGCTGAAGTAAAACAACACGCTCCCTCAGCCCCTCCTTCCAGCCCCAACTTGCCACAGCCATGTGGACTCGTGTTTTGCTTTACAAGCGCACTGAATTTACATCTGTACCTTATAGTTTACTGGGTGTTAAGCCCACTCTCATGACTGGAGATTACCTCGTGCTAATAACACTAATAACTTGACGGCAGTGGTGCTCTGCTGAGCCCAGCTAATGAACACCAGCTGCTAAGGAACAGGGGGAAAAAACTGTCTCACAGCTACTACACTCTGTCAGCTTTTCAAACTCCTATGAGCAGTGTTTCTGGCAAAATGTGCATCAAATACATGCTTCCATCCTATTTCTTGCTAGAGTCATTAGAACGTTGCCGTACTCTGCACTACTGGAGTTCATTGCTGTTGCACTGATACCAGACAGCACCACTGCAGGCTGTCTGGGACATTTCTGAGAGCAGCAGGCTCCCAATTCCCCAAATTGAGAAAGAATAATAAATTGCTGTTTGTCGTCTCTGGATCCACCCAGAGACAGAAAGTTTTGAAGGCAGATCTTAAGGTTCTGCTTTGGATAGCTAGGAAAGGAGAAAAGAGCTCCACAAGGGTGCAAGGAATTTGAAAAACTCTTGAAAGCCAAACTGGGACTCTTTTTTTTTTTTCCTAAGGCAGAGGTGGACTGAGGGGGTGGGGAGGTACAGGGCTGAGAGAAATGCTTGTTGAGGAAGTGCGGCATCTGGAGTCGATTTCCGTGTGAGTGCAGCCTGCCTGTGAGATGTTCTTGTTTAGAAACTGAGTCCTGGTAATTTTTTCCATGGAGCGGTGCACGAGGAGTTTGGTCTCAAGGGCTAACCCCATATTCTCTTGGAACTGAAGTGAGCTAGAGACTTTTATGGTCTACATGTCATAGACAGGCATTTGTCAGAGCTTGTGACCTGGCTAAATTGTCTGTGCCGGCACAGCCATTGTGCAATAACCCAAAGCAGGAGAAATTCATCAAGCATTGCATCAGAATAGCTTCATGAGACACATTCGCAGTAAACTTAGACCGGGGGGAGTGAAGGAACTTAGGATTTGGGAAAGTCTGAGACAACTTGGCCACTCTGCAGTGCCAAAGGCACACAAAAAATCAGCCAACAACGTCGTGTTCTTCAAAAGGCAAAGATGTTTCTAACAAAGACTTTGTCAGCTCTTTTCATGCCCTGTGCTATCACAGACTGGTAGAGGTTGGCAGGGACCTCTGGAGGGCATCTGGTCCAAACCCTCCTGCTCAAGCAGGGCCACCTACAGCCAGGACCGTGTCCAAATGGCTTTTCAGTATCTTCAGGGAGGGAGACTTCACAACCTCCCTGCACAACCTGTGCCAGTGCTTGGACACCCCCAGTGAAAAAAATGTTTCCTGTGGTTCAGACAGCACCTCCTGTGTTTCAGTTTGTGTCCGTTGCCTCTGCTCCTGCCACTGGGCACCACTGAGAAAAGCCTCGTCCCCCTTGCACCCTCCCTTCAGGTATTTATACACATTGATAAGATCCCCCCTCAGCCTTTTCTTCTTCAGGCTGAACAGTCCCAGCTCTCTCAGCCTCTCGTCATAAGAGAGATGCTCCAGTCCCTTAGTCATCTTTGTGGCCCTTCATTGGACTCTCTACCATATGCCCATAACTCTCTCGTATGGAGGAGCCCAGAACTGGACCACAGTACTCCAGGTGTGGCCTCACCAGTGCTGAGCAGAGGGGAAGGATCACCTCCCTTGACCTGCTGGCAATACTTTTTCTAATGCAGCCCAGGATACCATTAGCCCTTTTTTTCCTGCCAGGGCATGTTGCTGAGTCTTGTCCAACTTGGTGTCCATCAAGACCCTCAGATCCTTTTCTGCCAAGCTGCTCATCAGCTGATTGGCCCCCAGCATATACTGGTGCATGGGGTTGCTCCTCTCCAGGTGCAGGACTTGGCATTTGCCTTTTTTGAACTTCATGAGATTCCTGTCAGCCCATTTCTCCAGCTTGTCAAGTCCCTCTGGATGGCAGCATGACCCTCTGGTGCAATAGCCNTTGTCAAGTCCCTCTGGATGGCAGCATGACCCTCTGGTGCAATAGCCACTCCTCCCAGTCTTGGGTCATCAGCAAGTTTGCTGAGGGTACACTCTGCCCATCATGCATATCATTAATGAATGATGTTAAAGAGGACTGGACCCAGTATTGACCCCCGGCGGTATGCTGCTAATTACTGGCCTCCAACGAGACTTTGTGTCACTGATCACCAGCCTCTGGGGCTGGCTATTCAGACAGATTTCAATCCATCTGCCCATCCAGCCCATACTTCAACAACTTCACTGTGAGGATCTTATGGGAGACAATGTTGAAAGCCTTACTGAAGCCTACATAGACACTATCTACTGCTCCTTCCTTGTCTACCAGGCCAGTCATTTCATTGTAGAAGTTCATCATGCTGATCAAGCATCACTTCCCCTTGTGAATCCATGTTGACTACTCTTGATGACTTTCTTGTCCTTTACGTGCCTGGATATGGTTTCCAGGATTAGCTGCTCCATCACCTTCCCAGTGATCAAGGTGAGGCCGACCGGCCTATAATTCCCTGAACCCTCCTTCTTGAATATAGGAGTGACATTTGCTTTCCTCCAGTCTTTGAGCACTTCTCCCAGTTGTCAGGATTGATCAAAGAAACATTAAAGAAAATAAAGATGGCACCAAATCTTCAGTACTGCTGGGTCAAATTCACCCTTTCAGATGTACTTTTATGCCGAATAGTGAGGCAGCGTTGTTCTCTCTTGAAGATTTTAACACGTGCCCTAATTGTTAAAACATGACGTGTCTAGTGACAAGTGCACAGAACTGAGAGAAAGGCAAGGTACTGTGATGGGCAGGTGGGAGAATCAAATCCGAGGCAGTCAAGTGCGCAATGATCAGGGAGGATGCTGAGACAAGTGAGCTGTGATGCCTAGTACACCCCCACTGATGCCTTGCATTTCCCATTCACTGTCTTTGTATCTGCTCCAAAATCCTTCAGACTGAGGACAAGTGCTGTACAGTATCTTAAACCGGGGTGGGGTGGAGGGGGGGTACTAGCACTACTGAAATACAAGGAGAAACAAGACAGAATAAAAACTCTGAAGAGAAAAGTAAGTCAAGACAAAGGGAAATAAAAGTACCTCACAAAAATATGTCACACATGATAGGTTTCAGAGGCAAAAATTGTATCTTTTCACTGCTGCAGACCCTTTTTTTACCTGTCATGTTACATTAGAAAATATGATGGAGCCCTTAACTCGCTGAAATTAAACAGCATAGTGCAAAATGCTGGCAGCTCTTCTAACTGCAGTTGAGTATTGGATTTTCTTTGCTACTCTGAGGGGGAAGATTAAATGGATGGTGGAGTACCACATAGCTCTATGATCCCTGCAATTGCCCAGGTCTCTCTGTCTCAGCATATATGTCTGCCCAAACAAGGGAAGTTAACGGTTCTGACCCAACCTGAGGGTGAAGGACACCAGGCATTTACACTCAGTTGTTAACTGGGAAAAGGGAAGGAGTCTCTGGGGATGTTCTGGCCCTGGGACATCAGCCACTCCTTCTCCTGAAAGGAGCACAGGGAGATTTTGGGATCAGCTGGAGAATGCCGTAATGGGGAGATTCAAGAAGGCACCAAACTCCCATCAGGGAAGTTGCTCCCCACTGAGACTCAGGTACAGCCGCAGTGTGTCCATAAAGCTGACTCCAAATAAACTGATTCCCATCAGAGGGGCTGCCTGCTCTCTTTCTTTTACAACTGAAAACTGTAGGTTGTGGCAGGGAAGTCCTTGTACTGGGACAGAGAGTGCTCTAGGAAAGCCAGGGACCACAGTTTGGGTGCTCCGACATCCCAGCACAGCCAAAGAGGCCAAAGGAGCTCATTGTTCATGCTGCTCGCAGGCTTAGCTGGAGGTAAGCCAGCTGATGGGACCATGAAAAGACCTTCATGGCAGATGGCCAGGGACCTTTCCCTGTAGCTTCTGTCAGGGCCTCCAGAGGATAGCATTTACTTCCAGTTTGCATCTCCCCGCGCACTCCCCTGGGGGGCCTGGGTGCAAGCTATCTGCCATCCCACCGGGTGACTGAGGTCCCCGTGCATGTTCAGGAGAAGGGGCCCTGGTCCAGGCAGTGTTCCTGTTCCCCACTAAAGGAGTGGGCTGGTGCCTTTGCAGCCCCTGCTGTTTGAGATCAGGGTCTCCTGCTTGCAATGCTAGCTTTTAAATCAAAGCCAGTTGATTGCAGGGAGGCAGGAAGACTGTTTTCTGTCTTGATTACTGCAACAAAGGAAGTCGTGAAGACTTTTCTCGCATGCTGAAAACCTCAGATATTATGCAGGATAAATAGTCCAGCCTGACGTTATAGATGCTTGCTCATTTAGCAAATACAATATATTGAATTCTTATTTTATTAATTACTTATTAACCATTCCTGTTGCTGCCTCCTGAATTCAGGGATGTCAGTGAAGAACCAGGTTACTGAATCTACCTCGGTGCTAACGTGCTTTCCCTGTAGTTTGCTGGCTTGAAAATTATTTATCATCAGAAAGGCAAGCAATGAATATTACAGGCTGCATGCTTAGAGACATGTTGATGTGGTCTACTGCACATGAGAACACTTCCTCTTCACTAATGTTATTAACATAAATGGCAATTTCACATGGTCAGGTCTGAGGCTAAGGACTTAGTTTAATCCCCACATATGGCCTGTGCAGTGCTTATGAATCCCAGTGCACTGAAATATGAGCATAATTCTCGTCTGCGCTTGCCTCTAAAAGACCAGGTGTAACTCTTCTGTACGTGTGCAAAAAAAGTCCCTGTTCATCTCTAAGTGATCCTTGTGTTAACACTATGTCTTAGGGAAAACATGCAGAATTCCAACCTTACACAATTGTATCAGGTGTAATGGTAAGTATATTTGTCAAAAAGACATTTAATCCTACATAACCAAACACAGAAAACACTAAATCCTATTTACTACAGGGCCAACTCTTCAAAAAGTCACCTCTGTTTACTCACATACAGTAACCTGC
Source organism: Himantopus leucocephalus (assembly GCA_003993805.1). NCBI lineage: Eukaryota > Metazoa > Chordata > Aves > Charadriiformes > Recurvirostridae > Himantopus > Himantopus leucocephalus. Next base: position 72,517,502 of record RSEF01000002.1, on the reverse strand, counting down.
ATATGAAACTCCTGCATTTCTGGGCACAGATAGATGACTGTGCACACAAGTTAGACTTACCTCTCTATCAGTCCTGCTCGTGCTTACAGTAATATTCAAAGTGCACATATATGAGCATATATATTTAAAAGCTGATTGTAGCAGGATAAAAAATTGGTTTTATATGTGTGACTCCTTTACAAGGATTGCTTATGTTAACCTCCTGCACGTGTGTTGCCAAATAGGCCATAATACACCGAAGGGGAAAAAAATGCAAACTGTAACTTCTGAGAGAGGTTAAATATTTTGCTCGAAAAGCAATTTCTCTATTTTACAATCATCAGCCTGTAAAGTGAAATTTATTCCTGCCAGTCTGCTTCTTTTATCTACTTGTACTGCCATCTGATTTGTTTCCTTTACGGAAATTACAAGGTCATCAAAGCTGAGCAATTGTTGTGCTTGTGATTAACTCCCCACAATCAGCAGACACAAAACATGAAGATTTATGGTTAGATTTTTTCAAGGTGGAAATTTATGAGCTAGTTCTTAATGGACCTGCTCTAAATTTGTCAGCATTAACCAGCAAAAGAAAAAACCCAAACAAACCACCTTTGTTTTCTTCTTTTAAAGCCAGAATATAATATTTTGCATCAGCTACTTCCTTGCTTGTGTTTGTTTCACCTGTTTTTATTAATATTAGTCATTCTTTTACTCGAAAGAGAGTACTGTATGGACTCCACGCAGTCTCTTGTTTACTGGAGAAATAAAAGACTATTTCTATTACCGACATATGTTATTTTATTACTGCCACAAGCTTGCATTATATCACCATGAATTATTTTGCCCAGCAGAGGAACGTGGCTTCCTCTGAGGTAAAAGCTGACAGTGGTTCGGCAACTAAAAGCAACACTGCAATCAATTCAGGGCAGAAAATGAAGGATACCACACCCCACTGGAACTGCAAAGGAAACTAAGGTAGACTAAATATATTTGTCTCCGCTGTGTTGACAGCCTGAGCTAGACCTCAAATACAGACTGTGTCAGGGGGCTGAAGAGGATGGGAAGCACGAAGGGGAAATTGTAACCCCATAATATATTCTACCCCAGCTTCTGCAGGGAAAGGATGAGAGAAACAGATGTTGCAATGACAGCGCAGAGTGACTTGCACTGCTTCCATGAGAGCAGGCAACGGGACCAGTGACAGACCCCAGGAATAACAAATACCTTCCTAGGCTGGCGACATCTCTGATTGAACTGAACTTTTGACACAGAGAAAACACTTTCCATTTCATCAGTGGCCACATGGATGCCTCTGGGGAAACCTTGCCCTCAGATGCTGCTTCCTGCTGCCTGTTGCCTACCATCAAGAGCGTTCTCCTCAGCACAATGTTCCTCCTCCTTTATACTAACATAAATAAATCGTCCCTGCACATTTGGAGCCCCACCTTCTAACATGGAGACACGCAGCTGCCTAAGGAAAAACTTTATCGCTTCTGCGAGGTTTGGCTTTCATACATTGCAAAACATCTGCTGCTCGCCCTGCTTGAGCGAAACTGGTGGCAGCAGGGGTTCACCCCATTTCGAGGTGGAGCGGCGACAGAGGAGAGGTCACACTGCCAGGGCCCATCCAGATCATAGGTTAAGGACACGGTTCATCCCAGAAATGAGGGAGCATGTAGAGGTGATGTGTTCTGCGGTGACATTACCTACTGTCACCTCCCTTTTCCCTCGATTGCTCCATTGACCTTTTGCCATAGCAAATTACTCAGATGAAGCAAATTCATGCTGTTAGTTGTTGAAACTCATATCAAAACAATAGTAATAGCATAATTCATGATGTTAGACTTGTCTTTTTCTATAATGAGTCATGATGTTAGCAAAGAAAATTCCTAATATAAATAGAGACAAGTCCAAACCGTGCTCAGAAATGAGGACCCTTGTCCTACTGAAACACAGTTAGATGTCTGAAGAGATTGTGATATCTGGGTAGCTTTTTGAAAGCACACAAACTTTGCTGTCAATGAGAGTTTGTCAACTAGGGGAATTTTCCGAAGTTCATAGGTACATATGTACATTTGGAGACCCCAATGCATCTTAAAAAGAAAATTTATACATATATATGTATATGTGTGCAAGTGTTTCTTTCAGTGGCTTGCCTGAGGTATGAAAGCCTATGGAAGATGCAACCTTCCCAGAGCGTTTTAACTAAAAAGCCACCTTTCCTTTCAGTGCAACAGAACTTGCCAGGACATCAATCACAGAAAAGAGAGCTGACAAGAGCCTTGAGAGCCCATCTCACCGATACCTCTGCACAGAACCAAGTTCAGTTCTGCTCAGAGTATCTGTTCCTGGCAGCTGAGCCCAGATGTGTAATGATGACTTGCTTTCAGCTTGTTGCCCATCGATAATCACCTGCTTTTGTTGTCTTCCTCCTGATGCTAGCGGCAATTTAGATAGCTCCCTTGGGGTTTCTCACAGAAGTACAGTTTCCTCACCAAGCTAAACTAAAAGGGAAAAAAAATGCCATTTTCCCTCGGTACCATCGTGGCTAAAACCCAGGCTCAGCCCTTTGCAGCATTTTTGGTCACCCCCATTCACGCATCCAGTGCTGTCGCATCGTTCCCTCTAATCCAGGACTTAGATGAACTTGTTTACCACAATCCCATTTTCCGTGTGATTTATCCCCAGCACCCGACATGCAGAGAGGCAAGCTCCACACACACACACACAGACACACACACGCGTGCGCACTGCTGTTGGGGATGAGCTCTTGCTTTAGGCACTTGCTTTTCTCTCATTAGTGGAAGCTAACAATAAGTGTGAGAATTGCAGACGTCAGAGGTAATTAGGAAGAAATTATTTCACGTTGCCCAGCAAAATGAGGTCTGTGAATAAAGCCTAATCCTGCTGTCTGCCCACTCTTTTTATCCCTAAATGACTCAGAGATGGGGAGGGCACAAAATGCTCTCCACAGTGCTGGGTGGGCGACAGCCATGAGGAGATTCAGCTGTGCTCAACTGGGGGCGTCTTGCTGCCATCCCCCAGCTGAATAAACCCTCCCCTCTACAGGACTGCAATGCTGTTTAAATAAATAACCGTTTCAAAAAGCTGAATCTCCTCACAGCCTAATCTTTTAGTAAATAAAAATGATCATCTGAGACTATTCAGTCCCTTCATCCTCTGGAGGAACTGCTGTGCGTTTTAATGACTGTGCAAGCCTTGCAGGCCGGCCCTTTCTCAGCACTGGTAATATCTCTGTCACCTTCATGGCGATGCTGAAGACGCTATCCTTTTCCCAAATTGTCGAATTTTTCTACTCTGCTTTCTGGTTCATGTCTCTCCTTCTGTTTACAAACATTGCTCCATTGCTCTTTCTCCTGAGTGCTCTCCATCATGCAGAGGGACCACACGGACAACTAGCACCTGATGTGAACAAGTCCAAAAAAACCTCACAGCAGCCGCGTGACATTTTAAAAATCAGTGGCAATTTTTTATACTTGTGAGAATTCACCAAGTTCATTTCATCACAGGATTTCTGTTTCTAGGCAGTATTTTTCAGCACAGCTGAGGAAGATGTGGTATCGATTGGGGAATGTGTAGAGTAGATTACCTTTCTGATTGAGGTAGTAGGTGACCATCATCTGTCAAACCTGCTGCTCCGTAACAAAGATTCATGTCTTTTCATGCTACATTTCTCAGTCACAGACATCTCGGTACTATTTCCAAAGCATCAATGGGACTATAAACACATCTGGCAGGTGTGCATGTCCATATCTCATGCACACATATTTACAGCCGTATGCACACAGACAGTGTCTCTGTGATCTATTTTCCTACTTCCTATCCTTTGCCTCATGATACTTGCAATATATTATTTATATTGCTTCAGATCAAGATTTTCCACTTGTTGGTGTAAGGACAGCACCCCATAAGGTACTGTAGGGAATAAATCTAGGGCTGTACAATAAACAATGCAGAGCACTACTGTACGTGCGACAGAGGAACTTGCCATTGATTCACTGCTTTAAAGCCAGCTGAACCTATACAGTGACACACTCACAGGATTCAGTTGA
>RSEF01000002.1:72460285-72513350 GCA_003993805.1 Himantopus leucocephalus | reverse complement strand
ACCTTCAGCCAGCCTGTCCTCTGCCCTGAGGTGGGCAGGAGTGTGCTGCTGAGACAGATATGATGCTGACCAGTAATAAGACTGTGAATATCGAGAAGTCCCCTTAACATTGATTATTAGCAATGTGATGCTAATAATTCTGGATTACTAGATTTTTTGTATGATGAGATCATCCTATTCCAGCAAGTGGGAAAAGCCAGGATGGAAGCAATTCAGGGAAAACAGATAAGGACACTGCCATGCATTCCTGAAATGCTATGGATCAAAATCTCAGCTTTGATACTCTTATATCTAATTGCTAATGAGCACCTTCACTAGAGTTGAGGGGTTAAGAGACTCAAAAGACTTGAGTGCTTTAGAAAGCCTCTCTCATAGGATGTGTGGCAGATCAACCATAGTCTAAAGACACATTTTGTCTCAAGGTATGGGAGAGACTTTGTGAAAACATGCAAAGAAACCAGGTCTTCCCAGTCCAAGGGAGTGCAAAGTCCTCCGTAAAGTCTGGTGTAGTGTACGGCTATACAGAAATATAGATACATTTTCTCTAAAGGGCTTTTGTGCTTACTAAATAATATGCTGACTGAGGAAGTCTGTGTGGTCTCTTATGACCATCATTATGATTTCTTGGTGAAACAGAAGTGCAAGGACTGGCACTGAAGCGCCCATCTCAGTACCAGGGCATGGTCCCACAGTTCCTGGGAGACATGCGGCTCTGATGTGTATCACCCATCAGTGCTGGCCCTCCTCCTCGCCGGTGACTCCTGACAGGCCATGCCTTTATCATTGCCCCTGGAAGAACATCCAAGATCAGATCCAGAACCTGAGTCCTTGCTTCACAGTCATCTCCTAGATATGCCCCACTCCTCTCACCCTGATAGCCACTGAAAGCTAAATCCAGGTCCTCCTGCCCCTTCCTCTAGCCTGAATAACTGGGGAACCAGTGCTTCCCAGGAGGTCTGACACAACCAGAGAGATAAGCAGAAGGCAGAAGTTGTCTTTTCCCTCTGTCTGTTAACTTTGAGAGCCCTGCTTTTCATTCTGTTTTCCCTTTTCTATCTTACAGTCACTTATAAGCCCTTCTTGAGCAGCTGTGAAGCTGTGCAGGCACCAGAGGGATAAAATGGAGGAGGAGTTTGGGAGACGCTGAGCAGGCAGAAAAAAATGAAAAACATACCCACTTAAAGATTTACTTAGTGCAGAAGGTCTGCATTTCAGAGCAGAAATTAATGGAGTTTTAAGGGTTTTTAGCAGCCAAGAACATGGCCTCCAGCATTCATTTCCTATCCCCAAGTCCCATGTGGTTATGAGCTGAAGTTCTGCAAATTATTTCACTATTTTTGCTCCTTGCTTCATAGTAGATACTGCATTTTGGAGTAGTCCATTCGGGTTTGGTTATAGGAAGAGGTTGTCTAATCAGCGCTGTAATTACTGTGCAAAGACTGCCCAGAAATAGTCTATGGTGTGTCGGCCTGTTCAAGCGTCTGGATTTAACGTGACATGGGCTCTCCTGCCTTTCTAAGACATATTTTGCCATCTTGGGCAAAAAGCTCCATTTTTGCTTGGATCTACATTTGCTGAGTCTTGATACAGGATATACACTGCAAAGCACTACACTCACGTGAAGTGTTTACGATAGGCACACAGGTGTTAATTTGTCTCATGGCTGAGTTAATATTCAGGTGTGTAGTTGGCCAGATCCTGCTGTAAGATACGGTCTCTGCAGCCTCACCCCCACAACTGGTCTGGTGTAAGCCAGGCCGCTATTCTCCCAGCACGGGAAACAGGCGACACGGTGAAGTCTGCTCTGGAGTCTCTCTACCAGTTGGCGGATGCAATAATAAAGACATAACAATTTTCTGGGACTAACTGGCGGTTCAGAGGTTGCAAGCTACATTTAAACAGGATCTGAACAAACTGCTCTGAGGCAAATTGATTTCCTGGTGCAGCTCTAATAAGGCTGGAGGAACGACACCTGAGATGATTTTGGTCCCACACAATATGTCAATGGTCAATCTCTCAATACGCCTGCCTATAAGCGTCTTTAAAAATGACGTTCTCATTATAGTACTAAACTCTGATCTGCCAAATGTGGCAGCCAATGAGCTCTTCCAAACTAAATACTGTGAGAATTATGCATAAATACTGAAGTATCCTAATCAGCCTCTTGGTGAAAATTATTTGATCCATTACAGACAATAACTATTTGCCGAAGTTTTTATTCTGCATTTTTTACTTCTGTAAGTAGCATATGTGATTTCATTGGCTGGCTATTTTAAACCGTAGGGGACCATTGGTGGAACAGTACAAATCCCTCTGAAATCCAAAATTACCAGCTGCAATTATACTCTGCATCTAGCATCTTCTCTAAGGACTATAAATGCTTCACTACTTTAATTTTGCTTGGCATTTGCATCACTGAGTGACAATTACTGAGCAATGGCAAAGGATGGATTCAGTAATGAAGTATGGACAGTAAAGAAATACTGTCCAAATTGAAATATTCTCTCTATATAAATACAATATTAATCAGTCTGTGCACATGGATACATCACATTTAGATACACAGCACTGGTAAGACAGGCACCTTCCTTTTTGCTCAAATGTCTGTGGCTTTTTGCATATTAGAGATGAGGAAAGTTGTTTTCTCCTTGTATTTCCTGACTGTTTTTAACTACCTAAAAGGATGAGATACTAAGTTGTAAATACTAGTAATTAAAAGGTCAGACTGGCAACTATATTATTCCAGATAAGGCTTGTGAAAGTCTACCAATTTCAGTGATGTTACCCTGGTATAAAATGGGAATGAAACAGCAGTGGCTCGGCTATTTTTTGAGCTCATATATAAACAGTTTTAATTATTTGAACTATCTGTGATTGCCCCTAAGTCCTAGCTATATTAGAAGACAAGATCAAGCATTATACCTCAGATCGAATGAGCAGAGATGCAATTGGGGAAACAAATACAACATTGTGAGAATATAGAGCTTACACTGGAAAGGTTCTGGGTATTGCCAAAGTTAGTTTCCCTTGTTAAAAAGAGATATGCTGAAGAAAAATTCTTTAATGGGGAAAAAGCAGGTTTTGGAGAGGTGAGATATAAAACATTTATAATAAAAATCACCCCGGGGAACAGTGAGTGGTGCAGAGTCAATGTTTGCCAGTGACACTATTTACCTTCATCAAACAGAGCTATAAAACTTACGAGAGACCTAAGTAATTTACGCAAAGAGGCAACACAGTGGAAATGCTGTTCAATGTCATTGCAAGGTCAAGCAGTGAACAGTAAGATACGCTAAGAGACAAAAATTTCAACTCTTCACATGCTTCAAAAGGGTTCAAAATTAATCATATAAGGACTGGGACCTTGCTATCATGTGTTACTCTTTGGGACCCAGAGCTCCTTCTGCAGCTGCAGTCTAACAAGCTATTAGGCTGAATAAAGACTGGACTGAAAAATCCCAGTACCAGCAACAGTGCAGTGCCATCTTGCATACTTCGGGCATCACTGCTGAGGCCCTTCAACAAGAATAATGAAGAATTAGACAGGTCTTGGAGTAGGCTAAACATGATGCAGGACAAAGACTTTCAAAGACAGACTGAAAAGATGTGGTTAGTTTATTCCAAAGAGGCGATAAACGAGGCCATGAAAAAAGTGGATAAAATGCTGGAAGAGGTATTTACCAGGAGCTCCTATTCTTCCCGTCTCCACAACATGGTAGCAGTGTTCCCCTTTTATCCACCCACCAAAAAAAAAATAAAAAAACCCCCAAAAAAGAAAACAAAAAAGAAAACCCACAAGAAAATTCCCAACAACTGGCTGGTCTTTTCCTTGTGGTTTTCTCAGAGTCACACTGGAGGGCAACTAACAGCATTCACCAGCTTTGCATACCACCAAGTTGATAACAACAGTATTATATTGATTACAGAAATCATGGCTGGAGCATAGGAGGTTCTTAGACATTACCACCTGACCTCAGTTTACTAATTCTTGACAGAAATCTTCCACATTTAATGGCCACCCCTCTATACCCCATGCAATACAAAAAACCAGAACAGCTGGTGAGTAACACTGTTATGAAGAAGAAGGAGTCTAGACAGGGTAAATCTATCCAAGGTGACCTAACAAAAGCAGGTACTGAAGGACCTAAGTATTTTGGATCAGGAAAAGACTCAGCTACTCATGGGAGATGCAGTCAGAACAGAAAGTTATACCTCTGCCCTTTGGCCAAACTAACAGCCTATTAAATGGCACCTGCAGCTACAGTCCAAAATGTTATCAAAGGTGAACATTTCCCAATGGTGCACCAAAACCAACCAAATCCACATAGTTCCTGCTGACAGTTAACACAACCAAAGATCCCATAGGATATGCCAGGGAAATGAAATGGGGCATTGTATGGGAAGTTAGATTTGAGCAGAAATAGTGTCTACAGTCTTTCCCCCTGCCTTGGCTTTTCCTCTTGAACATTGTGAATAACCAGATCTCAAATGTTTACAGACTAAGGATAAAAACTGTATCCCACCACGTATTTCCAAAAGAAAGAGTTAGAAAAATGTTTTGTCTCCTACCTTGTTAACTTTGTACCAATCTGCTGCCTGAGTTCGAGCCTCTCTTCATCAGTCTGCATGGGGAGGATGTTCTTTTCCTCCAGCTCTCGCTTGGAAGGCCTGTTGCTTAGTTTGATTGCTAAAGAGTCCTTCCTGCAGACTTTCATTGCCAGGGAGCCTGTGGGAGAGAGGAGAGGCTCTGCCAAAGGAGGTGTCATCATTTCATTACAGCATGCAGCAGGCAAAGAAGTACTAGCCAAGGGAGGATACTAGGCTCCCATTTACACTGGTATGGACTGTGGGAAAAGGGGTGTCAATTAACTTCACATGCTCAATTAACCTCAATCCTTATCATAATAAGCAAAAGCTGAATTTGGTAGGTATACAGGAAAAAGAAACTAAAATATTGCTCCATAGAGGGGAGCGGAGAAGAAGGGCTTGTTTCAGAATTGCTAGTAGCATCTGTAGCTTTCTCTAACATAGTGTTTCTGAACCATGTAATGGAATGAATAATTCAACTTCAGAGTCTGGGCAGGCAGCAGAGCTACAGCATGTGGAAAGAGAGAGGTATCTCTCTCTTGCGGTGCAATACCAAGACATCCAAGCTAGCACTAGGAGGAATCAAAAGTCAATCAGAAGCAGCACAGATCTCTATGTACATTAATTGGCACTGCTTCTCAGGCAGTGACAGTGGCAAAGACACTGTGAAAACCAGTGGCTTTTCATGGCTCAAGTTTGCTTTCCTCAGCTTGCATCCAAAGAAGTTTGAGCAGGGAAGACAGACACAAGCGTTCAGAGAGACACAAACCCACGAGAGGTTTTGGGCTTTAGCAGGAGATTGCGAGATAGTGCAGTTCTGCTCTGTTTTGTAGTTCAAGAGCAAAGACTGATTAATTTCACTTGCAGGGTAAGGGAGGATTCTGAGGAGATTAAATACGCTCATTTTAGAAACTTCTTTGTGTGTGTTTTAAAAAGGGCATTGTTTGTTTGTACTGCTCCCAGTTTTCTGAAGATATCCAAGGGCCCGAAACTTCAGCTTGACCTGCAGGATGACAAGCAGTTGTTAAACACAAAGTAAAGTATCTGGTCGTCATGGAAGAGTCCTATGATGCCGCACCGAGGCAGGGGATGGGTTTCTCAGACAAGTCATGAAGGGGCCACAGGTCTCTCTCCAGACTGTAATTGAGATATGGCTATCAATTAACCTCTTCTCTTCTTATCTGAGCCCAATTCTCTGATCATGACCCCCTTCAAAGTATGTGCAGACTTACGACTCTGACATGATTTAATACTTACTATATATAAAAGCTCTGATTCTCTACCAGTGGCACTTATTTCATACTCCTGAGGCAACTCTATTGAGCTGATCCTGACTTAAGCCAAAGACAGGGCTTCTCTACACCACAGACATTTGGGAAAGTGAATCCAAAAGTCAGTTTGGAAGTGAACTAATATAAGCCCAAATCAGTCATTTGAATTCTGTCTGAGAGCTACTCAGACAGGGATTCATGCAGATTAGGGAAATCACTATAAATTTATACTACTTGTTATTTTTGATTAATTTACCAAGTGTCCCTATGCAGTCAAGCCCTGAAAGATGCAAAAGACATAGTCAAGCAAGAAAATTCACAGATCTTGTGTTTCCCTTGTATACTGAGAGTTCAGAGGAGAAAAGAAATAAATGAGGAGGAAAAAATGGAATGAGTCTTACTTGTAAATAATGAGTTATCCTCATCTTCATCTTCCTCTTCCTCCTCTTCCTGTCTTGTGTAGAGGCAGGAAGAATCTTCATAGTCGGTTTCATGAGGCACATTTTCTTTATTGTCATCGCATTCGATCACAACAGTTGGCACTTGTCTCATGTCTGGAAGGCCCCCAGGTCCTGTTTTTGTAACACTGTCACCTGTGTGTAAACCAGAGCTGTTGGGAAAGAAAAACAAATAAATCAACTAAAGGCAACAGTTCAATGGAAGACTGAGTTGCTTCTCTCACTGTATTTAGGAAAGTAGTGGTCTTTCATCTCTTTTTGAGAAGAAACAAGGACAGAAAGATCTGCATGACCAGCAAGACAATCTAATGGGTTTAAACTGAGTACACATTAGATTTAAGGTACAACACTTGTCAGGGAGAGGCAGGACAGTATGCAGGCAGAAATACCAGCAGCCAGGACTGAGAAATAAAGATCTGCAGCAAATACAGTCTTGAGGCTTAGTGAGAATTGCATCAGCTACTCAGAGTGATAAGCATGTCTTCAGTCCAGTGTCTGTTTCACCTCTCCACTGACGTGCAGGCAATAAGGAGAAAATGCCTCACCTGAATGAAAAAGGTGGAGTAAGAGTGGGAGGGAGGAAAGGTACAGACTGTAGAGAAGGACTGTAGAAATGCAGAGGGAAACCATGACTTGTGCTCCTTGGGCATGATGTTGATTGAGTTGAGGAAAAGGAAGGGCATGACTGTCTGAAGCGCAGGGGACCAAGCATGTGAAACTGGGCTTGGAGAAAAGAGACTTTGGGAGCTGGTGAGATGGAGGGAGCTAAAACCTGGGAGGTTTGTTTGCTAATGGCACAGTTATGTGTTGTGGGGGCTGCAGTGATGATATCGCTTCTCCTGCCCCGGCTGCTCACTCCAGCCAGGTGCTGGAGATCAATCTGAATTGGAGCTAACATCGTATTTCTTTTGTCACGTAAAGTGTGATTGATCATTTCCTGCAGCTTACTAGGTTCAGACCTGTTGTCAATACTGCTACCATCTAGCTCTGTTTATGTGTTGATTTCAAATCCCTTTACCAAAGAACTTATCAATCATAGAACCATAGAATCGTTTAGGTTGCAAAAGACCTTTAAGTTCATCGTGTCCAACTGCTAACCTAACACTGCCAAGTCCACCACTAAACTATGTCCCTAAGCACCACACCTACACATCTTTTAAACACCTCCAGGGATTGTGACTCAACCACTTCCCTGGGCAGCCTGTTCCAATGCTTGATAACCCTTTCAGTGAAGAAATTTTTCCTAATATCCAATACAAGTAGGGAAACAGAACATGAGGAGGCGAAGATCAAAGTCAAACAAAAGATGAAAGGAAAAGTCAGGAACAGAACCAAGTTTCCCAACCCATTTTTATCTAATAGCTCCTGTTGCTTTTCCAATATGGAATGAGACTGAGACGGGCAGGCAGAAATGATGACTGCTGAGGTTTATTTTTGAGTCAGCAGCAACCACTCTCTCTCTCTTAAGTCCCAGCAGAGGCAATAGCTGTACAAAAGGTGGGGAACAATTTCCTGTCAGACACCCTCTCTATGTGAAACTTCCATTGTACTTTCCACAAGAACATAGATGCGAAACCAGGTGTGCTGGCCAAGTTGCACTCGAGGCACCCAAATTTGGCTCTGACCTTACAGAGTGCTGAGTAGCCTCAACTCTCTTGAATATTTTAGCCTGTTCAGAATACCAGAGGCATTCTGCATCTTGAAAAAATGTTGCATTCTTCTCTTTAAATGATTTTCTACTGAGTCAAATTGAAACATTTCTTTTTCTTCAAAGAAATAGTTTTCTTAATTGCAACTTTTACTATTGCAGACTAACTAACAATGAGATGCATAGCTTTACTGGATGCCTTGAAGAGAGTCACTCCATTTCCTTAATGATAGTCTTTGTTTTGTACCACAAAGTATGAAAGATTCACGAAGAACTGACTTGTGAATTTTTGTGTTAGACTTCAATGAGTTTGACCCCAAACATTTTTTTATCCTGGAAGTAGTTTTAGAAGTCATCGGCTGAATTCTCCTAATAACACATAAATGCACTACAGTATTTAAAAACTTCCAACTGATTTTTAATTTATTGATATGCTTTAATAATTTTAATTATATTAACCTCATTTTTAAAATCTGTTTCCTCTGTAACCTGTTTTTTGTGTAACTCTTTTTGAAGAGGAAAGGTAGGAAATGAAAAAACCTGGAATTAAGTTTACAAGAGAAAGTAAAATGCTGTGAAATTCTGTTAACGTTGTCAAAAAAAAAAACCCAAACCCAAGAAACTTGCAATGGTGAACACAACCACTGGATCATTCAGGTAATTTTAAAACAATATGTACATAGAGAGTAAGTACGAGTTCACTAAGTCCTTTCTGGAAGTATAAATGAAAGGAGGAAAAAGTAGTTCAGCATCCAGGACCATTTGTGCTTCCCTGTTCTGTGAAGGATGTATGTAGGTTACAGACGCATCCTTATGGGAGTGCCCATAGGGTAGCAGATATCAAAGTGCTTCCCCAATTTAGGTTACCAAGCAGGTATCAGATGGCAACAAGATTGACAAATTACCGTGCTAGATCTTTATTTGAACTACTGATCTAGAAATAGCTTCTCAGCTCATTGTAATTTTTCTGAATCATCCAGTTTCTTGATAATACTACTTTCTATTTTAAGCCCCTCATTTTTCCTGGTGTTTTGTGTTCTTCTTGATTAAAATCAGCCTTTTCCACAGCATTTTGACTAAGTCAGCTGTCTAAGCAAAGCACTCGTGAAATAAATGCAGTATTGCAGTATACTCGAGAAAGATGAATCAAGGTCACTGCCTAGTTCCATTGTGTATAAATTCCTCTGGGTCATTAGCAAAAACCCCACGTGGTCAGGTGGTCTACACCACAATTTTTTTTAGCATTATTTACCAAAAAAACCACTATTGTTTCAAACAGTCCATTTTAAATCAGTTCATGTTTTTTCAACAAAATTAGAGAACAAAGCTACAGGAAGCAAGTACTTGTTTTAAGATAAATATATCTTAACACACAGATTTGAGTAATTCATAGCTGACTAGTACGAGCACTTGCAATTACTGTTGCATCATCTTTACATGATCAAAACAGCAAAAAATTATGCCACTATAGCTTTCAATATTTCTAGTGAGAAAAGATTTTAATGAAAAATCAGAATTTAAGCATACGAGTGACTCATGGTACAAAAAATCTAAAAAGAAAAAGTGAAATCCCTCCTGTAAAATCTAGTGGGGAAAAAAAGCACGCTTCTCATCTGTCATCCCAGGCTCTTTGATTTTGGAATAGAGAGTTACATTTTTATCAGCATGTTTTCAGATCCACAGTACACTCTTCTGTACTTATCAGTTAAAACAAAAATCTGAAAAAACTTCAAACCACTGTATACACATTTCAACAATACAGGCATATGTGTGAGAGCCAGAGAGAGAAGGCAGAGCTATAAATATTAAGTATTTCTATCCTTAGGCAACGCTAAAGTTTAGACAAAAAGCAATCCTCTTGACAAGTTTTATGGAAGATAAATGTTTTCTGACTCAACTACGTTTTAGAAGATTTACAAGACACTGGCAGGAATGTCTAATGCATTTCATTTCATAAATCTACAGTCTGAAGCTGAACTGGGTGTCCCAGAGGAACTGGTCTCACACACTGTCTTTTTGGACACAGCGATTTTTCACTGCTCTGCCACAGATACGGTTCTAGCCCAGAGTGAGATATTGCCACTTAACAGCTCTTTAGTACATACGTTGAACAAACTGAGGCCTTGATTCAGCTGCTGGTGTACAATAGCCCACAGAGTAATTGAAACTAATTGTCGTCTTACCAGACAGACTGAGAAGTATACGGGCAAGGCAGAAAATAAGGCTATTTCAGAGCAAGAAGCTGCCTCCCTGAGTCAAAATTAAAGATACATTCCAGTGGCACAAGAAGGTTTCTAAAGCTTCTTTTGCTGCTGCTCGTGACATGTGGCTTTTGGGCATGGTCTTTCTTCTCAAACTCATTTCAGTCAGGAGGATAACACCTCCTGTGGATTTTGGTGGCAGGGCTTATCAGATTTTCACCAACTCTTAAAATGCATTCTGAAGAGGTAAAAAATCATGCCCGAATCTAGAGTTTTACTTATGCTTGACACATACCCTTTGGGCTGAAGGGGAAAGTTGTTTGCAGTAGGGCACAAATTAGCAACAGAGGTTGCAGAAAAAAGGTTGCGTGGAAATTACACTCTTCTCTGTTTCAGCTTAATCTATCATAAAGCTGGTAATTTATCAGTGCAAATAGAGGCAAACTGGCAGCACAAATGACATGTCATAATAGTCACACTATGACAAGGGACAGATTGCCCTTCTGAGAATACGTTATGAATAGATGCTGCGAGTACCAGAAAATGTTTGCAATCAAAAGCGTCAAGTGTGCAAATGAACTTAATGTTCTATAATGTCTGTAATAAAACTGAATAAAAAAATCCAGGAATTAACTGCCATTTTAAGTCATAAGAACAACTGGGACTTGAATAGCTATTACATGCTTTTAATGTACCTTAAGACATTAAATTATTAATATGCACTAGAGATAGGTGAGGCAGTAACGTGCAACCACTCCTGCAGAGGGGAAAATAGAGGCAGAGAAGCTCAGTAGCTTTCTCAAGGTCAAACACAGCAAAATAACTTCTGACTTCCAGGCTGGTACAGAGGGACAGCTCATTTTTCTTTGGCAAGCTTCTGGCTCATTGGTAAAGCACTGATTTCAAGTATCAGTCTTCAGATGTTGTTAGGCTATCTGAATTCCAGAGACCTCATCTGCGAAAGCAAAAAATCCAGATTGCTAGAGGAAGGGGATGTTTTAGTCTTGCATTCTTTGTTGCTGTCCACACTCACAGTCCTGGTGGAGAGAAGAGTTGTGAGGTCTAAGAAAAATTTACTGGGCAAATTGATACAAACTGGGTATGGACTTAGTGCACATCAATGGACTTTAACAGACTTGAGGAGCTTCCACTGCACCAGGACCAAAGAAACTAGACACAAGGAATGAAAAAAAAAAATCCTGAAGGAAAAAAGAAGAAAAAATTTAGAGCAGAAAACTGATCTGCACTTGTCTACATGATACTCCCTTATTAAAAACAAAATACTATTCTAAATAGTCCCCCAAATTACCAGACTTGGCAGCGTTATTACTGCAGCATCATGGCAATTATTCTATGGAGTTGTAGGATTCTTTCGAGATAAAGACTGAGATCAGCAAAAATAAGTGCTGCCAATGAACTTAGCATTCCCCAGAAGGTGCCTCAGAGACTTGTCAGGCGCTCTCATCTCCTCAAGATTATTGACCCAACAGCAGTGACCAGGTACATTGTTATCTTGGAAGGAACAGTAAAGCTCAGGATGTCACTGCATATCCTATGCATGCAACAGATGTGAGCATACTACCAAATTTTAAATGGAGGAGAGCAGATCTAGGATCTCTGCAGCCTTAACACGCCCTCAAGACTTCTGGGCTGAAGTGCCCAATGATAAATATTGCAGTATGATTTCCACTGGGTTTAATCCAGACTTTTTTCAATTCAGGGAAAAGAACTACTGTCAAAAATACTAGAAAGCAGTGTAATTAGGTGCAAATAATCCTCTCCCAAGTTAAATACATGTATTTTAGAAATCTTCAGGAAAAGTCAGCAAATTTACTAAGATCCTAATGCGGTCTGAAAAAGCAATTTAAGAATTTAACAGCAAGTGTCAGGTTCACAGACCTGTAAATACTCTGAAATACTTTTACCTCTAAATACTATGAAAATAACAATTGCTGTTGCAGAGGAAACAGTCATCACTTATTTTCTCTCTGGTGAATGCAAACGTTATTGACTTGTTTTGACAAGGAGAATAACTGAAGTACTCAATACTTCATTTCATGATTGAAATAATAGTTAATCAACGCAAAAAGGCTATGAAAAATCAACCGTCTGCAATATCATGACCTAGGATTAATTTTCATTTTAAATGTGATGATATCAAGATATCAGTGCTACAACCTTTTCTTATTTTCTTCTGCAAAGGGAGGCAATTGCTTCATATTGGGAAATGAATCCTTGCTTGCTCAGTTTTTAACAAGCAGCAGAACTTCAGCTTCAATTCAATAGTTAAAACCAAACAGCATCACCTTCTTTAAATCAGTTAAACGCATTTGTAGACATAAACATGATGGATGCCTAGAAATTGGAGCAATCATTGCTGTGGGGCAACAGATGCCACAATGAAGTCATACTCTGAGAGGTTTCACTGAGCTCAGGATAACAAAGTGCCTTCTGCACACAGCGTGAGCCAGACAGTAAGACCTATGCTGGGGCCGGCATGGGCAGTGCAGCCCCAAAGGAGCCTTTGGGAGACACCAGCTACCCTCTGTGCTTGGTGCACCAAGCTTTGGGGTGATGCAGATGCATCTGATCAGCCCTGCCAGCAATGTGATAGGTAACTGGGTAGTCACTGGGCTTAAGGGGGAATGTGGATGCTTTTTCCGATCCTACTGCTACAGCCCTTTTACTGATGGAAAGAGGAACCTCTCTCACAGCACTAACAGTTTTGCCACAGCAGAGATTTCCCCCACACTGCAGAAACATCAGACCCCCCTGATATAACCACAGAGGTCTCGCTATCCTGGTACTAAAATAAGCTGGCAATGTGGGACAGCCTCTGCTCCCCTGACTGCTTTTCATGCAGTAAGGAGAATCTGGATCTCTAATAGAATTCTTTTTAACCATGCACTATAATGAAGGTAACATTATCACAAAGAGGTATTGGGGCAAATCATTAGGCATTTTGTCTGTTAGACCAAATATTTCCACATCCTGTCTAAGAGAAGCATGATCTGATGCTCCTAGAACAAGCTGGCTACAAAGCTGCCCTTGGTACTAAATAGAATATGTCATTTTTGGACTACCTTCCCTGTTCTGGGACTTGCTCAATTTTCCTCTACAAGATGAAATAAATTTACCAAAGCTTGCTGATCTTGCAGTCTATGAGGACAGCTTGCATTTATACAACACGCTTCACTTACTCAGACTATTTGAAGCAGCATTCAGAGATACCCACAAGTGACAGTAATAGAAAACAGCCCCAAGGTAGGTAAGGCTCTTCTGATCAAATGTACAAGCTTCCTTCAGATGCAGATGGCTAAGAAGGTAGCTGCTGTGGAATGTGTTAAGGACTTATTTTAAGATCAAACATATAATTTAATTTAAATTAACTGAAATAGTATATTAAAACCCCTCTGAAGAAGGGGTAGGAAGTCCTGTTAGGTTGTTTTGAGCTAATCGGTAATACTAATCAGATGCCCTGGTTGAGTGGCACATTTGGTTTTTATTGCTCGTTTTTGCATATTCCGCTTCNTTTTTTTTTTTTTTTTTTTTTTTTTCAATCCTCCACATAACCAGAGCTTTGCAGTTATACACTCTGCAGTATATACTGCAAGCCAGGCATCTCCTATTAACATCTTCTCTGCTGGCTGTATGATCCAGCTCCTTGAACAGGACAACGGGGTTCAGGAAATTTGGTCTTTTTCTTCTTTCTGACACAAACTTGTCAAACGAGCCTGGAAAGGCTCTTTCCCCATCTCTGTTTCCCCAGCAATGACTGCCCTGAAGTTATTAGACCCCCAGAGAAGCCTCATTCAAGTACTATGAATATAACTCAAGTGGTGATATTGATACTGAGGTTATCAGGAAACAGTGCACATCAATACGTAATTTTAAAAGTTGATCCATTACCTTTCTAGCCTTTGCATGGTCATGGCTAGCGTTTTGTTCAGTTCCTCTATCATCCGGCACCCTGAAGGGTGAATGGGCAACGTGCTGGACCCAGAAGGCAGGTGCTGGCTGTGGCTGCCGTACTGGAGCTGGTGCTGGTGAGCTGCTAACTGGGATGGCAGGACAGTGTGATGGTGCTGGGTCAAAGGCTGCTGGGAGCTCTTCTGCGTGGAATAGGATGAGAGAGAGAGGTCTGGCCCCCCTAAAGGCATGCAAATCATGACTTTCTTTGGAGGTAGTGGAGGTGACAGTTTAACTGGCATACAAGGCAGTTTCACAGGAGCGCCAGGATCTAAAACAGAAGAGAGAGAGACCCTGGTGTTAATTTTCATGTCACTAAGATGGAGATCAGACTATCTGCCTGGGCGAGCAGGTACTGAGGTTGCTAGTCAACACGGGACTGTGCACCCCTTCCCTGCTGTGACTGACGACTCTGCATAGCGTGCGCTCAGCATGGTCTTCAAAAAAGATACTGTTGCTTTGCAGCACTTCTCAGTCCCACAAAAAAACATCCCAGGGCTGTGCATGCCCCTTAATAAACACGTTAAGCAATGCTTAACAAGGCTCGCAGCACACTTTGACGCTTCAAAGCCCTAATTCTCCAAAACATCCCTGTGAGGTAAGCGCGAAGCCTCCCGCTCAACAGGCACGCAACCAGGGGAAGAGCAATTCAGTGTCTGAAGTTATAGCATGACTCACCACCATCACTGCTGGAGCAAAAGCTCAGGGACTCCTGATCCTTCTCAGCCACTGCAGTGCAATTACTACAAGTCACATTCCTTACAGATTTGTAATATGCAAAACATCTGGTGTTAAAAATTACATTACAGGGCAAGAGAGAAAAGAAATAGGGTTTGAATACTAAACAGGAGTGGTCTGGAAAAATGAAAGGTACAGGAGGAGAAAATGATAAAGGGCAGAAGATTGTTAGGATTAATGTATTCTTTTACAGAAGACTTGGCAAGCACTTTTCTCTGGATTAATGAACTGAATTTTAACCTTTTTAACTGTAGGCATGTTCCTTGAATCACACAGTTGACCTGCCAGGCAAAGACTCCCCTGACCTCTATGGGAAATCAATGAAAGGCCCACAAGCAAATCGCTCTGCCACGACTCAACTGCAGGATGGAGATTTTGGAGTTGCACCGTGAAACATTTTCAGGAGGGAAAAGAAGTTAATGGGAGGGCTTGTAGTTCCCAAGATGGGTGTGGGAAATGGCCACCATGTATACTAAGAGCAAATACAGGAGCAAATACATATGCTGTGAGATGCAACTGTGTTTGTGTTTAGGGGGAAGGCCAGGCCCTTTCCATCCTGGAGAACCACAGACATCTGGCGCTGCAATGCAGCTCTGCAGGCAAGGCTTGCACACTCTTTGGCCTCTTGTTGCTTCAGTTCACCCTTCTTGGGATGTTATGTCGTATCCACTTGACGTGTCTCTTGAAGGCAAAAAATCTTCTGGAGGCTCCACCAAGGCTGAAATCTAACTCATGGGATTGCCAAACCACATGGTAAAGGAACTAAAGGGCTAGAATCTTCTTTTGACCTGAGACAGCTTGGAAGTAAGATGTTACCCTCCAGGTTTCAAAGGTCATCACCCTCCTGAGTGATATCAGATTTCTAAAGTCCTTTTCCAGGTGGTTCTTTTTAGCACTAACTATCCTTCTCCTTGCCCCCTTTATTCCTTCCTCCCTCCTGGCCTATTCTGGGTATTGCCTGTATTAGTATCCATATCCACTAGCCAGGGTGCACAAGGTTGATACTAGGACTTCCAACCACTAACACTTGAAAATGATTAAGTAGAGTAATGTGGAAAAAGACCATGCATGGAGCCAAGCTCACATATGACATTAGACTTTTCAGTGCTAGTTGTAGCTTCATTGCATCCACAGTATCCACTTGATACTAGTGTTTTTACTACGCTAGGAACAACACACTGACAGCAAGTCTTCCCTTTCTTCAAAGGGCTTATAGGCTAAAGACGTAGGAGAGGCAAAGGCTGCACAAAGATGAAATAGAGGCATGGAAAGAAAGTGGTCTTTCCACGTTGCAGAGTGTGAGAGTCACAGAGAGTAGAACTCAAGTCTTTCGGCTTTCAATGCAATATCATATCCACTTGACATGTCCCTTGAAGGCAAAAATTTTTCTGATGGCTCCACCAAGGCTGAAATCGAACTCATGGGATTGCCAAACCACAGGGCACTGCCGTCTCCTCTAAAGCAGATTGCCTTCTGTACAGTAGAAAAACAAATACTTTCAGGATTTTCTATTCAAGTAGAGGAAGGACTCCAAGTTACTGTTTTCTTCTTACATACACATTATCAGTGTATATTTCCTCTTTGTATCCTGCATAAAAGAACGCACCATCTTCAAGAAAAGGTAAATAACAGGAAAAGTAAAGAGTAAATTGTATACAGCCCTAAGAATAAGGCTCCTATGGGATTTGTAGTAACAAAGTGCTTTCACACATTTGTGCTCCAGGCAATTTCACGTCTAGAGCTGGTCCTGAATTACAAAGACTACACTGAGATCTGCACTTCCATTTCCAAAAGTGCAGGTTTGACTGTTGGTTTTAGATCCTTTTCTGCTGTATCTCAATTAATTTCTTCATCTGACAGTGCCTGTGCCTGGATGCCCCACCACTCTGTCTATGATGCAGAGGAATCCTCCATAACGGTTAATTCAGAGAGACCCCAACTGCAGGCATCTATTCCTTCTGACAAAAGAATAACTGGGAGTATCAACTGGGTTTTCTGCCTTCTGTGATCCTGAAGATTAGAGCAATATTGTATGTTGGGTGTGAGTATAACATGCCAAATGCTTCAGGTATAAAGCAAACAGGAATCCTTTCACCTTTCTTCTAAAATATAGTGAAAATTTCCTTTCTCATACCAGCATTCATGTAGTAGAGTTGTGACAGAGGCACTGCAGCTCTGGAGTTGCACAGGAGAACAAGTCTAGCTTAATTATACCAAGTAACCACATACTCCGTCATGAACCAGATGTGCATACTCTGGTTTCCACTCTTCACAACAAAGGTATAGACCTTTAGTTTCAAGATATCCTTCACATCATCATGTTTTCAGTGGTATCAGTGCTAGGTGACTCCACTGGACACCCACCAAAAATCCTGTCCATCATTTTTAATGTAAGGCTTTGTTCAGACTGACTGTGTTTCACCCAAGTTCTTGAGCCTGTCTGAATATGACCCTAATACCTGAATAGAGCCTTGAAAACTAACCAGAGGCATTAAATCTACTTGTCTGTCCTTCCCCATTGGGAGAATTCTACTTGTCTGTTAAAAAAAAAGTGGCTAAAAGGAGAATGACTGCATTGGGAGGAGAGTTCGATCCATTTGCTTGGAAAGGTATCAGTATATCTTCACTGACATCAGTAACAGAGACCTTGTACTGCAAGTTTTCCTGCATGGTCAGATCAGTGAGTGTGCTGAACAAATGTGGCCCTGCTCAAATCCATGAGCTCCAGGCACGCTGTTGGAAACTGTGCCACCATCATCTGGAGTAAATGGGAGAACAACTTGTCCCTGCATGTAAGAGTGAGATAACTGCGTTTTATAGTTCTTTATTTTGTTTGTTTTAATTTCACAATGTATGTGATGTATGAACAAGGGGTAGAAACAGTTATTGTCTCCACCATGGAATATCCATCAGACAGGGACACCTGTAGATGAATAAGAAGCTGGACACTGGAAATCTGAACATGGAATCTGTGATAAGTGTCTTCTCACTTAAAGCATTACTGGAGTCTTAAATCATTGCACAAAGCACTCGTGGCAGAAGAGAAGTAAACTGCGTGAAGCCAGGTGTGCAAGGCTGATTAATCTCTTTTGGCTGAGGCTCTTCATGCTCAAGAGAGTAATGAGCAATTTTGCAAGATGTTGGTTCCCAGCAGGGTTGTGACCATTCAGCACTGTGCATGGTTAAGTAATAACTGCCAGAATTGATGAAAGAGATGTTAGACATACAAACCTTCCCACTGCTGATGACAATAAATTACTTAAAAGATAGTTGTGTATGCCACAATATTTGCTGCGCATCAGACCTATGACAAAGAGGCCAGTCCTCATCCCTTCCATATAGATCATTTTGCTGATACCTATAGTTGCTACATTTCCTCTTGGGTTTTTCAGGAGATAGATAAATATACTTTTATTGGCTGCACAGAAGGTCTGCTCATGTATGGTTCTTCTGATGTGTCTGGAGTACACTGGAGCTGTACACTAACTGCACCAAATCTGATGCTTACCAGCCACTGAACATGGCTGGAGAGCTGGTCAGCACATGTTGCAGATACACCTGTTGCAGATAGAGTGCTAGGAAGTTCTGGATGCATGGTAGCAAATATTGCTCCAGCAGGGCTGCTAGAAAAGCTCATTAAAATCCTCAAATCGTCCCCCAGCACAACTACTGCATGGAGTAAGAGGGCATGCCTGGGAATCCTGGGCTTGTTGCAGAGCTGGCTATGTTTGCTATCCTGCCAGTGGGAGAAAAGCTCTTTCTTGACTCCTTGTGATGCCAAA
Organism: Himantopus leucocephalus; assembly: GCA_003993805.1. Lineage (NCBI taxonomy): Eukaryota > Metazoa > Chordata > Aves > Charadriiformes > Recurvirostridae > Himantopus > Himantopus leucocephalus. Next base: position 72,494,696 of record RSEF01000002.1, on the reverse strand, counting down.
CAAGAGACAGAATTGTACCCTGACAGCAAGGAAGACCAACAGCCTCCTGGGTTGTATGAGTAGAAGAACAGTCAGGAGATCAAGGGATTATTCCCTTTCTATTCTGCACTCCTTGGACTGCATCTTACATTACTGTGCCAAGCTTTGGGCCCCTCAGGAAAGACGTCAAAAACCTAGAATGAGTTGAGCAGAGGGCCACCGTGATGGTTGAAGGCTGGAGCACCTGACCTGTGAGAAGAAGCTGAGGGACTGGGGCTTGTTCAGCTTGGAGAAAAGATAGCTTGCACAGGAAGCTATCTTCAGCAGCCTAATAGCAGCCCTCCAGTACCTATCAGAAGGTTATCAATAAGGTGGCGCCAGGCTTTTCACAGTTGTGTATGGTGGGAGGAGAAGACAAGAGAGGTTCTGGACTGAACTATAAGGAAAACATTTTCCCCCATGAGAAGAGCCAAACAGTGGAAAAGGTTTGCCCAGACAGGTTGTGCAGTTGGCATCCTTTGAGGTTTTCAGGACCCGGCTGGACAAAGCCCTGAGCAACCTGGTCTGATCCCATAACTGGCCCTGCTTTGAGCAGGAGGTTGGACTAGAGACTTGCTAAGGTTCCTCCACACCTGAATGACCTTATACTATGACCTTTGCTGTACTATATACCACTACAAGTAATACAACTTGTCACAAAGTTAATGAGTTACTCTTTAAATTCCATCCAAGTAATTAATGCTGTAAAGTAATGTGCAAAAAACAGTGTGGCCTGTTGAGGGAGCTCCATAGTGGAAACAAGGTGATGTGCCTAATCGCTGGTAGCATTTGGACAAGTAGCTTTTACTTTTTCAGGCCTTCTCCCTGGGAATCACTTGTGTCGAACAGTGGGAGTCTCTTTTCTTGCAATGAGTTTGTTGAGTAGATTCATGAAGACAAGTTAAAAACTGTTCTAAAAGATCTGCCATGCATGTTCTGCTGACTACAGCAAGATATGCAGCCATATCTTCAGGGAGGATTTGAGACTGATATTCTTTGCTGTTCTTCTGCACCATGTATGCATTCAAGGTTCAAGTTGAATTTGGAGAACATAAACCAAGCATGCTTAGCCTAAAGGTTGAAAAGTACAGCTCTGCATGAATTCCTGTGCAAAGCCTTGAAGAGGGTTTCAAAGACAAGAAGATTTCCTGCTGCCTGTATGTGCTAGGTACTCCCCTCCAGGTAGTGGCAGGCAGAGGAAGTATGGAGAGAGCAACTGCATCAGGGTCCAGTTTCCCGTGAGAGCCTGGGAGTGCTGGTGAAGGAGAGCTGCTTTTGCTCTGCTGCGTCTCCCTCAAGCACGCAGTGAAAAGAAAATTGCCCATTGCCTCCCGATGAATGTAACCTGTGTTCGTGAATGTAGCCTGCCAGAGCAGGCAGCAAGAGGTAACGTCACAGAGGAGGAAGCTTGTGGATAATGTCTTGGGGTCATCTACAGAGGAGCTTTCTGAGACACATGTGACTGTTGCATTATAAAATACTGCAGAGAATATTTATTGGATAAAGTGTAGTTGTAAACACTTTTATAATGCTGTAACTAACAACCAGCTGTGTTGTGGCAATGCGGCAGGACATCAGGCAACCATGTTCTCAAACCTCGGATTGTCTGCATTATCAGAAATAACTTTTGGGGACTTGTAACGTTTCCTACCCTGTTAAATGTTTGCCCCTAATTATGAATCAGTTCTTACTCTACAGAGACATAACTAGAAAGCACAATCTCAGAACTAAAAATGTGCTATGCCTCTCCTAAAATCTTGAATGAAGCAAGAGAGTGCAAAAGGTTTTTCAACACTTAAATACAGTAGCTGAGTGGCCAGATACAACCAAGGCTACACCCTAGCCTAATATTAGGCTAACTTTGGGCTCAAATACACTCAGGTGTTGCTGAGATCCCATCTTAGTGGCATATATTTCATTCTCTGATGTTTTAGGGGACTTTATGGGTTACTGGCGATTCAGTTGTTTGAATGGAAAACATCTAATTAATTTCAGAAAACATTATCTGTGCTGGTAAGAAGTAACAGCCTAATGAATCAATATCAAAGGGAGCTTTATACCACTGGGCTATGCTGTCTATCAAATCAGATATGACCAGTCTTCTTGTCACTTTTGGCCATTAAAGATTTTGTGATAATCTGGGGACTTTACCCCAGCAGTCCAACTAAACTTGGTCCCAGGTGATTATTTCAGCTCCTCCTACATTTCCAATGAAGAGGGCTGCAAACATTGTCCTACATGCCTGGGTTCTGCATGTGGATATTGGAGAATTAAAACAATGAAAGAAATTCTGTCCATGAACATTGTCTAATAGTTAAACATATCTGAAACCCAGTAGAATGCTCACCAGGAGGTGACTGGCCAATAGCAAATGCAGAACAGTGAAATAATGGTATCAAAACAGTTAAGGATCATGTTTTCCTCCTGGGGTTGTCCATCTCGTAGGGCTACGCGGGCACTTCCCCACCCACTGCTGTGACAGGGCATATTCCCTGTGGAGGCATCATCATCAAGAGTATGGGAGATGGCGTGAGGCAAAGCGTGGTTCTAGAGTGGCAGTGGCACCAATCCCAGTGGCTGCTCTGCAGTCTGCTCTTGGCTCCGTCCCTGTTCCTGTACTATCCCGTCCCCACAATACTTCAGCCTTGAGAAGCATGCCAAAGTTGTGTGATTTATATTTGCTAGAGGTAATTCTCTCTTCCTGTCACCTTTAAAATGGATTTTTTTCTTTTCATTCTCCCCCAAATTAAATGTGCTCTTACATGTTTATTTTAGGCCTGTTCTTTTATGCGCATTTCTTATCAGAGGGAAGGCCAATCTTTGTCTTGGCACAGGCAGATAGATGTTTGAGATGGTTCACAAATGCTTTCAGAAGTGGGGAATGTTTCTTTTCCATTTCTAAAACCTGTATTAAGTCCTTTGCCAAACCCTGCAAGTCAGTCTTCATGCCTTTATTGAAGAACTTTAGGGTAAGTTCACAGCAAGAAGGTGGTCAGACTCAAAGGAAGCTTTTCTTTCGTCAAGTTTNTCCTTTTTTTTTTTTTTTTTTTTGTGGCTGACCATGCCTGTAGTGATTTTATAACATATGTTTGTATAAAACGTATGTTTCTATTAAATAAATATACATATGCATATATAGACATACAACTATATATTTCTTAAGACAGAAATTAAGAGGTGCTTCTGCATTTTCAGATGTGTACCTGAACCCTTCACAAGATCACATCTCCCCTTGCAGTCTTCTTGAACAGAGCTACCAGACCATTAAACCACTGTCACTCTCCATTAGCCAAGCCCAGTATGTTTTAATTTGTCCTTCAACCTTCTCACAAAATCTTCATTAGAGAAATGGGTATGCAAGAAGAACAGAAAAGTTTTCACCTCACATGCCAGAATTCAGATTTTACTTGTTTTCTCACATACAAGCTGAAGATGTCTCTGGAGTAATTAGTAAAAGAATAGCACTCATTCTGCTTCTCAGTGATGAGGGTGCTTCATTAGGATTGATTGCTCATTTCCAAAGATTATACACGGCTAAAATAATTACCAGTGGAGAACAGAAGGCACTGAACAACATGTATATCCTTTAGACCACCAAAGTAAATAGACCCTTAAAATAAGTTTAATACTTCTATTTGTAAGTTATGTATAAATGAGGCTTTCAGTTCCACCAGGAATAACTGTCAATTAAATTAGGACCCTATGACTTAACGTGAATCTCTGTTCCTTTTCCCTGAGGGTTCTGTATATGCACATACAAGAGTTTGCCTATGTGCACATACGAGAGTTTATTTAGGACTGGATGAGAGACCACTAAAGGCCACCATAAAGTAAGAGAATTCACAGTTCTGTTTCACTTTCATTGGAAAGTTGTCACCATCAAGCAATTGACTTATGCTGATAGACTGAGCCTGAATCTACTTTACACAAAATTTCCAGCTGCAAAAATAATCACACCAGAAGCCCTCATCCTTTGATTCTTCTGCTGTCTCTTACAAAAGAAAGGCTTATGAATGAAGGACATTTAGTACCTGACCTATGCTATTCCTATTTTTTTATTTCTTCTATGATGGCCTCATTTGTGAGCAGCTTCTTTAATTGGGACAGAATGTTATGGGAGATCATAGGAAGCTGGTTTTGTCCTCACCTGGAGCCATTAATACTGCTGCCTGGCTTTGCAGGCTGCAGAACTGCCCATTCAGTTTGTAGTACAAGGCAAAATATTAACCATTATGTGTAGATTTTGGCAGGCAAGAAAGTAAAGAGATTTCACATAAAATGAACAAAACTATACAGAACAGAAATGCGTGGTCGTCCAAACAGAAACATGAAGAGACTACGTAGAGATATGAAATAAAACTAGAACATGCCCTTTCCTAATGAGCTCTTTCCTGATATATATCTTAACCCGAATAAAATGGGTATTAACTGTCAGGAAAAAACCCCCATCTAGAATGTGTTCACATAGGCTGAGCATTTCCCACATCAGCCCTGAAAAGATAAGGGCAACATTAACACTAGAAGATCAACCCAGTGAGAAGACCAGAAGCTGCCCCAGTAGAGAGATGCACCGGACCTCATCCTGAACTCAGGATTTTGAGGTGCTGCCTCCAGGGCAGCAGCTGCAATTATAAGCAGACTGTTCAAAAGGTGCAGGCAAGCATTTAGGGAACCTTTCTGATCTGTGTAAATGTAGCCATCCTTTGCTTTGGTGGTCTAAATGAGAGACTGGAGAGAGCAGACCCACCAATACTCCTTCCACATGTACCTAGAGCTTTGAATCCCAAAGAGCCTGGGCAATTGTGAAAACATCTGGAACGCAAAAAAGGAGGCTGTATTGTCTACTGTTGCTAGCTGCCATGCAGTGAGAGATAAACTGCAGCATAAACTGCAGGACACCAAAATCCTGGTTATTGGGAACTGCAGCTGCCCATCATCATCAGGACTCCCCAGTGGGAGGGGAGTAGTCAGAGCAGGGGTGGAAAGGGGGAGCAGTTAGGCAGGGAGTGGGAGCAGGGAAGCAAAATGGCAAGAAGCCATGGGACAGAATGGCCTGTGTAAGGACCAGGCGGCCAAGTAAAAGACAAACACAAGGGTGTGTGCAGGGGAACCTACCCAGACGGCAGTTGAGGGGAGAAGCAACAAAGGGCAAAAGGAGAAAGCAAAAGTCTCCCTTTCCCCTCAATCCTCATCCCTTTTCTCATTAAAGGCATTTAAAGATATCCTAGTATTTTCCTGATATTTCCTTTCCCATCAAAGCACATCCTGCAATTTTTGTGGTGATGGTAAGTCTTGATGAATAGGAGTGAGGAGGGTTAGGAAATGCAGCGGAGGTCTTAGGTAATTACAGCTGAGAGGGGAAGTGCCCTGAAGCAACCTTGATGAAGTTATAGCCTGGAAAGTGCTTCGTGATCCCTGCCCTAGGTACAACACAGATAAATTACCAGTACACACAACAACACGTGCAAACACTGTTACAGAAGGACACTGAGAACCTTGCTGTAAGGGCAGGTTTGTCCTATAAGGGAAACGGTGGTGCAGAGGGTCCAGGAACACCTACTTACCAGTTAAGTGGCTGGCAATCCTGGCAATAGGTTTAGGAGGCAGGGCAGGGGGCTGTTTGAGGAGGGACAACTGTTTCACTGGGGTGTCCTCATGGTCTCCAGGGAAAGCGGCAGATTTTTTGGGGGGAAGTAGCAGGACTGGCTTAGCTGTAGGATCTTGGGAGAGGAGGACGCTGGATTCATTGGATGTGGGGCTCTCTTCAGACACTGGAGGACACAACCACATCATAGACGCAACAACGTTACGAGCAAAGCAGCAGCAGATACGGCCGCAGTAAGACAAGAAAAGCAGCGCAGCAATGCAGATTAAGAAGGACTAATAGATTCCACTCAAACATCATATAACATAGAAAGGAGGAGAGAAAGAAAGAGAGAAAAAGAGAAAGAGGAGTAACACACATCTACACAACAGCCGAATTTCCCATTACCTCTGACAGAAGCCAGCTCCCTTATGCCAGGCTGGGATGTGTTCCCACATCTTGAACACAAATCAAGAGCCTTAAAATGTCACATCACAGACGGTCTGTCACCACAGCTTGCTCAGGACCACGTATGTTAGCATGTGGTCTCTAAACTTATCCTATAAATGTAAAAGCACCTCAGGGGGCCTACTCCATTTCAAAGTGGCCGCATAGCTGTCCAGGATCATGGATGAACACTTCTACCAGTCACTTTTCCTCACTTGACCTTTGTCCACAACTCTCAGCATTAAGTGATGCAGAAGGAGGAGCTAACCTAGATGTACAGCGTTGCTGTCTCTCTGCATGGGCTGGGGAAGAAGTGCAGAGAGCCTCACCCAGGGTAGGGCAGCTGGCTGTGTGAGCTACTGAAAGATGCACGGTGTGAACGTCACCCAACACCATGTGGCAGCTAAATGGCATGATGTTTTACCCTAGGGTTTAAAAATGTTATCAGCTCTCTTCTCTAGAGCTCATTGGCACAGCTGAGACATAGCCAGAGAGTTCGAAATCTACTCTTAAATGTTCACAAAGTGCAGGGACTTTGCCTTAAGAAAGAGGTTACTTGTTTAGAAGTAGAGGTTACTTCTACACCAAGTCAGTCAAAATTTCTCATGGAGCATCCAGTGACAATCTGTGTGCTGTCATCTCCTTCTCCACCTGAAGATCTTTGTTTTGACAAGGATTTCTCAGGGCTAGGCACCAAATGTTAGAAGTCAGAAACTTGTTTCAAACAGCTTAGAGTATCTACATCGTAATGTAAACAAGATGTTACCTGTCCCATCCATGATCTCTGCGGTTGGGAGCACCTCATATGAGCAGGGTTCCCCAGACGTTGGACCTGACTCCAGTTCTGCTAGGGCTGGCAGGGATACCTGGCTGGAGCTCAGCACTTGCCCGGAGCCCAGAGGCTGCCCATTCTCCAAAGCTCCATCTTCATTTGGTATGGAAAGTTCCCCATCTGTTCATAGTTGGAGGAAAGCAGAATGACAACAAAAGACATAAATAACATGCAGAAATAATTTAAAATGAAATCTGCTATCTCCATTAGCTTGCCTGCAAATGAGGAACCTGAACCGAGATCTTGTATGTATACAGAAGACACGGAGATAAGGATCAAAACAATATGGTTTGTGTCTCAAAAACACAACTTGTGCAGAGCAATATTTGGAGATATCTGACTGTGATGTTCTGTCCAGAACAGTTTCACAGAAGCCTGAGAGTATTCCATTTGCCTTAAGGGGTTATTAAGATTTGGGAAAGATCTGTCAAATATCTGTGTTGATACTTTGCTTACCCTAGGATGGTCATTATGATCCATGATCTAAGCTGGATGGTTCCTGACCATCCTCCACCCATGGGGCCATGCAGCCCCATCCAGGGCCACAAAATCTGTTTTCCCTCTGTCTCTGTTGAAGCAGGGAAGTCAGGAATGAGAATGGGCTGGAACTGATGCTATGGAGCTTTCTTAAAGAATACTAATATACAAAGTATATAATTTATAATGTTTTAATAATAATAACAAGAATTATTCTCTTCCCTTACACCAAATTTTATGCTATAAGGGACATAAGCCAAATCACAGAAGTATGTCCCTATTTTAAACACAAATAAAACATTACAGCTCCCAGCATCAAGACTTTAAGTAAGAGAGAGAATATTTTTTTGTGTGTGTGTGTGCAAGGTCTTGATACTGGGATATAGCAGATTCCATTTAGAAAGCCTGTTTTTAAAGTTATTAATAATATCTCCTCTGAGCAAAACTTCTGTAACAGCAGCTGGTAGTTTCTTTCCTATCAAACGTCACTTCACATTAGAAATAATAAAGAACAGAAGCGAGGGATCAGATCATTCTCTATGGTGTCAGCCCGCATGATTTTTATCTCAGAACTTGTTATGCACAGCACTCTGGTACCTGGAGGCAATGACTACATGGATATCTCCATTACAATTTTATAAAGGAAAGTGTTCAGCCCCTATGGTTATGCGTGGAATCTTGAAAATACAACCAGAATGTGACCTGTAAGGCTAAAAACCAGCAGACAAATAAATGGACCCTAATTTTACTATGCATTTAAGTTATTTTTTATAAGTCAAACTCAGGATTTCAGGATCTGGTTCTTGATTTTTGGGCACCTCTGGTTAGCCATATTACTGCTCAATGTACTGAGCAGAGATGTACATCATTCAAGTGAGTGCACATTTTCCCCTCACAGGGCTAATATGTGCAAAACACTTTGGAAAACAATACTGAAGAAAGAAAAAAATTTAAGTTTCACTTAAGCATCAGGACACAGCAATTAACAAGTCTGAAAGTACGCTAGCTGGTAAGTATTCAGAATTTTGTTTCTGCCTTTTAAAGATTCTCCACGGTGAGTGAAGACGGTCTCCTGCTTATTTTGGAGTTATTAGAAATACCAAGGTCTTGACTTTCTTGGTTTTTTGGAGGCTTTTTGAAGACCTAGAGAGCTATTATGGTACACAGCCACATCACACTAGACTGAAACCTGACCCATGGCTTTCAGAGCAATGAACTGAGCTGGCTAAAAGGTGGTAACATCAATGAAAACCAAAGGTTTTGGTGAATTGTTTGCAGCACAGTCTCCTAACTGCTGTGGTCATTCAATACAAATGCATTTATTTCCCTAGGCAGCAAAAATCAAACAACAGTTCAGCCAGTATTGACTTAGCTGTTTGGGTGGAAATGCTATGTATTCTTTGCTTGCTCTATCTCCCTTTTATAAACACAGACCTTTACACGTGTTTGGGATAGGGGCTGCTGTTGTCTCAGTTACCTGGCTTCATTAAAGAGCGTAATTTTCTTATGCAGAGAAACTGTTTCTTGAATGAAAGGCAGTGATTGTGTCCAGCAATATTCATTAATTCAGTGCAGGACTAAATTAGACTGTATCCGTGAGCAGACAAAAAGTATGCATGATAAAACCAGTAACATTTATTTTTTGGAGGGATGTCTACACATTTTTAATGAAGTGGAATGCATATAGGAACATGCTGAGCACCTTGAAATCTTACTGTCTTAAGTACACTTTGCACTTCTCAAGGTATCTTCAGCATGATTTAAGAAGACAGCATTCAAGTGACCCATTGCAAGTTTACGATTGCAAAAAAGTAAAATGTGAGATAAAATTTTGGCTTTTATTGTTTGTCACAACAAGAAGTATGACAGCCCTCTTGTACTGACAACATACCTCTTTTAATCTTACCTCTGAATATCTCCAATATTCATTTAGACTCTAAAACTTGTCCTTGGATTTGACTAAAATCATCAGACATGACACAGAATCATGACTGAAATATACACACTAAATCTGATCTCACTTAAAGGAGAACTACATGGGGAGCTGCTCAAGTACAGCAAACAGATCAAAGATCAGATAATTTGTAGAATGAAGAATATCTTAGTGTGAATTAATCCTGGATCAGAGACATGCTTGACAACGAGATATAAAAGGTAAATTACTTGCTATTTTTAAAGTACTAAAAGCTATTCTGGTTAGCTGACATACAAATGAAAAGAATCCTGGTAATGCAATTATTACATATACATGGATGCATTGATTAGTCTTCAGGAACTGGCTGTGAGTTTAAAGTTAATTTTCCACAGTGATAACATATGTAATCTTTTGTTCTCATACTTGCTAAATCCTTTGCCGTATTTTCACAGAGCCTGCTGCTACTTAGTGGAGAACAACTTTCCCGAAATGCATGAGCTTTGATAATACCGACTGAGTGTGAATCAGCTGCAGCTGGATGGGAGCAGAGACAGTAGCCTGACCTCTGCAACAACAGGAGCACATGAAAGCTCCTCTTCTGTTTTGCAGGAGGCTCCACAAACCTGAAGTCACTGACGAAACGGGACCTCAGAAGAAACTCTCTGATGCAGAGGACTCTACCCAGACGCTTTGATTCAACTTAGCATGTGAAAATAACAGCATGGGTTGATGGCCCAGAAATACACAGATGATATGCTCAACACATGTGGCCCCTAAGCATGGTTTGTACTCCTGAACTCACCTGCCATTTCCACTTTCAGGTACTTTTCAAAAATTGCCTGGTGCAAAGCAGCCCACAGTGCATCATGCCGACTGGTACAAACCGGTCCTTTTGTTGTTTCTTTACGTTGGAGCTCTGCCTACCCTCTCACTGTGTCTTTTCACTCCGAACACTTCGGGCAAGGGAACTTCTTGCATGTCTGAAAAGTGCCATGCTCACACGCACCTTCCACAGGCAAATAGCTAAGGAAGTCAAAATCATGAGGAGAGTTTGAAATCCTGAGTTATTTTCCACTTTGGGTTGTCTCCTTCAGTACTTGCCTACTCTCAGGTAAGACTGTCCAGGCAAGCATTCTTGATGGCAAAGGCTAGGAATGGCAGAGAAAAAAATCACGTCCTTCTCTGCAATGGTCCCCATGGGCTAGGGGATGGAAAACTGAGTGTTCTTGCATGTGGTCAAGACCTGTCCCCAGGGCTGTTGCCTAGCCTTGGTGGCTACCTTAGCACAGTGGCTAGGATCCTCCTTGATTTCAGTCTCTAAGCAGACCCCCGATTTTGTGGGATGCTGTGGAGTTTGACACAGGCTGACATACGGATGTCCTCCCTGCTTCTGGAGTTCAAATCCTTTCAACATATTGAAACTGCAGCACAACTGGCTCTCCGGTGGCTGCCATGCCTTTCTCCTTGCTGCATTACCAAAGCCACTTCTTCAAACTTATGCTCGCATACTGCTACAAAACCTGCCTTAGGACATACGTGCCACATTTCTGAATCCTGTCAGGACTTAGGTAACCTGAAATTTGGGTCTAAATCCATCATTTTGATTAGATAGAGAGTATAAAAATACAAAAGTATAAAAGATGAAGACAGCCCATGCTCCCTTGCAGAACCATTACACCATCATCTCAGGAGCAAGCAATCAGTACACGCTCATATTCAAAAATTTCTCACTATGGTGTCATGGTTTTGGCTGCAATGGAGTTGACTGTCTTACTGGCAGCTGGTGTAGTGCTGTGTTTTGGATTTGGGATGAGAACAGTCCTGGTACAACAATAATGGTTTTGGTTGTTGCTGAGCAGTCAAGGCCTTTTCTGCTCCTTATACCACCCTACCAGCGAGTAGGCTGGTGGTGCACAAACAGTTGGGAGGAGAAACAGATGGACAGCTGACCCCAACTGACCAAAGGGATATTCTGTGCCATATGACATCATGCTCAGCATATAAAGCTGGGGGAAGAAGGAGGAAGGGGGGGACATTCAGACTTATGGTGTTTGTCTAGCCAAGTAACCGTTATGTGTGATGGAGCCCTGCTTTCCTGGAGATGGCTGAACACCTGCTTGCTGATGGGAAGCAGTGAACAAATACCTTGTTTTGCTTTGCTGGCATGCGTGGCTTTTGCTTTACCTATCTTTACTCTCAACCCACGAGTTTTCTCATTTTACCCTTCCGATTCTCTCCCCCATCCCACCGTGGGGAGGAGGGAGTAAGCGGTAGCGTGGTGCTTGGTTGCCGGCTGGGGTTAAACTACGACACTACCGGCAATCTCATCTATGTTCAGATAAAAGAAGAGGTATCAAAATACTACAAGTAGATCTAATTCTTTGACCGGCACCACAGAACACTGGGCAATTCTAAAGATAGATGCTTTTGGGATGGCTGCACCTTCACGTGAAAAATCAAAGCTGTTTATCTATGTGTGGGAGCAATAGTATAGCAAAAACGTGAGTTCTTCTAAATGCTGTGGTTATGTTCTGAGTTGCAGGTGGAAGCTGTATTTTTAACTTCTCAGCACTGCCTGCCCACGAACTATTAGATCAGCAGGTGCCTCATCAGATACTTCTTCAACTTACTGTTTTTCCAAAAGTACACAGTATTTGAAAAAATCACAATCTTTGCCTACATTTTCAGAAGACTCAAGTCACAGAACCCTGTAAATGGAAGATGACAGAAACTGATTTGGTCACTAGTCTGGCCCTTGCCAAGAAAAGAGCTCTCTGCAGTTCAGTCTGGAGTGGTTTCACTTGACTAGTTTAAGCATGGGTGTCACTGAAGTGATAAAAGCATTTCTTGTTTCCCAAATATAGCAGCTGGACTGCAGTGACTCTCCCATGTGTGAACACTGTGACTTACTCCGCTCTGCTAACTTTCACCTGCTGGATGACACGAAGTCCTCTGAAAAGTGAGCAAATCCTGAAGCAAACAGGTCAGAGTGTCATTTTATACAGCAGGTGGACAAACTTGCTAATTCTGTTTTTCTTCAACATAGAAGATACAATGAAACCAATACTAAGCACACTGCAAGCTCCAGAATTTTTGTTCTTGGGTCAGTCTATCCGTATTAAGTTTCCTTTGATCTGTACGGATTTTTTTAAGAAAGAAGGTGGCAAAATTACTTATTCACAGGCTGATTCTGTCTGCTTTGTCCTCCTCTTAGGAAAGGGAGACAAAGAGATTTAACATTATGGCTACACCTATTGTCTGTGCAAGACACCTCTTGGCATGGAAGGTGCTACCATCATCAAATAAAGGCTTTTGCTATGAAGTGCTAAAGCCTGCTGTGTTTTCTTGGATTAGAGATTCCCTAATGGGAATTACAAGGAAAATGTTACTTCCACTTAAGGACTGCAGTGAGATACAATACCCTTTATTAGAATTACTCTCAGATTATTACACCACTGAAGGAAATACTGCTTTTGCTCTACAAATCTTGCCTTACTCATATCCTTATATCATCAAAGCTACTTGATCACTGCTACAATACTTGTGTATTACCACTTTCCTCTCTGCCCTGTCTCTTTCTTTCGAGGAGGGGTACCAATTCTTAGCTTCTGTGTTTGCAACCAGCAGGAAATAATGTAGGACACTGAATAAATCATCCAGTTGTTTTGTGTTACAGTTTCCCTTTTACTTGGCACCTGACAGTGAAAAAGTCCAAAGTCTCTGCCTTTTGCACTGGAAACAGGAAGAAGCAGCAAGTATTTCATACCAGCTTTTTTAGGGGAAAAATGCCTATAAAGAGGAATTAATGTCCTTTTTATCAGATGAGGACCTCCAGAAAGCTTAGCATCTGTTTCACAAGATGATGTAGAAGATTACAAAGTACAGCATTATTTGATGAATGGAGAAAGCTGTAGTGCTTTGGTAGCAAAGCAGGGGGAATCTCCCCAGGTTTCAACACAGAAAGCAGGGTCAGGCTGCACAGAAAAGATTTTTCCTGGGGATGCCTTTAGGTGTATGCAGGGGTGGGTTAGAAAGCAGCTATGTGTGGGATGTGAGGCAAGGATGAAGGAGGCCACAGCCCAGATGGAAGCGTGACTGAAGGCTGTCTTCTGAGCTGGCCAGGGCACTGAACATGGAGCTATGCCCTGGCCTCCCCTGGGCTGCGACAAACCTGGTGTGACAGCCTGGACTGTGCCTCGCTGGCCGCAGGGACGCCTGCCTCATGGTCGTGTATCCCACCTGAGTCACATTCCAAAAGGTGGACAACCAAAGGCAGTGAGAAGAGCAAACCTTTTGCCAGGTGTTGGTTCTACCCTGAAGTTGCATCTAGGATGACTTCCAAGGCAGCAGGCCATAGTTAGAGCTCAGGCAGTGTTAGATCTAAAGGACTAGCAGCATCTAAAATATGCAATGGGTAACAATTGTAGAATTTAATGACAAGCAGTATGTTTCTTTGGTTTTACAATGTTTTTTATTTTTTTCAATTAAAGAAATAAACAATTTGGGTTAGTAATTTTTTAAATTCCCAATAAGCTAGACTAAAAAAGTAGGTAGCAGATTTAAATGCTCCAGACTTTACGAGGTAGACCCTACTTCAAATACCATAGGAACACAGAATCATAGAATGGTTTGGGTCAGAAAGTACCTCAAAGACCATCTAGTTCCAACCCCCCTGCCATGGGCAGGGACACCTTCCACTAGACCCGGTTGCTCAAAGCCCCATCCAGCCTGGCCTTGAACACCTCCAGGGATGGGGCATCCACAGCTTCCCTGGGCAACCTGTTCCAGTGCCTCACCACCCTGATAGTAAAGAATTTCTTCCTAATAGCTAATCAAAACCTACCCTCTTTCAGTATCTGTGAAAGTTTGTAACTTATATTGACTTCTAACAGGTTTTGTACTGGTGTTGTTAAAGACTTTTAGACTTTTAGAATTAATGAGGCTTTAAAGCACATGCCTAAGGTCTATTGAAATTAAGAGGCAACTTTGGCATGTCTTTATATAATTTGCTGAATTCATTGCCTTATTATTGACGAGGGAAGCAGCAAAACAAATAAAAGCTGTGGTTAAAGACTGACACGTAATAGATGTCAAATATGTGTTGCATTACCAATGTAAAACAATGGTGTTTATAAAACAATAGCATTTTGCATAAATAATACATTAGCAACTCAACAAATTAATTATTCTGAACAAGGAATTATTATGTCTTCTGAGCTGTTTCAAGGGAATGTGCACTGTTCTGTGCTTGCCAGTATCCAAAACCTTTAAATGTTTCCCTTTTCCACAACAGAAAATCCCAGAGTGACTCAACCAGACAATGATAACAGACGCAGGCACGGACCCACCCCATCTCCCTGCAGTCTGGATGCCTCGCTGTTTTGCAGCGACTCCTGCACGCTGCTGTGATTTATATTTCTACTGCTTTATATTTCTGATTAGCTTTCAGTTTTGTTTGTGAGATAACTATCACATGTATCCAATGGGGAGGGCCAGCCCACAGTGAAATCAAGAGAGATGTTTGGAGACCTTATTCTGCACAGTCCTGCAATTCAGGACTGTATTCCCAGTTCTTAACGTTACAATAATGTACCATCCAGACACAAAACTATATGGGATGTCAATTTAATAATGTGAAAAGAACACTTACCTTTATCAAAAATTTCTTTCAGCACTCCTCGTTTTATGAGCTCCTCTCTGCTTTGCCTCATTGATATTTTTCTTTCCAAAGCTGTAAGCAAAGGAGAAGGGTCAATATAGATAGAAAAGAAGGGAAATGGTTGTTTTAAAAAGCTCTATGCCTTTTAAGGCATTTAAAAAATGCTTTTTCTTCTCTTCAAGTCAGTGGCAAATTAGCATCTCAAAATAAAGGCTACTGGCAGTCCAGAGAATCTGCCTGCTGCTGTAGCATGGCCATTATTGACAGAAATGACTATAGACTGACCAATCTGAGGGCATTCCCACACTCCCACTGCTTAATTTTGACACGACTGAAGCATTGCTGTGGAGAATCAGACAGCAAAGGGAGAAAAAGGCAATTAGTGCAGTAACTGGAGGGGGAAGGCAAGAAAGGAGGCGATGCGAAAGATCACACCAATGAAAGACATGGTCATGGACTGTCCCCAGGCCACGGAAGAGGACTGGCACCTCGATGCCCTGAAGCCAAGGCTTGTTTCCCATTAACTCCAGTGAGAGCAGAGCAAGGTGTTTGGGACTGCGCAAAAAAAGACCTGTTTAATGGGGCCTTCTCCTCCCTGGAGGGGCGTTTTCCTCCAAAAAGGGTGTAAATGAGGGCAACTCCATGAGAGCCACTGCAATTTACACCAGGTTTGAAGAGCTCAAGTCCTGTGTTGCCTGCTTGGAGACCGTGGTCACCGGGGCAGCAAAACGACAGACAGAAATTTCATGTTTGTTTAGTTCAGCAGTAATTAAAACAATGTCCAATTAACCAAAACACCACAAAGGACATGCATTCAGGCAAAGAGCTGAAAGCCAGCAAGCAAGGGGCGCAAGAAGTGATGTGCAGGAGTGGCTGCGACTGCATGCGCTCTGCGAGAAACAAGCCTCTGCCTGCCAAAAAAGAGGCACAGTCAAGGGCGAATCGCTTCTGCCATATGGTCCCCTATCAGACCCAGCACAGATGCACACGCACACAAATGAACTGGGACTTAGCATCTCTTGTCTGCCCAAGGCAGATTTAAAGCAAAAAGAGGCTCGGAAACCCTCTCTCCATCCCTGAAAACATGAGGGTGTAACCTCTTCTGGCATTGCTGCATGTTGGCTGTTCCCCAGGGGCACAGTATACATGGTGAATTAGCTATACTTATACTGACAGACTGCACTCATTGCAACTTATTTGTTGTCAGATATGTACAGCTTGGTACGAGCAGGGCTGGCTCTGCTTCACCCTTTTCCATAAGATAAATTTAGGTTTCCCCATTTTTAAAACCAGTTTTGAACATGTATTTTTCAGGACAAAGAATGTCAGTAGGTACAGCCAGTAGCTAATAAAAACCCCGGTGTCCCCGAAACACACCCTCTGAACTTCAGCATTGATCAGAATTAATAGCAGGCCCCTTTGCTGTGGCACAAGACCCCATACCCATTAGCCAGCGACAGTTTTATTTTTGAGGCTGTTAACACAACAGCCACAGCATTTTCCAGAGTGCCTCAGCTCCATTTGATGAAGCTCTTCAGGCACCTCACTGACTTTCAATGAAACTTCTATTTCTAAGTTTCTAATAGGCTTTTGAAAAGAAATACCAAACAATCAGACTCTGGAGTCACGTTGCAAACTTGTCTCCAAGCTGTCTTTTCTGTGCACTGGAGGGCCCTGGTTCTGGTACAGTATTTAAAGCTTTCCCCCTTCCTCCTTAACAGCTGTCCCCACCCCCTCCAAAAAAGCCAAAACAAGCTACCGCTAACTCCTGAGCTTTCTCCCACCAAAGAAATTGTTGAAACCCTGACTAACTTTGAAGAACAACTTGGTGGCATCCAACACCTTTTCCAATAGGTCTGAGAAAGTAAAATTTTCTGCTAGTGTGAGCAGTGAAGAGCACCCAGGCTGTCCCAGCTTGCTCTTCAGTGGAAATCAAGTTAGGTGAAACCTCAACAAACCAACAGTTTCTGCATATAGACAGCAGCACTGCTCACAAAACAAAGACATGGACAAATACTGCTTTTTTTCTGTATTTTACCTTAAATAGCTAAGTAACAGATCCACATTTTACATACAAATTCACCGGCACGCACCCGGATTCACCATCTCACCCTCCTGCCTAGCCAACAGCTGGCTACACAAGTAGCAGCACTACTACTGACTTCATGGCTTCAGTCATGACTTCAGTCCCATCACATTATTAAAGTAGTGGTAAGAAACACAGTAATTTTGTGAATTGGAAATAAGAGTTCTGGGGGATCAAGTGCTAAATAGGGCTAGCAGGACATTTTCAAGAAGTGCAGGAGTGTCTCTCAAAACCATTGCTGGGGAAGACACCCAAGTATTGACCAAGATTTCTCAAAGTAGTGGACTATTTTTGCAGTCTAGCAGAATTTCAAAGCTAGATTATATATTTTTGGAAGACTGTATACACACAGGCTTTTCAGATACTCCCTTTTAGTTGTAATCTGCTTCTGCTCAAGAATGAAAAAAACCCCACAACCCTCCAGTTTGAAGCTCAGACTAAAACAATTTTTTCAGTTCCTAAATCCTTTCTAAGTAGGTACAGGACTTAAAGTATTAATTATTTTCCTACTAAGCCAGTTTAATTAATAAGATATTTAGAGGAAGGGCATGCTGGGCTAAGAGCAGCACTGAATGATAATAACAGATGTTATTCTAAAACTATGGAACATGCTGCCTTCCTTTAATACGAATCTTCCTCCCAAACAAGTCTCGTACATTTAAGTGCATAAACTGCCATGCTACTGCTGGATAAGATAGAAAAAAATCACAAGCGCTTAGACACAGAACTCATTAGGATCTAACAGCCTGAACAATGAAATGCTTCACTCGGTCTGGATTTCTCTGGCAAAGATCGCCAGTTCTTTTACGAAGGATTTTCTTTTCAAGCAGAAAGCTGATACAAAATAAATTCATTCACTCTCCACTGAGAAGGGATCCATTCACAGCACAGGATAAATAAAAACCTCTGAATTAATACTTGATTCATGAGAACATTGTAAATTCAGTGATGGGGAAAAATTAAATATAATTAATATTTAACAAAAGATGTATTACTTCATTGGTGATTTTCCTTGGTGATTAACCTCATTTTTTTCATTTGTACAATCTTCCAGGAGATTAGAAATAAGCATTAAGCCCTCTTTATGCGGTCTACTTATGCCAGAAACTGGTTATCTTAAAAAATTCATCCATTCTCCAAGCAACTCTCAGTTACTAGTTTATAGAAATGACCATATGTGTATTTCATGGTATAAGTGTACAGATTTTGACAGTGTGCTCTGTAGTATGTTGTTTCTTTTAAGCTCTGATGAAGAAACAGTGGGAAATGTTTTTATTAATGTTTCTGAGCTAGTGTTGTTGAACTCGTCCTTCAGGAACAGCACCCCTCTGCTTTTGAAGCAGAGATTTTCTCTGTGGCAGACCCATTAAGATCAGTAAAGCCTTGACAGGGTCAGGAGGATTTCCTGCCCCTCTGTTCTGGAAATCAAGTACAGTTTTGTCTTTATTCCTTTAATAAGCCACTGCGCTCCATGATGGCAGTGATTGTGGGCTGCTCTTCCAGCTGAGAAGGTGAAGCTCGCCCCTGCTTCTGTGCCAAGTGCTTCTGCTGCTCCATTAACCAGCCAAAGAGGCGTTTACGTAGTCAGGACAGGTAACCTTTCTGTCCTTCCCAGCCTTCCCTCCAAGACCAAACCATCGCAGGTGAACTCTTCCAACCTGCATCTGTATAAGAATAAACCGGTCCCTTTTGCATAACTTGTCATGTTACAGCTTAAATCAAGGGGCAGACTAAATAAACAAGTCCTGCCCTTTCTTCTCATCTGAAAATCGAAACTAAACCCCAGTCTGTGCTAGTCAGTTGAATCTTATCCTCCTTTTTTTCTGAGGTTGCCCTTGGCCTTTGTCTTAAAAAGCACTGGGGGTTGCTTTGCATGAATTCTTCCTTTCAAAGGCCACTATAATTTTCATGATGATTTTAGGAAGCAAAGGTCATTATAAGAATGGAGCTTAGAGCAGAAGCTTTCTGGTGCATCAATTACATTTGGATTCAATAGGCAGAAATTTGCTTTGCTAATAATTCAGATCTGAATAATTAAAAACAAGTAAACCAATTGCTTTGCACAGTGTTAATATAAACAACCATCAACATTTCCTTTAGACTTGTAAGGAAGGCAAGATTTTCAGATGTGATGGAGTATGTATCAAAACACATTACATCATCTTGAAATTCTTTGAACTATGTAGACTTTCTTGATAATCAAATGGAGCAGGATTCATCTGATACAAATTTTTACAGTCTGGACTTCTGCCTCCGAGCAATTCTTGGTCATCATTGACCTCAGCCTAATGTAAGCACCTAAAACAGTCTGAACTGTACCTTGAAAGTGGCTGTTAGTCTTTACTGACCATAGAGGAAGCTAAGGGTGAGTGAGTACCTGAGATAAAGATGCATAAAATTAGGGCTGAATCCACTCCTGAAATCAAAACGGACTGAAGAGAGTAGTTTTAAGAAAAAAAATGCTGCTGTAGGTGAAAGTCTCACACAGATCCAAGGAAAATGTAGATGTGTCAACTCACACAGAGTTCCGTTAATTTTGGGATTGTTTCAACAGCTGTAGCACGACACCCAGCATCGCTGCTGTGAGCTTTGGATTTGACCAATGCCAAAACATAGTTTGGTTGAAATAACTGTTTTCCTTTGCTCAGTGCTAAATATGAATTTTGCTTGGCTTCAAACACTCCTAAGTCTCTTGAAGCCTGAGGGAAGAAAACACATTCCAACAGTTTTTTTGAATCTTTGAGATCTAAAGTTCCTTACAGAAGTTTTGGATCTCTCTAATCTCAGCCTAGGTTTTCCTGTAACAGTACCATCTACAAAATCTGACTCAGATTACTATCTAGAAAGGATTCGGATCCCCTTTTGCCTGTGATGTCCACACATGACATTTCTTGTTCTGACTGTAGCCTAGCACTCCTGTTCTATGACATTACAAAATAAATGAACGTCAGCAGGGAAAATAGGTATGCGTATTAAAAGTTAAGCTTGATTTTAAAAAAAAAAAAAGCAATACCTCTCCAAATCAGGTGCTGCTGCAGTAGTTGACCAGATAAATCCCTTTCAGTACATGAATCGTTTGGAAAACTTCTGTGGCATGTGCTACAATACAAACTAATAAAACAGGAACGATACACAGCATTGATGTCCCACTGGAGGAGTAACTCAAAACACTCTAGAAGCAAACCGGTATCATTATGGAGGTGGAAAAGTGAGGTACAGACAAGTTGAAACAGCTTGGCTCATCGCCTCCCACATCAGTAGCAAAGCATTAACAGCAGCTGTTCTGCTGCCAGTGGCCAAAACGGTAGGCAAAGAAATGATCCTTCTAAACTTAAAATTTGCTAATCTATAAGTAACACAAATAAAATAATAGGAAAAAGAGGCCAAAATTAAAAAAAAAACAAACTCTATTAATTTTATTTTATTTCCAGTCTTGTAAGTACAACTGGATTTATTTTACATTATGACTACTTAAAACACAGAGAAGACGATATTAGGGCATCTTGCTTCTAGTCAAATTCAGATCAACTCAGGACACCGGTCCATCTCCAGTTAGAAGCACTGGACTAGGAGCGTAGTAAATCTTCATTAGTGACAGGCAAGTCTGTGAAATCACGCAGTAAAAATAGACACGTTCCTTTGAGAATGCAGGATCAAACCTCAAACCCTTAGTTACTAACCAGAAGAGTTTAAGAGGTGTAACAGTTGCCACGCCTGGTAACTACAGATAAAAATTGAATTCTCTCTTCCTTACTGATGGTGAAAGAAAGTAAAACTGGGGGAGAAGCTGAAATCAGCCTTAAGAAAACTCTAGATTTATACTGATCATTACTATATGTAAACTCCCAGAGGACAGACTCGGGAGGAAAATGGATGCAAAGTCAAATCTGTAAATATAGAATTGCAGGAGTTAATCAAAATACTACAAACCACAGTAAGCAAAGAAGATCGTAACACAGTAACACAACTTAGAAACGCAGCATACAACCAAGAATTCAGCAAATACAGGGAAAGGCAGAGAAATAAAATCTGAAAAATTAACAGAAGGAACTGAACTAAAGAAATCAGAAATGTAATCCAAGAGCAGATGGTCTGTGATTTTTTCATATAGAAGGACTGAAAAAAAAGCTACCCTCTTAGGGAAAGAACTAAATTTCAAGCTAGATCCAAAGAAACCCAACATAACGGATTTCACAGGCCAAGCAGAGCAAGCCTGGAAGAAGATGAATACATGAAAACAGGAGATGAAACAAGAAATCTCGACAAATACAGCGAAAGGTGTGTGTTTGAAAAAATCTAAGAAAATGGAAGTGAAAAGAAAATGAGACTGTAGACACCCTTAAGAAAAATGCTACCACCCTCAACTGCCCAGCTAATAAACAGCACGGCAGAACTCCACTGTGTCAATGAACTGTGATAGTCTTGTGGAAAGACTCACATTTTCATCCCCTTTCTACATAATTGCTTTTCTTGTCACACTTGAGAAGTATAGTACAGCAGGTTAGGGAGAAATTCAGAAAGCCAACCAGAATATTGAAAAAATGAAGAAAATACATTCTTCTTGTTCTTCCCTCTGAACTGCAGCACAGCATTTTCATTAATTCCTAGGTAATACTAGGTCAAGAACTGGAAAGCTGAGCCACCAACAGGTATTGCTTTCCACAACTTAATGAACAATGAGGCTCTGTAGCTTAATTAAAGAAATTTGCAACAAGGTAACATAGCATATCTTAGAGTACTCCTGCTCTGCAATTACAGTGTGATTGCAGCACAGAAAGCCATACCCTGGGCATTCTGAATATATATATAATTTAGGCATCCAAAACAGTAATGAGGGGGTGGTACTGACTTATTTGAAGGCTTTCATCCAAGTAAAAAACCTGGCAGGCTTGAACAGCCCATGCTGAAGTCTATACTGCTACCAGAGCCCTAAGTAGCTATAGCTAGATGAAAGATAAACTGATCACAGCGATTATCACCATAGTTCTTACTGCAATGAAGCTATGTCCTTAGTGCCAGCAGAAGGCAGCTGACGCAGTTCTTACGATACAAGATCCATTTGTGTCTTCACATGGACCACTAGCGGATGAAATGATGGTTTCTCCTACAGCCTTCTGTGTTACAACATGCAGAAACTCTATCATCAAAGCAACATAAGAATACGGGTTCTACTCATCAAGCCTTTGCAACCAGGCAAGATGAGCGATGCCATCTAAAATTACTATAAAGAAAGAAATATGTAGGAACAGCAGCAGCAGCTGTACATCCCAAAGAACGGTTGCTTTTTATAAGTGAGTCAACTTGCTTTAGGCACCTTGCTGTCTCAGATTTCTGTACGTACAGCAAACAACAACTATGCTAAAAGCAAATTAGTGAAGAGCTGGGTGAGATATCTGCAGTATGTTTTCCTCACCCTGACAAGATGGTACGCAGACAGACAATACTGCAGTAGGGATCTGCAATGTCATCTGTAATGGCAGAAATCTCTGTTTGCAATGTTCTGCTACATAATAGTTCAAGGGACCTTCCTCAAAGCAAAAAACAAAGCATCCACATGGTGGGCATCGCTAGACTAAGACAACGACTCCTGTGACTCTCTGCAGCTGATCAGAATTCTCTCAGAACAGAGTTTACAAATGGGATATAAATAACCAGGCAAGCTGCTGCTTTTGGATTTGCTCCTCATCAGACAACACATCCAGATGGCAAAATACAGAGCACAGTTTACAGAAACAAGTCTAGCAGATGTCAGGAAACTGGATTCTCCAGTGTAACTTTTAGAGGGTGAAGGAGTCAGTTTTCCTGGGACAGAAAAAAGGGGAAAAATATTAAGATAGAACCAAAACAACGGCAGGCCAATGATAAGAAGGAAAGAGAAATGCTTGGACAGACCACCAGGAGATGACAACCAAACTACTGCTCAGTATTTGGTCCCTTTGTTTGGCAGCTGGGAGGATCACCCAGCTGATAGAAAAGAGAGCTGTACGCAGTAAGACAAGCAACACAACTCTTTCTATAGTAACAGCAAACTGCTATGCAGATTGTTTTACAGCTTGAGTTTACCTTACAGCTGTAACTTTACAAACATATATTCCCTGGTACCCACAGCCAGAAGATGTGTAAAAACAGTGCTTTACTCCCTAATGAAAACTTATCTTGGGCGCAGTGACGAAAGCTTGATCTGCTGGATGCTTCTATTTCCCCAGACAGGGATTTGGGATAACTTAAAAAATACCTGCCCATTACCCAAAGTGTGTATTTACACATACAACACTGTTGTAGTAAATTACAGTTTAGGAAACAGTTCTTCCAATTGTACTGGAATAATTAGTACACAGCAGCTTCCCAAACAGACATACAAAGAAAGTGGATAGTTGTATATCTGTGTCCACATGTATACCTATTTAAAATAAATGTTACAAGGCATAGCTTGCAACTAAGAAATACCTACTTAAATCCAAAGTTGGCTTAGCACCTTTTTGTGAGCGAAGCTATTAAGATTTCAAATACTTCTTGGAAAGTACCACTACTTTGCACAACCAGAAAACCTCAACTAAGCACACACAAATTAAAAATGCATTTGTTATCAGAATGAACTGGCATCAACCCTTCAACACAGACCTCTGTTAAGAGCCAAACAGGAAATCTTTCATTTAATACTTGATTATAGAACTGACTGAATCACAAAGCAACAGACACTTCCTCCAAAATAAAAAGATTCCTGAATTGCAGCTGTCACATCATCCAGCAATTATCTTTGAATGGTATTTCCAGCTTGTGCAATAGCACTAGCTGGTTGGTATATAATAGACTTAATACTGAAAAAACTCAAAAGTGTCTTTAACACCATTGTCTCATCACCAGTCTACTTTCTTGTTTGGAAGCTGGTAATAGTTCAAGCTACAATAAACATGTGCAATTTCACATGTGTGCAATTTCAGTGTGTTTCATGCATTTAGAGTCTTGGTGTGACTTTTTGCTTTTTTTGGCTGAAAAGATAACTTTCCCAGACGGAGAGAAACTTTCCACTATGCGTGGCAGTACTCTGGAATCAACAGACCGAAAAAGGATAAGACTGGGATCTTAGTTATAGTAACATGACTGCAGAATAGCTTCATGAGAATTTGGCATGCACCATCCTGCCTCATAGTATGAATTATTCCATTATTTCACTCGGAGATATTTTTTAAAAAATTGACCAAAGACAAAACGGTTTTAGCTTCCTCTCCAGGAAATACAGTGCTGAAGTTATCTGAGAAAATAAGGCATTTTTACCCTTCGTAATATGTTATTTTAGTGCTTTTTTTGTGTGTGTGCAGAAACATAGTTATGATTGTTGTCTGGGATGGGGAGACAGAGTTGAAGACACCAAACACCTTTAGACAACAACAACTTTGAACTGAAGTACTGACATAAGAAGTACATTCAGAAAACAATAGGCAGGAAGGACAGTGAAGTGAAGGAGATATAATAATTGCCTGACACATTTCTCACAGTGTAATCACATTGTAAATGCCCATAATATTGTAGAAAACAAAGGTATAATGGCAGTCTGATATCTCAGTATTCCAGTGCAAGTGTCTCTACTGTCCAGAACTTTATTATATATAACAAAGTTTACCAGTTAATTGTGTCAAAAAACAAATAGAAAATTGGTAGATTCATAGATGATCTAAGGTTAGAAGCAATGGTCCAGAAGGATAAAGGCCATGGTAAACAAGCCAAATATTTTTCACAGCAGTGCTAATCGTGAAGAGCTTCAGCAGAATCACAGAGTGAAACTCTTCTTTACAAGGAACGGTGGAAGTCTTTCTAAGTGAAGCATCACTTGGAGAACTTGTGAAAGAAATCAATCGAAGAGTAGTGAACTTCCAAGATCAGGCAGTTTTCTTCCCAGAGTTCCTCAGGAAATCATATGTGAACTATTAAGTGTGGCATATAACCTAGATAAAATAGAAAAGTGGCAGGTGGCAAACAGAAGGTTGATGTTTCTAAGAGTCCAAAAGTCACCAGAGAATTACTGACCAGTAAGCCTGGTTCATACCACCAGTCTAGGAAAAGCTATATAGAATAGAGCTAGAAATAGGAGACCTAGAACAGAAGAGAGATGGGAGAAGAATTATCCTGGATTTGAGGTGGGAAGTTCATAAAAGTCAATGAATGAAGATGCTCTGTTCCATGTTACTGCCTTTAGAGTTCCAAAAGCCCTTTCTTGAATAGACTAGAATGGACTAGACTAGGCTAGACTATTTCAGTTGAAAGGGACCTACAATGATCATCTAGTCCAACTGCCCGACCAATTCAGGGCTGACCAAGTTAAAGCATGTTGTTAACGGCATTGTCCAAATGCCTCTTAAACACTGAAAGGCATGGGGCATCGACCGCCTCTCTAGGAAGCCTGTTCCAGTGTTTGATCACCTTGTTAAGGTCACTGAAACAATTAAAATTGCATGAGAAAAGAGTGAGCATGCCCTAGTGGATTAATAACATGTAGAAAGGGAGGAGGAATGCCCCATACATAAACAGAACGATGAGGTAGGACTGGCTCTCTTCTTCACAAAGACACATTCTAGAAAGGCTGGCAATAGGGAGACAACAAAAATTGGTGATCGCAGTCAAAACTAAGGCTGACTGCAAAGAGCTACACAAGATCTTATGATACTAAATGATGTCTGACAAAACTCAACATTGATAAGAGCAAAAAAGACCTTTGGGAAAAGGTAGCCCTAACTATACACACATAAAACCAGCTGAATTAGTCATTCCCACTCAGAAGACAGCGCTTGGAAACTCTGCAGAGAATTCTCTGAAAACATCATCTTAATGCTTGGTGCAGTAAAAAATGAAACAGAAATTAGGCATTATTAGGAAATAATAACATCACCTTTGTGCTGCTGTACTAGTCTACAGCTATGCAAGTCTGGTTACCCATCTCCAAAAAGATACAGCAGAACTAAAAAAGTTATGAAAAATGGAAAAAGAATCATTAAAGGGATGGCGTATCTTGTACAGGAGTAAAGAGTAATAGTGAAACTGCATTTTTTGTCATCTCTTCTTTTATACCAATGTCCTGGTCCCCTGATATTCACAAAAATACATGGTAACTGTCACCTAGGCTGTGCTATGCATGAACAAGATAGTTCCCTTGAAGAAAAATCAAGGCAGGCACAAAACAGGATAGCCAACAGCAGCACACATATTCTACATACCTTCAGGTGGGAGCTGCACCAGATAGGGCTCCCTTGGCTTGCCCTAGACTTTCAAAGCAGCCCCACAGCCCTTGCACTCTTCCAGACCCAGTGATGAGGGGAAACTCATACCAGCAGGGCTTCTGCCTTCTGAACACATGAGGAGGCCTTTGGCAGCAATGTGAGCTCCTGCTCTCATGCAGCATGGTCACAATCCATTGCTCCAGATCTGGGGCCATAACAACATCTCTCTATAGACATGTGAGTCAGTCTGCATCACCTACCCTCGGGACCACGGGTCACGCTAGAGCAAACACCGTGACAGCAAACTACAAAACAGAAGTCTTCACCCTGGAAAACTGGCAACCAATGGGGAATACAACAGAGGTCTGTAACATGAAGAAAAACTTCTTCACTTTGAGGGTGGCACAGCACTGGAACAGGCTGCCCATAAAGGTTGTGGAGTCTCCTTCTCTGGAGGTATTCAAAACCCGCCTGGATGCATTCCTGTCCAACCTGCTGTAGGTGAACCTGCTTTGGCAGGGGGGTTGGACTATATGATCTCCGAAGGTCCCTTTCAACCCCTACCATTCTGTGACTCTGTAACAGCATGAATAGTCATTCACTCATTCATAAATTGCAAAAAATAAAGACCACCCAACAAAACGACCAGGGTGCATCTGAAATAAAGGTGCTTTTGTGTACAATGTCTTTTATCATTGTGGAATTAACTGCAAGAGATATCTATTAAGGCCAAAAGTGCAATTGGGTTCAAATGACACAAAGTGACGGAGGATAAATCTACACATGGCTCCTCAATCTGGATGCAGATTTAGGCTTATGAATTTCTGAGTGCTGGAATCTGATTTGTTATGTGAGGGGGCAGATAACTACATACTTACCCTGCTTCTTGCATATGCTTTTACTATACATAACCGCAAGAAAAGACACTGGGCTACATGGACTTTGGTTTGATCTACTATGTCTGTTCTTGAGTGTATCTATCTTTAAAGGGTATGTTTAACGAATCAGGAGAAAACACCCTTAATCCCAACACAGAAAACTATACACTGTATTCAATTATCTAATTGTTGGGAAATGTGCAAAGGCATCTAATTTGCCTTTGAAAGAAACTTCGATTTTATTTCCTTACCATGCATGGCAGGCGATTTTTCTTGCATGATTAAATCAGACCTGTTAAGTAATACAGAGTTCAACATAATGGCATCTAGAATTACAAAAATGGGTTGAGGTTTCATTGCCTGTGTAGGGCTAGTTGCAAAAGTAGCTTACTAGCTAGTGTGGCATTCAGGCTTAGAACCCTTTTTCATCATGGGCTTCAGGACTTTTCATTCATTAAGTCCAGAGAAAGCTAAGACTTTTTTTTTTTTTACTTTGTTTCTTTCAGATCTAGGAAATACAAGAGTATGTGCTATATTTCATGCTGGACAAATCTTAATTATTATTGATTGCTTTCTGACAGCACAGTATGTGAAGTGCCAATCGAACACGAACCTGAAATCTGAAATTCTGCACAGTGTCAGGTAATGAGCTGACTGTAGATGGTTTTTTAACAAAGAGAATAAAGTTGAGCTGTTCTGCAGATTTTGACTAATGTTTCACAGAAAAACCACAGAGAGGCTGCAAATCACTGGTCCATGTATAATTATAAGTTTGATGAAAGTTGACACTACCTTGAAGTATTTTTCTGAAGATTATAAAAATGCCATTATATTGTTATAAATACATTAATTAAAATATTCATGAAGTAGCTTCAAAATTCAGATGTAAGGGAAGAAATAATACAGTTTAATGATTAAATCTACCTAAACATTCGTCTGTTCCAACTTTATCCTGGTCTTTTTTTACATCAATAAGATTTGGATGATTTATTTTTGTGAAAGTTCACTAATTTCTGTTGCATAATAGCAATAGATGTCAGTCTATTTCTGCCATCATAATTAGTTGCTGTGGAGATGGCTGAAATATCATGGATTATAATTGCAAATGAGAAATAAGCAGCAGGAAAAGATGACACTGATAATCTGCAAATATTGCAAGGTTACTTGAAACTAGTTAAGTACAAGATATTTGAATTTGCCATAGTAAAGAGCAGGTTCACAGAATATGGGGGTGGTGTACATTTCAGATGAATACACTGTGAGGAAACATGACAGTTACATGTGATGGTATCTTAAATTTAGCTTAATGTTAAAGTAGAATTATCCCAAAACACATGCATCTTATGATTTTGTTACGTATCATTTTGCTTCAGGCCTACAGAAAAGCCATTTATAGTACTCACCTTTATTACTATGAGGTAAAAAAGCCACAGTGGTAGTACGTAAAATCAGTAGGTGTTATCCTGAACTAATATTCTTTGGCAGATAAATGAAGGAGAAACAGGTGTTCAAGTGTCTGCATGAAAAGTGGCTACAATGATCCCCTTGACATAGTTCTTTAAAAGGCAAGAATCAAACTGCATCTTTCACTGGAGACTAATGAACCTCTTGGAGGGAGGAAGGACAAACTAGACAAAAATAAAATTCCTCATGTACCATTTTACAGCAGAACTCCTTTGCTTTGTGTCGTACTTTGCTGTAGGGCTGGCTGGCACTCCAGTCTGCACCTCAACTGTGTAACGAGAACTGCGTAATTGGTTGTGTGTAATGATGCTGCCTTCATACAGCTGCTGTGTGCACTTCCAAAATGACAGCATTATCAAATCTTTGCCTTTCCTGCCTCAGTAGCAGGAAGCAATTGGTCTGCATTAAAAAAAAAAAGATTCCCCAAATTATGCTTTTATGAAGAAACAAACTTTTTAAAGCTTGACTGAGCTAAATACTGAGCTAAATACTCTCCTACGTATTGCTGTTTAGAGTGAAGTTGCTGTATTCTGAAATGTGAAGGGAAAGTGAGAAGCAGCTGTTTGTAAAACAAGATTTCTTCCCCTCTCTGAGCATAGCTGAGTGACTGATATCAGAATTATATTCCCAAGATTTCCATGCCATTATTTGGATAGCATTTTACACACCAAACAAGTATCCTGGCATCTTATTAAGATGATAAAGATAATTCAGGTGGACTGATGGTAGAGCCTCAGAACATCAGTGGATTTATACTGATTGAGCAACCAAACACTGAGTGTTTTTAGTATCAACAAACCTGAATTTAAAGATATTGGAATGGAAAGATGTCTTGTTTGTGTGAAAATGAACTAGTACACCCTGTTCTGACCCACCCTGATGTTCAGAGAGAAATACTTTACAAGGCAAAAACCAAAATATGCTCACCTGTTGTCTTATCCACTATTTGTACCTTACCAAGCCACTGTTGCTGATATGGTAGCCTGATAATTAGGCTAATTGGATGTGAACCCTCCTGCTTTTAAACTGATTTGTTTGTATGTATTAAAGGGCTTTGCTTAGCAGGCAATTAAACAAATACATATAAAACTGAAAATGCATCTGGTTTGGAAATTTTCTTCTCTATGTTGGTCAAACGAGAGACTGCACATCTCCAGCCTCTCAAAAGCTGGGCAGTATGTGCAGCGTCTACCTTTTACTTCTGCATGCTAAATAAAACCATGATGCACAGCTGCATACTATGGCAGTACACATCAATACAGGTCTGAGGGATGTACGAATAACACTGAGGAAAGATCAAGTTTTACCGAGAACTTTTTATACGTCCAATTCCATTGCAAATTATAGGCCTCCTACTGTTACATATCAATAAAGACATACTAGTACCATTCTAGTAATACTAGTACTAGTTCTCTAAAGACACCGACTAACTGGAGCAAGTCCAGCAGTGACCCACCACGACGACTGAACATGATGTGCAAGAGGGGCCCAAGGGAGCTGGGTTTACTTATTCAGCCTTGCGAAGTGAAGGCTGAGGAAGGACCTGACAGAGGCAGAGCCAGTCTGTTCCTGGAGCTGCATGGCAAAAGGATGAGAGGCAATGGACAAGTTGCAGCAAGGGAAATTATGATCAGATACAAGCAAAAAAGTCCTCACAATGAGCATAATCAAATGTTGGAAGTAAGTTTCCCAGAGTCTCCATCTCTGTCTCTTGTAATACTTAAAAATTGACAGGGAAACCCACTGTAACTCTAGAGATGGCCACACAATGAGCAAAGGTTGGACCAGATATCCTCCAGATATCTTCCAGTCTATATTAGTCCATGATTTCTATTCAACAACAATGAAAAGTGCTGGAGCATGCAGGGACCCGCCACACTGATGGATCATGCTGATACCACTAACTGCTGTTGTATATGTTAGGATACCCAACAGGTTCCACTGCTTTTGCACTAAAACGGTAAAAGCCTTAAAACCCAGACTGCTTACCTTATGTTTCTTTGTTTACAAACAAAAGCACACCACTTCATCCCAACTGAAATCCACTGAAGCTATGTTTGAGCCTTTCCTTGCACTGCAGCATACCATATGCATCCTGAAGGCACCATACCACATCACTTTTGTCCCTTCAGCAGCCCAGCTGAACACAGTAGTGACAATCCAGTGGCACTCCATTTTATAAAAAGTCCAAGTTAACAATTTTTAGAGCAGAATATCCATAATGTTTAGAAGTGAAAATATCTTTAATCTCAGTTTTAATTAAGCTAGGTTTAAGCCCAGTTCATGAGTATGAGACTCAAGCTACTATTTTAACAATAAATGAAGTCATGCAGTGGAATAAACAATTTGATGAGGGAGTTATGAAATCATCACTGAAAGCTTTCAGGACCAACACTGACAAACACACAGTGTGAGCAACAAATGCTTAGTATGGCTTGGGATAGGAAACAAGTCCTTTAAGGGTCTTTTACTTGCAGTTATCAACTGGGTCCTGAAAATGGATACCACTATCACTACTCATTGATCTAATCTGTGAGGTGATACAGCTGTGTAATTTTCATGGACTTAGGTAGCAGCTTCTTGAATTTTTTTCTGCAGCAATGAAGGAGTAACACCTTCTTCACTGAAATCTCCTAGAATGGGTAAGACTTGGTACAGGCCTGCTACTGTAAATAGTTAATTGAGATCATGTCATTTATTCTTATGTGTGAGCTATTTCTTTGTCATAAGAGAGATGTGTCCTTTAACAGCTGTACGGACTCCCGCAGTGAGTTTTCCCCACACTGACTTCTCCTTTGCACTGCAGTTTTCCACTGGATTTCATTTGTGTATCGATATACACTTTCTTTAGTTTTTCTTTTTAACTAATTTGTGGTATTATTTAGCCCAGCAATTCTCACAGCTGCTACCACACGAAAATATATTTGCATTATGCAGCTGTACAGTGCAGCTGCATTTTGATGTTAAGTCTCAGAACAGAGGTCACTGCCAATTTGAAGACTAATTGCTTGAGAATCAATGGTCTAGATACTTCCAGGTCAATGGAGGTGACCACATGTTTTGCAAGTCACGAACCCAGAAGTTCAGGCAATTCCTCTCCCAATGACAGATACAGTAATTAACACGGCTGATAACTGACTGAGGTTAGAACTTAAAAAGGAGACGATTTCAGTTCGTCCTAAGATGGCACGTACCCTTGAGTGATTGAACAAGGCAATGGGACCAGGAAGCACAGAGTTTCTAAACAGAAAGCAACCAAAGACATACATTATTTCACCTTCTTTAAATGAAATGCAAAGGTTTGTTGGGCTTTAAGTTTAGGGAAAGGTTCAAGAAATCTTTGTTTTATTGGAAAGAGTATACCCGTTCGTATTGTAAGACATGTGGATTAACAGGAGTTTACTATGAACTTGGGTCTCAATCCTAACATAATTCTTCAGATGCCTCTCCCATTGACATCTATTGAAGCTTTGAAAGCCCAGAGATCTGTAAGTTCATCTTCCTAGACTGAGTAAACTAACTCTTTTTTTGGTTCCCCAAAATCCTTCAGATATAACTGCAATAATCTTTAAGAAATACCTTAAAAAACTAAGAAAAGCTCAAGAGCATCAGACTTTTAGGCAGTCTCTCTTGCCTTTGGGATGTGATTTATTTGCTGAACAGCAGCAGGTAGTTGCCTTTCTTTTTCCTGTTTTGTTGTTTATTTAATAGGTACTGGCTGAAAATAAATGAGATGTCAACGCCACAGTATTTCTAAGCTTCAAAGGTACTAGCTTGGTCAAACAGTCCAGATATGCCCGTGAATATGGGCAGGATTTCCTGACTGCTTTGTGGTATCTAACATAATAATAACTATGCATAATAATATGCATAATAATAACTATGCAAACTGACACCAGCCACAGAAATATATGATTATCCATGAAGCTAAAAAGTAAAATAATGCAAAATGAAACGTTACAAAAAAACCCCAAAACATCCAGGGAAAAGTAGAAAATTAAAAAAAAATACTTTTTTTTCCCCTGGGATTCAGATGACATATTAGGGTTTTGAAGGCCGTATCTGAGAAAAAGCCAAGGGCTAAACACGGTGAAGACGATGAATGTATGAAAACCACTGAGCGGTTACTGGGTGTGTTCTTCTTGCAAGCATCTCTTGTAAAACCCTGCAGGACTTAAAATCTGCTTAGCATTATCTTGAATATTTTGGAGCCCAAATAGCCTTTTATCTGTCTTTTAGACATCAAGGGGGAGTCAGGCAGGTGTGAGTGTTGAGTATCACTGTAGGAAAACAGTCAGTCAATATTATATACAGAGTGGAATGAGGCATATTCACAACAGGCTTACTGCCTTGGCAAAGAACAGAAGATAATTAATTAACTATGGTTTTATATTTGCAGAAAATTATTTGATGACACTGTATTTATTTAGTCAATGGATAGATACGGACATGCCAGCTGGCTTCCCTCCATCTCAACATATTATAGTGAGTTCTGACTTTTTTTCAAGAGTAAAAATAAAGGCCCAATTTAGGTAACTAATTACTACAATAACAGAACCAAATCCTGCTCTCATTATACCTCTTTAAATCTTAGATGAAATTTCACTAGAATTCATGTGCTTATTGTGGATATAAATTGACACAGCAGGGTGCACATATTTTTGCATTATTAAAATTACTCTAAACAATGGTATAAGTTAACAGTTCAGAAAATAATTTAAAGGGGGAGAGTCTCTTTTTCTTTAAACAATCACTGTTGCTTGCCCTATTTGATTTTTTTTCTTGGTACATAAAAAGGCCTGAAAAGAGACAGAGGTGAGCAGTTTTTCCATACTGTTGTTTTCATTTCATCTTAGAAATATCAGGTAAAGAAATGCTTGGTTATCTCTGGTTTTGTTAATGAACTTCTGAGGGATTGAAATGATATTTGTTGTGTAATGCTATTGGACTTTGTAAAACTCTTCTCTTTCCCCAAAGAGTTAATAATACATGTTTAATTGATGCTACAAAGAACAAACGTTTGAACAGATTTGGTAAACATTTTTTGCCACTCTGTTCTTGAGAGGACAGAAGTTGAACTATTCAGGATAAGTGCCTTCCAGGGCAGATAAAATCTGCATTTTTAATACAGGAGAAGATGCAACTATAAATGCATAATAATCTCAATCTTCCTTACAAACGAAAGAAAATAGAAACAGGAATCCTCCTTCCATTGTAGGACACTTTTACCAAAGATCAGACACCAGAGCTCAAAGGAAAATCTATGATGCACTTGATTTCCCACATTCTTTATAAAAAAGAGGCATTTTTTTTCAAGTGACTTTTTGATTGCGTTCTGCTCTATCCCTTTATTTTGGCCTGGCATGCTGTAAGAAGAGCAATCACAGTAACAGAAGCATTAGGTAGAGGCTCTGACAACCAAATCAAACTTAAAAAAAAATCAATTGTCACATTAAAATTGCTTTTGGTATTACATCTTTCATCAGAAAGACAGTAATACATCCTGAGCCTACATAAACGGATTACTCAACCACCCCTGAAGTGCAGCCAGTACTGGGGTGGGAAGCAATAATTACCATGTGCTAACAACACAGTACAGCAACTATTGAGGGAACGCAAAAAAATCACCATCAATTAAAATTGCACGGGCAAAGTATGAAAGGGGAAGGCTGAAACAAGTGCCCAAGGTAGAAGTTGATCCAAAGGCTAAGTTAGTGTCCTTGTTCTTGTGATAATTTCGGAGGTATCTTCACTGACTGCAGGTAGTTGTTAATGCCTGCCTTCCTCTGAAACACGATCCTTAGCAGTATGACTTTCCTCAGTGATGTAGTAAAGCTAC
>RSEF01000002.1:72385623-72460185 GCA_003993805.1 Himantopus leucocephalus | reverse complement strand
TGTGCTGCAGTGTTATTTGAAATAATGAATGAAGAGCACCACCACCAGTGGGTGTTCATTGACTGTGGACTACTGGTAACTCTCAAGTTCTTATACAAAAGAGAAACAGTAGTCTGCTTATTTCACAGAAGTGGCGAGTGGTGCAAAAAGAATATGAAATAACTGTTGCCATTACACGAACTTAACCACAAAGGTATGGTGTGGGGCCAGCCTTCCTTATAGCATCAACACTGGCAATCTTTTAACCATGCTTCCTAAGGTGGAGAGGTGATGTTTTCCATGGTATCACAGTAGTTTTGTGGGTTTTTTTAAAAAATGCAATTCTTTTGATGTTTTGCTAAAAAATACTTACTCAAGCCAGTTATTATGGATGCAATAAAATACTTACTTCAAACTGTAAAATCCTGCAGCTTTGGAACCTGACAAGGGGATGAGCCTGGCTGAAAGGCTAATTGTATCCAAACAATTATCAAATCCCAGGTGAGCTAGTGTCTCCTTCCCAGGAGAGACAAGCATAGCCAAGAAGAATCACTGCTTCTTCTCTCTTTGCTGAATTTGTACTTTTTTTCAGGAAGATTTTCCTTTCTCATTCTTTGATTCTTTTCCTCTCCTTCAGTCCCTGGAAACATGCAATAACTACACAGACGAGGACTGGAGAATAGGGGAGGCAATTGCGTTGCCAGGCTGATAAAGTAGGTGCTTAATTGCTTTCCTAAATCTGGGCTTGAGTACTCACTTTTTTCCCAGGCTCCTCAGTTTTTGTAAAGTTTCATGAGGTTGTTTTGCTGGACTCATAAATTACAGCACAACCCAGTTCTCCTGCCCTGTGAGGTGCTGTGCTGTAATTAATAAATCATTTGCATTTCAACAGCAGCTTCTGTCAAAGAAGATCAAAGAGCTCAGATATTAGAGTAGTGTCTTAATATCCTCTCTCTCAGGTACTATTCCTATTGGAAATCTACGGCAAACTCCACATCTGTGCTTGGTGCTCAATCCACAGACAAGGCTCCCTCACCCGCCTCAGGCAGCTAATGCCGGAGGATGGACCACAGCTGCCCTTCCGCCCCATAGATCTTGCAGAACAGAGCATCACTGCGCTTCTGCCCCATTGACCTTGTAGCAATATGCAACAGAATCACTCACTGCACAATACATTTGCCCCCTCACCCCCCAAACACTCCCTTGCTTAGAAAGTGTGAATACCACTCATATTTTTACTACTACTCCCAGCTGATAATTTAACTTCAGTTGGGATTCCCATAATTTCCTGTGGATAAAGGAAGTGGTTGTACCGGTTGAGTCATTACCATTATTACCTGGTTAACTTTGCTGGTTGTATCCATAAAGCTGGCCAATAATTAAAAAAGCAATAGCATCGGCATCTTCAACAAAACTAGTTCCATACACATCCCAGAAACTTAGAGATTGCAAGATTAACTCTTTTGAAGTGAAAGCAATGTCTCCTTTGAAATTAATCCAACTTTGGTAAGTAAAAATAGGTGGATCACTCTGAAAAATTACAAATGCTACCTCTAAATGTACAAGTAAAACACAAAGCTTGCTGAAAAAAACTGAAACATGATGTTTTCCGCATGAATACTCATTTAAGGGAGGAAAATAAGCCTGTAACCTTAATAAATTCTGTTTCAGCTAGCTGAAAACTACCGTCTTTCCTACACGGTCTAACATTTGGGAAGCCTGTGCTTCCTCCAGTAGAATTTAAATGACAAACAAATGGTTTCAACATAAATAAATAAAAAGTTTAAAATGTCTAAGAAGCCTTTATGATCAAAGACAGTTGATTTAAAAATACCTTAGCAAGCCTCTTNTGTCTAAGAAGCCTTTATGATCAAGGACAGTTGATTTAAAAATACCTTAGCAAGCCTCTTTCTAATGAGAAATATTAACCTTTCTGCCTGGAAATAAGCACGCGTATCACAGTGATTTCCTCAGATAGGTTTGTAATGAGAGGTTCAGTTAAGAGGAGCCCAGTTTAAATGAGACAAGAGAGAAGGTAGACTATTGTCCTAATAAGAATTACTTTCCCTTAAGATCACATTGCCTTCATATAACATTTTATTTAAAAAGACCATGTCACGTATCTCTGTCTGAGGATGAATGCTCAGGGTAAATGCTCCCACAATGTAATTTACTACTGAATTTAAGGAACTGAGTAATGACAGATTTTATTAGTCCAGCAGAACAACCTTTAGACAGTTTTAGTTATCTGAACTCTGTTCATCAAGGACATTTTGTAAAGTGGTAGAAGGTCGAACTCCTTAAAGGCAACTTCCTTTCACTGGGAAGAAAGCATGAATTATTTCTTTGCAGGGGTATTCCTGGGGTGGTTAACTGAAATACTCTGTAGCATTACAACCAAGTTCAACTGGACCAGGATCCAAGTATGCCAAGACAAAAATAACCACGCCCAGCTTTCAGCTGACTTCACCTACAATTTTGGTCACTTAGAAAGAGCAGAACTTGCTCATTATTAGCTGTAGCCCCTAGCCTTACTCTAGTACCTATAAGTAAAAATATCTTAAACTTAAACCCCATTCTGTCTCGAATTACTTTATTATTATCCTTCCTGATGGAGTAGAGTCACACAGTTCACATCAACACAACTGTTGCAATCTGTCTATTCTGTTGAAGCAAAGGAATTCAGGAAAACAGAATGTTTTGAGATTCTAGAGAGAACATTTCCAAAAACCTTACTAAAACATCTCTGGAACAGAGGCATTTAAGGGCTCAGGAGCTTGGTTTCACATTTCAATTATAAATGGCATCTTTCAGTTAAATACCATAGCGTTTATCTTCTGGACTGAGCTGTGTAGGTCAGAACGAAATTTTGGAAAATGGGGAGAGGGCACTGAAGAGAGCACGAACTTGAAACTTTTGTCCGCCAGGTTGAGCCTTGTACTAAGCAGCAAAGTTTAAAGACTTCCTTTATACGAAGATGCTCCTTTTGCCTTTTCCCTGCTAGCGGGTGACTGCTAGAGCACATCTGTCCAGCTGTGTCCTCTTCTCTAGACATTTATGCCTTATGTGTGAGGAGGAAAGAAACAGTGTGTGCACCAACTGCAGGAGGGAGGTGACACACCTGATTTCTCTCGAGGGCTTTGTTGCGGTACAGACTCAGGGAGGAAAGAACAAGTGGCTAAATCTTGCACAGTTGTGTTGGCCGAGCAAACAAGCCCTAATAATCTTCTCCACAGTCCACATCAGGAATCTGCTGCCAAGAAAGTGGAGACGAGCCCCATCCCGTACTCTCGAGGGGCTGAGAGAAGTACTTGACAGGTAAACAGGGCCGATTACAACAAAGCTCAGTAAAATACTCTTGACTCTATTACTGGATCATGATGGTCTGGTACCTGGTGCAAACAGGGGAGCTGTAATTTTAATTCCCCAATGCTGGCACTGGGAATTTGCAGTTTGCAGTCCTGAAAAGGCCAATAAATTTGCTTATTAGTGACCTAACACCATATAGTGAGTAGGAATGCATTTCAACATAAAGCCCACTGCACTGGTGACCCCAGCCATTGGGTTGACTGATCACGGATTTGATGACTTACTAGAAACACTACTAGCCTTACTCTTTTTCAAATGTTTTCCATGGGTCTTGAGGAAAACAGGATTAAATAGGGATGAAAGGGAGGTAGCTACTGACAAAGCTACGTTACAGGCAATCTGGACTTTTATAAGACTGTGCATACACGTGAGACACCACCCCACCCCCCCCAATCTTGGTATGCATTCCTGAAACAATCTGTCTTTAAAATGTGACAAACAGCTAAGCAAGCATTACATAAAAAGATGTTGGCAGATTGCCTTTCTTCCCCCCGTAAACTTTTGCCTCACAATATTAAATACAATTATAAAGCATTCTCCAGATTAAATGTTAAAGAGGTCTAATGCTCCATCTCTTACTTCTGGCAATGAAGAGCTTAATCTAATTAAAGCCATGAGCTGAATGTGTCTGCTGGTTCTAATCCTCAGCAGTTTTATTGTTACGTTATGCAATCCTAATTAAAGATAATTTTAGACAACAGGAAAGGTTTCATTTTAATGAGGGAAAAACGTATACAATGTCCTTGTGGGTCTATTTAAGAATTATTTTTAAGGTTTATTTTTAGCTAATAGTTTTTCATGTATAAGCTACAACTAAGCATTACCTCAGAGAAATCTCTCATTCTAATATTTGCTATTGTAGTACTGTGACTGTGTGCTTGCACTTTGAATGCTACCACCTAAAATCAATGCTCACTTCAGTGCTGTTCATTGCATTAAAATATGTGATGTAATATGTAGCCTGTGCTTCTTGGTTCTAGTGTTCAACTTCAAGGTCTTAACTTTCAGAAAAGTACTAAATATCTACACAGAGTCTTATAAAGGTCTCTGATTAGCCATCCCACAAAATAAGACTGCTCAAAATCACTATTTTAAAAAACCTAAACCTCAACACTCCGAGAAAATACATCTCAGTTTTATTTTTAGGATGTGAAGAAAAATATGGAGTTACATCCAAAGGCAACTCTCAACACCATGATATCCCTGAGGGGTACTACAGAAACCCCTGTCATTTGGTAAGAGTGGCAGAATTATTATAACTGTGAGGGAACCACTTTACTCCCCTACAGGTATCTCAGGGCACTCAGGAAGACCTCGCTCTTCTGCTGCAAAGGTCTAAGACCAAGGCCAGAACAGAACCAGTGAGAATGAAGCAGAAGATGTGTCATTTTTCTTTCGGTATTCCAGTTTTTAATTCTAAACTAAACATTCGTTAAAAAAAGGTAGAGAGGAAACTTGAACTTGATGTTATTATTCTGCAAATGATAGTCACAGTTGGAGATACATATCTACCAAAAGAGGTTCAAGCATGGCGGCAGTGGGGAGTAAGGAGGAGGTATTTGCCTATTTTTATGGTGCATTACTGCCTGGAAAAGTAGCTGCAGGGGCTGCGTCCAGCCCTTTGAATTCAAAATATAAGAGTTACTGTCCATAAGGGGGGAAAATGCTACATGAGCAAAAAAATGTCATCTTGAATTCACTTTGCCCTTCTATAGACGCAGGGCAAAAACTGTCTGCGAAGAGCACGTCTAAAGCAGGCAAGCTTCCCGCTCTCTAAACTTAAGTCATGTGGAGGTTATAGTATTCTTATTAACCTACACTTCTGGGTATTTGGGGCTCAGCTGTGAGACCCAGCAATTTGGGATGTGCCTCCAAGGCACAGGTACCGAGGGATGACCCATCTGTGTGCCCTGATCTGGGCCGGCTCTCCCCTACTGCTGCTTTAATGCTTTCTGTGATGCAGGAGAGGGGAGGGTTGGAGGCATTTTTGTGGATGAAGGAGGAGAGGGAGAAAACTGGAAGCGTGCACAGGAGGAAATGGAGAGGAGGAAGCAAGCAACAGCAACAGCAAGAGCCAAAGGGAAATTCATGGCCCAGTTTGAAGCGGTGAGGCAATACGCAGTTAACTCACTCGCTGGCACCAGACCCTGCCCAACACGTTATCCTGCTCTAAGCTTAGAGAAAGGCTCCACAGGAAACCTCTAAGCTTGCACAGGCTTTTATGTAATTTTTTAAGCCCAGCAAGGTTAAGTATGAAATGAAGAAAAGGCTTTCTAAGGTTAGTTTCAGTAATATGAGCAGGGTTTTTTTTCGTGGACAAATTTCTCATCCTAATGCGCCTGCATTTTGCATTAAGGAAGAGCACACATCGCTGCCATGCTGTGGATTTCCTGAAGAAGTGATGAATAAAGCAACGGAAATTGGGGAGGTGCCTAAGGAAAATCACTCACATGCCTTCCTGGTTCTCCAGTCAGGCAGCTAAGGACTCTCAGCTATTACAGTAGAAGAAGTAAGGCATTTCTAAACATTATTTTTTTCCCATGTATTTCTACAAGTTACATCCTTGTAGGTGTTCTGGTCCCTGCTGTCACAACCAATGCCTATAATATTAATGTTATTTCTAGAGAAAGGAAAGCCTTAAGCTACAGTATACACAACTTCTCTATTTAAGATCAACACTTTAAAAAATAAAGAGAAAGTTCCAATTTCTTTTTGTGCTTTTACTCTTCCACCTGGTCATTTTCTTTATGACTATCTCTTGTTGCCAACCTCAAGATGGGGGAGGCAATTGCCTGGCTTGAATTTGAAATCAAAATAAAATTGGAGTCTGATTCTTGTCAGATGCTAGACAAGAATAGAGTCTGAAAATCTGAATTTGAAAGTCAAGTCTATTTTATGTGATGAACATATTGAACAGTGGGCTTTATTTCATCACAGTTTTTAGTTTATCTTTTGTGACTACCTGAGAATGCTCTGTCAGTTTATTTTGCTGTTACGGGATCACAACAAATAAAAGTCCTCTCTTTGTAAGGCTTAGCAGGCACACGAAAAGATAGAGGTGCGTTGCAGATCACTGTCTGAATTTAATTGCATTAAAGCTACTTTAGTGGTAGAGAATAGACTACTTAGAATAACTAGCATAACTAGGCTGTTACAAGAAATCTGCTTGACTTTTCATATGCCTTACTAATAGAACCAGGCTGGGGGAAGTTAACCAAGTTTTTTTGCTGACAAGGTTCCCAGAGCCTGCGTGCTTCTCCACTCTTTCTGTCCGGGGCTCAAGCACTGAATATCATCATGCCAAATATTTTAGTCTTAACTGATTTTATACTCATATTTTGACATAAATTTTCAGTCTAAAAAAATCTCTATTTAAATTACTTACAAATGGGACCAAGAAGAAATAACTTTTGATTTAATGGGCACGTTCTTCATGTTTTTTATAGCCAGCTGCCCACAGCCAGTTTCTTTACCAATAGTAATTCCGGCATGGAGAAGCCCTTGGGCCTTCAAAGAGCTGCTCAGTGACTGAGCAACTTAACCAGAGCTTAGCCAGCTTCAACAGAGCCTGACCAGGTTTTGCAGTTTTGACAGGGGAGGCTACCTGGCTGTTTTCAGTTGTAGGGCAGGTAGAAATCACTGGGCAGAGGCTTACGTTTATGTTCAGGGCAGCAAGGCTGAGGAGCAAGGTTTACTTAACAAGTCCTGAAAGGTCAGAAAGGAAAAGGTGAAGGCTTGGGGATGGCACAGCGATCTCCAACCAGATATAGTACACAACTTTGGAAGCAGTAAGCATGCAGTCCCAGGACAATATCCCACTGATAACCAATTTAGTAAAGCTGCTGCCTACGCAGGCAGTCCGCATGTGCGGAGATCGGTAGAAATGAAGAGGCCCTCTGCATCGCACAGCAGATCGGCAGCAGAGCTCAGAGCATAACGGGGTTTTCTGATTCCCAGCCCAGCTGCTTAGTCATCACCCCGACTTTAATCAACTTCAAAGTACAACGGTGAACAAAATTCAGAAATAAGTCCCACGCCTTGCTGCAATTTCTGCCAAAACTGAACTTTAGCTGCAAATCTAAGTAGTTGTGTGACTGTAAGAAAAAGCCTTTGGGGCAGACAGTGACAACCCTGCAGAAAGAGGCAACTGACAGGGGAAGGAGCCTCCTTACTGCTTTGTGTGGGTGTGGGTAGCGTCTGCTGACCAGAGCCCAGCCTGGGAGCAAACAAATACACTTTAGACCACCACCTTTTCCTTATNCAACTGACAGGGGAAGGAGCCTCCTTACTGCTTTGTGTGGGTAGCGTCTGC
Source organism: Himantopus leucocephalus (assembly GCA_003993805.1). Taxonomy (NCBI): domain Eukaryota; kingdom Metazoa; phylum Chordata; class Aves; order Charadriiformes; family Recurvirostridae; genus Himantopus; species Himantopus leucocephalus. The sequence continues at coordinate 72,452,525 of RSEF01000002.1, read as the reverse complement.
TGACCAGAGCCCAGTCTGGGAGCAAACAAATACACTTTAGACCACCACCTTTTCCTTATGCATGAGAATAACTGAGCTCAGCTTAAGAGGAAGGAGAGCTCTCAGACAACACAGGAGGAGGTGTGCAGTGTCCTGACCACCCTCCGTTTGGTTTTGACACCTCTTCTCGTCTACTGCTCTCCTGGGCTCCCTTACGAACTAGCAATATTAATGACTAATGTAGGCACGTGAGGGAGATTTCCTGGCTGAATTTCATCTACATGAAATAAATCTGTTTAAGATGAATGGTTTCTCAAGAGCTATATTGTGTGCTGAGCACTTCTTAAACACAGAAAGCTGTACACTTATCATGTACTGCCTAGCTAAAACCTGCAAAAGAAAATGTATCTGGAAAATGGCAATAAAAATATCTCCAGTGATTTAGAAAGTCTTGCTCGTCACTGTTAAGAGTTATTTCTACAGCTGTCATGAATTTCCTATATATTCAAACATAGCAAACAAAATATGCACACTTATCTTTAAATAAATTTACAGAAGCGGTCTAACATCCTTGAACTGGTGTGACTGGAGCTCAATCAGCCTTCCCCATTCAACCACTGTCTTCATTCTCTATTCAGGTAAATCACGGAGGAGCTGACCCAGATCAGTGCGTACCCGTGTCGGACAGTCTGAGCTGGTGTAGTCAGCTGTGGTTGGTCACACTATCATTACCAAAGGGGCTGTTACAAAAATGAGGCTGAGCTACTAATTATATTGGTAGTATACAGTTAAAACTTAATTTTGTTTCAAATGGCCTGCATTATATTAGGTGAGGATCAGATCTTTGTTTGACCAGGCTAAGGCTCTGGTGACAGGATTTGGTAAACCTTGTCCATTTATGTTACTTCAATCATCTCTTCCTATATAAAAATATGGACATGTCATGCAGCCAGCCACCTGTTTTTTATGGGTAAGCACACGAGTGAAATTTGATTGTGCAAATATTTATGAAAAGAAAATGCCAACAGGCAGATATGCATGACTGAAATAAATTCAAAATTAAATTCAGAGATGTTTTTCCAGACTAGTATTTAGGAAAGTTAGATATGCTAAATGTTAATACTAAAGTAACATACCTGTGCTTATGCTTCTGCTTTGGGAAAATACGTTATTAGGACAATAGGCTAAAGGATGGGCAGTCAATGACACAAGGTGCTCTTTTATTTTCTGCTCATTATAAATTACTTAAAAATACAGGTGAGTCATCCAAGGCAGGCTTAGATGGTAATTGCAATAAGTAGTTCAATGCTCCAGCCACCTCAGAGGAATCAGAATGGAGGCACCCAAACTTGAGTTTTCCAGTGCTTTTATATAGCAGAATTTAACGACACAGATAGGCAGAGTCAGGGAGCCCAGCCAGCTGTGCTGAGGAAGTAGCAAAGCAGAAGTTTTAGAAACAGAACTAAACAGCAGAAAGCATTTTCTGAAGTACTTGCTTTACTTGAAATTCGCCTTACTGCTACTGGACTTACTGTGTCCAGCAAAATGACTGCAGATACAAAATTTATTCCAAAAATATATATGAGATTACATATTCTGATATGGCCAGCCACATGCTTTCTGACAAACAACAATATGATTATTAAAGCTAAAATAAAACACTAAAAGCGAGTCCCTCTTTATAACACAGAGGCTGACATCGTTTGCTCAGCTGAAGTACCTACTGTATAGATGAGCTGTAACAAACCTGGCAAAAACAGGGAGGATCTTGCGTTATAACCTCTGAATCCTCTTCATCGCCGTATTGGTATTTGTCCTGTCTTACCGAGTACAACTTACTACATAAACATCATCTCAGGTTTTTTCCTCCAGGTTGCAATAACATTGTGCAAATAGTCTTGGAAATGGCAGCCAACTGATAGTATGTTCTCCACAAAACTCTCAAGTTTACAGACAAGGCTGTCCGTGTCAGTCACGTATAACCTAGCGTCAGGTAAGTTCCTATGCCAGTTGTAACACCAAAATAACGTCAAAACCCATCGACAGGATTGGATCAAATGTTTTTCCTCAGTGCAGAAATGCCTCTCCCCTCACCCTCCAACCTTGCTCCATTTATGTCTCTGAGCTCTCCCAATAGCTTTGCTCTGAAGTATCTCGTTTGAGAAATGTCTAATACTACGCAGTATATATTTCATACCTATGAAAATATTATATGGAAAAGATTAACTCATATACAAACAGAGAACATTTTAACACCTGTCTTCGTGGCTTCAACTATAGCAGCTGTGTGTGGGACAGGTGCTACTGAGCATGGCTTGTCCAAGCTCCCACCAGGAGCCTGAAAAAACAGGGACTTGAGCCAGGCTGCCCATCGCAAACCAACAACTTACACGGAGAAAAGACATCTGAAGCATGAGACTTTATTAATGAAAAGTCCCCACAGAGGACTTTCACTTAAAAATGAACAGGGAGAGGGAGCAGTGTCCACTGATTGTAACAGTTTTCCCAGTTAATTTATTCTTTGAGAAAGGCGAGTTCTGCAAGGCTGGTGCTCCGGGCTCTGAATTTCATGGAGGTTTCTCCACACCAAGATTCAGAGAAGTTTTAATATGTAAATGCATATCAGCTTCCAGAAGCTTAGATGAAAATATTACAAAGTCCAATCCTGGTACTGCTGCTATGTTTTCAGTCTCCAGATTCTAATGCATTTATCTGAAAATATGCTTAGATGGATAATGCTCAGTATATGAATTTATGAGTATTTGTTTTTCAGGTTTGTTCAATCTTCTTGTTCAATCTACCACCTTCTGCACTGTCATGAGTTACACACATAAAGAAAATGATAGGACTGCAATTTTCTTTGCAATATCAGCATTATCCTGACTATACATCAAAAGAAATGAATGATAGGCATAGTTGTAACACAAGCACCTAAAGTTCCAGTAATATTCAATCAGGTATGAAAACTTCATGGTAACTGAATATCCAGCATTTTTGTACATTCCAGACCTAGTTGAAATATTGTACATATTTCATTGTTCTGAATTTAGATGTGAACTTCACCAGAGTTCAAGGAATATTTGTACCCAAACATGCGATCGAGGCACATTTGTAGCTAACAGCGTTATTAAAAATTAATCTTTATAAATACATAATCATATTTCTGTGGCATGGAAACTTAAGTGGCTTGTGATCTCCTGCTGTTCTTCATAAAATACTGCAATAATGTGTTTTGTCCTTTTCTCAAACAACCCTACCTGCTGCTGTGCTGTGGAATATTATTGACTAATATTAAAATAACACAGTTGACAGGTAGGAGTTGCGAGGTGTGTACACCCAGGTAGAGAGAGAGAGGTGGAGAGAACTATGCGTCCCAGGTGAGAAGAGTGTTGGGTTTGCTTCTTATAAAGAACTGTGGCTTTTGCCTTTCTGATGCCAGCCTGTTTTGTTAACAGTTATTTGCCTGTCCTGATGCAAGCCTTCTGTGTAACCCCTAAGCTGAAGAAGAATTACAGATTCTACTAAGAGTACTTTTCTAATTTAAGTAGAAAATTGCAATTATTTTGCCAAATCCTCTAATTAGCAGATGGTATTACAGCCATTGTCGGTCAGATACTGCTCTCAGTACACCAAAGCAATCCCTTTATTCTCAAGCAGGACACGGAGATGTAAACAAAGACAGTATTTCCACTTTACTCTTCTGTAATTAAGTGGAACAGAGTAGGGAAAGGACATGACAAATATAAAATCCCTGTTAAAATGTTTGAAACACAAACAAATTTACCTATTCTCACCTTAATACATTTGACTGAGGTTCAGGTACACTTGGTACACCTATGACTTTGACAAAAACTGTCATAGGTGAAGCTCTGAAAGAATTTCAAAAGCATTTCATTAACACTGAAATCATCTAATTAATTATACCTACACCATATACCTCCAAAAACTGATGCCACAAAACCACACTTAGGGGTATATTTTTAAAGACTGGCTATTCTCAAACAGGAAGGCAGTCCGAACGTTAAACTTGCCAAAGGCATGGCAGCTCCCGAAATCTCTGTGCTCACTAAGGCAACGGCAGACTGTTAATTTATTCCCCTCCTTGGAGTTATCGGGCAGAGGTTCAGATAGCGACAGCTTCACTACAAACAGAATTGCTTCACACTGGCCTGCTGCCGTAAGCAGCACACAGTAGCCACCAGAAGTGGGACACGTAAACATGACCACATCAGCCACTAAAATAGGTTTATCAGGATCTACGTTTCCCAGGAAGCCACCATCCAGCATGTGAGTTTCTTTTCTGTCTCTGTAATGGATTGGTGCTGGCAGGACTGAAAATGGTGCCCGCCTGGTTTTTTATACTGACTCTTTTCCATGGATTTCCTCCATTTCCACCATGCTGCTCCACATTATGAAGCTTCCTTAAGCTTAAAGCAGTGTGCAAGTCTGACAAGCTATTCTGTTAGATACAGTTTGTGTGGTTTCACCTGCCTGAATGTTCCCATGAAGGTCTGAAGTCATTCACAACCCAGTTCATCTGCATTGCCCTGGCACTTCACTCAGTAACGCTCGAAAATGCCTGGGAGTGTCCTGGGCATCTCTGAATGCTGCCATGTGAAGCAACATCCAGAAACGCAAAATACCAGGAAATGTGGTGAAAATTTTCACTTCTCCTTAGCTTCCTGGCCAGTAAGCATTTCAGATGCAATTAATTCCAACAGGAATTGTGCATCTGAAACTCTTGATGGGCTTTGACAATATCATAGAGAGGAGGAAAGAGCGTATGCCTGTGCACATTAATACACAGCTGGAGGAAACGCAGCATTCCTGCTGAACCACATACTGAAATATGAGGGGACTGGAAGAATTAAGCGCTTTCTTATAAGGGCGCAGATACTACACAACCACTTTACATCTCATTATTGTTATTATTAAATCTATTTCTATATCACTAGGAGCCCTGCGAATCTAGCAAAATATTTTACTTGTTAGAGACTTCGCATTGTCTATATTTTTGGGGAGCAATAATCAATACGAAAAAAGACTCTAAATTACTCATGTCTCATTTGAAAGCTAGAAGAAGCTGACAACAGAAACCTACTACAATTACGTGCTCCATTGCCTTTACTTCTACTCAGTGGCATCCAATCCATAAATTCAATTTAAAAGTAATATAAAATATGCATGTGTTTACATAACCAAGGCTAAAACGGTTCCACAAATGGCCAAGAACAGGAATAGCTTTTAAATTATATAGCAAAAATAACAAATTAAAATAAAACATGGGTAGTAAGAACTAGAACATACACCATTTTATGCCTGTCCAACTTGTTCCAGCTTACTGAGCTATGCAGTATCTTTTATATATATCTCTCTATTTTTTATATATATATATATAGCCTTTGAATAAGCTGCTCTGGATGGCTCACTTCTTAAGTCGAGTGATTAAATGTTTCTTGATACACTTAACCTCATAGAGTAATTGCTCACATCAACCCACACCTAGCACGTGTCACCAAAATACAATTTATGAGCTACAAATCTTCAGCATATGCATTTTTGACTAGGTTTTTAAAACTAGAAAGAGGAAAGTAAGAATGAGTGCATGTAAGCATGTGTGAGTATGCAATAATCACACAAATACACAGTAGATATCTATTCATGCCTTGTTTGTCTTCCTGTTGTCTTGATTCAGCCAGTACCTTTGTTTATGGTCTGCCCCATGCTTCTTACCTTCAAGCACTGAGCACAGGTTCACTTCAATTTAGGAGTTAGCCTGACAATTAAAAGACATGTAACTGAACAGACTAAAATAGACTGGAGGAACAATGTAGTTTGGCGCAAAATTTATGCTTCTATTTACAATGCTAGTGTTACCCAACCTGATGGATTTAACAGGAAATACCTAGACATGACTGCAAGCAAAATCTGACCTGAGATATTTGGAATAAAGGCATAAAGCAAAGTGCAACTTGATCTTATGTAAGCAAAAGTCAATTGATATTTGCAGCTTTGTGTTATCCAGATGGCATTGGTGCTAACTGTTAAAAAAATGGGAAAGATCACACATAGCTCTCACAAAGGATATTGCAAAATAAAATTAAGCAAAACTTTAGCCTAGCACTGCTCTGTGGCTAGGCATGACTTTAAGGCACTCTGTGCCTTCTTTACCCTCTCCTAGCCTGCCCACTGGGCTGCAGGACAGAAGACAAGCTGAGAAAATGCTGTGAGCCAAGGCTCTGGCCTGGTCGTCTGCCTGAGATACCCAAAGGCAAGTGCTTACTCACACAGCTTTGGACGAGGCCGTGCTGGTTGTCTCTTACAGTTTATTCACCATCGGAGTTATTCTCTGGGCAGATACAGGACTTCTGTAGCCATTTTTCCTGATGTAAAAGGGCTGAAATGCAAGTGATGAACCACCCCACGTCTCTTGTGCATGCTCTGTTCCCGCCATGGGTAAGGTCTTCTCCTGCTGTCTACGCCTGCAGTGAACAGAATACCATCGACATCTGTCTGGGGCACCTCTGGCAGGAAGAACTGGAGACTCAAGTTGCATCGTGTTGAGGAAGCTGCTGACTTATGGATTTTCCCATTATTTGGAGGATAGAAAAACGAAACAAAATCCTCTAGGGGTACACTTTGAGCAATCTCAAAGCAGTCAGTACTGAAAGAGTGTAAAACAGCCCAGGTTTTAGTAAAATACAGTGGACCACTGGCTGTAAAGGATATCCTAAGGCAGGAAAATGATCTCAGGCAGATGGCAAGAAGACACAGGTCAGTGTGCTCACGTCAGTCCAGCACTGGTTCCAATTTTTTAAAATCTTGTCGACTGCTTAATTTATATATCCTAGGTCTAATACTTAGTGAAATTTAATTAAAGTGGTGTTTGGATTTAAGCATTCCACCATAGTATTAGCTACCCACTCAGTACAGCACTGCTCTCATCAGAGATACACTGATTGCGGTTTACACAGCACTTGCTGCTTCTCCACAGAGGGCTGATTGGTCCCATGATGCCCATGCTTTTCCTGATTTCCAGCTGTTACATTTCATTAAGAGACAGCTAAAATTGCCTCAGTGGTTTCCTCATATTACTTTTCCACATAAGCAGTTGGTTCGATTACCATGGGGATGCCATGGAGTCAGGAACAGGATGAGAGGTGGCTCTTGAGACTGTCTTCCTACACAGAGGTAGTCCCACTTCAAAAGACTTTGGGAAACACTCACATGAGCAACTAACAAATGGAAATGACTAAAGATTGTCTGGAGACTAATGGGACCAATGCATTTTCATTATTCAAGCAAAGCAAAAGAGGAAAAATTAAGCAAATGATGACCCAGAAATCAGCATTTTGTAAACAATTTCCACTTTGTTATTCAACAAAGTAATTTTGTTCCACGGTTATCTCCTCTAATAAATGTGCGTGCATTTTTTGTGTTCTTTTTTCCTTGAAAGCATTATATAAAAAGGTCTTCTCACTAACTGGAGTGCCCTAGATATGCAGAAGAAAGCCTCCTGCCTTCACCACATTTTTACATAGGGTCAGGCCTGTTGTCACTGAAGGCGATGAGATTTTACCACCGAGTTTAACAGACAAAAAAGTGCCCTACATCATCCACTGCGGGAAGGCAATGCAGTGAGGGACAGTGCTCAAACACTTATATAGATTCTAGGGAAAAAAGTAGGACATAAGCATATATACATAAAGGTTGTACAGAACTAGCAGGTGTTACATGAATAGGGAGACTCTTTACCCTACTTGCTACAAATCAACTATAATATGGATCTAGGGCTCCTGACTATTAGCCCTCTTTTTATCCAGCTTCTTTGCAGCACAGGAGACATCATTAGACCAGCAGCAGAAGTACTTCACGTAGCCCCCACCTTGTCACATGTGCTTGGAATAGCTATCTCTTTGTTCATCTTAATCTACAGGGAGTTTCAGACCAAGTATGCACACCAATTTATTCATAATATGCATACCGGTACCATGTTTGCTCTAACACTGGCTAAGAGAGAGCTCTGCTCTTCTGGAGATACTGCTGGGTTTTATTAGATAGCACAATCCTCAAAGCCAGTCTTCTGTTTCTCTCGTTTATCTGTGCAGTGAACTATGATTTGGCATATTTTCAATTAGCACAGAAGGGGAGCATCTCAGCTCTCTTCCCCTGTGGCTTTTCTATCCTGTGTATTCACAGCGTTCGCTTTTATGATTCCCCCTTCTAGGGATGTAAGGAAAGAAAACAGACAGACCAATATAACTCATATTGCAGCACAGGGTACCACGGGTGCTCAAATACACACTGTATTTCCTCGGTGAAACCATGTTACCAAGACAACAGATACCACACACAAAAGCCACTTTCAGGGCACATAATTCCACAGATAAATCCTGAAGATCCTCGTCAAATACAACTTCTTTTTCTCAGCGGTCATTCTGATGATCAGGACCCCAGGAGGAAGATGCCATGACTACCCTGAAGAGCTCAGAGCCAACTCAATTCAGCAACCGAACCAGTGCCAGAAGACAAGAAATAGTACAATTGCCACCTCTTCACCAGCAGCAGGGGCTCAGGTCCTCTGGAAACCCAGGTTCAGGTCGCAGCAGGTGGGACAGCCCATTGGGTGCTGTCAATAGTTCCCATTGGGCAGGAGGTACTGGTGGGGGGCTGGCTCATGACCTTCTTGCAAGAGGAGCTCAGCAAACTCCCTCTCAACAGATGCAAGAATCCGAGTTAAAACATCTTGACCAAAATGTGAATTAGCTTTAAATTTGTTAATTTGATGGCACCAATTCAATCTCGGCTGTGTGAGTTCAGAAGGTGCGACACTATGACACAGCTGAGACTGGCCTTGATCTAAATGCCACTCAAATGAGGGCAGCTGAGTTTAAGCCAGTCTCACAACCCTCACAGTGAAATCAGAAAATGGACTAATCTGCTAGACGAACAAATGGGGGGATTTTGATTGGTTTTGTCAGCTATTTGCAGTGCATTTTAGCCTGCAGGAATGTTGTCTGCACATTAATGCCAGAAATGCCACAGCATCACTGCCCTCTCATTTCAGCACAATGCCCTTGCAGATTCAGATGCAAAAATTCAACATCAATATTTAGAGGTAGCCATTCCAAACTACAAGCTTTCTGGGGTGTAAACATCACATCTAAATAAAAGATAGTATATGGACTTGGTTACTACAAGGATGAGTGTATGTGCTAGAGCTCCTGCATCAGTGCTGCCAACATGATAGACTCCTGTGCTATGGAGATCAACAACGGATGCCTGACAGACTGTAGGACCATCCCTAATTAAGAAGAATAGCTGTTGCTGATTGCATTCTTTTATTTCATAAACCAATGTACATGGATTTTCTGTAATGATCTTCACTTTTGTCCGGAACTGGGTTCTGTGAACTGTCAAGACATATACTGTATGGTGGTGCATACGCACGCAAGGAAATATTGTAAGCACATGTAGTAGGGACTCAGATTCAACCTTCCACTCCTATACCTCTGCAGAGAGACAGAAGCGACAAGGACCAGATCCTAGCAGAGGTCAGTGCATACTGCAGTGAATTATGCCATTATGGAGGAAGAAAACCATTCTCCATAGCATCAAGCTCCCCTTTTAGGAGAGGGGAGTGGTGGTCTAAGAGCTCTTCACCCGTTCCTGGCGATGGTGGTGGTCTAAGAGCTCTTCATATATGAATTACTCCCAGTCAGAGGAAAAAAGCAGCTGTAGCAAAAGCTGAATGAGATTACAGAGATAAACAATTACAATTACCCTCTAGTCAATAAGTAAATAAAAGCCAGAAAAGATTTACAGAGTCTTTCAATTTTCAGATGATCATCAGAGAACACAACATCTGTGCAGTGGTAGGGGATTTACAGCTGGCAGAGGTTATGGTTGGCATTCACCTTCCTTGTGAAAAACAAGTAGACCAGTTATTTATTCTACAATCAAGATACCCCTGGCCTTTGTTGCTGTTCATTCCAAACTAATTAAGGCACCCATGTGAAATTTTCAATACTACTAATTTAAGGGCTGAATGCGACATGATCCAAAGAGTAATTACTGACGTTTGTGCCCTACTAGGATCAAATATTGCAAAATGTCATCTATTTGTAGAATTCAGAATTTTAGATCTTAACTGATTCTGTGCACTTCCTGGCCCAAGAGGACAGGGCTGTGAGTCCTTGAAAATAAAACATAGAACCATAAAAATAAAACCATATCCTGAGATATTGTCCCAGGTAACCAGGATGAAGATGNGGAATTTTAGATCTTGACTGATTCTGTGCACTTCCTGGCCCAACAGGACAGGCTGTGAGTCCTTGAAAGTAAACCATAGAACCATAAAAATATAACCATATCCTGAGATATTGTCCCAGGTAACCAGGATGAAGATGGCCAAAGCCTGACCCCTTATGAAAGCTGCTGGAAGACTGAGGAAACCCATTTTTCTCTTAAGCAAAGGGTATCACACAAACCGTTCTGGATGCCGTTGTGCAGCCTCTGTACAAATCTCAAGATCAACTGGAAAAATCAGGAGAAATAAGTAAGTTCCTGTGCCTCTGTTCTACCCTGGCTGACATCTTCCCTCTCGCTGTGCTTCACGGGGAATGCATGAAACTCCCACAACAGTTCAGTATTCATTTGTCTGCAGAGAAACCTCCTCCTTTGTCTCTCTCTCAGGGGCCTGATCCAAACCCCACAAACGCCTGCAGAGTGCCATTCACGCCTTTGTCCCAGCTGGTTTACAACCCGAGCTGTGAGGTGAGGCAGAGCTCCATCGCACTGCAAGGGGCACTGAAATGCTCAACAGGACAGTGCTAATGCACTCAGGTTTGCCACTGCACCTCCAGAAGTGGCTGCCATGACTCTGCCTTTTCTCTTCTCTTCTCTTCTTGTTTTGACTTGTTGCCCTCCCCTACACCACTGTAGCATGGGGTTCTCTTTGGAGTGCAGCTAACAAAGGTTTTCCAACTTTAAAAAAGGGAGAACAAGCTTCTTGCATTCTCAGCTGTTCTGGTGAAAAGACTGTAACTATGATACAATTATATACAGGCAAATAAAATCTTTGTTAAATTTTACCAATGTCTCATTCCTGTCCTCTAACTAATGCCACGTCAATAATACCTCCTCCTTCCTACCTCCTTTACAAAGAATATGGAAGGGTGAAGACACACAAGGATTCTCCACTGATCATAAAATCCCAAATTATTTGCATAGACAATTTCTCAGCAGTTCCCTGTCCTGGTCCGTGCCTTCCTTACAGAAGTACATTTGATGAGAGGTGTTACATGTATTTTGGAGTCAAGACTGAAGTTGTAAAAGGATGCCAGGTGCGTTGCCACTCTCCTAAACTCATCATCCAGTCTAAAACCAGACCAGCCAAGGTATCCTTTCCTGTACCAGCCAGCCAATGCCTGTTTTCTCCCATCCATTCCTGTGTATTTCTAGCAGCAGTAGTGGCTTTCTCGTCTTGCTCTGCTCTAGCTGACAACGTCACAACCTGTTCCAACTTTGGCAGCCAGACAAAAGACCACAAATCTGTAATGATTCTAAAGTTCAGAGAAACCAGGAGGCTTGTTAGAGAAAATGGATCCAAATTGCCATTCCTAGCCTCATGATCAAACAGCAAAAGATCCAGGAAGGAGCAACCCATACAAAACTGGGTTTCATAAGTTCTGTTGCTCATGGAATAATCGAGTTGCTTTTCCCCACAACTATAAACTAAAATCCTCCACAGGACACGATGTACAAGAAGCCACTAGCTGGTGAAAAAAACCACTACCACTCAGGCATATCTAAACTTTAGTCCAAATGCCATCTGAATGTTTCCCTCACAGCCAACTACATCTTTTTTTAACTGATGTTTAATCTACCTATAGCATAGTTTCTCATTAGATACGAAATTGGGAGGAATGCTACTATGAGTACTTAATACAGGCTTGATCCTATGCCCATGAAAACCAGAGAGAATCCAATGATCATTTTTATGGGGCTTTCCATCAGGCCCATAAAGCACACATGCTATTAGAGGTACGTGTACAGTTTTGAAAATTTAAGTGCCAGCATAGAAGTGTAAATGCAGTATTGATTCTTGATGATGGTGGTAGAAAATTCATGGGCTTCAAAGTGTCTTGAGGCAGAACTTAAAAATAAAAGGCTGCAAGGGTGTGTTTTGAGTACATGTGCACATCCTGGAAACATTCTGCCCTGCAGACACAAAGCTTACTACTGCAAAGAGCTGAGCACCCACCGAATCCCATGGTCGTCTTTTGGGAACAAAGCACCTCAGAAGGGAGATTGTGCAGCTGGCAGAAGCCTTTGTGGCCTGTCAGTATGAGCAAAGGCCTTTGGTATTCAGCAACTGCCCAGTGAACACAGGGGGGGAATTCACCAGCTTCGGCAGAAGAAAAAAATCAAACCCATTGTCAACCATTTTCAGCACAAATAGACGCCATCGCCTTCAGGCAGCAGCATTTCTGGGTACTCTTTGGACCTTCCTCAGAGTACTGCTTATCTGTGTGTGTTCAGCTGTCAGCCCCGTGCTACTTTCAACTATGGAATCAATGAAGACCACATGGAGACCACGAGCTTCCTGCAAAACATAGGGAGGTGAGGGATTGGTGTTTTCAGGCTCTAGCAGTGGCTAGTGGCAAATGTAAATTCCCTATTAACTTCTCTTTTAAAATAGGCAAATAATGCTGTTGGTTAAGTTAAAAAAGTATCATTGATCACAGCAAACAGATGATTTTTACTGTTTTGATAAACAGAATTGTTTGTGATTGCCTGATTAACTTGGAGAGATGTATATATAGAGCTCTGAAGATATAAAGGACCAAGAGTGTTAATTATCAAATTAAAACCTTTTTAAGAGGAACTAAGGTCTATTCCTTCAAAAATCCACATGCACGTATTCAGCTGCAAAATAAGAGACTGAGATATTCCATTTTTCAGCCTAGAAACATATACCTGCTACTCCATCAACAATAAAAGGAATAACGAGTGATGTTCAGCATTATAGATCTATTCTACCATTATTTTATCTAAAAGTGTGGGACATCCTGTAGATAATAAACAACTCGGATGCAGTTAACAGCAAATAGTATTATACCTTTGGCCTATACAAATAAATGGAAGCCAAAATAAGTCTTATTTTTAACTACTCCAGTCTTCTTTATACAGACACCATACTATGGAACTGAAACATTCCTCTGAAAATGTAACTGGTGTCAAGAAATCAAATTATAAAATATTCAGAAAATCTGTAACTTTCTTCAAAATAGTGAGTTTAATTTCCAGTAAGAATTTGAGATTTTTTTCCCATGCTTTTGGTTTCCAAGACTTTCTTCTACAGTCACATGAGGTTTTTCGATAATCCTTTTTATTACTGGAATCCAAGGTTCTCTCTGAATGGCTCGATGTAGTGAGCTGCAGCTCTGAAGAAACCGTACACGTGGACAGATTGAGACCTGGTGAAATTGCAATTAAGTCCTGCTAAAACCTGAAGTGTAATAATCTATAGGCATCATTCGCAACAAGACTGGGATGGGTTAGCAGCGGAATTTGGAAGAGAGCAACAACAGCTTTCTCTCTTTGTTAAATGCTCTAATCACCACCTTTGGCTTCTTTTGCCTAGTCCCTTGGGTCAGTCCAAGTAGCCAGGTGTAGCTCCCACTGAAGAGAGCCTCTAGACCCCATCTCTTGTGGCAGCTAAGGTAGTTACCTGATCGACTCTTTCCTGCACACTTGCCCCTGCGGCTACTTACAGGGGTGCTCAGGAAACACAATCTGAATTAAGTGATTCAAGGAGGATCACCAATGCCACATTAAACGCTTGCATGGACATTTTAATTCAGAACTGAATTGGCCTTAATGAATTAAAATAAAATGAATGAGTTTATGAACTGAATAAACATCCACCCAAGGGTTTACGGTGATATAACTAATCTGTTTCCTATTTATGGTTTAAATAATTCAAGTTACAATGTATAAACAAGCCCTGGTATAAACAAGACTTAGACCAAGATTTCTAAGAAACTGTTCTTCATCAAGCTATCTTTGATTCCCAGTTCATAATCTGATTTTTCCTGTTAAACCTCTGTACACAGGGCAATTCAGCTTCTCTTTCTAGCAACTATTTATTATTCCTCAACATATTAGCCCCAGCAGCCCTGGAAAGAGCTCATGAAGTTAATGGTTTTGTCTGGATGACTGTCATCCATGTTTCAGATCCCCGAGGACCCAGGTTTCTCATCCCTGCTGCCAATACCCTATACCTCTAGCTCTATGTGCCTTTTTAATGCAGTTCACAGACATGGAAATAAAGGGCAGCTACTGTGATTAAAAAATCCCATCAGATTAGAGTCATTGGGCTGCATGTTCACATTACTGTACCAACCCATTTCCCAATCACAACATGGGTCAGATGTCAATCGGGTCACTGATACAGTAGGGCTTAATCAAGGAATTCCCCTGCAGGAAACACCGAGCGAGCGCAAAACAGTATTCTAGGAACAAAACTTCCTCAACAGCACTTCCAAGTGCTGCCCACTAACAAATTTTCCTTTCAGAAACTACCTGGCAGCAGTCTCTGAAAGGCAGGGGAGGTTTTCCTCCCCATTGTTCTGGAAGCGAGAAGACCTGCTCACCTCTGACCAAAGTGTAGAAGAACTGGTGGAGTTACTGAGCAGATTTCCCCAGCTGAAGAACCCGGCCTCTGCGGTGCCACCGAAGGGCTCCACCGAGTCTCAAGACATGCACCTGCATAACATAGATTACTGACTGATGACAAATTTGCATGACAATATTGGCTGTTGCTTTGATAGAATAACAAGAATGACCTGGGGCATGAGTTGCTTAAAAGCAGGATCCTGCAACCAGAACAGCATCCCGCCAGAAAGGACCTGCAGCTTTTTTGGGTCACTGGGATAACTTGGCACTACGGCTGACCACTATTGCTCAGGCTTTGTTCTCCTCACAGACCAGATGCCTCATGACTTCATGTCACTGTGAAATGTGGCTTTTTCTCCCCCATCTTTAAAAAGGGCAGCAAAAAGCTGAAGAATGAAAGCCAACAGTCTGAGAAATACTCGCTAATTTCCATGCTTCAAATGCAATCTAAAAATAAAAAGCAGCTTCAACGCATTTTGTTGTTAAATGAAAGCATTCTAAAATAATCTGTAAGGACCCAGTCTGATGAAGTCTGTACATTCATGAGTCAGGGCAATAGCAGCTGAGAATATACAACGATCTTTTTACACAAGAACAAGCTTCTCCCAAACACGCTTTTCTCTCTCTCCCCAACCAGATATTCTATTATTGCTGATTTGTTGGTAAAACACTTCTTAAACCTTTTCCAATTAATGTCATTCTCTAATCCATATACCATGCAGAAGCTTATGCTATTAACAGCATCTGTTTTTCAATCCTCAAAATTTGCTGTAAATTCTCTAATGGATTAATTGTATTATTATATTATTTTAACAGGAATGCATTGTTGTAGAATTATGTCGCAGTATTACAGTTTGGGCAGCCTTGTATAATCTTCACAGCAGCTGGAAATGTAATTAGCATAAAAACCAAACAGCCTCATTAAACATCCCTTTCCTGTAAGAAGGGATGCATTTAAGGGCCTCGTCTCACATGTTCCATTAGAGCTGGCACGGGGCTAGAACGATCCCAAAACGCATATTTCAGTCCAGCTAAGCAAAGTCCGCTTCTTAAACCCTGGAAATGTTCTGCAGCAGATCTCAGGAAGACACAACAATGCTGCTCGTGTAGTGGAATACATGCTCCTCGGGGAGCAACTATACCCCCCATTTTTGAACCAGGAGCTTCCATGTGGCAGTTCAAGTATACAACTAGACAACTGCTTTAACTGCCTTCTGTGTACAAATTAGATCTGCAACTTACAAATGCATTTGAATTCTTTTAATCTGCTTAAAATGACAAATCTAAGACCACTGATAATTTATAATTCCAGCAATAAAGACACAAACATCACCCACTGCTTTCCCTTACTATCAAGTGCCTTCTGGCACCATAAGCTTTGGGCTGTTTATCTAATCACATGGTTACAAATGACCACTGGGTTTAAAAATCTCTGTGGATCGTCAGTTCCAGAGCAGTAAGCAGACACACAGGCTAGTTTTGCTCCCTCTATAGGAAGGCAAAAGGTTAATTTTTTAAAAAGTTGCCTACAGTTTTGCATGAATTCTGGTGCAACTTCTGGCCAGCTTCTCAAAAGACATTAAGAAAATGTTAGCGCATGCAAAGACAAGCTATGGGCAACCTGCATTTAAATCTAAAATATACTTTTTTTTTTTCACTTCCAAAATTACGAAGACATCCAGTGTGCAACTTTGGATCAATGCAAAAAATAAAACTGAAAATGGATTTTAATTTTTTATTCAGTCCTTGAGCTCAAGGAGTGTAATATTTCAGCAGACTTAAAATATAAATGTTTTCCTGCCTACCACGTCATTTTATATTTGGAATACAAATTTTTAGCTATACTTTTTAATATCTAATTCAAATTTGAAACTGAAATGTATATTTGAATAAAAACTCTTCTAACATTAATCTAGAATATACTGAAATATAATATGCTTATTTTCTGGAATTTCCTTCAGATAAAAATATTTGCTCAAGTCAATGTGCATTTGTGAACAGCCCAAGTTCCTGCAAAATGGCACTTTTCTTCAGGGAAAGACAATTTGCACCTCCCTCAAAAAAACCCCACAGCACAGGGAAGAAAGAATCACTAACTCTGAAAACTGGTTGTATTGCTGGGTTTTTACAAAACTGGAGCTCCTTTTCGGAAGACTGGACTAAGTTCTACATCAGTGCCATTTCTTTCTCTTCTCTCACAATCTCGGGAATGATCAGTGATTTTCCTCACAGCATTAATGCTTTATGAGCTGCCCCAGCACAACAAAAACACCTGGCTGGGACCAGTGTCCGTCTTGCCAGCTCACTGTCTCACATCGAAAGGGCTAGTGGAGGTTTTACACAGTCTCATAAATGAACTTCACCAAGGATGAGAACAGGACTTCGGGGTATTTCAGGCTTCAGGGTAACTTCAGACCCAGCAGGGTCTGCAGGGGAGATTGCAGGGGAGACTCTGCTCTCTTTCTCAACACCAATTCAGAATTACACTTCCAAGTCATCAGAATAAGAGGGTGAAGGAAGAAAAACCATCATTACTTCAGTTCTCCATACCTAAACCTAGAGACAGGCCAGCATGAAAGTATAAGAGGAATTGTAACTGAAATATTAATACCTTTCACATGGGATCACAATTGTTATTAAATAAAATTCAGGAGAACAGAATGGGACCATAAAGTACTTTAAAACACAGTCATCCTTGTTAGCCAACGATCCAAACAAAACCACTGCTTTCAAAGTACAGGCTGAAAACAGGACCTTTGAGGATAGGTTTCAATAACCTGTTAGACACTTGGAAAAGCCATCCAAAATCTCTCCCCTCTAAACCACCTCCCCAAAAATACAGGCAGAGGTGAGGGCAGGCATGTCTACAGGCTGCGCTTCTCCTTAGCTTCCCCAAGCAAAGGTCTCACCCAAACAGCATGACCAGTTTTAACAGCCCAAGAGTTTTACATGAGAAAACACGAGAGGCAATCGTTGGCAAAGCAGAAGGGAGTTGGAAGGTTTAAGAGCAGCACTGGCAACACATTACTGAATTTCTACCAATTTGAATATTCTGGAAAGCAAAGTTCAAAATATTTACCTATTGTAGTTAGAAGTAATCTGCAGTAGGAATAAAATGAGCTGGGGATGGTTTATGAATAGCAGTTCCTCTAATTGCACAGATTTACCACATTTTGTTTTCTTCTTGTTATTCATCAGAAAGTCCTTGCCTGTAAGTGTTGCCAAATTTAAACAATCCCTCTGCTGACTCGGAGACTTAACATATATAAACACATTGACATAAGAATTTTTATAGAGCACTTTTTTAAAAACTCTGCTTGGAAAAACCAAAGCACCGAGGCTTAGCAAGTGAAAGAAATAGCATAAAATGAATGGGCGTTTTAATGCAGATTCTGGGATTGGGGCCGTTAAAGGCTGCATGAGTGGATTTAGGTTTAGTACACCTAATTTTCTTTAAGCAATTTTCATGTGAATCAAAGTAAATGGAAGAGCATGCATGCCCTCCCTAAAAAAGCAAACTGAAAAAATCCAGATGCTCCATTTGCGGTACTGTCTAGACTATTGGGCTTTAAACTTTAGATCCTCAGTGCAGACCTCAGCTATTCCAGTTTAACAGAGTAACTGCTAGCAAGAGAAGATTGTCATCCTCTGTACAGACAACTATTAAGAGAGTCCTAAGGTCCCTGGGCAGCAGATCAACCCACGAACCTGCCCTGAAAGTCCTAGTCCCCCCAACCCAACCTTCCCCAACCCAACTGATGATGCCTGGCTCACACTGATTTGCCTCTTGGCTCTTCTGATATCCAGGTCTACCTTGTTCAGCCCCAGTCTTTATCCCTACAAACTCCCCAGCGCTACACCTTGAGATGGGTTCCTGAATATCAACCTCTACAATTTACACTAAGCAAATGAAGCTTTAAATGAAGTAGGGGTGGGACTTCCCTCTTCTCAGGAGGGCACCCCAAGAACAAGGCTAGGAAGTCACTGTCACATCTTTCTTTGGCCGCAGAATAGGACATGGTTTGCTAGCTCAACCATGGGTTTCAGGGATAGCAGCTGTGGCACCAGAGGACTCATCCATCCTCACTGCCCTGTGGAAGAAGTTCTAAGTGTTTCTAGGAGTTGGACATGGTACACAAATGAAGGGAAGTTTCAAAGTACCTAAGAGGAGTGGAAAGCCTGAGTTTAACAGATTTCCTTTTCTCTCTTTAGTGTGACTGTCTCAGACAACCCTCTACTTAGCAATAGAGGTGCTGTGGAGTTTTCTTCTGACACTGGACTTCCTCTGTTCATTGTACAGGGTGCCTACATACCTAACCCAAACATTGCTGAATCCTTTGCCTCTCCTACGTACAACTGAGTTCTCTGCACACCCCTTAATTTCGCGCCATCTCCTGCTTTCCTCTTCTCAGTGCAACCAGTTTCCTCCAAGTACAAGTGACATGCTTCCTACTCCCCTCTGCCAGAGCACTGAAACTCAGGGAGCAAGGACAGGGGAAGATGGACACACCAGCTCTTTAAAATGAAGGCCACCAGAAATGTGAAATGGCAAAACAAGACATTTTTCCCCCCTGCAAGCAGCTGAAATACTTTTTTTTTTCTGAAAGGTTGCAAGCAGTTGGCTCTTGATGAATACAGTGATAAAAAACTTCAATAATAAGTAAGCCCAGAACCTATTTTCCCCCAGGCTTCTTTATTTCAGAAGCACTTCCTTCTCCAGAACATTGCCAGGAAATGACATTTCACCAGCACATGTACGGCACTGCAACAAAACAACAGCACACCCAGGAACTGTTTTCCAATTCACATCAACTCAAGCAGAACAAGATCAAGGTATTAAAAACAATTACAAAGGTAATGGGAGATTGAGGAGACAGTCAGCTTTCTCTTTTGCTGTCTGCTTTGCTGATTCCCTGAGAGCCCAGTGTGGCTTTAAAAACCTTGTGCAGCTGCTGGAGCCATCCCAGCTGCATCCAGCCAAGGAACCGTGCTCAGGCAAAGAAAATTCACTGTTTCTTCCTGGCTTCTTCTGCCAGAAGTGAGACTGCTCCTTATCAGTTAAAGAAAGAGTCCCGTCACCTGATATAATCTTGCCGTTTAGAAGTTTGCCTGTGCTCCCAAAGCTAGAGTTGTCAGCTTTATCATACTGTTCATTGCCGTGAGGGGTCCTCAGCCCTCCACAGTAATAAAGGCTTCCATGCTTTTCAGGCAAGATGAAATTTTAGGTGAGTTAAAAAAAAAACAAACCCACACCACACTTTTGACTATAGAACGAATATCATTGTGGCTGAGTTTAATTTCTTTGTCTAACTCCCTGTACATGTAACTTCACTGTCAGGAGCGTTTATATTGTACTGTGAGAATTTCGGCATCCATCAAAGAAATTTCATTAGGATCTTCTGTCATAAAATGATTTGCAGTCCTGACACTGAAAATCGCTCTGTGCTGGAGGGAGCTTCACTTCTGTCCAGGAGCAGGATTACGGTGAGAATGAAGTTGTTTCTTGCCCCGGTGTGGTACACTGGCATCCCCTCACACAGTATAATCTCCCTTCCCCTTTGCTCTGAGATTGAGCCTGTCCACAGATGGAGCCCACCTGTCACTTATGGTGCATGTCCTGAACAAACTCCTTAATACTCCACCTTCCAGCAGAAGAGGTCGCTCAAATCAAACCCCAGATGCAGGCTCACCTAGCACTGACCATCTGCAACAACAGACCACCCCATAGCATGATCTTTTCTACCTGTTCTGGTCACTCTACAAAATACCTAATGATGACGCTCATCATGGACAGACCAACTGCAAGGCAAAGGCTTTAGATGTCTGCATCAATAACCATGACTTTCACTTTCATGACTAAGTCAGCAACAAGACAATGTCAGACTTTGAACCCTTCTGCATAGTCGCTATGGGGATATCAGAACCAATGTAACCTATAAAGTATATGAAACACATGCATCGTTTTAATCTTCTGCTTGTCAGTGACAATACAATAATGAATACGGAGGATGGAGGACATGTTATGCTCAAACATCATGATATGCGTATTGATGTGCTGAAAGGAACCATATATAATAAGCACAATGTTAAGGTCCTTGATCAATCAAATTACAGATTTTCTATCTCATCTTATGCAATTATCAGGTGTCAGAAAATAACTTTTCTACTACCCAAAGGGAGTTTTTGCTTACTGACCAATAAACTAAAGCATTCGTCTCTGAATAAATGATCAGAGCTTTTAGTCTGATAAAGATATAGATACAAAATGTTAGCACTTGGAAATCTCAAGAAAAAGGCAACCTTTCAACCTTAAATATCAGCCTGACTCTCTCTTTCTTCCAGTCCTCTCCCAGAAAAAAAACTCCCATTAATTTCAAAGGAAGTTTCAACAGATAAGGTCATGTGTTTTGACCCTTACCGCTTTCGACATTTAAAATAATTGAATCTATTGTTGCAGCAAATAAGAGCCTAATAAAATACTTGTATTACTATTTATTTTTTGATAATTACTGATGTTCTATGCAGGTGGGAAAGCTTGGTTGCATGCCTGTAGGACACTAATGGGAAATATTTTTTTTTCCAAGTGTCACATTTATCAGTGCACAAGAAGAAAATAAGCCTGTATTAGGAAGTTTCATGCTGGCTCTCATTATGCCATCTCATAAGCTTGCCCTTTGATTTATTATAAAAATTAAATATACTTTCTCAGTGAGATCAGAGGTATTAGATGAGACGCCACGGAAATGCTGGCAGAAAAATGCTAGTTTTCTGGTGCAAAATCTTTTTTATTACACATACTGGGCTCAACCAATGCTGCTGAATTGCCAGGGGAGTCTGGTAGGATCCTGGTGGATTCCTGTTCCCCAGAGTCAGGGATGATGGAAACTGTGGGGTCCCCAGCTCTGATACAGTCCAGAAGTAAATCTCTCCCAGTGCCTCCTGCAGGGTGCTCAGCAAATTTGACATCCTTGTCAATTTTGCTGCAGTTAGTAGCAGGAGAGCTGACAGGAATACCAATTTCGCAGAGCAGCTGCAGGAAACTGTTAGCTTACTAGAAATGAAAATTTAAAAAAAATAAAAGGGTTTGGATTCAGCTGAGATCAAACCCAGTACTGCAATCGACAAACATTCCCTGCAACCTGGAGACCCAGGTTTTAAATTAGTTCTTCAGACTCTGAAGTCCCTCTTACCAGGGGAGGAGATCTGATGGCATGGCTGGTTAAAGCTTTCTTCTCCTCTGAGAAAAGGAAATACATGTTTTTACTCTGGTTTTAATCAGGGTGTACTTTCCAAATGTTTCAGTAAATGGGGCACATCTACGTAACACTTCTTGTAATGCCCAAAGCAGACTATGCAGGCATATTCAAGCCAGCTTCAAACTAATCAGTCACAGCAGTATGCAGCTCAGCTCCAGCTCCCGGAGCTGGATAAACCATACAAATAAATCCTAGGCAGGCTTTGGCAACCCTGAACTGCTGTTGTTATCCTCCTAGCTGTAACCAACTAACCCAGCATGCTGGAACTAGCTTCAAACTAGTTGTCACCACAGCATCCATGTATCCCTAAGAGCTATATGGTTATCACGGAAATCCTGCTACACTACACTATGGGTATGAATGATACAGAACATGGAAGATAAGCCTTTTGTTTTGCAGAAACATGTCATTTTTAATGACAATAGTTCTTAGCTGCCAAGTCAAAAAATACAGTCAGAGTAATACAGCCATCTATTCCAGGTCATTAGTCTCTGCATGATGAATCGGAGAGCAGCTTAAACAGCACACAGTAAAGAGCACCTTCGGGTAGGAACCCTGAAAACTCTTATTCTGCATTTAACCTCATGCAAGAGTTTGCATTTAGCTAAATGAGACTTTTCGTGCAATTATGGGCCATTTTCAGTAGTACGGGCTTCGGGGTTTCAGAAGGTACAGTCAAGTCCTGCCTGAAAGCTTCCACTGTGCAATAAACAGGTCAGAGAGCAACTGGGCTGTAACTCAAGCCTCTTCTGACACTTAAAGGAGCAAGATCCTCACTGCTTGCTTTCTAGTTCTTGTGAGAAGAATAAGAAATCAGAAGAAAATTCATGTTTACTCACAGACAATCAAGGCTCAAGACTTGCAAAGCCACATGTAATAATTATTAGTCATCGTGGAATAACAAAAAAAGAAACCTTCTAAGTAGATCACAAAGCTTGGAAACAAACATGCCAGGTACAAACTTCACCACGTGCATCAGTGCCGAGATCTGAGATTCTTGCACAGACCAATTTACAATATAAAAACATGGTTTTGCAGTTTGCCATACTTATTTTTTAATTAAAAAGTCTTAAACCAGGAGTGTTAGAGAACGATGGCAGAAGGAGGGGTGTGGCAGGAAGAGAGATTTGTTTTTCTCAGAAAACAAGTGACACATCTTTCCTGCCCAATGGAACAAATAATTTATGGTTACGCGAGTTACTCAACACAATGTCAACTCCTTTGTCATGTATTTTTCTCGCTCCTCTATTAGCACTTACAGGAGTTTGAGTGTGGCTGTATCCTCCACTAGCGTTGTCTTTTCATACCGCCATTTCCTTTACCCGTAATCTGCTACATCAATGTAACAAGATTTCTTCTCAGTTACCCTTTAGCTCTAGTAGCAAAACCTTAATAATGCAGCTTTGGCGAGCTCCTGCTTTAACTGCAGTGCACCCAATGTGTTGTTTTGGGTTTTAATTAAAGAAAAAGCTGGTAACAAAGTTAAAGATCTCTTAGAATGTGAGAAAAATCTCCAAGCCAAGTTTCAACAGCCTTTAAAACCTGTATAAATTTGGCCTGCACTATACCTTTTTAGCCTTGTTGAGCAAACAGTTCCAGATCAACAAACCAACCCGACCGCGACTATTACCTGCTGAAGTGTGCTTAAATTTTTCACTCTTCTTCTTCCTCCATTTCCATGGCTTAAACAGCCTTCCGAGAGTGGCAAATTTGCTTCTTCTTCTGATCGGAGGTGTGTGAGTCCCAGGTACTAGAGAATCCGAACGCATTGCAGCCAGTCTCTCCACTTCCTCAGCTGCAGTTTCCGCAAGAAAAGAAGACAAAAAAAAAAGGGGGGGGGGAGGAGAAATAAAATAAATACTTTAATAAATTATCAGAGAACAACACATATGGTCAAAATTTTCCATGGTTACAGAGAACAGTAAAAAAGGGAAAAAAATGTAGTCTTCATTATTTCAACAATATTTTCTTTCCTTTCAACAGAATCCATCATCTACTGTAAAGATTGGTATTAACAATCAGATTTAACAGGAATAAGGATTATTACAATCGGAAAGTTATAATCTTTAACAAATTGTTCTGCATCATCTTAGACAGCTGGCAGTCCATCCGCCAGCCATTCCTGGGGAAGCGTGACAGAGATTGGGGAGGAGAAAGCTCAAAAAGAAGATGCAATACCGCTTAAAAGAAATATTGCAAGTCTTTCTTTGCAACGGAAAGAGACATTTCCATGAACTACTATTTACAGGAGCAAGGACCCTGAGAAATAACAACCCTCCAGTATCATTACTGTGTCCATTAAAACTGCCAGGGTTACAAAAGGGGCTGCATTAGGAATTTCCTAGTGACAGAAAAGGTGCTAAAAATTCAGAAGGTTCCTTCCAGTCCCACTTTTCTGCCCACTCATTCCCCTCCAATTCTTATCCTTGTCTTTTAACTCAGGGACTTGGAGAATATTAATAGAGTCCACATTTAGGGCTGAATCCCCATGGGGGTGTTACAGGTTTTCATAGAGCTTCTGTTGTTAAAAAATTCAGCTTTCTGCAACCTTTACACAGTAATACATCATGATAGTCTCAATACTTAAAAGAAAAAAATCTGAAGAATTTAAATTACCCTTCCTCCCGGATGAGAGCAAGAGAGGTCTGGGAGTGGTCATTTGGTGCAGTTACATTGCATGGTCCCCCCCTCGCATTTGCAGAGAAAATATGCTGATAGTTTTGAGAAATGATGTCCCTGTGATTAGAAGCACAGGAAAACACTGACGGGGGAAGGTACCAGTAGCCCAGGAGAGAGGGTCTCTCCATGCCACAGCTGCCAAATCTGCACTAAGCTCTCCCAGCCCTGGGCTGAAGCATGTGCTCTCTCTCCCTAAAAAAAGCAACTGTGCAATTCAGTCAGCATACAGGAGGGGGTTTTGTGGTTTTCTGTTAAGTTGTTGGTATTGTTTTCTGTTGTTGGTTTGTTTGTTGTTTTTTTTTTTAAGGGATATAATTTCCCAGGCTTGTGTTGTAATGCAACACTGCCAGTAAAACTGATTTGAGTGGTCTGCACACACACAGTCTGGATTTATAAAGCCACAGATTGTCACCTCTCCCGCTCTGAAGACAGCAACCCAGTGTTTGTATTTCAGCTGTAGTATCTGAAGTATCAACCTCAGCCATGAGCACAGGCTCAGCAACCTCAGCAAGAACATGGCTCTGAAGGGATGAGCACACCTACTCCCACACTGACAGAAACACCAGAGATTTTGGCTGGCAAATTCTCATGTGTCTCAATGGAAATTTTTCCAAGGCTTTAAGTACGCCAAATTTAGGTGGGTTTTCATGGGACCAGCCGGAGGCACATCTCTAACACAAAGGAACACTACCAGAACTCCAAACTGAAATACTATTTAAGCCTCTCAGGTTTTTGCAAGAAGGTTGGTTATTTTGTTATTGCTCTTTTGTCTGTTTTCAACATTGGCAACACAATCCTTTTTCTTGTAAAATATCACTGCCAGATACAGCTGCCTGTAACTTTCCAGAGAAGAAAAAGTTAGCCAGCAGGATACAAAGAGCCCAACGGCTTCAGTGGAAATGGTTAAAAACAACTGTTCTTTGCAGTAATGGAGAGAAAGACAGACATTTCTGAGAACATCTTCTTTCCATTTAATGCAGAGGAAAAAAAGGTAGTCTGGCCAAAGCATTTCATTCTGGTCGAGCTCTTTGTGCCTGACTGACTAAAGCAATACCTTCTTACAGAGAGAACCCATTTCAAGGCTCTGGCCTGTACAGGGGCTCGGACATGCTGCATCAAGGCTAGAAATTGCCTGGTTATGCTGAACAAACCGTAGGGTAAAAAGAAGAGGAAATCAGAAATTTCCTGACACTTTCTGATTTCACTGGAACCTGCTGGGCTTTGAAGACCAGCACAGGCTACAGACCACCTCACTCTATATACAAATAGACCATGCCTTTTCTCCTTCCTCTATCTTTAAGACCCCTCTAGTTAAAGCACATAACATCACATTGTGTTCCACTGATGTGATTTTTAGAGATGCTGCTAAAAGTAATGGGCTGATACTGTCTTTGCTCTCTTACTTGAGGGACACAGGATGCAGAAGCGGCCCATTGAGCAAACTGGGAACGGCACACTACTGCTGCTGAATTAGGCTTCCTGATGCATAAACCCACAGCTGAAACACAATGAAATTCCTCTTGCTGCTCACTCTCCCTCCTTTTCCCCATCACTGAGCCACCATTTCTGCTACCCAGGTGCCTTAGTTACTAAATCTCAGAGTTGCAACAACTCTTCTTTGGGAGCCGGTCCTAACTGGTACTGCTGAGGCCATTCCCTGGAGAACTGACATCCCTTAAAGATTCTTGCCTTTCGCAACGTACATCCTCTCTGTCCCACACCAGCTGCACTCTTACTGCCCCCGGGAAGCTTTTCCCATTCAGGGTAAACAAGTATGGATTCACAGTCAGGCAAAACTAACACTGGAGTCAAAAGGAATTTACCCAAAAGGCGGGTTCACTAAAAGCCCAACACAGTGTCAAAACCATTTCCATATTTTGACTGCTCTTCCCTGAATCTCAGTATCGTCTCTCACATGGATCTGTGCCCCGGGAGTCCTGCTGTGCTCTCCATCAGCCATGAACATGGCCCTTCTTCATCCTTTCCAAACACACACAGCTTTGAGCTAATGCAAGTAACAGCTCTTTTTTTCCTCTCGCTCCTATTTCTCAGGACTACCTCATTTTTTTTCACGAAAAGTACTCTCAAGAGCACTGCTAATTCACAGCATAATAATCACTGGCTAGGAATGAACCACATTAGCATAAAGCCATGACAGTTTCAATACAGCAAGAATAAAAGGAGACCACGATGCCAGAAGCAAACGCCAGATTTCTGCGCTCTTCTTTGCTGCTGCATCTTTTGCTCGAGTTGGCCGGGTTCCTCTGCCTTTTTGGCTACTAATGACTATTGACTGGCTGTAGGCTGTGACACCCACTGCTGACAGCAGGCTCTGTAGGCTGGTTTCACACCCTTGCTGTTCCCAAAAAAGGTGGTACTTGCACGAATGGAAACCAACCCAGGCCTTGCACTTTTATTTTTTTTGCCTTCAAAGAGGAAAGCAGTCCCAGCTTGATCAGTCTGCTGAACTGGGAGAGGGAACTGCCATGGGCGTTAGTGCCTGTAGTCACAGTGCTGAGGTCTTATCTTGAGGCTGGTGCCACAAAAGTGATGTTTACAGGTCACAGTTGCTGCTGATACTAGGTGCTTTTGGGAACTTGTTCTGATTTTTTTTCCAGGATCTGAGAGATCTTGCCAAGACAGAGAGAGACGCTGCGCTTACGGCAAGAGGGCAATGCACTCCCCTCCCACTTTCTTCTGTCCGAGCTGTCATCCCGGAATAGCAATGGGGAAACTAAACTTGAGAGCTTTTCACAGGCTGGTTTGGCTGCGAGACAACTCTCCAGATTTTACTGTAGTCCTTAAGACATTTGAAGTTCATATAGACTGAAGGGCTTAAGCAAGATTTGTGGTTTTAATGAGAAAAAGCACCACAAATCAAAGTACTTTGAATCCAAGTGAAGTAAAAGAAATTTTACAAACATGATTGAAATATACTACAAAGACTTAAAACACTAGAAGGTCTGACAGCTAATTTCTTCCCTCACCCCCTTCTTTTTTTTTAATTTTGAAGCTCACCCTGGGTTTGAGGAGGTTTTTGCGTTAAAGTCACTTTGAGATTTGTGGGCTGTAATGTACTGCATGGACACCAGACACAGACAAAATCATCAAGTCGAGGAAGAGCAGTTCAAAAAGTTCTTCAAAACAGTCAATTTACCAGTTCAAGAAAAAAGAGGCCAGGCCACCTCAGACCTGTTCTGTATGTCCTTATGAGTTTCCCCACATTTTTCAGTAGGCTGTCGATTTCCAGAAGGTCCATAAAGAGACAACATAGGGGTCAACTCCTTTTTGGGTTTGAGAAACGTAGCAGGCAGATCAAAGACCCTCCCAAAGACAACATAACTTACTAAGTTTTCCTGGAGAACAACAAACAGTTTTGTCATTCCCATGTCTGTCTGTGAATCACGGCATCTACTAATGTTGCTGATACATAATATAAACAGCTTCCATTTTAGAAAAAAAACACTCTTATCGCTGAAGGCTGAAGCCCACCCATCCCATCCCATGATCTTTAATATTACCTTCCTCACTGGTAATCACACTAGATTTTCTCTCAGACCATTTCTTAACACTCATCATTCGTAATCAGACAGATTATTATCTTAACACACAGTTTATTTCACAAAGTTAGATTTTAAGCCTTCTTAGGGAACACCAACGGCTACATTGTGCTTTCTGTTATATTTGTGCAAATCTGTAGTAACAGGCTGAAAATGACCCTGGCCTGAACGATGCAATTGACTAAATGTGCCATTTTATTTAATTACAATAACTTTGTGTAAGTAAAAATACCTAACAACATAATACTTCTTATTCCCGATCCACATCCAACCAGTCTTTATTCTGCAGATGAGTTTCCAACAAACTCCTGTTGCAAGGTTTCTTCTGAACTCTGCACTCTGAATATCCTTCACTCCAGGCTGCACAGAACTTATTCTAGCAGCTTTGTTCAATCAAGATGTAGATGCATCGTGTGTCTCTTTGAAATGACAGGAAACCTGAAAGACTACTCTAATTGCTAAGCACTTATGTCTTCTCTTTACCTGCATGGGAACACTTTCAATTAAAAAAGCACCTTGTTTTTCTTTCAGGAAAATGGTTCATTTTCTGCTCTCCTATTATCATCTGTTCAGTTATTTCCCTTTAATTTCCCTTTGCACCTGGAATTAATTTTCATCAGCCCTCCCTTTACTATTTGAATTGCCCATTTAAACTTTTCCTAACTTCTCAAAGGTCTGTCTTCCAATGAAAGACGAGGCATGGCACGCAGCAGTCTAAACGCAGTCTTGCCAAACGGGGATGATTACCTCCTCAGTTGACAACAGCTCCCACTGGATGTATGCATTTGCAATGGCACCGACTGGGTTGGCGTAGTGGGTTTATGAGCCATGAAGAGGCTGTCAGTAGCTTTCCTTTGCGTGCTAAGCAGCACTCACATTTTCCAAACCCCTGCCAATTATTCCCACTCCCCAGGTGTGTAGCACTTTGCATTGTAGCCGTAAACTGAATCTCTCACCCTTTACACTTGCCCGTTTCAGCACAGGTATCAGACCGTGGTATGGCTCTGCTCTCTGCTGCGATCTCTCTTTCTCAATATATTTATTTCTCTTGTTGGAAGAGAATTGCAAGGAATAGCTCTGGAAGTCCAAATCCCTTTAGGACCCTGCTTTCAACTTCCCCACATTTTGACGTAAAACGTTAATTATTCATGCTGATTGCAATCTGAAAGCCATTTTTTAACCTCTGCAAACTACACTGCACTGCATGCATCACTCTAAACACGTCTTTATTGATATGAAATCTCACAAAACACCAAGTATTTTCTGTATTTTAACACGGTACACAATATTTTTACTTGCAATAAAAGTACTTTATCAGGTTATGTCATCAATAGCTACATAATCTCCTCCTATAAACCCTGCAATTATAGAAAATAAGGATTGTTAGATTTCACTGATACCAGCTGTTTTGTCTGTCCCTTATTGTTCTTACTACTCACTGGGTTTTCCATCTTTTAACTGTTTATTACAAACAGATTTGGGGCTAAACCCAATAAACAGTACTGTAGCTCCTCACTTCTGGGCACCTGCACTGAAGCAGAATCCACAGGTCTGTCCTGGGCACCACACAGCACGTGGAGACTCAGCAGCTCCAAAACAAGACTCAGAGCACCCACTACAAGTGGAGCACAACCAAAAGCCAACCAAGAGAGAAACAGGGCCAGCAGAAGCAAACCAGAGATCCTACCTGGAGAGATTTTTCCTGGGGATACAGGAAGGCAATTCCACACATACCAGGAATTGCTCTGGTAAGAAATTTCAGCTTGAAAGGAAGGGAAATGTTACCCTTCTTAAATGGCAAGCAGGGAGGAGATGTACAGTTTGTACTTTTAAGAAAGCTGAGGAAGGAGGATGAGATGCAAGGACTTTTCTGTTAGGGTAGCTACAGCATTTACTTGGGAGACAGAAGAATCGCAGGGTCACTTTCATTCTCATCTGGAGAAACTTCAAGCCCACAGCTCCCATCTTCCTTGGGAACATTCCTGCACTTCATACTATGATGGATGGGAGAGCACTCCCCATATGTCTTACTAAAACTGTTAATTTAAAGAAGAATTCAAGACCTAGTGGGTCTTAAAGAAAGCACGAGTGGAAGCATGGCTCCTGACAGTTAGGGCATTCATCTGTCGGTGCAAAGACTTTTTTCCAAGACTATGCCTGGGCTTTACCCTGGGTTAAATAACCCAAACCTCCTTCTGCTTCACTCATGGATTGAAAGAAATGGCTAGTCACAGGTGTGATTTGTTGAGAGCCTGATCCTGTCCAGTTGTGCACAAAGGGGAGTGAAGATACTGCTTCTCGCTGTCCCTTTCTGAGGCCCCAGGGGGGCAGAGGAGAGAGGTGAGGAGCTGTCTCCCAGATCCTCTCCTCAGAAAGTAGGAGAGGATCAATGTGTAGATGGATCCCCGTTACCAGAGCTGGCCAGGCACCCAGCAAGAGAGAGATGTGTTTCAGCCTGTGAAGGACTGCCATAAAAAACTCCTGTTCTGGGGTAAACAGCAGCTACAAGCAGAATTTCCTATCCATGGCATAGCCTCCAAGGCATCCTCCTCATACTGTCATCACACCACTGTACTAAAAAATGAACTAAGACCTGAACAAACCTGCCCCTTTCTAAGTAACCATGACAGAAACAGGCTCTTGGAAAGCCCCAACCCATTGTGCGTGACCTAGAGTGGAGCAAAACAGCTGCAGTGGTGTTTGTGACCATTGCCTTACAATTCAGCGCGAACCACTGGCAACACCAGTAACTCCTCCAATACATACAGACAGGACTAAGCACCATGGCTGAGGGGGTCCTGGCTGTATCAGTGCAGATGCTTGGGTTGTTAAGCAATCCAAACTGTCTTTGAGTCATACCCAAACTCATCAAGTCTAGAGTTAAGTCTCATCCATCACAGCTCAAGTTCTTTCTGAAAGCCAAAGCTACGGATGATAGAGAAGATGTCTTCCTCCAGGAGAGTCTTCAACCCATTCAACAAGAAAAAACAGAACTGAAGCCCATCTACCTTCAACTCCTAAATTTAACCCCATGAAGAAATAGCTCATAACAATTTTTCCTATGTTTTGTTTCAGTGAAGGACTTGCTACCGATTAAAAGCGTCTTCTCAAAGGAGCTGGTAATGATTACATTTTCATGGTCGGATTTCTCTCTTATACCAGCCCAACTTGCAACTCAGCAAATTCTACTCAGCTGCAAAAAGTAAAATTAATCCAAGAAAAGGATCTGGTGCATGGAAGCCCATGGGCTTGTTTCTCACATTTTGCTAGGCCTCTGCTACTGGGTGATAATTTTCCTAATTGCCATGTGGACAGAGGTAGACTGGCTCACACCGAAGAGAACCTTGCTCTACCAGCCCTTCACTGGGAATTCAGGGAAGCTCTCCCTGACTAAAGGGTTCATTCTTTCTAAGAACAGACCACTATTGCTAAAGGCTGGCTGTTTATTTCGAGAAAGTCCAGAAAAAAGTATTTTAAATGCTTCTAATTTCTTAGGGGACTTGTGATGGACTGAGCAATTTCTGATCTTTATCTTTTGAAGTTCTCATAAGTAGGAATACCCAATATTTTTACTTTATTTTACTAAAAATGTGCAGTTTAGAAGGCATATCTTTAGACTATTCAGAAACGTGAGAGGGGCACATCATCTTATTAAAAGTAATCTCATTCAGGAAATGGCATTACAAACATTGAACTTTCTAAACACAATGGTACCATCTCACCATTATCATCATAAAGATAAAAAAATAAGTTTTTAATTACTTTAATGGCCAGAAGAAAAGGAACAAAGCACCTCATTTAAGAGCTAGAAAGTTCAAACCATTCCCTTGTAAACTCTATATTGCTTCTCTTGGGAAAAAGAAACTTCTGTTTCTGTTCTTTAAAGAAGTTTATAGGAAGTTGGCCAAGAGGAAAAGAGTAATTATACCAAATGGCACATATATAATGAGCATGAGTTAAAAAAAAATCAGTAACAGTCTAGTAAAAAAAATATGCTTCACTGGACTCTGAAAAGAGACATTCTGTATCCATGTTCAAGAATTTAAAATAAGGACTAAATACTTCTGAGTGCCTAAGTGCAGCTACATATGGTCTTCACTCATTGTCATTATAATGGGAATTCTTTTATTGATCCAAATGACGGCTAGTTTAGACCCTTGTCTGTGGTGAAATATCTGTTTAGGCCCTTACGGTAGAGGCTTGAGTTTCAGAGATGAATACTCGGAGGGGAGAAAAATACCCACAACTCCTCTGAAGTCATGAATAAAGCATGGCAGGTTGCAAGTTAAAATATATGGAGTATTTCTGTATGGTTTTCATAGCTATGATTTCACGTTTTTTCACCCTCTTTTTTTAGCATTAAGTTCTAGGGAGTCTCATGGTTGCTGAGCTCTGCAGGCTATTGCTCTTGCTCAGTAGATTTAGAGGAAAGCCTCTGATTTTAAAAACTGCTGCCTTTAAAAAAAGATGGAGCACATCAGGTAATCAAATTGCTGTATCTACCTAAGAAATGTTACAGTCAAAGGAAGGATCTATGCACGTAGCTTCAAGTTCATGAATAATTCCAAGTCCAGCAACCAGAAATAGCTCAGAAAACGAGAAAGAGTTTAGATCAGAGCTAAGGGGGAAAAAAAATACTACAGGGAGCCAAGAAAATAGGATCATTGAAAAAGCTACTGAAATAGTTCCAGCAGCTTTATGCAAGGAAATAATGTTAGCGGAGACAAAGAAATGAAATCCTGACCATGCCAAAGTGAATGGCAAAGGTCACAAGGAGTAGGATTACCTTCCCCAAGCCATCTAGCGACTGGCGACCATCTTGGGAATTAGGGATGTATTTTGTTCTTGGGGCTATCAAAACTTCGCAAATGAAGGTAAAACATGGCCCTCTGCTCTTTGGTGGTGACTAATGACATCAGCAGGAAGAGCAAGGGGAGATGAACTTACTTGTGCTCCTTCTTACGTGGGATTGAGACAGGCTGGTTACATACTAAAAACATGCCTCCTTACTGATGTCAGAGGACTTTATTGACCAAAGCTGTAAAAGGGACCTCTCTAGCATGCTAAAATTCACCTACAGAAAAAGAAATTGGCAGAGAAGACATTACAGCAAGTGGTTTTAATGAGTGCTTTCCTCTGTGTTGATGGGAATGACCCCTTTCTGTGGTGTTTCAGAGAGGAATCTGTGGCATGTTGTGAGCTGCAAATGCAACTGGAGCACCCCAGGGTGTGCCTATACGCTTGATCATGAAATTGGCAGTAAAGTTCATTTTGCAACAGTGTGAAGGTAACTGTGTCAGGCATCTGCATGAGATTTCATTTCAATACAGAAGTAGAATAAAACCCAACCGAACCCTGACATTTCTTACAATTAAAACAAAGTTATCTTTTTTCACTCCTTCACTGCTGACACTGGACAAAGCAACAAACTGATGAAATCTATTTTCTCTCAAAGTTATCAAGATTTTGCTACCAAGAAGATATAAAAAACCAAAACGCAACAATTAACAACATAAGCCTTTCCGAGCATTTTTGACAATATAAATTGCCTCCATCCATATAAACTATGGGGAACAGTGTTCTCAATTTTAAGTACTGATCTCTTTTGGGCAAAGTTTATGCATAACATCCTACAAGTGTCACAGATCCCCTTCTGCCACGTCAAACATCAAACTTGCATATACGCTCTTCAAACTGAATAAGAGCCTTTGCTAAGCAAACCCGATTTTCAAAAATCTCTTTACTTAAACAGCATTTGGTTTGAACTAGCAAATCAGAGACCGGCCTGAACCACAACATCTGGGAGAGTACCTCAAGCTTTACAAGGTTTGTGATGGTGCTCAGAATGACAAATCTCCCAAGCATTATGCTATAAAGGGAAGAAACAAGAAACAAAAGAGATATGCTTGCAGGTACACACAAACATATAAAAATGGAGCCTGGTACACAACAACTGCAAAAATAATGCAAAAATCTGAAATAAATGAATCATAGCAGGTGAAGAACAACTTCACTTATTTGCTGAACAGAGGGAATAGCTGTACTAGCTCAGAACAGCTGAATTCTAAAATTACCACCCACCTTCATATAGGCTTGCAATTTTTATTTTTTTTATTTATCATACAGGGCACAATGTTCAAAGAAGGGTGAAGGAAAGAAAAAAACCCCAAAGAAAAGTATTGCCAAAAAGTGTATTTCTTGAGCCTCTATGCAATGCCAGAGAATGTATTAGTGAACTGACGCCTGTCTTGCTGCTTAGTGAACTGGCTGTTCTGCCAACTTGAGACGAATAGGAGAAAAAAAGATCAGTTCACTGGAACTAGAGGACCTCCCCATTTTCTTTTAGGCTCATGGGTTTCCAGGCACAGCACAAGCATATTGAGTTCACAAGGAAAATGGTGTTTGACTCAGATGACAGAAATGCATAGAAAGCCAAACCCACATTAGTTTATTGAGTACTTCCCTAGGGTCAAACAGTGCAGGCGAAATGCTGTCCTTATTTTAATGAGACACACAAGAAAGAGAGAAGAAAACACCTCCTGAATTCTAGCTTGTTTATACATGCAACTTGGCGGGGGGGGGGGGACNGACATGGGACGGGACACGGACTTTGAAGAAAGGGAAGCTAAGTCTCACAAGTCCCTCCGTACTTTCTCATTTAGGGGAAGTCTAATTCTCTCCAACAGCTGCTAGAGCAGCCAAAGACTGGCAGCCATAGAGAGCAGTCAGAAACTGCTCTTCTCAATTCGGGTGCTGGAGCAGGCAGCAAATACCATTTTAAGTGCCCCTTCTAGCAGATAGCTACAAGACAACCTCTCACCCTTATGGCTATAAACCAGCAGACAATTACTTTAGGGCTGTAAACATTAATGAAAGCTTTAGTCATCTCACTCTTCTATTTCTCAACAGAGTTTCCGCACCTGGCTTTTCCTTCAGACTGAACCCAAATTTCAAAGCTATTTATTCTATAAAACCACTGTGCTAGAAGAGCATTCTGTTTTGCTGGTGCATGGGAGAAGGAAAGGGAAGAGGTCTTTCAATACTGGTTCAACTTCTGGTTCAAATAGCTTCCACTGTCCATCCATCCACGTGTCTATGCACTTGCACTGCTGATGGTTCAGCCCCTGCATCTGAATTTTTAGCAGTGTTGACATTTTAAGCAGATTGGAAAGTAAAACAAGAAAGATAAGAGGCTATAAAGCTCTATAGCAGCATGACACACATACTTTTTCTATCAGTTCAATTTCAGCTGATGTAGAATAAATAACATTTCTACTGATCTTACTTATTCATTTACTTTACCAAAAGCAAGGTTGACAAAGTCTCCATGTTAAAAAAAACACTGGAGCTGCGCACAGGCTGGGTCAGATAGTATCTGAATATTGGAAATGTCAAAGCAGCTGCTCCCCATGGATGGGTAAAGAGAGATAAAGCCAGTGCCATAATTCTTACGACATGGACTGCTGACATTAGGAACCATGGCTATGGTCCATGTGGATGGGAATATATGGATCACCAATACTTGAGAGAAGCTTGCTAATACATGAACTGTGGATGCAGTAGACTACAGTGGCATTTCCAGGCCTCGCTGATTTGTCAGGATGTAGTTAATGAGTATTCTAATTATTTATCTCAAGATCCCCCATGCATTCAGGTCTGCTTACCAACATTTCCATCTGTTGATTCTTGAATCTGCATTAAAAAGATAACTAACATTCAGGACAACGGTGTTTGTGTTGCGGCTATACATCCCTCAGCCCACTGCTGAAGATAAAAGAATATTGTTATCGCCTATTTCTAACAAAACTTAGACATGCCTTTCTTGAAATGACCTGATATTCTCAGTGTTACCATCATTAAACTTCTATGCTTCCAGACGTTTACAAGGAAAGATTTAAAATACCATTACTCTTTGTTTTTTTCAAACACATAATCAACTTCTAGGAGGCAAGGTGAAATAAAAATCATTCTCTGCTACCAAAATCTCCCAAGATAAATTAAATAATTGGATCCATTTTAATTTTATTCCCCGCACTCCTATTGCACAAAGCCATTAGACTAATGGCTTGAAAAATGTCATACAAAAGATGACAGAGGGCAAGATCCTTGTTTTAAGTAGTGATAGGGGAGGGTGTCTGTGGAACTGCAGCACTAAGCCCATCATCCTATTCCTGGGCTGCACAGCTCAGGGCAGGAGGAAGGAAAGAGAAGATTTGAAGTACGTCTAACATCCTTTCCAAAATGACCCAAGAAACAGATCCATTGGGCCCTCCCTGCACAAAAGGTTGTACATCTTAAGCTGCATCTCTTGGGCTTCAGAGATTCAGCAAGTAGATAGTAAGACTGAAGGCCTCTCCTAGTTAGGGGCAAAGAAATGGGTAAGGCAGTAATCTCAGTTACACAGACCAAGGTCTTGGAGCCTGCGTATCTCTCACCCTGGTCCATGTCCTGACTAGCACACTCTAAAGCATACATATGCAGAAACCTGCCCTCCTCTTTTCTTTGGACATTTTGGACACAATTTTACTTTTCAGGGAACAGGGGGCGGGGCACGGACGGGGAAGCTGGGGAAATGTTTGGCTTTTATTCCTGAGTCGTGTTTTCAAACCTTCAAAATTTCCAGTATCTATGCAAGGAAAATCTGCAGAGGCTGTCAGTCAGGTCTGGTCATCTCTTATTTGTGGTTACTCTCACTTGGGATCCAGAGCTTTCCTTCGGGGAGAAACAGTGCTTGTCCATGAGATCTCTCTCTCAACAGCACATCTTCATGATGGCTGATGGGGACTATGATTTTGGGAGTATCTTTTAGACAGGGTGGCCTGGGCATAACCAAGCCAGAATGATATGTCTAGTGGTTCCAAAGAAGCTACAGCAGATGGTTTCATGATGACTGATTTTATCTTTGATTTAAATTACACTGTGTGTTCATTGTTTCTCAGAGCAACAGAAATCATTAATGTTCTTTTGAATCTAAGCGTCTCACCCAAAGGCAGAGGCTCTGCTAGATCTGCCTCATCTTCAGTAAGCTGGACCCAAAGCCAGGAAAGTCAGGGAGAGATGACAGCGACAAGATCAGACATTACCTTATTCCTCTCTGCCCAATCTTTCCTGAGACAGGGAGACTAAAAGCAATAGACCAGGGAAGATTCATGTCACTTCACAAGAGCCAAAAACCAAGCAAGAGGACAGTTTTTCCAGCTCACAGGGATGGCAAGAACATTGTTATTTTCCAAGAAGTGTGCAAATCAAAGTCACAAAGGAGAAATGAGGCCTCCAAGTATGTCCGAGCTTCACCCTTTTTCAGCTTTGCTGCATCCATCTCAAGAATGGCAAACATCACAGTACCCTCCAGTTTCTTAAAAAAGCGATTGCAACACCCAAACAGGGCTGGCTTAACCACTGTACGCTCTGGTCTTGCCCTTGAACTACCCCAGTGCCCTGATGCTGGGTTTTGGCTAATGGATTTGGGAAGACGGGTGAGACCTGGCATGATCGATTTAACAGACTACAAACATACCCAATTAATCTTAGACATCCTGGCAGACTGTTAGCAAGGTGGTACCACATACACTTACGCTGTGGTCCTGAAACTATGGTCTGGCTAACTGGGGACTGAATAAGGTGACAACAACAGTTTGGTATTGTCAGACTACAAACAAGACAATCTTAGGAGATACAAAGGAATAGCTATACATTTACTACCAGCCACTGAAATGGATCAAGAAATAAAGTCTTACAATATAAAAATTAACATAGAATGTCTACCTCTTTTGCTGTGGTAGCAGCAATGATAAAATTGTAAACAGTATACTCAAAAAGACAGGTTTTGCTCATCAGCCAAGGAGCCCATAAATGAACTCTGATGCTTTTAATGACATGATATTAATTCTTGTTCTAAGGAGAGGCAGAAGGTATTATAATAGCACAAACTGATATAAGTCGTACTGGTTACAAACTAAAAGAAAGAAAAAGTGAAACAAAGAGATGAAAAGATGTCTCATGGCAGAATACTGAATGAGATTATCTCTTCTGATCTCTTCCCTACATACCTAGTCTTTTTCTTCTGCTTAGCTCTGA
This sequence comes from Himantopus leucocephalus, assembly GCA_003993805.1. Lineage (NCBI taxonomy): Eukaryota > Metazoa > Chordata > Aves > Charadriiformes > Recurvirostridae > Himantopus > Himantopus leucocephalus. Next base: position 72,414,292 of record RSEF01000002.1, on the reverse strand, counting down.
CTGGTAGTAATGATATTAATGAATAAAATTCCAATAATTGATTTTAAATGAAGTACTTCCATATATCTCATTTTCTTCTAAAGAATCTCAAGTCTTGACAAAGAAGAAGGCCAACTATGCCAACCATGCTCTAAGAGAAACACCTCTAAGCAAGTAAGGGAACTACTCAGAAAAGACAAAACACAGAAATGGAAATTAACTGCCCACCTGGGCAGGGATCAAAGCTTACAATAGGACATAGGGACGATGCAAAAAGGCACAGAAAGCCAAGCTTGTTCAGCCAGGTCAATATCAGATGGTTTGAAGTGCTCTGGTAATAACAGAATGAGAAGAGAACCTGCTCCTCCATGATCTATGCCATCTTTTGCACCTTGCACCTTTTTACACACTGCACGCCCCCTTTATACATGGAAAACTTGGAGCCTTTGATGGTTTACCAAATAGTTCTGTGTTGTGTATCTGACCCATCTAGCTTGATACAGAAGAATCAAAACTAGGCATACTACTCAAGACAACGACAAAGCAGAGCAGAGTATTATTGTTAAATACAGGAAATATACTGTATTGCTTTCATATTTGATGGCATTTTGTTTGCTTTTTTGAACTCTTCACAATGAACTGACTTTTCATTGCATGTTTGCTGTTGCATTGAAAAGGAGAAGAGACAGGACTGAAACAGGCTGGCCGTCTGCTCCCGAAGAATTGAGGTGTCCTCTTATCAGTGTCCTTACGTCAACACTGTGTAATAACAATGGGGGGGGGGGCTGAGCTATTGCGACCAATTCCATCATTTTTTGTTGGTTCCATTCCTAAGCCTCCTCAAATCAATGACATGGATATATAGAATTCTTGGAAAAAGTGGCTAACATTTCTCATTTCTCCGGTAGGGACACAGGAGTTTTCACTAGTAACCAAGGGACTCAGACATGTGCTTGCATAAGCTTGACTGAATCTTGTGTATACCTTTTTCCCCCATACTGTCTAATTTACCCAAGTGAAGACCCCACTTACTGCCTATATTTTTCCTACAGTTTCAGTAAATAAAGTAAATTATATTGCAATTATATTGCAAATTCCAGGGCTCTTCAAAGTAAGCCCAGAGCTCTGCTAGGTGACAGCCTGTGTAATCCTGACAGTGAACTTCCCGCTGTCAGCACAGCCTTACTTGGAATCGTATACAACGGGCTTATTTTGTGGCCAGCAGCTTTTGCTACAGGCAGTTTAACGCAATATGAGCTAAGCACTACAGAGATGCACATGAGTAGTTAATGACTTGCCCCAGGCTTGGTGGCATTTCTTCAGCTTTATTTTGGGACATAAAGGTAGAAGATATAATCCCTCCTCTTTTCCCATCCCTTTTCTTTCCTTTTACAGCAGACTAGCCAGCTGAAATAACTGCTAGTGTTTAAGGAAAGCCTAGCATATCTCCAGTCAGCTGTTCACATTTGCTAGTCTTAGCATGTTAAGCCAGAGGTATAACCTCTCATAGCCCAGACTGACCACCTTCTTCCTCTTCTCTTCTTCCCCCGTCTCCTCACCGCCTGCAAGCCATGCCCAGCCACGCCAGCACAGGGCAGCCCTGTTAGTCTCTGATCTCAGGACAAAACACAGGTAACTGATGATGAGTTTCTGTTCGTCCTTAATGTTNTTGATGAGTTTCTGTTAGTCCTTAATGTTCAAGACACACCGATGGGAGTGGGGCGCTGGGACTCGGCCCTCCCTGCTTTCTTGTAAAGGAAAGGTAAAGGATCGCGTCCTGCCTGCCTTGGGATTTTGCCAGCTGCAAGTTACCATGAGTAAGAATCACACCTTCTTCCCAGAAAGGCACATTTATTCTCAGCCTGGGCTCTTATTTTCCTGAGCAGAAAGCAACGCTGGTGGGAGCAGAGAGGACCACCTGACACCCCAGCAGCCTGTTGGGATGTGGAGTATCTTTGCTCGACCTTGTCAGCTGTCTCTGGCATAGCACCCTATTCATCCCAATCAAACACTACAGAGTTCAACTGACAAAAATAAACCAATTTTATTTTATGATCTGTGTTTTCAAGAAGACGTATTTCACTCTGCGATGTAAGCCCATGCCTCCCCCCGCCCCCGCTTCTTTCTTAAGCTAACTATCCCTCAGAGACTAAAGACACACACTGAATAATTATATTGTCTGTTGAAACCTCAAACGTTTTTCAGCTTCCCACACTTCACAGCAGGACCAGGTAGGCTGTTTTTTTGCCTACTTTTCGATTCTGTGTAGTCTAGTTTTTTTCCTCCAAAATATTTTAGCATTTTTAACAGGTACAATTGTAAATGACTGCAATGCCTCATAGCCACATACTGCGCTTACTCTAGAGATGGTAATGGAAGAGCAGCTACTGTTTGCAATAATGTGAGAATTAGTGGAGGAAAACTTATTTTTATACACAGCTCTTGCAGGGCTCATGACTTGTCTAGAAGATAACTATTTCGTTTAATAATTACTTTTGTGGGAAGCAAAATAATCTCCTCGGAGACAATCTCTGAAGTGATGATAAAGTAAATGTTCTCAAAGTTCCTAGTTAAAAAAAATAAGTGTTCAATTCCAGGTGGGAATCACACACACAAACACCCCCCACCCCCCCGCAGATCCCCCTTTCCATTCGGAAAAGGTATTTATCTGGAAGCTCTAGAAAGAGGATGGTAGCAGAAAAACAAGTGTTGGAATTCCTACCGCAACAGTATCTCAGTCCACGCTGATTTTCATGCATATGTAAGATAATGAATCATTTCTGCTAAAACAGCAAAACTCTGAAGTACAGGAGCATACGATAAGCAGACTGGGTCTGAGCTCTGAATGAAACCTTTTTGGGTATGTTTATTCTTAATATTATTTATATTTCCACTACACTTGCACCTAGAGACCCCAAAAAACTGGAGTCCCACAGCCCTTGGCAGGACTGGTTCTCCCACAGTCTCTCCCCCATCTCCAAGGACTCATAGTCTATATACAGACCAGCAGGCAGGTGAAAGGAAATTCCATTATCTCCATTTTACAGACAGGGAGCTTAGGTATGGAGCGCCACATGGACAGACATTTCCAAAGCCACCCACAGATCCTCTGCAGAGGTGGGAACTGAGCTAAGAACCCTCATCTGTCACTCTGGTAAGAACCGCTTTTCTCTGTGCAGTCCCTCTCTTCCAATACAACGTTAGGTAAATGCTTTCCACTTAAGTTTTCTTGTCAGATCCTCTGCATAAGAATCAAAAGTATCCCGCTTCAATTGCTCCACTCGCTCTTTCTCTTAGGTCATTTCTGGGTACCTTTGAAACCTCTGCAGCTCTTTCTAGCCACAATAAAGTAGAGATGCACCTAAACCACGTTCCAGATCCAGGCTCAGACTTCTGCAGGAGACTGAGATTTGCAGTCAGTTTTCAGTGTATGGACACCTTAAATAAAACCCAGCCAAATCTCTTCTCCATGTACTTGATCCTCTAGCTACTGTTCCCTTGCTCATCAGCCATGTCATCTGCTATGAACCAGCACTGCCATAGCCCTCCCAGAGGCCACTGAAATCAGTACATTGAGAAGCACTCTGTACATACCAGGAGATGTTTAGCATTGCGCAGTCCCAGCACACTTGGATCTCTTGTAGTTCTAGTTCCTTCTGCTTTACAAGCTTATCAGTCACTTTCCCACGCTTAAGTTGAGAAAGTATTTTCATCCCCCTTTGTGCTTCTGGCACTTTCAAAATACCTCCACTCGTGTTGTCTCCTCACTTCTTGTCTGTCTTTCCTTGGGACTTTTGCAGCTTTTCACTATCCTGCTTCTCCCAACATCTTCCTCACAGCCCTCCTCTGGCAGCATTCAGAGCTCAGCCCTGATTGCTCTTTTATTCCTGGAGGTGACTCATATCTTTCTACGCTTGAGCTCTCCCTCTCAGTTCAGTCTACCATGTCTGATTGCCTCTCTGGCACCCTGTCCTGGATGTCCTGTGGCCACTCAAACTTCACAGGACAAAACCACACACCTCATTCTTCCCTCACATATAGTTTCACTACTTCTCCATTTCCAACACCATTTCTACTCTTCTGTCACCCAAAATCTCAGTATTGGTGCTTTATACACCCCTCCCTCTGTTTCCTATTTTCCAACTAAATTAGCATTAAATACATCCATTCCTTTCAGTCCAATGGCTAAAGCATCTCCCACTTCCATCTGCATTACTGTAACCTCCTGTTTCTCTTCGAGCTTCTCACTTCTTTTTTACTTCATCAAAATGCTGCATCCACATCAACTCCCTTTATCCTTACTTCAGTGAGCCCATCTGCATGTTCAAATTCCTTCACTGACTTCTCTCTGAATTACACGACCTCCCTTCCAAGATATCATACAACTCAGCACTTGCCTCCATCTTTTCCTTCTGTTTCACTGCTCTCTCTTCTGCTATTCACCTAGTCATGACTTTTTATAGATTAGTTAGTGGTCTTTGAAGGATTTCCCTCTGTTTCAGCATGAATTTTTCCCTCTCCAGTTCTGCCAGTGCAGTATTACAATGAGAATGCACAGTAAGACAATGACTAGAATCCAGGGCTCATAACTGGATTTGGAGGGTATTTCAGCATTAAATCAATGCACCCCACTGGCTTGCCTATGCTATAAGAACTGAATCCTGGTCTTTGGACACAGTTCCAACAAGTAGAATAGTTGCTCAGGTCACAGGACCCACACAATACTTTTGGGTCCACTACTGCAGTCTCAGACCTGCATGACCATGTATAAAATATATATAGGTTTGAATAGGAGGGTGGGGGTGTCCAGATTGCAAAGTTACATGCATTCCCCTCATATAAAAAGTACTAAGTGGTCCCCTTTCTAAGTGCTCTTTAGGTTGTGCAACTGTGAGGATGCACAGACATCTCAAGATCACTACAGGTTTCTCCATACCTGGGCTAGTCACAGGTCTTTACCTGATCTGTTCTCCTGAAACTATGATCGCATCATATTTTTAGTTCATTATATCATCCATTCCTCCAACCCCAAGAGATCTAGAACAGGTATTAACCAGGGAAATACTGGCATTTTTTAGTCTTGAAAAATATATCAGAGCCAAGCCAGTGAGTGTGCTTAGCCAGCATAGCTGGGACGACAGTTTCTTTACTTTCTGAAAGAAACTCAGCTGAGCATGCTGGTTGGAAAAAGGATTACGGCTGTACCGGTATTACATAGTTTTTAAATTATGACCATAAAAGTTATTTGCACAGAGTGGAATCAAATCCAACCCCACAGAAAGAGAGGGTGAAAACAGACCGATGAGATGCTCTGGAAGCCTGCTGGCTGGAAGCCTCCCTGCTCTATTCTTTGCCTCTCTAGGGTTACTAGATGATCTCCTGTCAAGAGGCATACACTCCCCTCAGAGTACCTAATGGTTTGAAGCTAAATAATCAAACATAAAAAAGGAAGTAAAGTTCTTAAATACATACCTATTAGTCTGTTAAGAGGTATGAGTAACTGGATTTGTACATTCATAAGCATCCATGCATACACGTGTGCATTAAAAGGGAGGAAAGCAACGTTCTCTTACTGTGCTAAGATTTCAAGTACAAGGTTGCAAAAAACCCCAGCAAAAGATGTTGATGCAATTGAGTTTTAGGTCAATTCAATTCATCTAGGAAAGCATATTTTTAACAAATGACTTAATCTGTTTTTAAGGATAAATAAACCACGGTAATAGTGTAAAGTACCTGCTGCTGCTGCACATAGCCCTTCATTCAATATCTGTGGGGCTTGCTGTCACCAGCAGCACATAAGAGGAAAGAAAGCACTCAACATTTTGCATAGCATTCATCAGATTCTTCCCCCTGCTGTAGTGGCATGAACAGTAAGAGTGCTTAACCCACTGTGGGTTCCAGGCTTCTCAGGCTATCTTTTCCCTTTCCACTGAAAGCAGTTCTGTTCAGCTTTAGCTGCAGTTTAATCAAAAGAAACTATAATCCCACTAGCAGGATGCTAATTCTGAAGAGACATTAGCAAAACCACACTTACTTTGTTAAACTGCAGACCTGCGGTTGACAAAGAACCATCAGATCCCAAATAATATTTTGCTCTTTTGCACAGAGCAAATGAAAGCAGCTTTGGTTAATAATAATGATAATAAAAAAAAAAAAAAACCACAACCACAATCAGCCTCAGCGACAAAAGCTGAAAAATGAAGTGCCAACAACTACTGAGAACCTCAGCTCAGAAAATGGTAACAATTTCATATCCACATTTATCCCCAAAAAAGCTTTTCCCTGACCTTCAGAAAATGAGATCTGTCTACCACATCAGTTAATAGGGAGTCGTAAGTCGAGTGCCTTTAGTCCTAAGTAACATGTAAAACCACACAGCAAAACGAAGTAAAACAACATTGAACAAGAACGCAGGGTAACATCTGTGAGGCTGTTTTTTGCCTGAATGCTTTTATGCTCCTTTTAGTTCTCAGCTTCTCCTAATTGCTGACTTTGGCAAAATCCAAATAATTTGTCATTGTTGCCTTCAAGTATTTGCATTCCCAGAAACAGAAAAAGCATATACTTACCTGTAGCAACACCTGTGATTGATTACACCGTCACTCCCTGAATACCCTCTGGAGGTTTTGCTCAGTCCCAAAAGGAGAGGGGGAAGGGATGAGAACAGTTGTCTGATGAAGAGCACTATATTAATTCCAATAAAAATACAATTTCCCCCATGCATTTGACAGCATGGTGAAAATCACACTAGCTGGATTCCAGGTAAACCAGTCCTTCAAAATACTGAGTTGAGTCAAACTCTACTGCAGCACGACGAGGAAAAAGTTGATGTATCAAGGCAGAAAACCCTGATCTAAAATTCACAGGAATGGTAACAAAACACAATCGATACACACAGCAATTTCTATAGCAACTGGGGGAAAAAAGGGAAGAAAAAAAAAAGAGTTGGTTCCTTAACTGTTAGCACAAAGCTTTTGTGACAAATGAGGGGACCTGTCCCTCTTGGCATCCCTCTGATCGACGCGCTGAATCGATGCCCAGTGCATTCCTCCCGCGCTCCCTTTCCTCTTTCCCTGGGATCTGTGGAGGGGCAAGCCGAGCATCCCAGCCTCCGACGGGAGCGCACACATGTACACGCAACCCCCATGCAAGCAAACGCGCTCCCCTGCCTCTCTCCTACACCCACAGGATCTCAGCACTCACCGTCACGGGCTTCCTCCCCGCGACTGCAGTTGCTGCAAATGTGTTTGATCTCCTTGCCTATGTGACAGTGTATCACAAAAGAGACATTGTTGTTGTTAGTGGTGGTGGTGGTGGTGGGCTCCTTCAGTGGCTTCATCCTCACTAGGTAGAAAGCTTTCTTTTTAGGTTTCTCTCCACTCATGTCTGAAACCGAGCCCTGCCTGCAGCCAGAAGAAGAAAAAGCCAGCATCCCAGGCTGCCTGGCGTGCGTGCAATCCGCCATCCGCTCCCTCTCGCCTCAGCCTTTAGCTGCCACACACACAACAGGGATGAAGGGGAGGGCTGGGGGAGAGGAGGGGGGTGGGGGGAGGCGGGAGGCAGAGCAGGCAGAAGCGCTGCCTGAGCCTTAGCTGCCCTCAGCGACCCTGCTCCTTCACCAATCCACCTGGGCTGGGCTGGAGGATGCTCAGCGTGTCCCCGCTCTGGCCATGCCCACGGCGAGCCTCCCCCCCTTCAGCCACGGGCACTGGGCACGTTTGGAGGCAAACCACAGCCTGGTACAGTTCTGGCCACCTTGCTGGCTCCACGCATCTCAGGAGCGCAGAGCCTCCCTTCGCTTCCCCCTCTCCCCCCCAGCTCCCTCCTCTTCTCCCATGCCTCCCCCTCTTTTGGCGAGCCCCCACACCCGCGGGAGCCCCCGGCACAGGGCCCTCTGGGATGGCGGGCACTCGCCAGCCCCTGGCAGGACGTGCTGCGATTCTCCAGCCCGGCAAACGCGGCAACCTCACCTTCGCGCTCGGGCGGCATGGCAGCCTGTCCCACCATAATTAATATTTGACACACAGAGGACAGGCTGCCAGCAGGCTGCCCACCCACCCCCACCCCCTCCACCTCCACAGGCAGCTTCGGCTCTGGGGGCGCAAGGCCTTGCTGCTTTGGGCGCCTCAGGAAAACCAACTCTCCCCCTGCAAATTGCCTTTCATTCCTGCCTTTTCTCTCCCATTTCTCTCAAAAGACAGAGCAGGCGCCTGGCCCAGCCCGTGCGGGGCTCTCAACGCCAGCCGCTGCGCACCGGCTGCTGACCTCAGCCCCAGCCCCGCTGCCACTCCTAGGCTAAGGCTGACCAGAGGCTCCCCACAGACGTGCAGACAGTTTGAATTCATCTTGACCACTCACCTGGGGGATGAATACCCCCTTCTTTGTCCGCCCCCCCTTGCCTCCTGCCCAAAATGCAGCTGCTCCGGAGAGCAGCCCCATCGTGCCTGGGTGCCCGCAGCCTGGGCAGCGCGCTTCCACAGCTCCCCCAGCCTGAAGGGGATTATCATCTCTGGCCAAGATGCTCTGTCTGTCCCTTGCTGCCCAGCTGCCCCCAAAACATGCTGTCTGTTTCCACGGCACGCTAAACAGCCCAAGCTGCCCAACCTGCCGAAGCAGCACCTCAGGACAGTGCCTGCGACACAGAGAAAGGAGGGGTGCAGGGGGGGGGATGCTTGCTTCTCGCAGGTTTTGGGAAGGAAAGCCTGCAAGAAAGATGTAAGAAAGAAGATATGATAACCTCAGCTATTCTGGTAGCTATTATAGGAATGTGAGTGTTGCTCCTTTAAATCTTCAGCAAGCTATCAGTTTGGCAGGCACTAAGCAGAGAGAGAGTGCAATTGGGGCAGACGAAACATGGCAAAGAATAACACCATTCTCCTTATTTTTAGCCAAAGCCCTTGCTCGCTGCTACAAGAAATCCACTCATTCTGCAATTCTTCACCATTTCCACATATTGTTGCCACATGTTTTACTGCAACGAGAGGCCAAAACGGCCCCGATTCTATTCAACTGGACATGAAACAGTCAGTGAGACTTTTGCCTAAAGAAAGACGGAGCAGAAACTTAAGGATTCAGTGCCATGGTTTTCCATTTTCTCAAATGCATGCATGCACACGCACGCACAGACACACACAAGATGCATGCAACCAAACTGCTGACCTACTTGTTCTGCGTCACTCTGATGCAGGTCTGACTTCTCACCTGGCGCTCCTGGGAGCTGAAACCTTGAGATGTCACATACAGCAAAAATTGCAAGGCTTTACTTTTCTCAGTGGCATTCACAAATCAGACTAGGTGCTATAAGATCTCACGGAACTACGGGATGAAGCATGCTCTCAGCAGAATCGTGCTGTTCGCTAAGCCACGCAAAGCATCCTGCACACTGGGCTATGTATATAGGTTTATGTTGAACAGAGGCGGTCACCTCAGGTTAAGTATTGCCCCAGAGGACTTGATTTTGCATGTGTTGCTCATCTAAAATTCTCATCCGTTTCATTTAAGTGGTAGGAGAACAGGGAATGCAGAATTATTCAGGAACAAGCAGGTGAATTCCCCAAATGTGCGTATCAAGTAGTTACGAGTTAATGCACTGAAAAGCCGTCCTTTTGAATGACTGATGCCGAGACACCATTTGCTACCTTACACATTTGGAAGGCGAAAGCTGAGAAGAGTTTGAGCCCCCAGCAGTCACAAAGCACTTCAGGCGCTCGCAGTGGATTTCTCTCTAACTTATTCATTACCTTTGGGAACACCTTCAGTTTGGTTGTGATTCAGAAAATAATTAGGTAAGCGGAAGACGTGGCCATAATTCACCTTCTGAACTCGCTTAAGAGTTCACAGCTGTCTGTCACTGGTACCCGGCATTGCTGCATTATAGAAATGGGTCAGGAAAGGATAGCATATTCAAATGTGAACTTCCCCGATTTTGGGAAATACGAGTGTTAATGAAATGCGGGGTGAGCTCAAAACTGGAATACCACATCTGATGTCTCGGGGCAGTGTTGGGGTGTTGTGCTTCCCCTGTTCTAGGAAAGGAAACTAGAGTGATACATTCAGCAGAACTGAAGACCAGCAGAGCCCGTCTTGTGAGGCAAATGATCTGTTAGTTCAGGAATCAGGTAGCACTTAGGACATGAAAAACTGGGTCAGGTCATCAGTCTTTTGCAGCCTTCCTCTGTGACCTTGGACAAATTACTTACAATGTCTTGATAGCTCAGCTCCTTGGCTAAAGAACAGTGATGTGGACGTTTCCGGTTTTAAGACAAATTTTATGAAATCATATTTCAAGGTGCTCTGAAGCTGTTTGTATATGACAGAGAAAGAACACTTACACAGATATTCAAATACAGAGATGTACTATTTATAGCAAAATGAGAGGGGAAACAGGAAAAACATGTTCCACCAGGCTTAGTCCAAAAGGTTCACTCATTCCAAACTTAAGCTTTTTTGTTTCACTGCATTTTGTTTCAACAGCGTTCATCCCTCCTCTTCCAACTCTTTTTATTCTAAAACCGTGAAATTCAACTCAAATCTGAAAATAGACTTGGTATCCAAAACCCTGCATTTTCAGTTACTCAGTTATTATCTCCCAACCCCAAACAACTTTTAGAGAGGGACAGGAGCAACCTCTTCCTCATGCAGAGACTGGAAGGAGACTACATGTGGAACTGTTCCTACGGGTCAGGTCAAGAGTGACTCCATCCATCTTCACATGTACTCCATACTACGAAAGAACCGCCGAACATTACGGGAACAGACAGAGTTTTTGCAAACAGATCCCAGAAGACAGCAGAAGCCCAGCTGCTCTGACACATTTGGGGACATTTGGGAATTAAATAACTGGTCCAGTAGGTAACACTGATTCTGTGTGGATAAGAACCCCAAATTATCATGGAGAAAGCCCAGCGCATTTTTGCTTGCAGGTGCTATGTATTTTGAACGCAAACAAGCCCTGAAGCCATCTGCTAGTATGTCTCTTGTAACACGCACTTCACTATAACATGCAAATTGCCTTCATTCCTAAGAGCCGCCTTATAGAGAATCTGAATTTGCCACAGCTCATAAAACAAAAATATGTTTAATTATGATCTGTGTAATTATGGTGAAAGCTGCCGCTGCTAATCAGTTCCAGGACAAATAATGTAAAATGAACGTACTACAGTATTGCTGCAGAAAATTACTTGCTTTGCCGTGTTTTTAAAGATAAGTAAAAAAACCCCCAAGTAATAACACTTTCACTGCCTCAATATGTGGCTACGAAACTTGGCATAATTCTATTGCACAGTGGACAACAAAATCAATGAAGAGGATGTCAGACAGTTGGTTATTTGACAGTGAATCAACAAACTTGCATCCTAGTCCCAGCCCACATTCGCTTCTTGTGTAAGCTTGGGAAACCATTTGTACCTTCAGTGTCCGTCTTCCCCCCCGCCACAGCTGTTGCCATTAAGGAGAGTGCCACTTCCATTGTCCATAAAGAAGAGATGAAAGCAGCATTCCCTTTAAATAGATGACTACTGAGATACAGATTCATATCTGCATCAAAATCTTTAAGGCTCCTGTCTTTCCATTTTTTTCCCTGGACCATGTCTCCCTCTGTCACAGATCACCTGGCTGAGAGCCTTATTTAAGACACTGTGCCCTCAAACTACCTCTGTGAAAGCAAAAAGTGATGCTGGAACAAAGCAGCCAAAAGCAGGCAAGCTTTTGGCTGCATCCTCCACACCACAGAAAAGAACATTTCCTCATACTTCTTTCTCCAAGCTGTGGCACTTGTGCAAATGCCCAATGCCAGTAAGGACACCCCTTAAGTTTGCCCTAAGCCCCTCTCGGCTGAACAACATGGAGGTTTCTGTGTGGGCAGGACAGGCTCCCTCCGGCTTCCAGCACAAATAGGTGGACATCAGAAATCATGTGGAAGACCCTTAGCCATGTTTCTTCAATACAAAGATTGTCTTTGAGAGCTGTAGCGTTTCCCTGAAGAAGCTGTGGCTAACAGAATGGCACTGTCCAGATGAAAATGCTAGACAAATGCAAGTCTAACAAGGCAGCATCACTTCTTCTCAGCAGTTTAGTCTTTTTAACCAAAACACCATGATTCATTTGTTTTACAGTTTATTTAGGCAGTGATGTTTTTGCAGGGATGCCCCTGTACTTAGCAATTTTTTCTAAATATTTTCCTTTCCTTCCTGTTTCCTCTGCCCACTGTACTATGAATCCCAGTGAGAATAAAAAAAAAAAAAGATAAAAGATAAATTAACTAATTACCAGCTGCTGTAGTGATTAATGCATACATTGATGTTGTATTACACATACTGAAACAAACTGATCAACTTGCAGCGAAGAGGAAAATATGTAGAATTAGATCCACTGACTACAACAGAGGAATCATCCACTAACACAGTACCCTATTCGGTAGCATCTTCTATTCACTGACAAAAAATGCCCCAAAAGCCACCTCAGGACAGCTGACATTTGCCAAAGGAGTTTATTAACAGGTAGAACATAGAATCATAGAATAGTTTGGTTTGGAAGGGACCTTAAAAGGTCATCTAGTCCAACCTCCCATGCAATGAGCAGCAACATCTTCAACTACACCAGGTTGCTCAGAGCCCCGTCCAACCTGACCTTGAAAGTAGCCAGGGATGGTGCATCTACAATCTCTCTGGGCAATCTGTTCCAGTGTTTCACCAACCTCACTGTAAAAAATTTCTTCCTTATATCTAATCTGAATCTACCCTCTTTCAGTTTAAAGCCATTACCCCTTGTCTTATTGCAACAGGCCCTGCTAAAAAGTTTGTCCCCATCTTTCCTGTAGGCCGTCTTTAAGTACTGAAAGACTGCAATTAGGTGTCCCCAGAGCCTTCTCTTCTCCAGGCTGAACAGTCCCAATTATCTCAGCCTGTCCTCATAGGAGAGGTGTTCCATCTCTCTGATCATTTTTGTGGCCTTCCTCTGGACCTGCTCCAACCCAGCATCCTTCTACTTGCAAGCCACAACTCAAACCCGCATACCCAAGTATTTTCTGTTTGCTAGGCAATTAGTGCAGCAGGACTCTGGTCCATGGCAGGGGCTCCAGGGTGCTAGGTTGACAGTATTTCTGCATATTTCTGCTTACTGCATGGCACATCAGCAAAACTGGGAAGGCATGGAGGAGGGAGAATCAGCCTGAGACTCCTGCAGGCCAAAATAGAACACGACCTTTTTAGTTCTGCAGCTATAAACACATTCTTAAGCAACAATCCCAGCTACTCTTCGCAGTCATGAGCCCAAGAGAGCCAGGTGATGAGTGCCTCACAAACAAAAGCAAACTGAAGGGAGAAGAAAGGAAAAAAAATGCCCTTTCCTGGCCTTCCTACATTCAGCAATGGTGTTGAAGCATCGCATGGCTCATTCTTGCTCTACTTGCAGGGCTCTCCACATCCTGTGTGCACACTTTGCCATGATGGAGTTCTCTCCTTATTTAGGAGAAGCCCTGCTTTATTTCAATGTGATACCATATGGTGTGATAAAAATGAACAGAAAAGGTTACACACAAAGAACACATAAGCTCAGAAACACCTGTTTGCTGCAAGTGTGAAGAATTGCTGACGGTAAAGGACTTCTAAGGATAAAAAGAAAGATGTCATCCTACCCAGCAGGACAGACAGAACATCGCTGAGCTGCCATTTGAATGGCCAAACATATATGTGTAATTAATGCACAAAGTCCTGATGAAGCTAAGGCTAAACACCAGCAATGAACCAATGTGGAGTCTGGATTTGTAAAATAGCTGAGCAAGCAACCATTAGCATTAGATGACGCTCAAAGGAAAAGACAATCTTTATGCTGAAATTATAGGTGAAGTTCTAGCTCTAGCAAAGTCACTGCAAGTCCTAGCACCGCAGCTACTAGTCACTATAGTCCTAACAAGGTCATCAGCTCCCATCTTAGAAAATCCAGTCTGAATTTTTGTATCTAATTTAGACGTTGCATGGCCTGGGGTTTTAGTGATCTGTTTGGAACACTTTGCAGATCCTGCATAACTGGCTTTCCAGAGGAATGGAAGCCTACAACTTTTTTACCTTAATAACAGACACAGGCTAGAGCAGAGGCACGAATTTAGACTCAGTAGCAATCCTGCACCCTCAGTTTAGGTATAGCTGCAATCTTGAAGTTAACAAAAAGTAGTTCCAAAAACATTGGTGCAATTACGAGACTGAAATCAATGAGGAATCTGAATCAAGTTCTGAACATCATAACATATACCAAAAGACAATAGCACTGGTGACTTGGAGACTCACAACACGTAGCAGCTTCCTCACTAGTTACTCCCTGTTTGACTCTGAAAGAATAAAGTCCGATACACACTGTGGCTTTTCACACCCCACCACCTCCCAAATAGCTTTTTCCTTCTGCTCATAAATAAACAAACAGCTCTGTACCTTCTGCTTTCCTCCCACCAAAACCAGACCCATCTTATATATAAGGGCAGAAAAATGTTAAAAAAAACCAACACACCCACAATCAGGTATCTGACTGCATCTGTAATTCCTCACTAGCTTATGTTCCCCCCTCCCCAGCGTGCTAAAAAAAGCTCAGTGAGAGGAGAAGGCAGAGTGTGCCTGTGTGTGTGTCTGTATGTCTAGCAAGCCCCTGGGGGAAAAACTGAATGTGACTTATTCTTGTCAGAAATGCTCCTAGCCATGAAAAAGGGAGGGAGAAGGTCCAGAGGAGCAGTGCAAACCCTTGGGAGTAAATAAAGTCAAGTACTGTCCACCTCTGGGTGTCAAACAGGCAGAACTGCTCCCACATCACGGGTTTTATTCCTCATCCTATGGATACAGAAACTATGCGCTTGTATTTTTGTTGGCTCTAAGTAAAACTACATGTCTGAAAAGCAAAGCAAAGAAGGCAACTGGAGGGTTCCAGAGATACGCATTACAACTGTTTCGTAACAAGAACATTAATTTGAACAAAATCAAATGTTTGACTTAAAATAACATGCAAAACACAGCAGAAGCCCCGAATTTGCAATAAGCAACAGAGAAACTTGAAACTCTGTGGAACCAATCAAGTTTTCTGTGTGTGACAAACCGACGACTTGGAACAGCCTTTTCTGGAGACTCTTGCTCAGTAAAGCAGGTCACAGTCATCATCTTTCAGGATGCCGCTGGGGTTTTCTTGCTATTTTCTCAAGAATTGCACGTCTCAACATGGGAATAAAAGAAACACTGCTGAGAAATCTACTTGTAATTGCTAGTGCCTGAAAATCTTGGGTGATCAACTTAAGAGATCTGAGAAAAACTCAAGTCTTTCAAGATCTGCCACTTGGGATATCCTGAAACTCTATTCCTTTTACAGTGTGCAGGATAGACATGAATATCATGAAATCCCAGAGGTCTAAGACTTTCCATTCCTTGTCAGAGGCACTCAAGGACTGAGCCATACACAGTACTCTCTCTGCCCCGGCTCCAGAAAGGTCTGAGTCATCTGGCTTTAAGGAAAATTTAAGAAAATAGGTCAAACTGAACTTTCCATCACAGGCAATTGCAATGAAGTCAATCAGCTTGCACAAGCATTGCTCTCAGCACAAATTGCCCCCGCACTTCTGTCTACATGACTAATCAAATTAATTCCTGATATCAAGTAGCATGGCTTCCCTAAGAATATACACAGACTAACATTTCCTGCTGATAATCCTTACTTTTATTGTTGCTTCTCAAGCTGAAATTATGGAGAAGGATTAGACTGTAGGAATCTTTGGCGAAGTAATACATCCAAAATAAGTAAGAGTATGTCTTGAAATTGCTAGACAGACCAAAAGATTTATTTCAAAGCAATTAAATTGGTAACTGTTTTCTCAGAGAGTCTCTACTGGCTACTGAGATCACCAGCCTACAGCGGACAAAGTTACGATCAGCACATAATAGGGATGACTGGATTTTTTGCCTTTATAAATGACTCATATTAAGTCTGTTGCTTGTAGTTCAGAACAGTTTACTTGAAGGTCAGGGATATGACTGTGCATGAAGCACACTCGTTTAGGGAACACTTTCACACAAAAAAAGAAAGGGCAAATGAAGAAGAGTAAGTTTTGCAGACTTAGCCCCAAAGAGCTCATTTGCAGTAACGTGGTTTTACACTCTTGCCAAACTTTCCAGGCTGATGGCCCAGGACTTGCCAAGTCTCTTGTGGGCCGCGGGGTCAGCCACACAGGACTAATGAGTTTTCATTTCAGGTTAAGGGCTCGCTACGGTTCCTGTGGTTTCCAGCACCATTTTCTCAGCAATCTGAGAAAGTCGTAAAAGCTTTGGAAGCTGGATGTATGGGGAAAGCCAGACGGCAAGTCCAGTCAAGTCAAACCCTGACCAAGCTCAGATGGAGGATTAGAGGCTAAGCTGAAGGAGAAAGCTGAATATTCGTGGGGTCTAATAGAGGTACAAATGAGTAGGGAGGCAGGCAGAGATTCAGGAGGGAACAAGAGGTGAAGGGAAGTAACGTTCAGTAGGAAGAGAATGCAGATAAAGGGAAGGAGGAGGAAAAGAGAGAAGATTAGTAAAGCTGTGAATAGACATTTAAACTTTCAGGGTGCCTTTGAACTGACAGACTCTCCCAATCTTCAGAGGCTTCCTCACCACTGAAAAGCACTTTGTAATTCCACACAAAGAGTGCAGGAACCAGGAGTATCGGGGCAGCTGCAAAGCACGATTAAGGTACGTATGCTGGCAAAGCTGTAGGGGGAAGCTTTCATAAGCATCTGCCTCCACTGGGCCTGACAGCAGCACACACTGTCAATCTCCTCACTTCAATAAGCACTCACATTTTTCTCAAATTAGAAAAAAAAAGGCAACACAAATCCCTAGGAATAGCATGCAGTTTCTATACATATCTCCCAGTGAGCTAGCAGCTCGCAGTACTGAAATGAAGCAAGAAGCTTCTGACAATATAATGAGCATCTTTTTCAGTCTTTTCCTCCTTCAGCATAAACACAGGCTCCTCCGAATAGCACAGAAATCTGCATGAGGAGCCTTTCACTTTCTCCAAAGAAAAGCAGCGAAAAAGGGTTCTTCCTCTCCTCCTTTTAGCCCCTATTACCTCTACTGCAGCCCAGTCATTTTTCATCTCAGATTCCTACCCCTTAGTTGCTGCTTGTACTTTCACTGTGGACTGGTATGATGCGCCAAGCATAGAGGGAAAAGTTGGGCTTTGCATCAGTCTCAGGTCATCATCCCCCTAACGTCCCCAGAGTTTAGCATAACATGGTGTAGTCTCTACAACACCAACAGACAATACACGTGCCATCAACAGATCTTGCTGACAAAAGGGTAATTAAGCACTGTTTGCCTCTTTAAAACCTTGAATAGCAGTCAACAAAAGAAGCTGCAGTGTGCTAAAGGATCTGAAGAAATAGCTGTATAATCAGTTTTTGCCGAAATCCTGGAACATATTTTAATGTGAAATTTGCTGAGCTCTTAACATCTGCCCATTGGATAATTACAAAGCCTCAAGATCCAGACTAGATTTTAGTGATTTTTCAGGGCCTTTTATAAAAGGAGGAAATAGTAACAGCTAAAATCTAATGCAGCTTTCTCAATGATGCATTGTCATAATGTATAACTATATACCTATACTTATCTTTGAAATCCTAGCCATCATGCGTGTAATTTACTCATAAGAAATAAGAACTTACTCCTAACATTTGGGGTTTTTTTGAGGTTTTATGGATCCAGCTGCTTCACCTGCATGATCCATAATGCCTGTCTGCCAAAACCCAAATCTCTAGGGGACAAAGGTGGAGGTGGCACAAAAAGCAAGATTTTGCTTTTACCACATGTCTGAACCAGAGAAGATCATGTGACTGAAGGCTGAAGCAGAAAGTCTGCAGTACAATATGCATTTAATTCGCAGTGGAGGAAATGCAGCAAAATAGTGGTAAAACCCACTGCAGATCTTTTTTATTACTTTGTATTACAGAAATTCCATGGGGTCCCAGCAGAGCTCAGGACTGCAGTATACAATGCACTCTGACATTTCAACAGACTTTTTGTCCTAATGATCTTCAAGTTTTCTCTAGTGCAGTAATCCTCCGAGCTTAAAGCATCCCAGCTTCAAGACTTTGGTGCTTCAAGACCTTGGTAAGGCTCTAAAAGCATCATGAGGCCAATAGTAGATGGAAGCTTTCCATCACTTTATGGGTTATGACTGGAAATCTATCAACAAAATGTACACTAAGAGGCCAAACACATCTATGTTCCTTACATCACCATGATCAACTAAGAACCTAACTGTTCATAAGCAGTATTAAAAGATCATGCTGAGAAAAGATGCAGGAGAGAACATAGTTTTGCATTCTCTTGTGATGCTTGCACTGAAGCAAATGCTTCTGCATAAAAAGATATTTTCCCCTCCCCACAACAGGCTTAAAGGTAAGACTACTAATTACTTGCAACCAAACATAAGACCAAGTTGCCCAGGGAGGCTGGAAAATCTCCATCTCTGTTGGTTTTCAAGGCTGGAATGGATAAGTTCCAAAGCAATCTGATCTAACTACACCTGCTCTGAACTCCAGAGGTCCCATCCAACCTAAATTATTCTGTGATTCTAAAACACTCAATCAATAATATCTTCCTCTGACCTGTACACCTTTGTGCTAACAACCAAAGGCAGTCTAGGGCCAAAGACTAGCTCACAGCAGCGTGTGAGTGTATTTCTGCACTCTGCAGCTGTAAAGGGACCAAGTTTGCTTTGTCAGGGTAACAGCTTTCAACCACTCAGATGACATATTTGAGTGGGATGTGACTATGCTACAGCCCTTCGATAAGAAGCTGGCGAGTTGTGTTCAAGGCAATATACACAGCTTTTCAGTTTTCTCCAGGGAAGCCTTTTGGCTCTCTTCCTCATGGGACCTACAGCTTTCCTTCTTGAGAGATCTCATGCACTATAAGCTGCAAATAAGCTTTTCATATCAAGGCACTGTTTTGTTTGTTTGTTTTTTCTGGCCATATTTTGCCATTTTTCTAGCCACTTTGAGAAATCCTGGACTATGCACACTTTGCGATTATGCCTTGTAACCTTTCCTGATAGAGGTTCCTCCATCACTTCCTAACCACCTCCATCTGAAGGAATGTCACCTCCACACTCTGGTTGCCAGAAGACAAATATCCTGGGCAACACATCAAGTATCACACGACAAAGGGCTGCTCTGGCTGCCTGAGGCACCACTCTGTTGATGTCTACACAGAAACACACAGAGGGGGAAATGGAAAGGCTTCCAGCCCCTGACAATTTAGGGCACTAGCTGTGGCTGCACATGGGAGAAGAGTAGGAATTCTGTGAGGGCAATCTGGCCTCCGAGTGGAAGCTCAGGCACCGACTGGTAATGGGGAATAAATGTTTGCTTTGCTCTTTCTCTTGTTCTTCTGACCAAAGCAGGACTTAAAAGCAAAGAAGGTGAGAAAACAAAGAATACGGGTTGTAGAGAACGAAGCAGCTTATTATAAAGCTATTATGAATAGTTGGCTTGCTGCTTAGCTAGGGGATAACGAAGTTAGCAATTAGACATGATGAATGGTTGAAGGGGTTTTATAATGATATAGAAAGATTTTCATCTTTATATCAGACAGGTTGAATTCAGGTCAAGTCAGTACCAACTGAACGTGAATGCCATCTGATTTATTTCATCAGGCTGTGTGGAATGAGCTTGGTCTCTTGTAAGCTCTTTGGGACAAAGGCTTATTCATAAGTAATTATCCGTAATAAGCACCTCAACTTGCATGAGGAGGTGCTTTATACAAGGTACTGTTCAAACAGCCCAGCCTTGAAAAGGTTAGGATTCAACTAGATACAACTATAAAAGTATAATTTAAATATGACAAAGAGAAAGACGGCATAGCTTGTCCTATGCCTTACAGAAAGTATGTGCCAGAGCTTTATTTGAATCTACGTTCAATTACAAGCCAGTTCTTCCTGCCTGGGCATTTAGAAATTGCACAGTGCCTGTTGGGCAAAACTGCAGTCTATATAAAGAAGCAAAGAACATAAGGTGCCCTTTACTAGCCACCATGTTCATCAGCATCTTTCAAGAGCCTGCTTCTGCTCTCACAAATCCCCTCAGTGAGAAAGAGAAGGCGTGTTAGTTAGTACCAAGTAACGGCGTCAGCTTCTGGCTTGCTAGCAAGAGCTATAAACAACATTATCTTCACACAATGGACAACTGCCTCTTCGACTGGGTTACTGTCAGAGAAGCAGGGATATTTGCAAGCCACAACTTGTAGTTCAGCTCCTTACCAGAAATTTTCAGCAACTCAGAATTATGAATCCTCTGTTTTTGACATTTTGGGAATAGTAAATGAAGTACATGAGAAGTGAAGAGGTTAGAGGTAGTGCAGAACAGAGACTTAGTTAAGGAGCCAAAAAGAGGTAGGAAAGCCGGAGTGGAAGAATCTAGCCTGGGAGAAGAAAAGAAATAAAACAAGGACAAGAGACAGGGAGCTAATACACAGAGACCCCAGAGAAACTGCAGTGACCTGACCCATCAGTGGGGTTATACTGATGCACTGTCATTGCCACTGACCTAGCATGGTTTTAAAATACCACACACCACAGTGCTTCATCTAGCACACTACTAAGCAATGCTACTCTGCTGCATGTTCTACTTTCATTAGGCATTTGCAGCAGTATAATCATGTTGAGTAACTGGACTTTGCGTACTTTTTGATATGGTTTTCCATGGGCGCCTAGACCCTAGACCCATTGGGTCCCTAGAATGACTACCACAAAACCAACAGTGTGGAGGAGAGCAGATGGGAGGTTAACCAGTCTTTGGTTCCCCATTCTAGGCTGTGCAGTCCATACAATCAGATTTTGTATTTTGACAATTCTCTCAAAGTTAAAATAGTGATGATTATAAGAAGTTTGAAGCAGAGTTTAGCAGTAGTTCTTCAGGATTTGTGAATGTGTCCAAGGCAGGAGTGGGCTAATTCAGGTGCGACCAAATAATATTAATCAAAGCATCTGAGGGAGGAGGTGGAAGGAAAAGTCTCCATAGCTAGAAAGAAAGAAGCACAGCTTTGTAAGGAGAGACAAAGGGAGTCTAGCTGTGCATGGCACAGGAGAAGGTGATCTCTTTTTCTTCATTTCTTTCTGCGTCTTCTCCCCATCCTCTGAGGAGAACAGAGAGAAGCAGGCATTTTGGACAACAAAGGAAGAGGGAAGGATTGCAGCTTGACTCAGGAAAATAAATTACGAGCTAGCTGAGGTGCTAGAGCAGTCAAGGAACTTCTTTACTCTCACACGTACTACCGTGTTCTGTTACCTTACCTTTCTGATGTTTGCTTCCGTTGTTGAAAACCCATGGATTGAATAATTACATTGAATAATTACATTCTGTCTCCTGACATATTTGAATCTGAGCATGTAACAAAGCATTTTTGCTGCACAATAATGATGATACTGGGACCCCTCTACAAACATCAAGATTTCTAATGCAAAGCCCCAGGATATTCAAAGGCTTATAGCTGTCCAGTTTCAGAGCTGGTCATGGTAGGTTTGACAAGATGACCTATCATCCAGGGACAAACAGTTACGAAAAGAACGCTAGCTTTTGGGAAAATAGCAAGGAAGACTCATGGTCCTGAGGATCCTGAGGAGTGAAGGACAATGTCCATGATCTTTGTTTTTGTTCACAGGTTTTGAAATTGAGTGTGGTCATTCAGATCTAGAACACAGAGCTCAACTGCTTCACAGAAGCAATTCAGAAAATACACTTTGCCTGTGCATAATAGATACTTGTAAAGTTTAGGGTGCATCAGTAGACACAGGAGGTGCTGCAAGCCTGCCTCACTTGCCTCTGTTGACAAGAAGCATGGCACTGTTTGAAATGAGAGAAACTGTAATATCAGTATCTTTTAGTCCTAAGGGTCTAAAACTGTTTGCCAACATTCTGTAAATGAGTAACTTCCAATTGTCTACTGGTTAGGGGGATGGGCAGTAAAAAAAGTACATAGGGTTAACACAAACAAAATATTGTTTTACTATCATTTTAACGATGATTACAGAGTCTTTTTGGTAATTTTTAATTGTTTCAGCCATCGCCTTCTGCTATCTTTGGCTACTAAAGGTGCCTGGATAACAGGCCAGACAAGACGCAGAACTTTTAAAAATGTGAAAAAATTCTTCAAACACAGTTGTCCTAATAAAGATTTTTGATAATGCAAGACTTGCAGAAATAGGTTTTCAGGAAACAACAGATCTACATGCTTGGGATGACTTAGTTAAAACCAAAACAGGATAGGGAAAAGTCACAATGCAAAGCTTTGTGTTTGGATGCTTGGTATACCTTTATAATTTTAATCTCCGTAGATTAAACATTCTCTGTAGATCACTGTGCTCACAAAATGAAATACATTGAAATTCAAACTAAAGATCCTGAAACAAACCCAACCAGAGGCATTAACAATGCTCCAGTGAGTATGCTGGCACACTTTCACATTCCAGGTCAATGAAGCTTATTCTAAGCAAAACATCTGGAGCTCTCTAAATCCAGCTTTCTTTAAAAACTAAATCTATGCTGAGCTTCTCTTCATTTCTTTAAGATGCCATTTAATTACAGTCCTGATCAATGCCATTTTGCAAAACCATCTCCTGCACTACTTCCCTGGTTAACAAATTTTTTTTTTTCTCTCATTCTACTCAAGGTAGTTTCTTGGAGCAGAACATTAAAATCTTAATTTCTGGTCACTGGCACTGATTTTTGACCCAAAACCAGAATTTAGATGTTGGTATATGGTCAGAAAGTTTTAGAATTTATTCTTACCTTCCTCCACTTTTATCTTTTCAGAGCGAGATTGAAACAAACACAGTATTTTTAAGGCTAGATTCAGATCTAGGCTAAGGAAATGAATCTTCATTGCTTCTTAGGCTTTTTAAAGGGAGTCATTAATATCAGAATTGAAATAGAAATAGGAGGAGTACTTCCAACCCACTAAGCTGGTGAAGAATTATTTAAATATGCATTCAACAGATTTTGTCTTTTAGATGCATTCAACTAAGTCAAACTGGATATCTTTGGAGAATACACTTTCTTGGCAAAAAGCTAATACTACCAAATTCTGTCCATAAGATATTATACAAGCACATTCCACACACATACCCACCCCACCCTCCCCTTCCTCTCACGGAAAAAACGCAACCAAAGAACTTTTCTCCTGTGCCCAATAGGCCCTGACTGCCACTGCATTCTCAGCCCCAAGGTTTGAGAACGTCAAAGGTGCTGAGGCTACGCCCTGAGAGTCCATTCACCCTGAAAAGCAAACAAACAAGCCAGGCACACTTCATTCCTCAAAAATGTGTTCACTTACCGCAGTACTTTGAGGCTTTTCCTAAAACAGATGTCCCAGACTGATTTCTGTTTGATAACTCTCCTCCTATATACACTGAAGTTTCACTTTGGCCTTGTCTTATGGGAAGAACATCCTACTGAAATCTGTGTCAACTCTTCAGCAGCTTTGTCTTCCCCCATGAAGCTATGAAATAACTACTATAAAGTTAATACCCAGATTTATGCGGAATTAAACTCCCCTGCCATGTCAAACTGGATGCAAATAGATGCAAATATTACTGTGTAATGTCTTTTGCATTGCTCAGTATGAGGCAAGTGAACCCATGCCTACAGATGTAATTTTCAAAGAAAAAAACCACTCATAACCCCTCTGGCCACACTATGGGAAGTTCAATTCAAAGAGAACGTTTGACTTCCTTGAAGTTTGTATCATGTGAAGAAGGCCTCCTATATGTCTTGCTTTAGACATTAATATTATTTTATGGACGCAGAGTGAGGAAAATACATTACTCAGTTCAAGCAAGGATAGGTGAATTCATTCCTTAAGTACCATGAGCCCATTACAGCGGTGATTATTAGGGCATCACTGAAACAGCAAAATCTCTCAAGATACACCAATACCTAAAATGTAGCTAAACTGCATAAACAAACAGAGCCCCCGCAGAAAATATTACTACTTATAATTATAGCATAATAAGTCCTGGAAGCCTCAGAAAAGATACAGGGGTTATCACTATAGTAAAGACTCAGAAAGAGTCTCTGATCCATCACAGACAGACAAATGGGTACTTATTTGGGGGATAAATAACTGAGATACAGAAATGGTTTGCACAAATTGACAGGATGTCGAAGATGGAGCTGCAAGACGGACATCAAAAGATAGTAGCACGCTTTTTATGGTGGCTCCAGTCAGTCCTTGTGGACACGTTCACTTAAAAAGTCTCCCGAGACCTTTGAAAGAAGTGGTTGCAAGTTGCTACTACTCCAAGGCCCAGGACCTGCATTTGCTTTAAAAGAGACATATCCAGAGAGAGCAATGCATTGCTGCACAGGGATGTGTGGAGCATAACATATTATCTGGAAGAAGTACTGCACTAACACATTGTGCCATGCAGACATACTGCTAACTGGCTGTGAGAAGCAGAAGATAAAAGAGCTGATGTTTGCCAGCCTCCCCAGGATTTGTGGTAATGGCTAGCAACCGCGCTGCCTATTGAAAAGAAATACCGAATGTGCGTGGGTTGTGGCAGGCTGTGTACAGGCTCTTATGCCAAGATGCAAAAGCAGCGTCTCAGAGGTGGCTTTCCAGGATATTTGTTTTCTTTATTTCTTTCCTTTTCTAAAAAAGAACAACTGAACCATATTCTGGCACTTAGAAGAAACCTCCCAAAGATGATGTTTCCCATGGCGTACAGACTTTTTTGCTATTGCACACACCTTTGTTTTTCACAGCTTTGTAGTAGCCTCCATCCATTACATATAAAAATGAATACATTGTTTGCCTAGTGTCCCTAAGGGAGCGGAGTTATCCAGGTCTGAAATATCTTCGTCCCATTTGCTGCCCCAGGGCTGATTGCTAGCCTGCATCTGCCATTCACAGGAACTGAAAGTTAGCTGGCCAGAAATAAAAGCTCCTGCAAAGAAAACATGTTTTACAGAAAAAATATGAAAAGAAAAATCTATAATTATCCAGCCACATTAGTGACAGTGAGATCCTCCCAGCTTTCCAGCCAGGTACAATTAGGAATTGTTTTAAACAATCAATGAGTTAATTACAGCAGTAGCTTTCCATTACATTTCACAGGGAACATATTATGTGGTGGGGAACATTTGAAACTGTAAAGCAGTACTTTTATTTCAAAGACAAGCAGAAACAATACCAGGGTAAGCAGTGTATTCCCGAGTCCTGCACGACTTCCCAGCGGCGCTCCTCCCTGCAGTACCAGTGGCTGCCAAGCCCCTCCGGAGCAGGCTCGGCACTGCAGACTGCCTTGCCTCTTTCCCCTTTGTGGCTACATGTTTTGCTCACCAAAAAGAGACCACTTTTCACTTTGAACACTGGATTGTTGATACTTTCCTTAGCTTTTTTGTCTCTTTTTTTAAAGCTTCTTACGAGCAACGATTAATGACTTCACTGTCCTCATGAAACGGGGAAAAATGGGGGGGGAGCATTGCTAAGCATATCTATGATTTATGTATCCATACATGAATCCTGCTGTTTAGCTTTGATTTGCTGCAGAAGCACAATTTTAGCATGGTATGCGATACTCATTTATATCAAGACAATTGATAAATTGATGCCTACCATAAGAGCTGGCACCATAATCTAGTACCTCGAGCTTCTGTGGTTCATTATCATCTCAAGAGTGCTCAGGTCTGCATTCAATTATACGTTGCCAGAACGCAATTTCAGTTTGAAGTAATGATTGTAGACGTCTAGATCCTGCCCAGTAAAGCCAACAAAAATATTCCTATTGAGTTTCAACTGGTGCCCAGTTCCTTCTTCTTCTGGCAACCAGGCATTTCATTACAAGAGATGGAGATCTGCATTGCTGGGGCACACACAAAAGGGTCAACTTGCAGCTGTCAGAAAGCAACTGCTGCTTTGACAAAAATGCAACAGCTTACATGCATTCTGGAGTCTACTTTTCCAGGCTGGTTAGAGCCAAGGCCTTTACCGAGGGAACAGCCATCCCATTCAGATGCAGGGAATGCGCCCTATTTTGGCCCCCCAAATGGCAAGCACATTGCTCAGAGAACATATATTCCCTCAGTCTCTCAAAAAAAAGACAAGCCAGCATGTAAAAAAGAACAGGCATGTATTAGGAAAGTTATAAATACAGCATTTCTCTCTCCCTAGCCCTAAATAAGGCTGAGTGATGGTGTGTTACCACTCTCTGTTTGAGATGGCTGTCAGCTATACTAGTGCCTGCTTGGGGGAGTGAGATGGAAGCAAGCTAGCAGCAACCTGTCCCCTCCCTTCAAACGCTCTGAGCTCCAGTCATGCTCACCATGTCCTTGCCATCCCTTCAGTGCCAAACTCAGTGCAGAACTCAGTATCCCACTCCCCTGAGCTGTTTCAGTTTCCAACATTAGTTGTAATGAGTTACCTTCTCCAGTGCTTTGCTGATTACACCCTACAGAGGCTGGGAGCACAAGGAAGGCACCATACTTACACTCTTCTGCAAACNACACACACCTTTTGTCTACTAACACAATACCCCATTCTAGATAATTTGCATCTGTTTTAAGAAGAAAGTATATCGCAAACTAGTTCATAGTCAAACTTAGTATTTTGTTGCATTCTTGAAACAGATTGTTTTTCACTGTCTTAAACATTTAATCTCTGAGGTTTTGACACAATGAAAGTTTCCCTGTAATAATTGCATAGAAACTTCAAAAAAGAATTTTGTTTCCCTAATGGAATGTCACCAGATTATGATTTATTTGCCTTTCCCTTGAGGTCTCAAAGAAAGATGATTTTAAAAGGAAAACAAACAAAAAAAGGCCAATCCAAAGGTCCAAGCTTTGAAATATGATGAGCAACGATGGGGGCCTAGCTTGAAAGTGCACTAAAGACTTTCAAAAGCAAGAGGTGAGAATTTTTTTTAAAGGCAGCCCCCTTTAATATGTGTCCAGCAGGCCACGTTAGCAAACAAACAAAACAGCAATTGTTGGAAAAAGTACGCCTAAACCCCACCGATTTTAATCCCATCTTTAAATACAATTTCTGAAATGACACCATGGACTTTACAACCAGAGAGCAGAGAAACAGCTCTGTTTCAGCAGAGTGTGACTCCTGGGGACACAGAGTCACATAAGCGACAGAAGCAGGGTTGCAAGTGCAGCAATTCTAACAGGACTTCTTCAGGGAAAAGCAGCTTGTAAGCAAGAAAGCTCGGCTACAAAACAGGTCAAAACCACTCCAAAATGACTCAGAGGTCTCAAAGACTTGAAAACGACAGGTCAATTTTAATGGCTGCAAAAAACCCCAACGCTGTTCTCCTGAAAAGTCATGCATCAGAAATAAAAAGATGAACATTTGCAGGGCTGATTGGCAATTAATCACTTCTACAAAACAAGTCCCTGGGCAACCTACATGAGGGATGGACACAATCCTGATCTAACTAGGAAAGAGTCTGGCATACAGCACAGCATCTGCCCCATCTGAGCATGAATTCGCTGCCCTCGGTTTGCAGTCCATCCCTTAGGGCAGCCTGCGTCAGTCTCTTCACTTGGTAAGTAGTTTCTGTGCCTACAGTGAAGGCTAGCAGAGATTCAAAATATGGTTCCTTCAAACTGGTTTGATCCCTGCAAGAAATGCCTCTGCTCAGCCCCTATAACTGCTGGCGCTCCTCGCCCTCCTTAGGCTGCCAGTTGTCCAAGGTCAGACGTCTTGGGGCCCACTCTAGACTGGTGGTCGTGGGTTCATTTTCTTAATTTCTGTTTTTTTAGGCGAAAACCCCAACAAATCACTGTTCAACACTATGGCATCCAGACTGAATGCCTCTCATTGCCTCTAATATTTAAGCCATCTGTAAATAACTGGTAAGGACGACAACACTTATTTACCTCTGCAGATGGCTTGCTGTTTTGGCAGAAGGTAGAAAACCACGACCTCAGGCCTAAGGGAGGTTTCTTAAGCGGAGGTTAGTCACTCCTGCTGCTCACGACTATATGCTTAGGCCTTGGAGTTTGTGAATGAGACAAAGCTTCCTTCACACGGAGATAAATATACAGAACACCATACTAATTAGCTAGATACACTGCTAGTGTAAGATAGGATAAATCTATCGAGTTCAACATGGCTCTACCATTTATTTTCAGTTGAGATCTGTCAGAAAAATAGGAGTATTAAAAAAAAGCCATCTGGATGCTAAGCCCATCTTTCCCCTCAAAGAACGATGTTCACTTCGCATCCTACGCATAAACATGTCTGTACAGATGAAATCTCCCCTGGCCGACTTTCTCGCTGTGGGATTAGCAGTTAGAATATGTCCATGAAAAACTATAGCAAAACGTAAATTCAAAGTATGGGTGGTCACGGCTTGGGAGCGGTGGCAGAGAGTCGACTGGCCTCTCAATGCTAATGATCCCACCAGCCGTCCTTCAATGCTCATTTCAAGATCTGAAGTTTTCCCCGGGAGATCTAACTCTCATTTGGGTCAAGTCTCCAGTGAGTAGATTAGCTTGGCCGTTGGAAATAGAGAAAGTACCTTTGGCTAGTTATATTGTTATATCACTGGGATCTTTAAACAGAATCACAGAATGATAGGGATTGGAAAGGACCTCTGGAAATCATCTAGCCCAAAACCCCTGCCAGAGCGGGTTCACCTACAGCAGGTTGCACAGGATGGTGTCCAGGTGGGT
>RSEF01000002.1:72358416-72385523 GCA_003993805.1 Himantopus leucocephalus | reverse complement strand
CTAGGCAATAACCTATCTAGGCTTGAAATCTCACCGTCAACACATAAAATAGCCATGGATCAAACTGCAAGCAAATCTGCTTTCATGTATTGTGGAGATGGTGCTATGTTTGCCCACGTTTTTTTATGGGTTTTGCTGAGTTTGGCTCACTTTGCTCCTGTGAAGTTTCAGTTCAACGTTGCTATAAAATGACATTAATGCAAGGAAATTTGCTTATCTTTTTAACACTTCTTGCTTTTATGTGCTTTAGGTAAGAGAAATAAAACATATGCAAAATAAAGCCGATGAAAGCTTATAGAAGACAGTTCCCTTTTGGGGGAGAAAAAAAGAAATTCTGTGAAGTGCTCAGTTTCCAGCCACTGCCCCTGGAGGTGGGAATTACAGAAACTGTCCTTCCTTGAGACAGTTTTGTAATGTGGTCCCAAATACCCATCTCCTGTGATCAGAGCCACTTGTGTGATCGCCAAAATAACCGGCTGACTTGACTGAATGTGAGCGGGACAGGAAACACTGTGCTCCAAGCACTGCCTTTTGGTGGGGAAGCACTCTGAATACCTAATTAACAGAACTTGCAGCCACATAAATATCAATAACAAATAAAAAAGATGATCAGTCCCTGAATGCTGAGCTTATTTTTTGCCCTGCGCCCAGAGCATCCGGGCAGGTCTCTTTCCTGCTCCCCATCCGGAGGAACGAGCTGACCACCACTCTTTACCACTGAGGGACTCGCAACAGCAGCATCCTTGTGAGGAAATGCATAACAACATCTGAACGCTCAACCAACTTGCCTGGGGTGACACCGGCAGAGTTGCTGCCTGCATTTCATAGCTCAGCAGAGGACACTGCCTGTCCTCTCATCCCTGCCATCCCAGGATGAAGCCAGCCCTGGGTGAAACCCCTTTCTGCAGCCAGGATTAGCACTAGCTGGCTTGCAGCAGTGGGACCCCGGGGGTTACAGCACGGTAGCCGTGATGGGGAGCAAGACCCACAGTGCACAGCTTTCTGTCGCACCCAGCTAAGCCCCCGGCTCTCACCCTTCTGGCCCTGCTCAAAGTTCAGAGCGTCTGCTCTCTGGAGAGACAGAAAGTCTAGCCCACAGGTCTTCATCTGAGACCATTTAAGTCTATGTGCTTTCACATCCCTGTATTTTTGTGATACGCATTTCTGACGCATGGCAGAATGGATGTTTTCCTCTGCACCAACCTTTTCAGCAATTTCTTCCACATAAAGTGTTTGCTTCCATGGAGAAGCTCTTTTCTATGCACAATTAATATTGAGACATTATGTATTTTATAGGCCTCTTAATTTTTAGCAATAAAATGTATTGTTAATAAGTTTAATAATGCTATTAATAATACCTGTATTCACAGGAATGAATACACTACATAAAATATATTACTGGGAAAAATTACTGTGCTAATTTGTCAAGACGCTAGACCAACCCAAGATCATTCTGGATGTGCACATAGGTGAATAACTTTGAAAATCTGATTATCCCTGATTGTAAGCAAGGCAAGCTACTGTTGAACTCATGAAGTGGGTTTTTTGTTTATATTTAAATTACTACAAAATTATGAAGCTCTTTCTTAACTGATAATCATCCCTCTAATCTACTAATTATTCCAACTCCACAATAGACAGAGTACTTTATAGTCTGATATTCCGAAATTGCTTTCATGTTCAATTACTTGTAATTATACAAACAAGTCTAAAATTGATGATCTGTGCATATAATTATAGATTCTGCTACTCAGCATAAGCAAATATAGGAAACTATCCTTATTATGACAACACAGTTTCTAATAGTCAGGCACTGCAAATTTAATTGCAGTAAAGGGTGGATGGTACTATTATGTAATTAGTAACAAAACTGTTATTTCAGGATAATTAAACGATGATGTGGGCACTGGAGCTCACTTTTAGAGCAATTTTTTTGTAAGTTATGGTGAAGGAGCCCTACCAAATTCAAAAGCTGAGCACGTTAAGTTGAACCGTGTTTTCTGCCTTAAGGATGGTTAAAAATATCATGACAAAATAACATGTGGAACAGTACTGATAAAGTGACTACTGGTGGCCTCTGCACTGCACATCATAAATTTCAGAAACCCATTTCAGATTCTTTTCTCTTTTTTTGTCCATTTTACCAAACTGACAGAGAAAGGCCAGGAGGTATGTGCTAACAAAGATCCAAAGAATGAACCAAATACTCTGTTGTCTTTCTCAGAAATACAGCTGCCTCTTAATAAGGGAGACGATTACCTCAAATTTCCAACAAAATAAGATACGACTAAAGGGTCTTAAAGCCATGACAAGTGAAAGAACAGAACAGGTACTGCAGAAGGCACATGCAGATGGTACTAGAAGGATAAATTCACAGACCACTATGAGGAGATAAATCCAAGTTCAATACAACCCCTCACAGGCATCTTCACACCAATTGTTTCTTTAACAGAATTTATTTTCTAGGATATAAACTGAGTTACTGGGCTATGACTTGCAATCTTCCAGGAAAGAGAACTGTCATAATAGAAAGGTTTAACAATTGTGACTTGATTAATGAGACTTGGTATGAGTAATTCAGTGAGTTGTCCACAATTTTAATATCCTTTTATAAGGCATCCTTTCACATTTAAGTTTTAACTTGCCTGTCTTTAAGACAGTAACAAAACTGCCATTGACTTTAATGGTGCAGGATCAGAGCCCATGGACAAGATGAATTGACTTGATTAAATCTTATTTTCTGGATCATTAAAGCATCAAGAAACTAACTGATCCTTTCTTTTCCTACATTATCAAGCCTTATAATGAGAAAAAAATTGTTTTTTAAACTTGAGTCACAAATTCCTGACTATATAATCTTGCTATAGGGGTATACTTTTCTTTTATCCAAACAGAATGGTAGCAGAAATTAGATTCCCATTAACGCCAACTCACCTGCTAATGCAAAAAATATACCTCTGCAGCTTTTCATGGCTGCCACGTAGGTAATTCTTTAAAATGAAGGCTTTCTAGTCATAGGATATATTTAATTTTTAACTTTTTTTTCCCTGCATTATTGAAAAGCAATTTCCTAACCCATACATCAGCGATGAAATATTGAAGGACAGGGCTAGATGTTCCCACGTGAGGGAAAGTGAGTTTCCCTCTGCCTCCAGAAACCCTCAGAGGGCTCACTGGCTTCTAAGAAAGCGCAGAGCTGTGCTGGAGGAAGACAGACACTGGACAGTGGCAACCCAAGGAGAGATGCTATGATAACAGAGATCTCATTTTACCACTAAACTAATACAATGGCTTTCTGCTGCCAAAAGGCGTCCATCTCCCTCCTCCTCCTCCTTCTCCCTGAGGGCAGCTCACTGGTGCTGCTTCCCTTGCATGTCTCATTAATCTGGAAAAAAACAGTGCTACAATAACAATAATGAACAACAGGAATAGCAAAGGTATCAAAAAGGAAGCGGGCAGGGCATTGTGCCTGAGAGCTGGCAATGAGGAAGAGTGGGAATGCTGCTTGGAAAGAGTCTTTAGATTAGCTCTGCTGCACCACGAAACCTCCCTCTGCTGTGTGATGGTCTGCCTCACTTGATCTGCAAAAAAAGAACAGCTTTGCTGCAGGACATTGTATCACACCAGGTGATACATGTATCACACCAGGACAAGCTTTTGGCTAAAAAAAGACACCACCACCCCTCTAAAAAAAAAAAAATAAGAAAAAACCCAAACCCAACAATACACATATACAATAGATATAGCTACACCATGATACAAGTTGCGTGGTGAGAAGGCCTGAAAAACTGGGGCTTAAGAACCGCCAAGACAGCGAGCAATCCCTCTTGCCTGCAATGTCTAGCCTGACCGCAAGATGGAGGTGAAGTCTAAAAATGAAACTAAAATCTGACCAGAGCGGAATTGTACCAACGTGCAGTCATTGCTAATGCCATCTAATTGACAAGCGAGGGTTATTATCAGCATGGGGATTTCTTAGCTCCTTGCTCTCTGCTCAGCAGCCTGGGATGCAATCAGTACAAAGTAAATATTGTACTGACATGTCGCAGTGGGATTTCATTTGGGGTGGAAAAAAGGACTACAGTGCTGTGTCAGAAGCAGCCTTTGATTCCTGCCTTGGATTATGGACCGATACAGAACAACAAGCTGCGATCAGTTATGTTTCTCCCCTCCCGGCTCTGGGGGATGATTATTCTCGAAATAATTAATTGGTAGACAAGAAAAACAAAGATCTCCTTATTCATGGATGTTTTAAATCTGTGCACTAGAAATGTCAAACCAGTTCAGGAGTAATTAGTCAACAAGTTGCCCTGCATAGAATTGGAGCTGAGCACAATGAAGATTATTACTGTGCACAACCCCACAGAGCTGTGGATGCTGATGCACCGTTAACAAACAGAAAGGATCTACAGGGGGAACAGGTTTCCCCTTTTTTATATCCTTTTTGTGCAAGATGAAAGCGTAATGTTAGAGCAGGAACAGCCCACAGTGCTGTGGGTTAGCTCTTTCAGAAACATTGCAAGGTTTTCATTTTAGATGGAGATCTAAAAGGACTCCACAACCTAAATAGTGAGGTTCCCTCACACTTAGGAAAGAGGTGTTAGTGCCCGTACTGAACCGGTAGGGAAACTGAGGTACAGCAAGATTAAGACCCAGGTCCTCTAATGCATTGGGGTGATTCCCAAAGGACATATTGACTGTGTCTGAAACCACACAACCTGCGAGTGCTTCCCTGGTGTCAGGTTTGCACCTGCACGTATCCCAATTCCATGGTGGGATGAGCCGTCCCTTGGTTTCCTGTGTCTCCATGAAAGGGCAAACCAGGCACGCAGGCTCTGGTAATACCCAACCACATCCCGCATGGAAGAACCAGGAGTCTGGCACATGCCGTGCATGACAGGATCCTACCGTGCAGCTTAGCGCCAGTGGCACAGACAGAGAACTAAGAAGCGATGATTTCCGGGCCCCTCCTAGGCACTGACCTACTCTTTGAACACTTGGTGATTACAAGTACTAATGTGGTATCCTGAATCTGAAAAATCTCTATTTGTTACTGTAGTACCCCTTTATATTCAGCCCAGAGATTAGGCTGAACAATATGCATTATATGCAGTGAAGACTCAAGCTACACAGGACACAATCATACCAGAAAACACGGGCATAAATGGGGAGAAAGATGAGAAGCATTAAACCGCCCTAAGCTGTTTATGGGATGTTCAGACAGAATAACAATCTAGTTGCAAGTTTTTGCAGATGGAGGACCACATACCAATCCATTGCGTGCCTGACAGGTGAGCCCAAACCACGTTTCAGAGATATCCTCCTAGGTATACCACTTATGTGTTAACATGTTTACCTTCCTGCTGTCATTCAGATGTACATGAACTTGGATGCGTGAGTGGAAACGCGGACTCAGTAATGGAGAATGGTCTGTAAACCAAATGCATAATTCCCATAGACTAGGGAATTTCATGAGGACAGGGAAAGTCCTGTTCTAGCATAGAGATGCAGGAAACACAGTGGAAACTCCCCCTGCGCAATACATAAAGGGTGTCTTTCACTGGTACATGTTTACAATCACCTTTTAAGTCCAAGATTGCTCTGGTTCACCATGTATAAATATAGAAGGCTAGACACAAGGCAGGGCAGGGACCCATAAGAAGCCTGCTGCTCACACTTTAAAATCTCTGTACAAGATAACCTGGTTATATTTATCAAAAATCAGACCAAAATTGCAATATGCTTTGGAAACCAGGCAGATAATTGTTTTCCTCATTATAGGTGAAACTGAGTGGCACAACAATCAGATAAAGTTGCTCGTGGACACGCATAGTTTTTCCTCTTGGGATAGCTGAGTTCTAATTCTAAATATTTCTCTAAGCTGGCAGGTGACATAGATGCTAGCAGAAAGTTGGTAAATCATTTCCTCACATAATTTCATTCTTGCTACAGCTGAAAACAAACATAAAGAGCACATAGCTTGCAAGTCATAAAGGATGACAATTCTTTCTCATATTAAATACTTAGCCTGTATTTTTTCCCCAATAAACACCGGCTGAGATAGCTACCAGCACAAGAAACACTACCCAGAATGCTCTGAAATAATTTTAGTACCTGAGGGCAGAGAGGGGGTGTCATTTTACGGCACTACTGCTCAAGTATGCAAGTCCTGAGTAGTTCTAGAAAAGAAACAGGACTCCCAAAACTGGAAACCAGATCCTAAACCCTCAGGTGACTTAGAAACATACACACTGACATACCTCAGACAAGCAAAGGGTGCTCATTTTTTCTGGTGAGAGATGACAACAGCTCCCTGGTTATTTCCATTATGGATGGGTCTTGGCTCAGTTTTGAGGATCAATTTTGAACTCAGACCAACTGGCCCTGGTGTCCTCCCTCAGCACTCTGTGCTGCTTCACCTCCAGCCGGGGTTGCTGACTCTTCTGCAAGCCTTTGGCAAGCACTACCCTACCGCCGGCCACACGCACAGCTACACTCAAATCGTTTGCACGCTTATTTGTCTTATGGCCTTCCTTGTGAGAAGAGGTACACCATAGCACTGACACCAGCTGAAGTTCTTGCTGAAGGAGTCTGCTGGCTGCTATATGAAACCATCTAAAACACTAATGCATACTCCCTTTTTCAGAGAGAAAAATTACTTTAAGAGCTCACACAGCTGCATCATCCTGTTAAAATGTTTACTGTGACAATGCAGGCTCTCCTTTGCTATTTAAAGCAAAATACATGTTTTTGCATATAGGCGTGGATGATAACGCAGACTGAGACACATCAATCATACTTCACAATAACCACCTTACTTGACATGCCTAAATCAGCCATCACTCATATTGGGGGAAAAAAATGTACGCCTTTCCCCCCCGCCCAAATCTACTGCCTAATTAATTCATCTCAGTCACTTGAAAACATAACTATGCCTTGACAGAAGGCTTTAAGTTTGAAGGAGTCTCAGGTAAGAAAATACAAAACTCTGAAATGCTCCACATTGAGTAAGCGCCTGAAGCCCGAGCCTGCTCTCCAAATCATCTGAACCTCCAGTGTGCAAAAAGAAGGACCACAGGCTGTTTCCACTTTTTTTTTTTTTTTTACCAAAATCACAATATGAAAGATATTCTTAAAAGCTTCAGTTCAAATCTTGGCTAGCGCTTTGAGTTGAGTCTTCTGTAACTCATTTTCCTATTCATTATGCAGGAACTAAGAGTTGATCATCATTATAGCTGTTCTAATTGTAACTTACAATCTTTAATCTCTGAGCCCTTCAAAAGATGTTTGATGTACTGCATTTAAGAGCCAGGTGCTAAGACAGACAAAAGGTGAGGGGGGGGTGATGGGGGCGGAGGAGAGGAGGGAAGCAGAAGATAAATTTAACCTTTTTTAACCAAAAGCATGAGTCTGAAAACTATGACTGAAAATCATGCTGGATTTGATCTACAAGTTTTATGGGGACTCAAAATCATCAGAATTCTATTTGCATTCAGGTTATTTCCCTGTCAGGGCACAGGTTACGTTTTGCATGGAAGTTGTGTTTCTTTATAAGAGATAAGGCCAGCTCACACTCATGCAACAGGCAACAGAGATTTTGTTATGGATGAAAGAGCTGCGGAATTGAGCCATTACTGAACTGAAAGACTAGGGAAAAAAGCATGTCAGCAACAATCGTCATTCAGGCAAGCCAGGCTATGTGTCCAATTTAGGATCTGTGGATTTATTTTTTTTATTTATTTATTTTTTACAGGTCATGGCAGGATATTGGATACTGTAAATAAAGTGCCCAGGTTTTACAAAAACCATAAAAGTATAGAAGTTTCTCAGTACTGAAAAGTATTGTACATCTGCAAAATTAACATGAGATCTAATTTGGTGGGCAGGGAGCCTGAGCTAGAAAGTTCCCATTTAGCTATGAATATCTTCAAATTTCAAGAATTTTCAAGTCTGGTTTCTCACTTTGATTCTTAGAAATACAGCTTGAATTTCACAGGACAGATCATTGCAAGAAAAAAAGAAGCTTAGGGGAAAAGTACTTAATGCAAAGTTAATCTGATCAAGATGTACTGTATACTTTTAAACATGCAAATGAAAGTAGTGTAAGCTAATGGTCCTTTTATTTACTGTAATCCCCCAGAAATATTTATCAGAACTCAGTAACAGGATGAACAGTGTGACTCGATGTGACCTCTTAGTGACTGCATATGAGTATTAATGAAATGCATATAAAGCAAGTCTTGATTATTTAGACTTGACTGTCTCGATTTCCATTTCTTCCAATATATAACAAATATAGAACGCTTATTAGATACAGATGTCATAGCTTATTATATTTAAGCTTAGTGCCCTAGGTCTATTTGTTGATAGGTTGCCTACCCCTGAAGCTGCAATTTCAGTCCTGATAGAAGACCTTGTGTCAGGAAGGGATCATATTTTTCTTTTGTAAGGATATCTGAAGCTAGAGATGGAATTTGTATAGGGAAGGATTTTTTTTTTTTTGACAGATTCTTTTACCTGTTTTACCTGGTTTCATTTCCCAGTAAAAAGCAACACTGGGAATTGCTGCACACTGCATTCATAATAAAAATAAAGCTGTTCTTGAAGCCAATATTAAATATTAACAAGCCAAGGAGGATTTAAGCACCAAGAATAGCCTCACTTGATCACCTGAAATTCCTGGTTTGTTTCACTTGGTTAAGAACACAATCTAATTGATGTAGTTATTATTTATCCCCTTCTCCCACAAAATGGGTCACATCCTGTGAAAGCACCAGAATTACAGCGGTATAAAAATGCATGAGGGGGAAAATCTGGCTTTGTGTAGGATTTTAGGGAGAACCCCAAAACCCCGAGATCTCATCTACTTTAAGAACCGATTGCTTTTAAACAGAGTAATGAAGAATAGAGAACTCAGTCATAAACAAAGGCCTACTGTCACATATTTTGTGAACTTCCACTGTCAAGCCATATAAACATGTGTGTGAACTGAAGCAAGCGCTCCTGGATTGCATGCTTTTTTCCCCAAAATAATTGTATTTTGCCCCTTCTTTGTTTGGCCTAATCATGCTTGCTGGTGGTAATTTGCATGTCAAGATTTAAACTAAAACACTTTTTGTTAATAAGACTGACATCTAGTCCTTCACACTATTGATGTTTCTGAAAAAGACTTCATGAGAATATTCTGCGAGCAAGATAACTGACTCTCCAGCATTGCTTGCCACCACATAGTTAAAAAAAAAGGCTCCAATTCTTGCACTGCAGTTGCAGAAGAAAACTATAGGACCCTATGGACCAGGTGAGGCTGAGGAACACAAGACACGCCGTGAAGACTTCAGAGCTCTGCAGTCATGGATGATGCCACCATTCAGTGGGGATGAAATTGAGGGAGACCTTGAACCATGGGAATTTCTGAGTAATCACTGATTTTCCTCGCTTCTTGCCTGAAGTAGGGATGAATCATTTACTTAATCTTTGTAAGATGAGATGTCACACAGAGAAGACGGAGTTATAGAATTGAGTTTCAAATGCAAAAAATGTGATTTAATAGAAAGATTTCATATATTGCAGGTTCTTTCATCAAGAAGAGATATATGCACTAACTCTGAAGAAGGCATCTAGTTAAAATGAAAACAGCATGGAATGATGGCCTAAGCAAATACATTCATTAGCAATTGAGGGATTTGAAAGAGATTTTCATAGATAGGAAGAAAACATAGGGGAATTCTCATATAAAGCCTTTAAAACGCAATACACACACATCTGAAAGGCCTTGCTAGTGAGGGATGAACAGATTAATCAGTTATCCTCCTTCTCTGGATGTGAAGGGTGGCGTGGACAAGCACCATTATTAATGCGTGCAGGCAGGAGTGAGTAGCACATAGATAGTCTCTCTTGACAGCACTGCGTCAATGAAACAGAGGGACAACCAAAATGGGCCTCAATGTGGTGATGGAGACTTGTGCGTACGCAGGCAGGGAGCTGGTATGAATGGAAGAGTGAAAATGAAGATAAACAAAACAGATTTTTCTCAGAAGAACTTCCCAACTACTCTAAGAAAATCTCTCCCTCGAACCCAGAAGGTTGCAGTGAGAGAAATGAGGGTCAAAGCATAAAGTGGGAGAAATAAGAGAGAAAATAAGGAGAAGGAAAGAAAGAAAAAGTTGTGTAGTAATGAGTAAATGAGGGATTATTTGCTCCTGCAGAGAATAAATAAGGAGCTCAACCCACAGCACACAGGGATTATCTAAACTGCATAATATAATGGGATTATGAAAGCATTGGAGATCTTTCCTAGTTGTTTTATTGGGGACAAAAAGTGTATTAATTTTTAGCTCTTAGAGGTACAACAGTATGTTGGTGCCGGGAGAGACTCTGTGACGAGTGCTGCAGAGGTGTGTTTAACACTGTCTGTGCACACAAATGTTCACAGTTCAACTGTAAAGCTGAGATACAACGTGCAGATACAGAAAGCAATTGTGGATAACGTGCCCAAAATAAACACTATGAATTTCATACCAAGAAGAGACCGTGTTCCCCCAATGCACACACGTGTGTGCACACAGGCGCACTCCCAAACGCCTGATAATCAGCAAGCATTTTGTGGGCCCCAAGCAAAAGGTAAGTTGGGGAGAGAAATCTGAGAGAGGAGAGCGCTAATAGTTTTGCAAAGCTTTGTGGAAAGCCCTCCTATGTATAATGGAGAGCGGAGGAGAAAGCGTGGAGGCGTTTGATAGGAGATGGGACCGATGAGAGAGAAAGTCTGGCTGCAGGCTGCAGCTATGGGAAGAGCTGCTGCAAAAGCAGGCAGGCAGGGAGGGTGGAAATTCAGGGTGCTTCCCTCAGGTCTGCACACACGTCTCTGGCTGGCGCTGGCTCCTTCCCTCCTGTCTCCTTGTCTATTTCCCTTCCTCCTGTTGCCCACCTTTCCTTATTTCTCCAAAGCAGGGGAGCTGACTGCTAAACCTAAGTAACCCTACTTAACACAAAATACGTCACAACCATCCCGATTCATGCCATCGTGTTGTTCGCTTTGCTTGCCCGTTCCTCCTCTCTGCAGCCATCTTCCCATTTACCCTGGATGCTGTTTGGCTTATTCTGTTTTGCAAGTGCTGACCGTACATAAGACCCCATTTTCATGGCTCTTGGGCACACGTTACAAGCATGGCTAATTACACATGGAAAAAAAAAAAAATATTCTGGGAGAGGTCAATGGCTTGATAGTACATAAAAGGTAGCTCCAAAATGAGGTAAAAAAAAAAAAACCCGAACAAAAAACTTGCTGACCAAAAAGCATCCAAAGAGTACAGAGGTAGCATAGGAAACCTGAACTAGAAAAGGAGCTTTGTTTCTTTGCTACAAGAAAGAAGGTCCGGATGGTCAAGACAGCATTTTAAAGAATGAAGGTGCAGCAGCAAAGACAGAAGACAGGAAAGAATTTTATTGGTGCAAAAATTAAAAGCCCCAGGGAAGAAGTACTGCTGGGTCCTATTCATCACAATGTATACAAAATTATAATTAAACTCTTCCTGCGCATCTCTGTAAAAAAAGATTCTCTGGGATGAATTTGTTTTTAATAGAGGCATTTTTCTATTTTCTCTTCTCCTTCAAGAAAATGCAATCTCTCTGTATACTACCTAAATTGTACAAAAATTTTCTAGTTTGCTCCCCATTTCCGGATTGGGAAGAAAATATTAGAGGGAAAAGAATAAATCAGGCTTGAGTGCAGACAGACAAGTTTGAGTCATTTTAAACTTGCGGCATAAAACTGTGGTGACTTGCCAGGGTATTTGTTGCGATGAGTGCTTGGCAGGCTGTCCAGGCCCAGGAGAGGCCATTACACCTGGCACAAGCCAACTGAACCCTTTAAAATAACTTTTTAAAGATTGGTGTGTGTGTGTGTGTGTGTGTGACATTGCAGAATTTCTGTGTGATTATCTCAATTTGGTCTGGGCTGGATCTATCTCTACTAAATATGTTCTGTGGGTTCTAATGAGTTAAACATACTTCAAAACAAAACAACAACAAAACAACAACTAGGAGAAAACATCTGATTCAATTAACCAGAAAAAGCAGTGGTTATTCTATCTTCTGAGCCATGATTATTGCATTACAGAGGGACAGCAGGGCAGACAAGCAAGTGGTGGTAAAAAAAAAAAAAAAAAAAGAATTGGGAAGACAGACTTCTGCAATTGTCCCCAGCTTTAAACTAGACACTGTGCTTCAACTTCTTCTTCCATAAACTGGCATTCCTAAAAACCTGCGATACTTAAAGAGAAAAAAACACCCACGCCTAATGACTCTGTGCATAAGCTCAAAAACCTTATGCCTGTACCCAGAATGTCCTAGCCCTCTCCTGAGGCTGATGGCCTGCTGGCATAGCAGGGAGGAAAACCAAACAGGCTTTAAATACCAGACACGGGAGGTAAAAATAGCAGCCTTTCACACATTAAGACACGATTCATTTTTACGCACTTGCAGCTCTCATGAACAGTCATTCTGCCATACAGCCTTCCTAAGAAAACAAACAAGATCCAATCATTACATTTTTCAACTTTGTGATCAATTTTTTCACATACACAAACCCCCTGATAATCTTGTTAGACGTAAAACTGAGAAAGACCACGGTTGAAAAGACATTATTTCAACAGTAAAGGTCATATGATGCTATCATCTTGCAAGGTGATCATGCTCTGAACTATAGGACGACAGACAATGTGTAGTTATGGGTTCCACCATCAGTTTTAACTATGTCTTTTTATCTCTACCCTTGCCCGTAATCCTGAACTCCCTATTTACTTTCCGCTAGTATTTCAATTCTGGGTTGCAGATAAGTGTATATTTGTATTTATAAATAAGGATTATCTAAATCACTCATGTACCTGCTGTAGAAATGCCCAAGAGTCTCTCCTACCCCTCATTTCATCAAGGTCAAAAACCCCAAACCACCATCACAACAGGCATTTTTATCACATTTTGGTAGCAGTATTAGTAGGGAAGTTAAAACTCAGAACAAGCAGGAAGAATAAACCTTTAAGTTCAGGAAATCCTTCATTTGAGCACCTCAGAAAACAGTCAACAAAGTCTGTGTTGCTGTTTCCCAGAGAGGCTTTTGATTTCCATGGCTGGGACGCCATTAGCTTTTCCATAGGCTATGTTCAGTCAAAAACGGTTAATGCTTTTGATAAAAACATCTTCCTTTCTTGATGTGGGAGGAAGTTCCACAGCCTTCAATACATTTTGAAGATGCTGTACAGGCTATATGTACATTTTGTATAAGAAAGAAACACATCTAGTTTCCTTGTCAAGGCTCAGTGCAAGCTTACTACATTCTCTATTTTTATTTGATCAGGTATCCTTAAATTTGCACTGTATTTGTTAGTAAGCTACAGAACAGAATAATTGAAGCCCCCGTGAATGATGAAGAGTGGGCGTAATAAGGAAGACGAAGTGAGCCCTGAGGTGTTACAGGTATCATACAAATTAGACTTCCGACTGAAAAATAGGAGTAGGAGGAAAAACCAGAAACACTAGTAGCGTTTTTTAGAGTTAGGAGGCCACAGAAGTCTCAGTTATTGAAAATTATGTTTTCTGTGAAAATATTACCTCCTAAGCTGTTTATGTACATGCAAACTGCTCATTCATGTTTTCCTTTGGTTGGCACAAGGCTTGAGAGCCAAGTATATGTTGAGTCGATTTCATTCTCTAGCGACTGGATACCTACATTTATAGAAGTGCCCAAGGTTACCAGGCACACGTACTGAGAGTAAGCAGCAAGTTCCTGCTGTGACAGTATGACGGACACTTGCACACAGTGGAAAGACACAACAGCTTCTCTGTTAGGTGGCTACAGGGAGGTAGTGTTTCTTCCTATTGCTCAAAGACTGATTGATCGTGAGAAGAATGAATCTCTGACTACACACCCTGAAGGGCCCTGTGCACCTCCTTACAACCCGTCAATGTTGGCCACAGCCCAACACTGGATTAGATGGAGAATAAGGGACTGTTGGGGATGAAGGAAGGTATTTAGGATGTGGATCTGGGGATCCATCGCTGAGGGATAAGTTATTCAAGTTCTGCAAAAGCTGCTGTTCTGCAGAATACTAGTTTTGATGTTTCATAGATGCCTAGTTCCTCATGATGGCACTAAAGTGACAACAGTACTAGCGAAGTCTTCAACCCAGAGGTTATGCCCTATGCTGATGGTCTTAAATATGCCCTTCTTATTTAGTGCTGAAAAGTTCTGATAACTTTTTAACTCTTATCTTGCTGTACTACCAAACTTTAATACAGCTGCTAAGCCTGCATTGCCTGAAAGCAAACATATTAACCAAAGATAGAAAATCTCCACGCCTCAGCATTTTCTTAAGAGGAATTTGAAAGGCTTCATAATACAAAGAAAACAGACCAATAGAAAGATTATTGCAATTCTTTAACAGATAGGGCTTGGTTATTTCATGTAACCATTCAGAAATGGGCAGTTTGGAAAAGACAGATGCGTAAACATGATTAGCAACTGTGGTACAGACAACGGTGGAGTGATTAAGCAGTGGAGATGAGAAATCTTGAAAGAATTAGCTCTTTAGGCCAGATGAGCATCAAGCAGTTTATTTCAGCCCACCCACACTTCTTAGTGCAAGAGCATTATGCAAGAACGAAGGAGGAGTGTGCGCACAGGGACGAGAGGGAAAAGTGTGGATGTGGGTGTGTGCGTGCTAGTTCTTCCTAGTTTTACTTGGGTGTGAAAAAAACGCAAAAATAGTTTTTTTCTCATGACATGTTCATGCATTTGCACTCTAGCCCAGAAACTTGAAAGGAAAGGGAGGAAATTAAGTACTTGGAGAACTTTGCCAAATAGTCGGTTGGCAGAGAGCTGAGACTTTCCATCGTACGGTCAACAGTAAAGCAACTTTGCGTTACCAACTGCAGCACAGAGGCCATGCAGAACAGAGACAGCAAGTGAAATGTAACTGATGCAACATCTGGTGCAGCTCACAACAGCCTGAGTCAGGTAAAACATGCATCACCTATGCACAACTACAACATGTGCTACCTGAAATGTGAAGCTGACTTATGCCCAAAACATGAGTAAATGTTATCAGAAGGAGAGTCACTCTCCATGTTCACTTAGGTTTTGGCTTCTCTGGTAAAACTTCCAGCAAGAGCGACAACTAAAATGCAAAAACTGTAAGGAGACAACATGGGTCTCTTGAATGGGATCACAAATTAACTTTGAGATTGGCCTTCTGACAGATCGTCAACTGGCAACAACTACTGTTCCCAGTAGCCAACATTACAGTCAGGGGAGAGAGAGCCTTAAGCTACAGCACCATCAGTTGATGGTGATGGGGTTTCTTAGGTGAATTCTTTATCTCTGCAATTTGCTTGACTTGTCTGGTTCTGCTACACCCATGCTTTCTTAAGTTTTACAGTGGCCTAATTTTCCTCCTTGGCCGCATGAGAAATGCATGCCTCAGGGAAAAAAACAACACACAAACCCACGAATGTTAAGCTTTATAGTTTTTCTCAGGATGTGGGAAGTTGTACATATCTTTTGGCTTTACTCTGCAAATTTATTACATCTTTATGGTATTGCTTTTTCAAGACTATATGAAAGGTCCAGAAAGGCTGCAGTCTCAACTGAAGCTGAAATAAAGTAAATGTGTGTACATAACCTTGCAAGTACTTCACTAATCCTCCCCCTTGCAGGCAGACTGTTCTCTGGCAACCTGTATCCTTAGATTCAGGCCTCTGGTGGCTCCTTTCTAATCAAAGTCCATTTGTAGTGGGCCCCTGCAACCTGGCATTACTTACTGCCTGCCATAGATTAATACTGNCAGCTGGAAAAAAAAAAAAAAAAAAAAAAGGCAAAATTTAGACTTAAGTAGGGTACCTTGTACAGCAGGAAATAGAGGTTTTATATACCAGATTTAATATATCTGCATTGAGATGATCAGACAGTTTTCCTAGCCAATTGATACAATCTGCATGAAGTCACC
The DNA here is from genome assembly GCA_003993805.1 of Himantopus leucocephalus. Taxonomy (NCBI): domain Eukaryota; kingdom Metazoa; phylum Chordata; class Aves; order Charadriiformes; family Recurvirostridae; genus Himantopus; species Himantopus leucocephalus. The sequence goes on along the minus strand of RSEF01000002.1, from coordinate 72,369,525 downwards.
TGGAGTGTGTTACCACGTTCATAATGGTCTGGAAAACAGAGCGAAAGCAACTATCATTTAAATTGTGTAGAGTACTAAATTGAAATTTTTTGAAAGTGGCAATGAAGATAAAGAAATGGTTCAAGTGAACCTATAGCCGATAGAAACAGGGGCAGGAAATAACAGCATGTGATCTGTCTCGGAGAAAGAGTATGCTATAGGCTATTCTGCAATAGCATTACTGAACTGCAGTTGAAACTGTTCCAATTCAATGGCCTCATTAGATACCTGTTGTGGAAATAAGTACGTCACCCAGCAGCCACAGCACTCACTTAGGCAACTAACCTTTAAGCATTTTATGTGAAAGATTTGGTAAAACAAGAACGGTTCTGCATCTCATTTTCAGGTGCCAAAAGCTCCTTGTGCAGAGCAGATGGAAAAGAGACACCTAATTCAGGGCTGTGATTTCTGCCTGGCAGCATGGCACATGCAAGCTGCGGTAGCAAGTCCGGACTCCTATTACAGATTTTTCCTAAAGACATTGACTGAACAGGAACTCTGTCTGCGAAGACCCACATCCACACTGAGACCTGTTACAGCATCACAAATCTAATTTATATTCTGCACATATGAACTTAACACAATTCTTCTACATGCCTTTAATTGTACCCTAAACCACAACACCATGACAGTCCTTCTCATTTATCATCATCATTTTGTTTTGAAAGTCTTGAAGGTGCTAGACAAAATTATAAACCCTTAGTATCCAGCTTTCAAACAACAGTGATTGTTCAGGTAGTTAATTAACGTGTTCCTTCCCTCCCATTTCTCTTTTCACTTTCAATGCACAAGATTGTTAATTATTGACATCCTTTATGTGGGCAAGAGGACTCGGCTGTCTCTTTAGTACTTGCCAATGATGCACTGATGTAAGGGGATGAAAATACCACCGAAATGGCTAGGAGTAAAGACATTGGCAGCCCCTGTGCAACAACTGATGACTTTACATGCAAGCAAAGGTCTGAATTCATTCCATCTGAGCCCAGACAAACAGCAGGGATAAATCTGGCCCACTGAGTAGCTTGGAGCAAATCACTGCCTGTTTCCCATACTGGGTAACACATGGGTTAACCTCCTGGGCAGAAGCAACACCCTGATCATGGGGCAGGATCACAAGGTAGCCAGGACCTGCCACTCTGCTTGGGAAACAGTGTTCAACTCGTGAGTGGGAAGGGGAAGCATAGGTACCCTGAAGGAAAACAGCTTAACTCGGATCTTAAAGACATAGCCGTACTCTCTAGCATCCTGCTGCTTATGCTCCCAGGGCTAGAGCAGAACAAGAATGGGAAAAACCTAAGGCAGAAGGACAGATTTAGAGAAGGGAACGATTTGTATTTCAGGCAGTTCTGGGCAATACCACAAGCCAAATTTATTCAGGCCACTAGGATTCATGTTACTCTCCTTATTGATCAGATCCTTATTTCAATAGAGTCTTCCCGAAATGTGGCTCATTACATAGAGAGCAAGCCTGACAAGTCTGAGATGCTCCTGCAAGGCACTTCAAAGAATGTGTCTACAGATTTCAGAAGCATGTGGTTATGGCTTTCTTCGCTTACCTTTGCCTGCCAGTCATTCTTGACAACTGTAAACAGTCATACTATTAATAATAACATCTAGCTCTCACATTATTATTAATACCTAGCTCTCATGCCATACCAAGCTTCTCTCATATGCTCAAAAAGATGCATCGGCTTGTTTTGAAAATGGGTAGCTTCTCTACACAATGCCCAGGGATCTAATTACAAGGATCAGCAATGGGAAAGGACTGAAACAAAATCAGGTATTTCATCTGTTATATTGTGTAGCAACAGCCTTTGTCTGTAAAACCTTTTCATCAGGATATAAAACACTGCATGTTCTTACAATCACAGTTCTTAAGAAAACAATCACAAAACATTTGATATTTATTTACCGTCTGATTCAATAGGTTAGTGAAGTCGCTTTCCATTGTTTCCCTTGCCTATTCACCCTCCAGCTAAATGCCCTCATTACACAGGGTGACCTAGAGCTGATGAAATGTAGATCCCAGTTCACTCCACAGTTACAATCAAAGCTCGAATCCCCAGCTGAGGCTAACACGCACAACACAGCCTAAATAGGAAGAAAGGCAAGCATTAAAAGAGAAAGTGTTAGTTAAATACACTACAGCGCAGGGTTGTCCCAGGGATAAAAAAATCATGGTCAGATGTTGCAAAGTTTTTGCCTTGGAAAGGATACACATCACTAAAATTTTATTTAAGAAAACATAAAATACCCATTTAATTGTTTGTTTTTAATTTTATACATGCCTATTGGTAACAAAGCTTGTAATATGTCTTTCTGGATGAGATTTTTGGAGCAATGGATTCTTACATTGATAAAGGAGAAGAGAAGGCCTGTGGGCCTGAAAGCTTTCCTGTTTCTCCCAACTATTTCTCTTAATCTAACAAAAATATTTTCTCTCCATGAAAATCTTACCTTGCTTACTGTCAAACAAAACTGAGTGTTGATTTTATGCTTTCTACTGTCTGATTGTAGCAAATTCGTATTTGCACTGTTGTGTTTAGAGGAATGGACATACACCTAAGAAACCAAGGATTTGGGCTGTTAGTTGTGTATGATGGAATGCTGCGCAATGCAAAAAAATCCAGAAACATGATGTATATTACACAGTTCCACTGAAACAAACTATTACATCTAAGGACTTAACTGCCTAAGGCTTAGCTGACACCTACCAATGGCACAAAACCATCATTGAAATATTATGGTACAAAAAAATTAAATCTAGTGGCTTTGTCATGGCTATTACTACTTAACCACAGCAATAACTTAAAAAAAAATACAGCTAGCACTCTCCTTTCATTAGGTGTAGAGGCAATCACACCATCACTGATTGCACCACTTCGAGCAAAGGATGGCTTAAGGAACCAAACCAGAAAGCAATCAGAACCATAAGTACAGGACCTCTGGGCATGCAAGGGACCAGGTGCTATTAGTGACAGACCATACACTGACTACAGCTCAGTCAGTCTGAAGTCATATCAAAACTAATGGCACTGCTAAGATTTCACTGACTGTCAAAAAAGTTAAGAAAACAAGACAGGTGAACCTATCGTTAACCTTTGCAAAATATACTATGGCAATACAAATGAATCAAACTTCATTGCCAAGGGGAACATCAGATTATGCCACTATTTCTTTTTCTTTTTAGTAATGCTGAATATTAAAGCAAAAAAGATTTCATGTGTCTAACGTTATAATATGTTTAAACTGTGTCCAGGCAACGATGACTTTTGTAATAGTTAAAAGTTAAAAATAATTACACGTAACATTTTATGAATACTGACATGTGTATCAAATTTTAGCGGTATGAGGAATAAACTAAAAGGAGCAAAATTAATAAAGATATGTTAACACTGGTGTGTTAAGTAAGACTATAGAGACCCATCAGGGTTGAGCTAGAATAAATTCTTGTACTATTAACCTTTATATGAAAAATGTGTGCAAATATGCCTGTAAGAATTTAGGAGTAAGAAAACTGTCATTTTATTTTATAGTATGATTCTTACTACTCTGGCATCTTGTCTCCAAGGGTACTTGGGATCATTTGTTTCCCGGAAAGATCAGGTGAAAAAAGCTCATCCTGACACAAATCCCCATAATAAAATCATATGCGTGTTTACTGGTGTCAAGCTAACTCGTTCTGCTCTGAATAAAATCAACCAGGATTTGAAGAAATAAAAATATATATATATATTAAAATAACACAGCAGAAGTTTCTTTTCTAGAACTTTTAGTTCTAAAAATATAAGCAGTGCATGACCAGAAACTGCTAGTTTAATTCAGTACCTATAGTTACACACTTCTTGAATGGATCAGTTCTTTTTGAACACAAAATATGTTTTGGCAAACTTATTTTTCCCCTCTGTCTGTAAAACACTGTAATAATTCCTAGCACTGTAATATTAAATCAAGCTGTCTTTAAAGAAGAGTAGAGAACTAGAGAAAATGCTTTCGGTGTAAATGCACAGTATACTCCCATCTTTGACAACGGCCAAACTGGTTCTCTCTACATGATAACAAATGTAGCAACATCAGAAAAGGTACAGAAAAATATAAAAGGACAATCAAAGTCACAGAGCAGATTCCACATAAAGAACAATTAAATGGACCAAGACTCATCAGGATCTAGAGAGGTGAGTGAGGGAGAGATGACAGGCATCCAATAAAATCCTCATTAGCTTGCAGAAAGTGAATAGGAAATGACTGTTCACTGTTTCTTCTAACAGAAATAAAATTAAATCAGTAAGACCAGCATGTGGCAGGATAAAAACAGCAAAAAGGAGGCTTTTTTCATGCAATGCACAGTTCAGCAGTGGAACTACTTGCTATGGGAAGAGATGTTAAAAATCTTATCAAGTTCGTAAAGCATTCAGACAAATAAATGGAAGGGAAAAACGTATCTATCAGGGCTATTAAACATAGAAAAGCTTATTTGGCTCATATAGTCCATAAGCTACAAATCTCTAGAGACCAGTATAGTGCACTGGGGAAGTATTACTATACGCTTACCTCATGATTATATTCTTTCCTAGGCATGAGCTATTAGGTGGTACTAAAAAGAGACTAGGCTAAATGGACTTTCTGTCTGTGGCAGTATGCATGTTATTAAGTTTGTCAAATAAAAAAAATTCAAAATGCTGACATGAATCTCAATTGCACTTTCATGAGTTCCCACTCATAGACTGTCTGACACAAGACAGAGGTTAAATACATCCAGTAAATCTCACCAGTTAAAAAATTACTAAAAATTAAGAACACTTAGTATGCATTCATTTGTAATGAAATTATGTAGACAAATATATATGTACATTTGCCAGTTTAGCAAAGTAACCCTAGCTTTTAGTTCAAAAGCTTTATTGAGTTGTAAATCAACATGTTTTGAATGGTCACGTGCACCCTAAGAATGCGTGCTTCTTCAGGAAAATAACTACCAAGTACAAATGAAGCAGAAAATAAAAATGAACAAATTTATGTACAAGATTTTTGCTAGCTGATTAAATAATCTATTTTAATCATGATTTCAAATCCATCAACTCTGACTGTAAATACATTCCTTCTGTTCAGAAGCTATTTGCAAGAAACGTCAATTCAAGAACTTCAGTGGACTCTCAAAAATAATAAAATGTTCTTAGGCACTAATTAATTATAGACAAAAAAAAAGGAGATGTCAGCACATTTTCTCCAGCAACTGTTATTAGAGTTTTTAAAAGATAAATCAGCAGTATCAAGTTTGCTGGTTTTATCAGTGGCCTCAGGAAATTAAGTTTACCTTGACACACTCTGTATGTGTTTCCTTCTCCTTGTCCTTCCCAATAGTTTAAAAAACCGGTGGACAAAGCTGCCAGCGGGTAGCAATATTAGTAGCATTACTGTTTCTACAGGGAAGGAAAAATACCTGGATGAAATTTTGTTTGGCCTCAGCTTTTGACGGACCTTGAGGCACCGAGCTGTGAAGCCTGTACTACTGGAGAAAGCGGACCCAAGTGGCTGAGGCTCATCTAACCCAGCCAGAGCCCTTCCTGCAACGTCGGTGAAGCTAGCAAGGCTTTGGCTCTAGTACAGAGACACTGTGAACGGGCTCCCCAGAGCAAGACAGCAGCCTGCTCTCCACAGGCACTCTTCTGGATCTTTTCTCCACCACCAGGGCCAGCAGGCAATGGGACAGCCTCCACTTGCACTATTCAGCTCCCTTATCCTTATGAAGGGGTGCCCACAAGCAAACTGCCCAGTGGTAATGATCCCTGTCCTGCATTGACTCCTGAACAAGGTCCAGAGGTTGTCTGAGAGAGCTTTTGTCAGCCATGGTCAAAAACACGCAAGGGAACCCCTCCAAGGACTGTTTGAGGTCAAGTGCTCAGAAACGTCTTATTTCAGCTACTGGTATAGGTACAGCCAGAGAGAGCGCAAGGAGTGGGAGAGCTGCCAGGAAAGTTTGCACTTTAAGTTGTGCGCTCCTTCAACAGCAAAAACTTCAGTGACAGGGAGCAAGTCTACAGAAAATCTGGCTTTGCCCTTTTTCTGCTTTGGGACCACACGTGATGATTAATTTTGGATCCATTCTGTCCCTACCCCCTGCCCTGCTCAACTGCTGTCACTTGCAGCAAAATCCAGTAAAAATGATAATCTATTGGAAAGGATAAAGCCGACATCATTTAGCAAGAGGGAATATTTGCAAGAACAAAAGAGGCAGCTGGGTCCTCAGCTCTCTCTGATGCTCAGTAAGAGCTGAGAACCTAAATCTCACTTGAGACCGTGACCCAGCCATTAGCTACCAAGCCCCTGCACCCCAACACAGACAGTAGCAAATTCCTCTCTGGAGAACATTTGTCAAAGAAAATAGGCAAACATAGCTGGTGGGCTTGTTAGATGAAGAGTCAATGACAAACCACTGGTGTTTTCTTGTGGCAAAGGGATATGAGGCTGCCTCTCCAAGAGGACAGCATAGAAATAAGACTGACGCTCTAGAAGTGTTTGTGAAGAGTGTTACTCTGGGGCGCACACAAGGGACTGGCCTTGTCTTTCCCGTCATTACCATTATTTTTCTCCTACTCTCATTATCACCATTATTTAGAACAGCATCTGCACATGAGCACAAAATCAGAGTCAAGTGTGCTGCTGTCTTTTCCCATGCATGCTGTTAACTCCAATTTTTCAAACTATCATTCTGTGTGCACGCGGTTCCACCAGCATGAAGAAATCTATTTCAGGATGGCACTAATGACTGGGCACAAAGAGGGAGGCAGTGGCCTATGCACTTGCAGGCAGCAACATTTGCACAAAGTGGGAGAACAGCTAAGCAAGCATAAATACAGTCACAAAGATTTCTAACTCAAAAAAAAAATACTCTTCTTTCACTGTGGGAGTTTTTCCCATCAGAGGGAGATGTGAGGAAGAGAGTTCAGAGTGGTGTTAGCCAGGTGTTAAGTAATATGATGTGGAAAGGAGAAAGGGACATGTAAGCGTGATGAGCTATTTTCTCGAACACTAAGTGACAAAGTATCCAGACAGAACATTGAAATAGATACGACTGGTTGCTTTTTTCCAGCGTTTTAGAGAACCAAGTGAAACATTTGGTCAAAAGTGGCCCAGGAGACAAGAACATATCTATTTTCCCAGGGCACTCTACAGAAGACTACATTTTAATCCAGGAGACGCCTCTGTGCTCTCAAGGAGATGTGTCAGCGGGTTTTAAACAGACCAGAAAACACATTTTGTACTAAGCCACAGTAAAAAGCACCTGATGCGTTTTGGTGCACTTGCCCTTTTATGTTCGCTGGGTATCAGTGCAGCCCCGACTGCTCCAGTGCAAGCACACCAATTTGCACCAGCACAGAGCTCATTTCCTCAAACTGTTTTTCTCCTTTTCCTCTCATGACTGGCTCCTGTATCACTAGGAACAGAGCTACGCTCTCCTTTGGTGACTTCTTTGCTTGAGCAACATAAGGATAGTTTATGGACAGGACTCTGAAAGCCTATTTCAGCTGGCTACATCGCAGACTTGCGTCATTTATGCTGGCTTTTATTCTCAGTAGGGTGCGAATCAACCTTTCAAAATCCAGTCAATACAATGCCCTGAGCAAGTCTATTTGAGCTATTTAAAACCACTGAAATTAACGGTCTCCCATAACAGCAAAAAGTTGGAAGATGAGAAATCCGCCTCTCACCAACTTGATAGCAAGCACCACTAGTGGAAATAAACAGATCAGCATGTTCTTCATCCCTAAATTTCACATTGAAATGCCATCATAAGAATGTAAAAAAATCCCAAACTAGCATGATCCAAGCTTCCTGATTTTGTATTTGTCCCTGTCGACTCTCCGCTGTGCCAGCAAATAATGATTTCTTATGTGCTCTACAAAGCTTATGGAGGGAGGGTGCTGGGGGCGAGGAGGAGGAAATCAAGCCTTGTTAGTAAATCAGTAACCGCACACTTAATTGATATAAAAATCAAGTTGTCAGACTGGCATAAATTTTGTCTGCTCTGTCATAGTAGCTTCTGCAGGATAAGCTATTTCTCCCTGGCATCAGGAGGACTCTAGGCCAAGGCATCCCATGACTAGAGCTCCTCAGGAGATGATTAGCTAATGAGTAATGCCTACTCATTTCTTCACCTTGATCATTACTGTTTAGATTTACAGTTCAGGGCCATTCTAGTGACTCACTCTTATTGTTGGTTACGACAGCATACAAAAGAACACGTAATGCTTATTTTATTCTGTGTATTCATACCTGAAAAGTATTTAAAAGGAACTTATTTGTATGTGTTTTGATGAAAGAAGTGTCACTTGGCAAGTAAGTGCTTCAGTTGTACCTTCAGCTTGTGCCGATTGGGCTGAATACAGCTGTGCTGATCTAAACTAGTGATGCATCCAACCTTTTATCTTCAGCAGATCACAATGCAGCCAAGTTCACATTAGACAGTAGCAACACTCTTCTTGTTGGATAAGAGAAATCATCAGATAATGTATATTTAAATAGCAATGTGTCACAAAAAAATCCCCAATTACCTTCCCTGATTAGTACAGATGAACTTTTTAGAGAGAGTCCAATAGAAGAAACAATTCTGCTGAAAAATTGTGCCTTAAACTGGTATAAGATTTCTCACTGAGCAGTTAAAGGTTCCTTTATAATTGGAAGTTTTCTGATTGACCCTTCCTGTTATCCTGGGTTTGATGTCAGCTTAAGTACACAAGGACAAGTGATAGTTTTAATACTGCTTTAAAATTGCAGCTCAGTATGCCTTTTAGTCAATTGCATATTCTTTCATATGAATTTCAGGAGAAAAAAATAGTGGAAAATGTTGCAGTCATTGTTTTTGTTAATTATTTTAAATTAAGAATAGTTACCATGAGGAAAAACAAAAGCCTTTTTGTTGTCAGGGGAAAAATGTGAATGTCATGGTGCATTGGAAATTCAACTTATCATAAGAGTGGCCATCAACACCATCCCAAGCCCCAGCTAACAGAGCCTCTTGCCACTTCTTCTCTATCTACATTTTAGAACAAGCAAGAAATTTTGCCTGCCATAAACAACACAGCTGAACTTCAGAAGCTCTATACAGTCTTCTGACCAGGCAAGATAACCCACCCACTAGTGGCTTCTAAGGTATAAGCAATAATTTCATATTCTCCCCTCCTTGAGGAAAGCAGGAAAATAAATCAAGTTGCTTCTGAGTTACAGCTCAGTAATGAATGCCGTATAATACTGCACTACCCTCTTCATCAGTCATTCATTCGGACACTTCAGGACTTCTCAGTGCTGTCAAGACCCACAGAAGCTAATTGTCTTCCATTAAAAAAAAAACAGAAATAACAGCAGCATTCCAGATTATGAACTAGGATTCATAATGTCTCTGAAACTTACTTAACAAGTAAGTTGCTGTAGTCTTTTATTCTTTAAATTCTTTATTAACTTGTATGACAGGCTTTTTTGGCCAGGGAAAGGAGTTGGTTGGGCTAGAGAACTCACAAGGGAATCTTAAGATCGGGTGTTTAAATGTCACTGTTGTCACATACCTAAAAAAAAGTGTTCTGTCAAGAACATCCAAGGATAAAAATCTGGTCCTACAGAAGTTAGTAGAAGAAGCTTAGCCCTTGATTTCAGTATGTCTAGGAATTCACCCAAAATCTCTGGATAGGTCTGGCACATTCAAGATGAACTGATTTGTTGCTGGGGAAAGGGTGTGAATTGTTTGATCACCACAGATGCACGCTCTGAGGAGCGTGACTTCTCGAAGGGCTCCCCTTCCCCGCATCAGGTCACATGGTGAGGGACGTCTCCAAGTAAAGGTCAAGCAGATTTTTGCAGGAATAAACAGAGATACTTTAAAATAGTCCTCCAAGACAGTAGTTTGCTTACGAGAACAGTACTTAACTAAAGTTTCATTACAGTGCATTATATTTTGCAGGCAGCTTGTCATTTAATGATGCAGATGAAACACTTTAGGTGAAAATGAAATAGATTCTCTCACCAAATTTTTGTAAGGAGGACATTGAACTTAGACATGCTGAACAGGTGGAGATGCTGAAGAAATGATTACTTGAGATGTCATTACTGGAGTGTATTGATGAAGTGGAAAATAAAGCATGAGAAGGAGATGCATGGGAGGCATAATTACCATTTACAATGCCTGACTCTAATGCTACACTATAGTAACGTGATTAAATCCGCAGCTTAAGTGCCAAGGTAGCTACACTGAAGAGCCTTTCCTGAAACCATCGTGCACATACCCAATACACATACGGCTGCAAGGCCCTACCTATGCGTGACTGAATCCACCGGCTACTAGATGATTGCAGCACCTCTTCTATGCTAACCAACACACCTTAAAGATGATTAATGAAACAATGTTCATCTACCTACAAGTATCATCATCGGCTCGTTTCACTAAGCCACTGGGCTAAACGTGTATGTAACACCCCAAAACAAATCCTTACCCAGCATAATCTACAAGCAAGTGAAATAAACTTCTGGAAATGAGAAGAACACAAATTTCTAAGTAACAAAGCTGACCTTTGATGTACATCTTTGTCTCTAACATGCACAGCTAGGCATGCATTTAATTCTCACTCTCCGTTTACACCCAGAAAACCACCTCTTCATATATACACAATAACTGCAGGTCTGTGCTTTAGCATCTGCTCCTTCTATGTACTCAAATTTTAGTGAAGTAAGTACTTCACTAAAAACAGAAGAAGAAAAACAGTGTCTAGTGTCTTTCCATCATTACAGTCACTGAAGACCCACTCCAAAGTGCAGAAGAAACACATAAACACAAGAAAACTTCTCTGTTTTGTTCTCCATCTTCTGATTTGGAAGGTTCTGGGGTGGAGAAGCACCCTATGCAATCCAGCTGATGGCTGATAGTCCCTCTTTTCATTACAGGGACATACACAGCTGTGTGGGCGTAAGACTGAAGAAAACACGGTACTTCAGTCAAGCTCTGCATAGCAGCCTGAACTCTGACAGCCACACTTTCTCCTTTTATTTTATTACTTTTTAAAATAAAGTGTTATCATTTGATTCAAA
>RSEF01000002.1:72327816-72358316 GCA_003993805.1 Himantopus leucocephalus | reverse complement strand
TAAACTATGAGTTTTAGCTAGAAAACCACATTATACTCTCACTTAAAGCGCTATGAATCCCAAACAACACAGGAGCAGTTGTGGAGTTACCAAGATAAAAATATTCTTTTGCATGTATTTATATCACAACATGAACACACTCTAGTATAAACATTTACATATGAGGTAGTAGCTCTAAGTTCCCTTTAAAATCAGTGGGGAAAAAGATGACAGCAGCTCATCTCCCCCTAAAGTATCCATCACAATATAGCAAATGAATTGCTCCTTGAAAGCCTTGAAGCGTCTGTTAAGTTCTTTTGTCTGTAAATGGGGCCTAAGAGGATTAGCTCAGATTTAGATACCTCCCTCGAACACACCCCTTGTTAGGGCACATGAATCCTATCCAAACTGTCCTTTTGTTAGGCATCCAGCTCTGCTGGGCCTTCCCATGCCATCCCAGGAGCTGCTGCAAAACAAATGCAAATCCTAATAAACAGAAGGAACAGCTCTGTATCTCTGCTAGGCTATTTAATGGAAATATTTGATCCTGAGGATTTCATCCCATTCCCTGTTACAGAAATATTAATCAGGAGTAACTGCTGGGCTTGCAAACACAATGTGTTAAAGAAAGAAAGGGGGAAAAATATTCAGACTGTAAAGGAAAAAGAATTTCAGCTAAGACAATGCTGCTTTATGTCATCTGGACTTGATTTTTCTGCCTGTTGGTCTGAGAGGAAGAGGAGCCTTTTCAAGCTGATCTCAGCAACAAGGAAGCCTCCCTACATTTTCTCAGGTACCTTGGGATGCATGAAAGTTTGGCCCTTATGGTCAGCCCCCACAAGCCTGTTTCGTTTCTGCGGTTGCAGCACAGGTTCTCCACCCGCAGTACACAGTGGCCTGAGGGGGAGAACCAGCCCGTCCCTTCCCAGCACACAGAAGGCTCTTCATGGGTCACCAGTGAGTTGGTAAGCTAGGTAACTTGCAGATTTCTGGTCTGGGGACAAATTATGCAGGGATACAATAACACAGAGGAACAGGAGTTAGAAAAAGGTTCTCATCGCTAAAAAGAGAAAGAAATTTTAAAAACTGTAGGGTTTGTGTCAGTGAGAGACTGCAATAACTCCCAAATATTTTCAGAGCAGGAAACAAATGTTTTCCATTAACTTTCTTTGCCTAGTACCAGCAGCAGAAAGACAACCAGATATCCTGAGTGCCAATAGGCTGTCTCAAAAATACCCTACCTTATTCACAATAGAAGCAGAAGTGAGAAAGCTATTGAACCTCCCCTGATCTTTGCCTCCCTGTTGCTGCAACCCTCTTCTCTCCCTCCCTAGTTTATGCAGTTGAAAAATCCAAACGCAAAAAACCACACAAAACTCCCCACCCAAAGATGGTGGCCAAATGGAGGCACGTGAAGGACTGCATAAGTGTCCATAAGAGAAGGCTGGGACTGTTTACTTTTGTTGGTTTATTTATTGGGTTGAGCCTTTAGGATTAGCACCATAACACAAGCAGTGGCTTAGACTGTCATGCTTTGTCTGCGCTATTCTCAATAGAGGCAAAGAACCCGGAGGAGTCATTGCCTGGGCTATTTTTCCCTGCAACGCATGGTGTCCGAGCGCAAGTCACTGAAGGCAAACAGCCGCTCTGCAAAGACTGAAGCTTAGGGATGTAACTGCTACTGAGGATGCTCCAGCAGTCTCCAGCTAGGACAGTGAAGTCCACCCACCTCAGGGAAAGAAGTACTCCCAATATTTAATTTAAAAATTGATGACATTTTATGAGGAACTCCCAGGAGTCAATTCCAACCCATTACTGCCCTGGTGAGAATTTGTAAAACCTGTCTCAGCAAAGCATTCACTTCCCCATCAGGAAGAATCTTTACAACTTTTTTTTTTTTTTTTCCCCCTAAACATTATATTATAGCAGCATTTTTCATGTTTCAAAAAGAAACTACTAGTGACTTTGATTCATAACACCTTTCATGTGTATGGCACTAGAGAGGCCAATTTCCTGTGACTGGTTTTTGCTATAAATTTAAGAGGCCAATTTCTCCAAAGTGTTTGGGGTTTTCTTTGGCAGGATTTGACGAAAGTGAGGGTTTCATAGGTTTTACTATTTCACTGGTGCACCAGTGAAAAATTAAGACCTGTCCTGTGAGAATGACAGAAATACTAATAACAGTATAGGATTTATATTTCAGCAATTTTGAAGCTCTGTGATAACTACCACAGGAGTTTCTCAATAACTCATTAAACTTAAGCGAATCTGTCATGGTGTTTTCTTCTTTTGGTCTGACTGATATGTTCCCTCTTTTTTTTTTTACTGCTCTTTATTTTTTACCATTTAAGATGAGTTTCTGCAGAACCACTGAAACACAGACAGCATGCTTACCACACATGCTGAGAAAACTTTCAGGTGCTTTGTGTCCATCCCATTCCCCTCCAGAACCTATGTAGACAGTTGGTCTGGGCAGTGCTACTCCAGGGCCCACCTGCCAACCATATTTCTGCATTAAAGTGGGATTTTTTTTTTTTTCCTCTCTACAATAACTATTCCCTGTCAGTTTTCCCTAACCCTCAAGTAATTTCTAGTAATGTTCTAATAACTTTTTTTTTTTTTTAAAACTAAAAGCACAGAAAACATCCTTACCTTCTATTACATGTGACAGTCGTTACATTACTCTTTTACAGAGATGGAGCCAGCACGCTGGGCATCTGGATACTTTAAGAGTGGAGGGTACGCTCCCATTTTCCTTCATCACAGCAGTGAATTCACATGACAAGTACTGAGAAAAAACAGTAAGCTGCCCACCTAAGACCTTATGGGTCTGCTGATAGGAAGAAGGTTTTTAAAGTTAATAACCTTTGCATGTTTGGGCTTTATTTTGAGCAGCCAGATTGCAGTGAAATAGCTGTCAGAAATTGCAACAGTGGAGATATAGAAAAAAAGACTAAAAACAATTAGCAGAACTGTGAAACAGCAGAAGCCCTGCTAGGGACGTGGGTTATTTACAAAGAGGAGCAGGATGGGGGATGGCTGGTGGAATAGTTTCTTTACTATGTGCAAGGAGTGATGCCCCACTCAGGACCTGGCTGCTATTTACCACTCCAAAGCATAGAAAGGAGCCCTAGGACACTGGTCTGGACTGCTGGATCAGCATTCCCAGGTGGCAGAGCCCAAGGTCTAAAACTCTACCCATAAACTTACATACTGACACAAAGGCTAAAACGCAGTGAAGAAAATCAACAAGAGTGGTTTAAGCCATTTCTCCAGGTATGACTGGGTCATTTTTTTTTTATTTGCCTTTTTTTTTTAAATGTTCTAATCTGACATGTAATTTATAGCAGCGCTAAGTGTTACGGTCAGAATACACAGCCCCAACTCCCTTATTTCCACCACCCCACCCCACTCCAGGCAAATACTTTTTCCTCTCCTTCTTCAAAAAGTAAACTATCACTCAGCTTCTCCTCAGTCTTTCAGAGACAACTCATAACTGGGGAAGAATGCGTAAGAGCCCTTGTATCCTCACCTGGGGATTCCTCTACGAACCAACAGAAACCTCTTGTGTTAATAAAGACCACCTTTCAAGGCTTTGGCTGCTCTGGAATCAACACGGCATGATCAGAATTAATTTTTATCAGTTTCACTGCAGACCCAGTTCTGTTGTGCTCAGATGACCTAAGCATAGGTACAGCTGGCAAGGCTGAGTAGAAAGCTTGTCTCCATGGTGTATGTTAAAATGAGGTCTTACCTATTCAAACATTTGTATTGCTTTTTTGCATAGTTATTATTTAAAACTGTCCTACAGTTTTCTCTAAAAGCAGGAATGGCTGGAATTTAGCCTTGTACTTGTCTTATATAGGGCGAGAAAATCTCTGCTTTGGGGTCTATGATGCTAAAACTATTTTACATCCATCTAGTAAAGCATGCTGCTTGGTCACATCACATCTACAGATAAGAACCAACAATGTTCATTTCTTGAACAAATGCATTTCTTGTGTTACCTGGAAAGAACTCCCACTTTGCCAAACAAAACTATAAATGAGTAAATATAAAAAAGTCTATACAGAAAATAAAAAACAAATTCCACGTCCTTCTTACACATAGGAATATTACAAAATTATTTCATGTTGAGACTCAGAAATGAGTAATGAACTCAGAGCAGGCTCACATTACGATATAGACTTGGGAAATCCTTTAATACATACGATTAACTTGTAATTGGTTTAGAAGAAAGTCAACGAACATGACCTAAACTATGCCACAACACGAAGAAAACACCACAGGTACCCAAGGCTTGTATCACTGCAATAATGCAGGAAGTGAACCCTGTCCAGCACATTTGATTAATATGAAGAGACAGTCCCTTACTAAATGTCACACTGAGACCAATACTTCTAGTACGATTATGCTATTTCATTCAGTCTGAAAAATAAATACATTTTCTCAATAAAAAGACCAGTTTAAGATAACAGATATATGCTTACCCCTTTCAGAGATTTGTCCCTCTTCAGGACATGATTTAACTACATGCTGAATTTTGTCTCTACAGAGGGATTTGGACAGGCTGGATCGATGGGCCGAAGCCAATGGTATGAGATACAGCAAGGCCAAGTGCAGGGTCCTATACTCAGGTCACAACAACCCCATGCAGCACTATGGGCTTGGGGAAGAATGGCTGGAAAGCCGCCCAGGGAAAAAGACCTGGGGCTGTTGGTGGACAGCTGGCTGAATATGAGCCAGCAGTGTGCCCAGGTGGCCAAGAAGGCCAACAGCATCCTGGCTTGTATCAGAAACAGTGTGGAGAGCAGGACTAGGGAGGTGATCATCCCCCTGTACTTGGCACTGTTGAGGACCCACCTCGAGTACTGCGTTCAGTTTTGGGCCCCTCACTCCAAGTAAGACATAGAGGTTCTGGAGCATGTCCAGAGAAGGGTAACGAAGCTGGTGAGGGGTCTAGAAAACAAGTCTTACGAGGAGTGGCTGAGGGAACTGGGGTTGTTTAGCCTGGAGAAAAAGAGGCTGAGAGAAGACTTATAGTTCTCTACAACTTCCTGAAAGGAGGTTGCAGTGAGGTTAGGCCAAGAGGAAATGGCCTCAAGTTACACCAGGGGAGGTTTAGAATGGATATTAGGAAAAATTTCTTCACCGAAACAGTTGTCAAACATTGGAACAGGCTGCCCAGGGAAGTGGTAGAATCACCATCCCTGGAGGAATTTAAGAAAGAGGTAGACGTGGTGCTTAGGGACATGGTTTAGCGGTAGTTTTGGCAGTGCTGGGTTGATGGTTGAACTCAATGATCTTAAAGGTCTCTTCCAACCTAGACGATTCTATGGTTCTATGCTAAGGAAGGATAACTCTACAAAGAGCTTCACGAAGCATGTGATACAGCCATTGCCAGGCAGGACACTGGACGAGGTTGACCTCTCGTCTGAAGCAAGTCCAACAGTTACCCCATTTTAACTAAAGTAGTAAGAGGAAAAGAATCTGGAGTAAATGCTTCAGGAGTTGTTTAAGTCACAATCTCTTTTCAGAGGCTGAAACTTCAAGCGCATCTCAGCAAAACAACTGGTTTTAATAGAGCCCTTCCACTTCTGTAAAAAAGGCAGTAAATGCCAAAGCCATCTGAAATGAACTCCAGTTTACTTAAGCCATAATGTCAGCCAAAGAATGCATTTGTATGAGATAATGATTTTCTACTAATAGAAGAATGGGGAGATAAAGCAGATCATTTATCAAACAAAACATCAGTGCAAACCAGAGATGTTTCTCTTTACACTTGGATACATTCCAGATGAATTTGTTTCCCTCCCACCTGGAGGTAGCATTCAATGACTCTGCTGCCCTGGATATTAAAATCCCAAAGAGATCCAGTACGTCAAAATAGCATTTTCCTTTTTTTTTTTTTTTAAAAAAAAAAAAAGAGAGTCCAAAGTCTCAGCAAAGTTGCATTAACTTATGTAAAAGTGAGTTAATTGAATCACTGCATCACCTCTGTGTAAGCAGTTTCCCTGCAGTTTTGGAGTGCCCCCCAGCTGTTGAGCTTAAGTGGTGATGAACAACATGGAACTAAACTCAGCAGTAAATGCAACCAGAGCTTTTGCAGAAGACAACCATGCTCATTAAATTGCTCTGTACCTACACAGTAGCAAGCACAAACAAGCCCCAATTTGAGACCATAGTGTTCTGTGTTGCTGAGCTCCAAGTGTAAACAAACAATAAAAGAGTAGATATCACACATTTTGAAACAGAAAACAGAAGCCTTTTCTCTAACCTCATGCTTTTCTGGGCCAGGTTCTACAGGGACTGTACAAACAAATCCAACCCCCTTGTCCACAGTCACATGGACACATACAGAAGACATGAAAGCAATATAGGAGGCAGGACCAAGGTTTGGAAGACTGCACATAGCGCTCATAAGATTAGGCATATATGAATGTGAAATTAATTATGCAGACAAGTGCAGAATCTGAATTCCCTTCAGTTTTTAGGCTTTGTTTCTGTATCCACTTCAGGTAGGAGCATTATGAATTGATGCAACACTTTTGGGCTCTGTAAATCCTTTCCCTGAGGAACTGAAAGTTGATGGGAATAGTTAGTGAATGCAGCATTATCCAGAACTAGTTTAAAACACAGCCCTTGCTGCTCCAATAATTAAATTATTCTCAGATACTTTGCATCTCTAAGCCTTAACCGAGGTTAGAATTGTTCAAGTGAAAACAACATAACTCACTAAAGAAATGAAGAAAAGAATATCTTCTGATGAAGTATTTTATTTTACCGAGCTCTGATTAATACAGGAAATTTTCCATAAAGCTGTACAGGGGAATGAAAAGGGAAGCAAAATGAAGAATTTGGGCACCTTTCTAGGTAAATCTATGACTAAGCAATGTCTGTATAGTAATACTCACTTTATTTGGTATCTCATTGTTTGTTTAATCATGAGTCTATTTGGAAAGACATTCAAATATTCTTAAGTTTCAGGGGGAACATATATGCAACCATTGTTTCTGGAGGTCCCCTCATAATAATTAAAACAGATGTATGAGAAACACAGCCAGTCATTTCTAAATACTGTCTAGCAGATCCTTAAACTATTTTTCCTACTCAGAAACTGGCATCTGCAAGCTACATTCTGGTCTTTCTTCAAATCAAGTTCTGAGTAAAGTAAGTTTTGGATGGCACCGAATTCTGAAACTGTACATTTGACCAATCTGATGAGACTTGCATAGCTAAAAACCTCCAGAAAGCAGCCCACTAGATGTGGCTCTTAAATACCTAATTTCAGGCAATGTAAATGGAAAATTTTGGCAGCATTCCCCACCATCCTGTGTTTTGAAATTTAGGTTTAAGACAAATACCACTGATTTATTTATAAAGACAGACTTCATGCTCAGGGCTATTTCTAAAATATATAAATGCTTTGTTCTTCTTGAGCTGCTTTGTAATTCATATTTTCTGATGTTTTCCTGTCACTTGGTATTTTATATTTCACAGATAAAAAGTTGAAGTAGGCAGAGATAGAAGCCATTCCCCCCCCCTCTTTTCCCCCCCCCGTAATTACAATAAATGCTGCAGAGAAATTTGCTCATTTACTCTCCCTAGTCATGTGTCTTAGTTTTTTCCTCTCTCCTTTCAAACAAAAGGCTGAGAATAGCTGCTCTGACACAGCTCTCAGCCAGGGCAGGAACAACCTGTGGAGAAGCTCCATGCAGAAATCTCAGCATTGGAAATGCACTTACGCCACATCACTTGACAGCTTCCTTCCAGCCTGTCGAGGAGGACGTATTTTCCCAGCTGTGTGAAGGACTTCAACTCCCAGCGATATATAATGCTGTTTTTAAACACTGGGATATGTGAGAAATTGTAGCATTTCTAAGTTTTCAAAGTTAGAGAAATTTAAAATCCTAGTATTTGTTGTAGTATTTTTTGTTTGATATTACTGGATTTCACTTTCCGGTCCCACATAATATCCAGATGTGAGCATGGATTTATTACTGTGTTCAGACTTGAAAATGACACTTAAGATCTCCTAGCAACTTTCTCCATGAGTAGCATCTAAGAATTCTGTGGCTGAAGAAAGGTCCTTAGAAATATATAAAGAATTCATAGAATATGTATGAGTATGCAACTATTTCCTCCAGTGAAACCTCAACTCCTCTTTTATGTTCTAGCTGTAATCACCAATATGGGATAGAGGTGTGGGACAAATATGAAACAATTTGGTATAAACTTTGACTGTAAGTGTCCCAAATAAGTCTACTCATGTTGTATGACTATCTGCGCTAATACTCTTGGAGAAATTTCTGGCAGAATGATAAATCAAGCCCTGCCTACTTGAGTAGGTATGGCGTATGTTTGCTACTCTTACCAACATGCTAGTTGATTCTTCTGCCACATCTTGGTTTGGTTTTGAACTTGAACTCAGATAATAAGTTACAGGCATTTTGCAAATGTACTATTTGGAATTAGTTCAAATATAAGGAGACAATCCATGGATTTCTAGGTTTTCCAACTAAAATTATTTGGCTTTCAAGACACAGAACTTCTGCTGAGCAGAACACATGCACATATTAATTTTTATTTTATCTTCTGCTCTGGTAGCTTTTATTTTAACAATACAAGGCAGAAAGAAAGGAAGATGTCAGTAAATTTTGGTATAAGAGAGCAGCAGAAAAGAGGTCAATTATTTTCAGAATGATACCTGCAACTAAATGTTTCAAAATACCTAAACTACAATTTGCAGTAACACTCTTAGGCTAGATTCCAGCGATTAAAGATATGTCTATTTTGGATAGTACTGCAGAAATAAAGGAATTCAAGATTCATCATCACCATAGATCAACTTCACACACATCCATTGAGTAAAAAGAATAAAAACCCCCCGCATAATTATTTCCTTTTCTTCATATGCAAGTATTTTAGAATTTAGACTAGAGACCATCAGAAACTTCAGGCAAAATTGTTATTCCATTGGATTATGTAGTGAAGATACAGCTGTGTTAAACCTGGATATTTCAAGTTCTCCAACTACATTTTCTGGAAGAAGGGACAGTGACTGTGATTTTCAAAACTGGCAGGAACACTTCAAATGAATTTCTCATTGCCGAGAAAAACTAAAATTCTTAAGCCTTGCAATAGCCATTGAGCAGAATTACTGTCTTCTGACCAGCTCCATTTAAAACAAACAAACAAAAAAAACCCCACCACCACCAAAAAACCCACAAACCATCTTTGGTGAAGGCTCTACCTAAATCAATATAAGCTTTGTCATTAGCATCAAAAGAAACAATTTTTACCCTTTCAATTGATAATTTCAGACTATGTTTAAAATCATTGTATTTTCCATCTTAATAAAATGCCCTCTTCATGTGTTTAAAAACATACTGATTGCTGTTGGAAAGTAGGTGACTCCAGAAACTGCAGACTAGTCTATAATCCCATTTAGTAGCCACAAAGGGCAGTTTCAGTGCAGCAACGGAGATTCTGCAAAACCAGGTAGCTTTACAGACGTCAGGGAAGAACGAAGGCAGAAAAAAGGGATTCAAGAAGGCTTGGGTTTTATCCTAGTATAGCCGCAAGCTTCTCAAGTCATTTAGATGATAATAAAAGTCAGACTTTTTTGTCTGTTTGCTTGTTTTTGTTTGTTTGTTTGGGGTTTTTTGAGGCAGAGCTCATTTCCTATTATCAAGGCTTAACTGGAAGCAATCGCAATCATGCTCCAATTTAGCACCTACAACACGGTGGCAGGCAAATGACTCCTTATAACTGTGCCAGCTGAAATTGTGGAGGCAGGATTCCAGACTGACATCACGTTGCAAGGTATATTATGACAAGATTATACATAAGTGACCTTTGCAATCCTATTCTGTGCCTGCAGTTTTTAAATGCTAAGGCACAGAAGAGTGTATGCATATAAAGTGCATAAATGCATATGCCATTTAAAACGTCAACTGGATTATGGAGCAAGTTATCATTTTTAAAGAGTGCTCTGAATTTGATTGAAGAAATTAAATGCCCTAAATGAGAATAATCTCCCGAGATATTCATGAATGGTTTTAACTTCTACATATATAAAAAAAAAAATTATCCCACAGTATCATTTGTCAACTGCCATGTAGGAAGCCAACTCCTGTAGAAGAATTATTTCAAATTTTACTCCTTTGAGATATTCTAAAATTAAAGTATTTCTTCATGGCAGGAAGTTCCAGATTATTAATGAACAGTAGAATAGCTAGCAATAAAATAATAATTTGAAACAACTCTAATGGTTTCTCTAACTTGTCATAAGGAACACTGTAAAATGAGAAATAGTATGCTAACATTATTTCCATCACCAGAAGTTGATTTTAAGTGGATTCCATCTACACCAAAGTATTTTTAATACTCAGTGGCTCAGAAGTATCTTATGGGGCAACTAATTCTTGCTTTTGTTCTCCAAATTTAGTTCATATTGACCTCTTAGGCTTGCAGGACAGAGCACAGTGGTTGATATTCAAAAATAACATCACAACATATAAAAGTGATTGGAAAATTATGGTCTGAACATAAATAGAAAACTTGTAGCATTTCCATCAGATTTCAAAACCATTTTACAAACATTGCAAAACTGCTATTACGCTAAAACGATTGTATGAGATATGTATGAGACGATTGTATGAGAGTACAGGTAAAATGGGGTTAGGAGAAATTAACAGCTAGATAAAATAAAACTAAATGCTGAAAGTTGAGTATGGACAGGGACTAAGTATGTAAACAGATATGAAGAAAACAAAAAGTGTGAGTAGATCCAGCTGCCAGCTAAACTATATAAGACCTTATATTTGGTTTTGAACATTAACTTTCTGGTGCGTTAGAACTGCCCACCCAGGCGTACGGCAGTTCTCCACTCTTCCTGACCTGAAACTCGATTATAAGCACCTTCCCACCAGTGTTCCCATCTGGCAGGTTCTTGCTGAACAAGCTACTCAAATACCCCTTCAACAAGAAGGGGGTGGTGCTGCCCACCTTTCACATAGTACGGAAGTGGGAAGAGCGTTGAGAGATTTGGGCTTACTCCCCTTGTCAGTATGAAGTATTTCAGCCTCGTAGCTCCTGTCTATCAGGACAACATTTGACCCAGTGGACTTTTTTTTGAAATACTGTAATAGCCTCTGGTTTATAATACTATACACTTAACTACACTGGTGGTGCATTTGCCATGATCCTGTAGAAAGATGCCACACTTATTTTCTCTGTTTTATAATTCCTGAGGGTCATTGCAGTGATGAGAAAAAAGAACATAAAAGCAGTTATACCAGGTCAGAACAAAGTGCAATGTCACCCAGTATCCTGGCTTTGACAGTAGTCAAAGATAGAGGCCTACAGGACAGCTCAAGAATAGAGCAAGAAAAAATGATCGTTTCCCAGGCTATTCTTCCAGGCTTGAATACATGGAGGCTCAGGGACTACCTGACCTAAAAGGAAGTGTTTTTGTGGTTTATAGCCTTTGACAGATTTCTTTTTCATGAATATCTCCAGTCTTCCTTTGAAAACATATACATTTTTAACATCAACATCCCGTGTTGAGGAATTTCACAGCTTAACAACGCAATGCGTGAAGAACCATCTCCCTTTGTTCGCTTTAAACCTGCACCACTTGAACTTCACTTGACTCCCCCTAGCCCTTGTACTGGAAGCAGTGCAGGACAGCTGATCTCTATTCCCCCTTTCCACCCCACTTCTGCTTTTATATAACTGTATCATACCTCCCCTCAGCTGTATCTTTTTCAGGCTGAAGATTCCTAGCCTCAGTAGTTGTCTCTACAGAATCATTTCCATACCGGTGATTATCCCCACCACTCCTGTGCCATTTCCATTCTACTATATTTCTTCTGATACAGGCCAACCCGAGCCACAAAGAGCATTTGTAAGGCAGATGTAAGGCAGATCCATTTATCCATTGGCACGCTGATGTCTTCAGCATCTACAAAATAATGGGAGGTCTTGGCTGCAGAAAGTCTTCAAGACAATACTCAGGCAGGAGGAGAGGAACAGGGCAGTGCCAGAACCTGGCTTTGGAAAGCAGCCACAGTAGAGCAAAGTCAGTCCTCAATTTCGCAAACAGGCAGCGTAAAGAAGACATAATGTTCCAGCCAGCAAGCAACTAAGTCACTGTGTTATGAACAACTTCCAAATGATGAAGAGTCAAGAAAACATGAGTAAAACAGGAAGACGAGGTTCAAGTATTGTGAAAGGAAGCCATGCATTATGGTTGCAAGGTGAAAAAACAGTTAAGCAAGGAGTTCAAAGTAGTAATGAAAAGAAACATAAGAAGCCTCTCTGCTAGGCTTTTTCTATCTAACCTAAATCTGGACTGATCACAAGGTTATTTTTTTTGGCAAAGCCAGACTGCTGTCCTAAGAAGTATTAGCTTATTAGTGCCACTTCTGGTTTGTGGTTGTAAGCTAAGATTCCCATCTAGCTCACAGAGGAACTGCAGCCAGATACAGCGATAAAGAACAACTGCTGAAAGCAATGGCACACTTCCTAGAGTGAGAAAAGTCACTCCTGCCCCGAAGTACAATTGCTGCATAGTAGAGTGAATTTTACCGAACAATATCAGGACCTGTAAAGCAAGTATTCCCTTCCTTAGTAGAAGGGGACTGTACAATTTCAAGACTGCAATGCCTTTACAACTCAGTAGGGACCATTTATTGACAGAAGGCAGGCACTGATAAAATCATAATTAAAAAAAATAATATATATACACATATATCGTATTTTGCTTTGCCACTCCAGAAATGAAAAGGGGACAGATGCCTGTCACAGACTGACAGCTCCCAGGAGAAGGAGGGATGCTGAAGGAGATTGGAAACAAGCCAGAGCAAGCGACATTAAGTCAGCAGATGTTCTGATGGAGGGGGGACAGGGGACATCAGCTGGAGTCAGGCAGGTCTTGCCTCAGACTTCAGAGGTCACAGGGAAGAGAAACCTCAGCCTAGCACAGTCAAATCTTATTGGAAAACAAAACATCTAGCAGAAAGGAGAAAGTTCCTCCCTCCCTCCCTGAATTTCAAGGGACTCCTGCCAATAAAAGGTTTGAAAGCAATGGGCATCATAGCTAATTTATGGCACGCTACTTACTGGCTTTAGTCTGAGATGCTCCATGATGAAGCACAAAGAAACTGATTTAAGTGCACTGCTATTAAGAGAGCAGAGAAGAACACAATTTTATAAACTAGTATCAAAACAGATGTGGTAGAATGCAGGACATTTTGTCTTTTCATATAAAGCCTTCTGATGAGTAGGTTTAAATGCAAAATTTTTAAAAAGCAATCAAATCACAGGTTCAGCACACTGTTGAAAGAGTGAACTGCGCTCACATCTGCTTGCTTTTCCAGACAACATTGAGCAGGTTTAAGGAGGAAACTAGGAAAACAACAGCATTGCCATTTGGGTGACCAGAGTTGTTACTGTGATTTTGGCTACCCATTGACTATTCCCAAGAACCTCAATTTTCTCATTGCAAAATGAAATTAAGTAATGCCACTGGGTGAGTTGCATGGTTCAGATAGATATCTGGTCTTTTTAATGAATGGAACTAAGTGATAAATTTAAGCAAAAGGAAAATAAAGTGTGAAATATTAATTAATTATTACTATATCAGGAAACACATTCCACCTGGCTCTGCAGAGTACCTTGATTTTCTTATTGGAATAAACTGATTAGTCTTCATTGTTTCAGTTTACCCACTTGGGAACCAGAGTCTCTGAGGCAGACTTCTTTCCAATTATGTATTAAATATTGAGACCAAAATCGATTTTGCACGGTTATATAGCTGCTACACATATTTCCTTACACTGCAGGAATTTCCTTCTCTCCTCTCTGGCCCCATAAAAGTCAAGAGTCAAGCCCCATCTTTGTGCCAAGCCAAACCTTCAGCCAGGGAAACTTTCACTAGAGCAAAGAATTGTGTCAAATCAAGTTAACGTCCATTTCTGTTACGAGCTTCGAACACACACAAGTAAATGCTCTGCCATACCATCTTCTCTTCCTCATGCTGATCAAGCAGAATTCAAGTTCTTTAAGAGATGTAATCAATCAGGTGACCTGAATTTTCAGGACGTGGTAGAAAAATACCGCCTCTTGCAAAACTGGCCGGGGGAAGAATGCTGCCAAGAAACATTTTAGCCACACTGTTGATCATTTTTCCTGCAGGTATCTTTATGGATAAGATCCACAGGGGAAAAATGAAAGAAAGGGACAGACTGAAATTACTATAGGGGAATTGACAGAAATGACTCTAATTCACTGGTTTGAATGGTAAGAGATGGTCCAACAGTATAGCTGAACATAAATTCAGCTTACACTGAAAAAAACCCAACCAAAACCACAAACAACCCCAAACACAACAAAACAACCAGGTATCTACTCATACAATTTAACACAAAAGACTCATTCAATTCTGAACTTCCCACATTTGTCAGCAGGATTACTATTCTGCACTTGGCCGTATTGGATGGTTTAAACAACAAAAACCAGAACAGCACAACGCTATAGAAATGTTCTCACTCTCCTGAATTTTCCAAGACTTTTACTAACAAAGAGCATCAGACATTTCCATTCTCATGCAGTCTCCCCTTTCACTGCTTGTACAGATTGGTGTATGCACACTTGGTCTCCAGACAGCAGTTAAATCCCATTAAAGCTCACAATTGTCTTCAGGAGTGCCACATCCAAAGTATCCCAGAGCTGAACTCAGTATATAAAGACATGTGGCCGGCCTGTATTACCTACTTGAAATATAATCNTATGCACACTTGGTCTCCAGACAGCAGTTAAATCCCATTAAAGCACACAATTGTCTTCAGGAGTGCCACATCCAAAGTAAGTTCATACCCAGAGCTGAACTCAGTATATAAAGACATGTGGCCGGCCCGTATTACCTACTTGAAATATAATTGCATTGGCTAATTCTGAAAAAAATAGTGACAATTTCTATTTGAACTCTGCAAGTTGGGCAAAGCATTAAAATCTCTCTTCAGCAACAGCCACTGCCAAATAAACCTCTGCCTGCGCCTTTGCCGCAGGACCGTCACATCTAGCTGCAGTTGCCAGCGAGCCGCCCTGGCACTGCCAGCCCACTCAGTCCCCCGCGATTGGAGAGGTTTAGTTAAGTAACCCCAACCCACAGCTCCCTCTTTGTGCGGATAATTCTAGCTCTGAATAAACTGTCAGTCACACCAGGCAATTGTTCCCCTTTCGTAAGGAGAGGAAAATTAATGGTTGCTGAATCAAGAGAGGTGAATAACACTCACTGATGTGTGTAAAGCACTTTAATGCTGAAAATCATTGCAAAGGTGCTAACTACTGTTCCTGCTGGTGATGGCTTGTCAATGCCCTGATGCCATCAAGAAGCAGCCCTTCTTCCCTTCCCAGTCCCAAAGTATTACCAAAAAAAAAGCCCAACCCCACACCATCACACACACACTTTAGGCTGAATCTCCTTTCACCTGTAAGCTGATGTATCTTTACAGGCCTCAGACAGGGACATAACTCTGCAGTGGGACATAATTCTTGACGATGCTCGCACTCAGACAAGCGTCAGCTGACAGTTGTCTCCTGGCCTCTAATTCCACAAGCCCGGTGATAAAATTAAACAGCTTTAGAAACATCTCAGCAGTGAGCGTGGTTGTTCAGCAGCCCTTCTGCGAAGGGTATGAAGCTGGATCAGTCACTGCAGGGAGGATTTATTTCACATGAATGAAAAAAATCCCCTTACAGCCTTTCTTCCCTAATATTAATTCTCAATTTAACATCTTTAAGTCTAGAGCTGGATTTGCATTTGCAGCTTCCACATGGGGGATTAGGTACACTGAAACAGCCCATCCAGGAGGGAAAGGCTTCCACTCCCACTGACATGTGGCCTGACCCAGGCAACCCCCTCCAGCCTTCCAATACCTCATTTTATGTCCCCAAATGGCTACAACACCCCCTAACTGCACTGGGGAACCCAGTTCTTTTAATAAAGTTTAGAGCCCTTGGATAACCACAGAGAAAAATTTAATATTGTATTATCTTACTATCCTTAAAGGCAGGCTAGTGCTAAATTGCTTTTAAAAAGAAACTGGTCACGTTTGGGGAAATGGGAACATAGCATTTAAATGCTCATGAGATATAAAAACAAGTTGGTACTAGTCACGGTTGTGAATTTAAAAAGGAAAGACATCCTTGCAGTGTTTAGATTACTGGATTTAGTTCTAAAATACATTGCTTTTATTACACAACTTCAAATTACATAGCACTTAGAGAAGTATCAGTTTCATTGTGGATACCTAAAAACATGTTATTAAGAAATATTGCCTGTCACAAAAGTTCCATTATACAAAGTGACATCCGATTTTTAAAAAAAATACAGAAACTTGAATATTCACTCTTTCCCACAGTAATATTAATCTAAGGAAAATCTTCTGCACTGAGAAGCCAATAAACAAGTTACTAGCTATGCGCACCGTGACTGGAGCAATTTTTCCCCCCGCCTCTTCAATTTCCTCCAAAGTTGCTTACTTTTTTTCAGGATAGCTCAGGACCATCATTTAATTTATTTAGATGAATCCCAATTCTAGGGCATTGACACAAACGTTACTTAAGACAACAGTTTTCATTTATTCTACTATTTGATTTTTTTTTCTAAATGGGACAGTTATATACATCTTGCTTGAACAAAGCTATTTATAGATCAGACCCAAACACCAATCTTCAGGTTAGTCAAAACCCAGATAACGATGTTCTGGTTTTGGTATTATGGGACTTAGTGCGGCTTGACTATGAAGAAGTTTTAGCTGAGAAGACAGAAATAGAAAAGGAAAAAAAGCACCAAGATAAATTAATCTTTTATCACCTAGAGAAGGGAGACTCAATTAAGCGAGAATGTGGCAATACAGAGTTGGCAGAAGTTACATCCCTTCGAAAAAGGGAAAAAGACTGTTTAATATTAATGTGAAAAGTAGTCAGGTAGGCAATATAGTTAGCAATAGGACTGACTAATATGACCAGGACACAGGCTAGAATCCATCAGGATGGAGTGCAGGATTTACATTACATTGCTAATTCCATCATATTTTATTTAAGAGCTTCAATCGTAAGAGTAGGATATAAGTTTGGAGATTATGATGCTCCCCAAGGTGCAGGCTACTCCTAAGCAGCCTAGATGCAAATAGAAATCTTCAAGTTTTGACTTTGGTGTTAAATTATTTTTCCCCAGGTTATTACTGCATACCTTAAGAGCAGCAGGGATCTCTGGGGCTGCCCTGCCCTACTCCCTTTCTGTTTCCCCTTGACTGATGCTCAATGTCAGCCTCAGAGTCCTGCAGGAGGCTGTGATAGCTGCCCACCTCTTGTGCTCATCCAGCCCTGCTGAGTTCAATAGCTGGAATTCAGCAGTCACAGAAGCCTAACAGAGCGACATCTGAGAACAGCAAATATCTGAAAAGGGTTCATATAATAGTTTTAAGCCTATGAAAGTATAGCAGTTTAGCTAAAAGAGATTTCTATAAATAAGGAAAGAGATTGCTAGTTCTGAAGCAAGTCAAACAAGAAGAAANTAACAGAGCGACATCTGAGAACAGCAAATATCTGAAAAGGGTTCGTATAATAGTTTTAAGCCTATGAAAGTACAGTAGTTTAGCTAAAAGAGATTTCTATAAATAAGGAGAGAGATTGCTAGTTCTGAAGCAAGTTGAATGAGNGTCAAACAAGAAGAAAAAGATGCCATTTTTGTAGTGGAAGGAAAAGTGACAGGAAAGAGGGCACACTGTGGCAAGCCGAAGCCTTATCTTCTGCAGTGCCAGACCAAGAGGAAGATACCTGATCTTTCTGAACTGAAATACAAGCTTTTTCCCCCATACTAACTGATATGAAGTAAGATGAAAGGAGGAGACATCAAAAAGGAACTGATTAGAATAAGCAACATAAATACAGTGGTGAAGCGCAGCCTTACGTTTGAAGCAGAGCTGTAGCAGCACAGATCCTTGGGGTATCTTTACCCCAAGTACACACTGCGTGTTGCAACAATACCAGTGTTACCCTAAACAAGCTAGTGATACACTAAAAGCCAACGAGGTTGGGTAATCTAGGGCTCAATCCAGGTTGTCCGCAGGGTGATGCTTGCTCAGGTATCTCTCCTTTGTATTGTATCGTGCTTACAGAGATAGGTTCATTTTCACTGACCTTATTTCCCACATAATTTTTTTTTAAAAAGTTTTTTTTTTTATTTCAGAAGTCCCATCTATTTTAAAGGGGTACATTCTATTGGGTTCTTTGCAATAAGGTAGGATTGGAGATACGGAAAAATTAGTGTCTGGAAAGTGTTTTTGAGACAACAGATAGGTGTTGTATCTGCAAGGTGTTATAGTTATATTACTGTCATTCCTCAACAGGTGGGCAAAAAGACACTGAAACAAGCCTACGTGACATGATATGGAAACCAGATGAACAGGGTAAATTTATTAATGAGACAGACAACAAGTTGGTTATGTTTCCATTGTTCTCTGTGCTATTTAACGTGGCTCCTGTAGAGAAGGAAGGGCCAACACTTGTATCGGTATGTGACAAAAGCAGTTGACTAGTACACAAATCGAAGGTGTATGACACCTTGTTATGAAATGACTACTGAGACCACTGTAAGTTCAGTGGAAACACCATCTGGTGTTGATTTATAAACTCCTGAAGACTTCACTAGGAATGTCTTTGAATGCACATATGAGCTACAATGACTATGATCCCTAACCACAGGTTTAGGGAGCCAACATAATACGCCTCTTACACCATCACAAACAGCACCGATTCTAACTGCATCCCAACAGTCTTGCTTTTTCCAAGACTGTAGTATAGTTTGGGGTACAGTGAAAGCATGCCTTGAGTTCACCAGCACTGCAATCTCAAACCACTTTTTCACTGATCTAGAACACCTCTATGCCTTTTTCCTTTACGGATGAGCCCATACGTTGCCAACTGAGACAATGACCATAAAATTGTGTCCTTCCTTTCTCTAAAGGATCTTCAGCATCTCCCAAAATAGGTTGCAATAAACAGTGCTGAAGGACCACCAGAACATGAAAGTATGAATATGGATAACAAGCTTATGCATTAACTGAGATTGTTCACATAATTATTTGTGATTAACTACTTGGTCAGAGCACAAATGTTTTTTGTGGGTGTATGCACTATATATCTTTTGCTGGCATTGAATAGCTCTTACTGCAATAACATGCTCAGAAGTCTCCAAGGAGCTTCTCTATATACTGCTAATCACTGGAACTTTTAAAATTACTTGTGAGCTAATAAAAAAGTGCAAATACTTATTTATATAGATGTACACGTGTATGCAGAGTTGCATGGTAAATCCACAGATACATTTTAAGTTCAAGATAGTTTTTCTACATCCTATGAAATTCTGTTCGTACTTTCTCCCTTCTCTGCATTTCTGATCAAACAAATAATTGTACTGTTCCGAAAATGGAACTTCAAAACCACAAAGTTTAGCACTTGCATTCTCCATTTCCCAGTTTGCACTGCAAAAAATTCTCGAACAAGAAAAAGCTTTGGTCTAAATAGCAAACTGAAAGAGAGAAACTCCTTGATTCCTCATTCGTCTGTTTGGGAATACACCTAGTCTCAGCATTTTGTCTCTCAGACCTGGGAAAGCCATTTGCACAGAGACCCATAAAAAAATATGCAGAGTACACAACAACTATAGAAATAAGTAAGAACAAGATACTGGCCCATTAAAGAGCTGTTAAGCAGTTCCCACCCACTGTTATACAAGATACTAAACCTGATGGCCAAAAAACAGTTGGACTGTATGTGCTCAGACTCAAAATTGCTTCTTGTTATATTTTAAATTCAGCTATTTTCAAATTAGAAAAAAGGAACAGCTGGCAGATAGTTTTAATTGGGTGTCTTCCCTGCGGCTGTTTAATTTCCTTTCTAGAAGCTTTGTGAATAGCAAAAGCTCGTTTTCTTTTTGTGACTGTATTAATCATTTATCAGATTAAATAACTCTCTGCCACTGGACAAATGTCAGAGCTTTGCAAGTTCCCTTCAGTGACTGAAAAAGTAGAAGTCCAGGTTCTCCTCCGTACAAGATAAAAGTCACTTGAAAGCATTCATTTTGTATACAAAAGATTCCCTTCTGCCCCTTTGAAAGTTTCGTAAAACAAGCGGTAGGCATGGACAGAAACACAGCTAAAACTCAAAGTAGCCACCAGCATATCACATTTCAAAGTCAAAAAGCTAGGTTCACCCTTTGTGTTTAGACACCAAACTTTCCCAAAGGGGCTTAAACACTTTGCTTAACCTGTAATTCTGATCCAGCTGTTACAAACACAAAACAAATTAGTGCTTTATCTGCTACGCTATGCAAATATTGCTAACCCTTGCACAGCTACAAATTGCAGGATAAATTTATACAAAAGCAAGATCTTGAGCCCCCCAGCTTAATCTGGTGGTGTTATAAGCTCTCGCTGTTCATGAGGACAGCTTTTCCTGGAGCATTTAATTTTTTCCAATTTATTAAAAGAAATAAAAATCAGAAACTTACAGGGAGACTGATAATAAAACACGAAGAATACTAAAAACTCAGATAGCAAGGAAGCATGTTTTCCATACCTTTATATGAAGCGCTTATTTGCCAAGAAAACTTTAATGGCTGTCTTAAACTTGTTTTCACCACAGAGTAAATATGAATAACCTCAGAGACAGGATAACACTTTCACTGTTACAGAGCCAAGGAGGGTGTAAATAGATGTATTTTACATAGAAGTAACCTTTTCAACACCTCATTACTTGGATAATGTGAACGATCTGGGATACTAATAGTTACACCACTAGAACTTGACACATGAAAATTTATTTTTACTCATACTATAAACCTGAGG
This sequence comes from Himantopus leucocephalus, assembly GCA_003993805.1. Taxonomy (NCBI): domain Eukaryota; kingdom Metazoa; phylum Chordata; class Aves; order Charadriiformes; family Recurvirostridae; genus Himantopus; species Himantopus leucocephalus. The sequence goes on along the minus strand of RSEF01000002.1, from coordinate 72,337,416 downwards.
AACCACAGAAGAGAGGGTCAATTCTGCACATATCAGTCACAGGTAAGAATTTGAACCCTGTAAAGCAGCCAAGTAAAAACACAGCATTAGTTTTCTGTTTCAGGGAGACTGAACCAGTGCATTCCTCTCCTTGAATTCAACAAGGCATTTTGTAATTAAGGGCTACAGAACTAGATCCACACTAATTTTCAAAAATTAAACTGCAGGAAAACAAAGTATTTTCCTGTTAAAAGAAAATAAACAAAGATTCAGAAAACCAACCTCCACTTGGGGGGTGGATTTTTTTTTTTTTTATGCTACAACTCTACCATAGAGGATACACACATACACACTTCCCTTTGGGTTGATGAAAACACATTCTGTTCTCAATCAAGTTTAAGGCTCAGGAAATCTTTCATTACAAACCTGAAGAAAGCCTCTTCCATTACACAAATTATAACTTGCTAATAGATCTAGGAAAGAGTAACTTGCAGTCTCACCAGTTTTGCAGTTTTAATAAGCAAGAAAAGCAAGGCATCTTTTACTCCAATGATTTCTGGGGTACAGAAAGAAAAAAAAGAAAAAAGGAAAAAGAAAAATCTCTTTCCAGAAGCCTTAGGTGGCCAGGACAGCAGTCAAGCACGTGATTTAAGGAAAAGTTTAAGCCTGTTAGAACCAGTGGAAAAAAAAATGAGACTAAAGAGTAAGAAAGGATAAGAAAACACTCTGAAGGAAATGATCTTAAGAATATGCATAAATGGTAGCTATTTCTTGCTCTGCAAAATACTTCCTCAATGGCCTCCAAGAAGTCACTCAAGACAATAGGGTTCAAAGTATCAAATAACCAGGATGTGAGTCAGAGACTTGGTTTTACTTCTTGCTCTGCCATTAACCCCCTGTGTCATCCTGGCAAGCCACGTTGCTTCTCTAGACTTTAGTTACCTCACCACTGAAGCCAGGAGAGGGATATTTTTATCATTAAATATTTAGATAAAAAGTCAATCCTTTTCTTAAAGTAGGGGTGTCTCCTATTAGCTTCAATAGAGGTTTCACTCTTTTAAGACCAGATTTTGTTCCAGTGTCCCTCTACAGTGGACACAATATCATTAGGCCACTATGCAAGGCAAGACAATACACTAAAGATAGTCTGTTGTATATAAATTCCTCAAGGAGAGGAAATGGGAGAGATAAGGTGGGATTAGAGAGGCCATCTATTATGATTCGTTTAATCAGTTGGCTCTGGAATCATCAACTCATAAATGTTAAAGCCATTTAAAAAAAAAAAAAATCCGCTCCAGAATGGACATTGCCGTATTTTCAACTGAGAGGTAGAAAGCTTAACAAATAAATTAAAAAATTGAAAATATCCTGTTATTTGTCTGAAAGTTATTAAGGAGTGGGAGAGTAAACTTTTCAGAATAGATGGCTGAGAAATATGAAGTTTTAAGCTTGCTTACTATTCAATAAGGCCTCACGCAGCTTAGGCTAACGTGATATGCTGTTGGCCCAGAACGCCTACCGTGGCAAGCGGTGTGGGTTGTTCATCCATGCAACAACAAATAGAGGAGTAGACCTTGTGCCTGTTGCCTCTGGTCCTCTCACAGGGCACCACTGAAAACTGCCAGGTTCTGTCCTCTTTACATCCTCCATTCAGGTATTTATATACATTGATGAGATTTCCCCTGAGCCCTCTCTTCTCCAGGCTGAACATTCCAAGCTCTCTTAGCCTTTCTTCATAGGAAAGATGCTCTAGTCCCTTAATCATTTTCAAACCCTCTGTTGGACTCCCTCCAGTATGTCCATGTCTCTTTTGTAACCAGGCACCACTGCATCATGCCTTTAATGCATTGTCCAGTAGAAGAATGTCTGTAAAGCTAGAAACTAAGTATCATCCTAAAAACCTAAGCAGGTGCTCTGGGATTTACCAATAAGAAAATAAATACAAAGTAAGGACAATTACACTTCATTTTTAAAAAAGCTGTAGCAAACTGTTAGGAACTTCTTAGAAAGGCAGCCTCAGGGATAAAGATATTCGGGAGAACTGCAGTTATTGGAAGGGAGCACAAGAAAAGCACAGCAAACAACTGCTCTAATAAGGAGCAACAGAACATTTTAAAGACTTAAAAAACAGAAGGAAATCATAGAAAACATGGAGGCAAAACCACATAGCTGCCCATGCATGTGAAGGAAAAAACAGGTAGAAATAAAGTCAGAAAGGTAAAGAGGCAAAATAAGTTACAGCTAGTGAAGATTCCCTAAGTACACCAGGAACAAGAGGAAGACCATTATCTCAGTTAAGCAACAGCTCCATTAATCAAGAGGGAAGGAGAGCCTACAAAGAGACTAAAGTATTCAAAACCTCCTCATCATAAAAAAAGTTAGTTATAACTGAGTACTTAAATTAGCTTTAACAATGGAGGAGGAATACAGGTCAAAATACAGAAAGAATGGGTCACGAAATATTTAGTTAAGTTAGTTTTATTCACGTCAACAGGATGATAATATTTACCCCGATATTATTTAGGAATAAGCTGGAAAAAAACGTGGAAAAAAGAGCAAGTGTTATTTCTGGGGAAAAACTAAGTAGTGTCTAGTCTTTAAAAAGGGGGAAAAAAACAACTTACAGTCAAGTCAACTTGATTGCTTGGAATGGTATTAAATTATTAAACTAACAGTTGTATGACATCTTTCCTCCACCCCAACCCCCAAATGTCACAGACTTGTCAAGAAAAAGGTTAAGTCTAATCAATTTAATCTCCTTCTTGACCTCATGGGTTGGAGGGAAGGGCGGAAAGAAACAAGAATGGGAGCAGAAGAGGTGATGTCAAGTGTTGTGTTTTATTAAGCCTGTTGACATTGTTCCCTTAAATCACTGTTGGATTGATCAATTGGTTGAGAATATCTATCTAAAAAAGTAGCTTTTAATCATGCAGCACAAACCAAGAACGTGTTTTAAGTAGGATCTGTGTGGAGAAGTCTTTCCTGGGCTTGGGTGCGTTCAATATTTTCAGCAGTTACTCTGATAGAATTGGAGAGGGCATCTAAAATTTGTGGATGGCTTTGGACTGGAGGAGTAGCAAGCAGTTTAGACAATGAGCTTAGAATTAGAAATGAGCTTGATAAGTTTATGAAATAGCCCCACATCAACAACACAAAATGAAGACAAAAAGCACTACACTGCAGAAGGAGAAAACCAAAAGCAGAACATGAACATTGGAGTAGCTGGCTAAACTGTGAAAAGTAAACATCTAATAGACATTTGAAATGGCATTTCTATTGGAAAAAGTCATATGTGTGAGCACAAGCTACACAATAGTGCATGCTGAATCAGGTACAGTGTTTTCTAACAGATACTTTTTATGAAAGGAAGGATCTCTTGATGAAAGAAAAAAAAGATTTCACTTTGATCAATATTTCTGTAAGGTCCCACTGAAATCTAACAAATGTCCACTAATAAACAATATGTAGGTATTTAATATATATTAACAAAAGCTTTAACATTTAATTAAACATGAAGATGAACTTCATGACTCTCATGTTGTGAGCGTACTCGAAGGTGGTGATGGTTTCAGCCTTCACAAGGAAGTGGTCAACACCAACCAGACCAACAATGTTTCCACAAGGCACATCCTCAATGGGTTCAACATAGCGGCCCATCATGAGAATGGTCCTTTGAATTGGCTTCAGGTACAGATCCTCCTTCTTGCTGGGTGTGTAGTTTGGTCCCATGATTCTGACTTTCAAGCCAGTTGAGACAAGACCATTAACATTTAATTTAAAAATATTAAAATCACATATTCAAGTGATAAACAAGCCTCGGTGACTGTTTTCATCTTCCTTTGTGTTTTCAATGCTCCAGCACCATCAAGACTGCTTTTCATTACTGAAATGACGAAGCTTTACAATATATTAGGGAAATAAATAATTCCCATGCATTAATTATTAAATCTGTCTCTGCTGCAGTTCCTCAGCAATACTCACACATATTCCAAATAGTTTCTCATCAATAGTCTTAGTAGGGGAGGGACTGGGGGGATGTTAAAAGACGTTTTTTCCCCCTCACTTACAGCAATTCTCAACATATATTTTGCTTTTGTTTTTAAAAAGGAAATAATTTAAAACAGGACAGCAAATGTAAGAGAAGTCCCTTGGTTTTATCTTCATGTTTTATGTAAATAACTGCTGTGCTATCTTGTAGAACAAGTTGCCGTCCCTGTTAATGTTATGTGAAGGATTCACATTGCAATGATATTGAAAGAAAACACATAGTTTGAAGTTTAAAATAAACTGATTTGATTCAATGAAAAGCTTGCAAAATTCTATAGGCTTTCTTCTCTCTTCTGGCTTAAACACCAACAGTTTAATTAAAGGGGCTCCCTTTTACGTGGATATTGTAGTATTTTAAATTAAGATCGTCTTTGAACATACTGACATTAGTGCTGACATTAAAAGACTACAAAATTATCTAAAATGACATCACTGATTTCAGTTTCATTTCACAGTACGTGATCTTTGCATAGCTGTAGCATATGGTTACTGGCTTGTGTCTTTGTCTTTATCTTTGGACAAATACTCCTGTATTATACCAGATCAAAGCAATCTAGTTTGTTATCAAAATACCTAACTTTGATATAAATCAGTCTTTATGACTAAACATTCAAATGATGAGTTAGATATAAATTCAACAACAAAACCAAAATGACAAAAGAAAACATGATGACATTATATTAACTCCTTAGTGTGCAACATTGTCTCCAGGTGCTGACAAGTTCATCGAAGATGTACTAAAAGAACTCTTAAACACAAACCAAAAAAGCTGACTTTCCCACTAACCAACTATTCTCACAGTGAACTCAACCTACAGTGTAGTAAAAAAACCCATCCCTCTACCCCCCAACCCAAACCCAACCCAACAGAAATCTTTGAGCCACTTCAGCGGAGCTGGGCAGGAAACCAGCTTGTGTTCTACAAATGCTTGGAGGGAGGGTGGAAGCCATCTATGAAGTTTCCTTATGACCGTGGAGACAAATTTGAAATTTTTAAAGGTATTATCAGACAAAAAGAAAAATAGAAAATGAAGACCCTCCTCACCCTATAATGACATTTACTTCCCACCAGGATAGAGACCATGGTTCAAGAATTTGCTACTGCTCACTCAAGACCAGCTTGAATGATTGTCTCCGTATCCCAGAACTGGTTTTGCTACTGGGGTTTCCCCATATAAGTGAAAAAAAAAAAAAAATATTCCATGTCTACAGATACTCCCCTCCTCTTGCACATGCTCCCCATCCCACCCCTCAAATCTTTTTCTCCACATATCCAAACAGGTATTTCCAAAAAGTCCTCAACTTTTTGATTCCAGCTTTTCTCCCCCAACCTTCTTCTTATTCAGTTTTAATCAATGCTTACAGATGGATGAAAGAAAAATTGTCACTCATGCCTCAATGCAAATGAAGTACTGCACCTCAATTTCAGTACAGATGTTTTATTCCCTTCAGATTTCAGCATTGTAGCTAAACCTGACACACAGAAAAGTCAATTAAGCATCCTAATAACATTAGCTAAAGCCACTGCATAAGAAATTGCTCACAATTTATTTAAAGTATTTGTACAGCAATTACTCACGAGATACTGCACTTAGTTGGTATTTCCTGTTCAACTTGATCTGATTACAAGAAGTATTTTGCAATCAGGGCAATTTGAAAGCATTTCATAGAAGTAATGATGTGTACATGTGAAATCTAATTTGGGAACCTGAAAAGCTACTTTTGTTAACCATCTCTTGGACTAGAAATCTTGCATATAGGGCAGCCATTTTGAGAAAAGGAGAGCTCCCACCATGTTGCAAAAATATTTGCAACGTAGTCGCAAAAACTAATTCTCATCCTCCACAAACAGCATGAATTATTTTATTTAGCCTTCAATATTTATCTGCTCCAGAGAGTGCTGAAGCGTGGATACACTATGGGGAAAAACCCTACCAAAGAACAGTGAAATGGGAAAAGCACACCACTGGAAATTCAGGTATCTGTGATTCTGGGAACAGGCTTGACAATACCAGATGAGATACCAGAGACACTGGAAGTTTTCCGGTGACTTGTGCTAAATGTTACTCGGATGCAAGAGTCGGCATGCTTTGCAGAGATGCTCTGCACTCTGAATCTTCACAATGTGACTACGAATGATACCAATGCAGAAACTGTAACACAAACACCACAGAAGTCTGTACAGCAGAAACACATATACTCGTTCTTTCTGTAACCATTCAGACTAAGCCCAGGACAGGCGCATGACAGATACACCACATGCTCCCGAGAGCAAACAGAAGTTACGTGACTATCAGGGCCCAGAAGGGAAAGGTCAGCTAAATCATCAGTAAATGTGCTTACGTTGTGAAGAACTGCTTGCTGAGGAAGTAATCTGCATAAAGGGTTTCCCTTTGAGTAAGACAGATCACACAAGATGATGATTTTTCTAATTTCAGAGACAGGTGCCCAACATAATTAAGTGGGTATGGGAAAGAAGGTGATAAAGGAACAATTTTAAGAGTGTTATTGATCTGCGTTTGAAAACAATTGCTCAGTTTAGCAAAGCAGTGTTCCTTGGGGATCAAATAGTGTCACAGGCAGGAGATGTACAGTGTCCTTCATTGTGTTATACTTCAGTGACCTCAATGTCTGTCTTTCACAAACAAGTCAGCACTCTCTCCTTTCTGCTGTCAGTACCCAGAAATACTTTCTATGCCCCTGTACTCCATCCATGCTTCTCTAGACTCTTTCAAACGCCCTCTGATGACCCAGGTAAGAACAGCCCCTAATAGGTGGAGCATGTTAGATACTCCTAGAGCGCGCCCTTCAGTTTAGTTTAATCTGAGATGAGCCCAGCACCCAGGATCACAGACCAGGGTGCTCAGAGCTTTGACCAGTTGGGTCTTGAAAGCCTCCAATGATGGCGGCCGCACAGCTTTTCTGGGCAACCCGGTCCAGGCCTTGACTGCAGTCATGGTGACAGATTTTTTTTAGTTTTAATTTGTCTTCCCTTTGGCAAATCGGGCCCTCCCCTGTCTCAGTTCATGACCATTGTCTCTCGTCCTGCCTCTGTACACCTCCACACAGAGCCTGGCTCTGCCTTCTCAGCACCCTCCCCTCAGGCTCGGGACATCTGGACTTCCCAAGGCTTCCACATGACACCAGCCAACTCATGGGAAGTGGGGACCAGGAGGGGATCTGTTTCAAAACTGCCTTCCTGATCTACACCAGCATTGATACACCTGCTAATTATGGCCTAATGGTATAATTTTACACCAGTAGACTCAAACTAGTTCAAAATCCTGCACGGATGCCCAGCTGAGTTCAGATATATATTCTTCAGACTGGCCTGTGCTTGCTAGTTTACAGGACACAGTCTGTTTTAAAATGAGATGACATATTCATGCAGGAAGCTTTAAACAGGTTTAAATATTGCCACTTTTGTGTCACCTAAAGAGTAGTCCAGCAAAAAGAGATTGTGCTTTCAGGAAAAACAAAAACAAAACAACCCACCTCACAACAAAAAAACCCTACCACTACATTTTTGCTCTGATCCAAATATTAAATATTCTTCATGCTATAAATACCAACTCTTCTGTTCTAGTATGCATCATTTTTTGCACTAGTTTTCCCAGCAAATGGGCATACTTTTTACAAAGTATAGTTTGTTCTGAACTTTGTGGAAGACACAAACAAGATCATAAGTAAATTTACGTTGAACACTTCTTCCCCAACATTGCTGCCAGCAGGACAACTCTTGGTGTGAGTTAAGACAGAGAAGGTTTCAGACACTTCAACTAATGTTTAATTCCTTCTATAGCAGGCCTAAATGGCATAGTGGTTAAAATACCAAGGGCGGGGACTGCTGAAGCAGCGGTGGTGACTGGAAGTGCAGCCCTTCAGACGCAAAGCATCGCCAGCACAGGAAGATCATGGAAACACCAGCAAGTGTGGCCGGCTCCATCCACCTCCCACCTGAGGCTGGCAGAGTGCCATGAGACCCCCTCCTGTGCTTGCAAGAACACGGTCATCAGTGGAAACCTAGGCGAGAGCCTGCTCCAGTGAGTCTCCAAGAAGCAACAGTCATCTGCTTCACACGGACCATACTCATGCACTGGAGAAAGGAATAGGAAACACTGATTGATTTATAAAAGGTGCAAAATTCAAACTGAACAGATGGCATCCATTAGAAGGTGAAATACAACAGTAAGAGCCATACGCTTCAAAGACCGCAGACTCAATGCCCTCTTATTCACCGAGTTCATTCCTTTGCTTTGCATCACAGTGCTTCAAAACAGGCCTCCTCCTACAATTAAAATTGGCAGAATTTGAGCAATACAGTTTCCAGATACTATTTTTCTTTCCTTTTTGGAGGGGTTTAACTGAAAAAATATCTGTTTTCTTTGTGTTCAGATGAATACTGGAGATCCAACACAGGCCAGGGAAATCCTGTTATTTTCTTATTTCCAAGGGACTACCCTTAAACTGGGCAAGAAACAAAAGACTGATATCTTGCTCATTTGCACCATTTAGCTACTGCTGATTCCTGGAAAGTCTCCAGCGCTCAATGTCACCTCTCAGATCTGGAGCATTCAATATGATATGATTTATTATGTGGACTGAATGCACAGTGCTGCGATTTCTTGTTTTTTTCCAGTTTAAAGGAAATTGCTTTTATATCTTATGCTGACTTTAAGACTTTTTTTTTCCCCAAAAGGCCCCGCATAGTTCCATTTACAAAACAAACCATAGCAATGCTTATGTAATTAGATTACAAATGACCATAATACATTCAATTCACTATGTGTATCTAATTTCTATGCATCTTTTACAATGGTACCTTAGAATCAGGCAGCTTTTTTTCCTTTTTGTGCTTAATTTTGCCATACTTTCTGCTTATTTAATAAAATATATGTGTATGTTTGAATTAGTAACTCTCTGGGAAAAGCATCCGATTCAATTCCTGATATTATCACAAACACATGAGGGCCAGAGCAGGTGCAGTTTATCACAAAATCTAAACACAGTCTACTTGCTTCTGGTCAGATTATAAAGCCATGCAGATCTGGAGGCCCCCTTTCCTCCACTCAAATTTCATTTGCATCCTCTGCTAGATCTCATTTCTGCAGAAGAGCAACCAGGCAGAGCATCAACAGCTATCTGAAACGTAGGCCAACACATTCAGGTCTCAGCGCACAGAAACATGGATACAGTAATCAGTGGTAAGCTCCTCAGTATATAACTCTTGCGCTTCAGTTTCGTCTATGGAATATACAGTAGCAGTGAAAAACAATGTAAAAGAGAAGCTGGTATGGTATTTTAAGTTTATTTGCTCAAAATGGTAACAGCTGTCTGACAGCTAATGGTGGGGGTTTTTTTGAACTACAGAACAAGAGCTTTGCTTTGCCCTCCCAAGCCTCTGTCCCCAGCCACACTCACTGTGGCAGCACGGCAACGTGTACTTTTGCTATGGTGGTGTATTCATCTAAAGGCATCTGTAACTGAATGCTGCAAGACAGTCTTATAAATCTCTACACTCAGATTTTGCACATTTAAGGTTACTCATGAGCTGGAGACTTGGGGGGGGGGGGGG
>RSEF01000002.1:72304230-72327800 GCA_003993805.1 Himantopus leucocephalus | reverse complement strand
GGGGGGGGGGGGGGAACTAACACACAAGAACATTAATTACTCATTAAAAACAAATAAAGAAAGCTACTTGCATTGAGCAAAACCAGGCTTTCAGAAGTGAAAGTGCAGAGGACTCAACCTTTGCACGTATGTAACACAACCACAACCCCATGCCAAGCCACGTCCCGTACCTAATCCCTCCAGTCCTCCCCAGTTAGGTGGGTGACTTACACAGCAGAGTTTTCCACCACTGCAAATTAAGTTTAGCACTTTTTTGGTTATCCATATTGGCAAAAAAACCAAACTAACAAGCAAACCAAAAAGGAACATAAAGTACGTGTTCTCAAAGAAGGGGAAAGTACAGAGACAAGCATTTTTTATTTAAATATAGTGTTCATTACAGCTCACTTGGGCAGGCTGAGAATGAACCCCCAGCAGCAGCAGCTCACAAAAATGCTGGAAGAGTCCAAACATCAGAAAAACATAAAATCTTCCTCGAACTAAAATCTGTTCTTTTTTTTTTTTTTTCTCTATAAAGAGAAAAAGGCTATTGCATCGACAAGGAGAAAAATTAAGAAAATCCGCTATCAGATACCAAATTGTACCTTCTGAACCTGCCTACCTGATGACCACAGGCAGGTGACTTTGCTAGGCTGAGCTAGAAAGCATTTGTAGAAGATCCCTAGGAAAGAGAGAAAACTACTAATATACTACTTAGCTAAAAAGAAATAATTTGTAACTTGATTGCTGGAATGTGGAGTTACAGAGCTAAATGATGGCCCATTTTCTTATTTTGACTGGAAAATGAGGGGGCCAGAACATCTTACTGGCTATCTGGGTAGAAGCACAGGGACAATCTCAGAAGACTTTCCTCTCTCCCTTCTTTAACGTATCACACAGAACAAGGGACACATGCTTTTTCAAGCATAAAATACATCCTGTGCTCAGAGTGTGACACTTCCTCCACATGGCCTGCTGTATCCCACACATACACACTGTATCTTCACAGCCTTTTCCCATTTTGACTACACATGGCATAGGGGGTCCTCCAGCATGAGAAACAAGAGCACCACCACGGTGGGGTTTCCTGCCAGAAGGTGCATTTTTAGAGACAGATGAATAACATCTCCTCTTGCGCTGCAGCACACCTAAGGACGGTTCTGACACACGACCTTGAGTGCAAGACAATTTGCTCCTTGCTGTGCATCACCTCGGGCATTAGCACTGAAATAAACTCTCGTGTAAAATCACCTTCCATTGTCCTACTCATAGGGATTGTGGTAAAGCCACAACATAATCTCGGAGAAGGTATGTAGACATACTAAAATCTTAAAGTAAGTTGATGTACTGTGTTTCAGGAAAACATTTTGTACCAAATTCTTAGAACCAGTTATTTCAACTGAGATCACTGATCTCAGCTTTAGTTCAGTCAGGTCTGTGTGCAACAACAGCAATGGCACACAAAAGCCCTATTATGCGACTGACAATCACATATCTCGATCACCAGCAAAGATAACGCCATTGCTATCGAGAAACTGACAGTTCCTTGAATTGTTCAAGAATGGATTTTATGATAAGGATGCTCGCTTACGGCTTTACTAATATTAGCAGAAGAACTACGTAACAATTTAAACTAGTGTTTAAGTACGGTCACCCATGAAAATTCAGACATGGATACAAACTGCTGAAATCTGGAACTAAAAAGATCCGCACTGACTTCAGATGCTACTGTAATCAAATTAATGCTCAAAATTATTCAAATTATTATTCTCATTACCATTTCATGCACATTCTTATTGTTCCCAGTGGGATTGCTCTTTTTTACAGTTACAGCAGAGGAGAAATATTGTAAACTACGACAGCAGAGAAAACCATGTAACTATGAGGCCCCAACCCTTTCTTTAGCACCTCCTGCAGCCTTGCTTAGGCCACCTTCAGACCAGTCTGTGGTTCTGTGTGAATCCTGTTCTTGAGCACTCAGCTAGAGAATGAGTCTACGTATCAAAACTCAGGTATTAGGCCTCCTGTTCAAAGCAGACTGCATGAAACGTTCCTTTGCAAAGGCATTGGCAAGATCTCCAATACCTATGCAGTATTAAATGGCTTTATTAATACATATTTTTACTCTTTTAATTCTATGAACTTTCCCCAATACATTGTTGAAACCTCTGAAACTTTTTGCCTTTTGTACTAAAGGCCCCATAGTTTATCTGGGAGCACGTTGTAACTCTTGGCAGACCTGAACCAGATGCTCTCTGTTTTACTCTGAATTAAATCTCTCTAGAAGGTTATGATGGGACTTGAAACTTGTGAACTGCTTCAGGAGTTGAGCCAGTTGTCCCTTCTGCCCTATGCTCCAAGGCAGTGGCAAGATACTTAGGATGAAGAAAAGAAGGTTCAAAGACTGACTCTTGCTGATATGATATGCTCACATTAGCAATACAATTCTTAAAGAACTTTTTCTGAGTATGTTGAAGGACACTTGGGAAAACCTTACCAAGTCCTGCCACAGGGCAATTTACATGTAAGTTCACACTAAATACACCTTTAATCCTCTCTCACAACAAACAAGGATTACTCAAACCAATTGCCTTCACAGCATTCAGCACTGTCATTTTGTTTTGCTTGTTTTATGAAGAATTAGCACTTACCTCATTTGGTCCCCCCAATCTTACTAAACACATGCAGAGTAATGACACCAGGAACACAGTGCCCCTCCTGGGTACAGCCCCCCAGTATCACATCCTAAAAGCACTGCCTGGTAAACAGCCACCTTGCCCACCCTTTCCATACAGAAAGTCGGCTTAGAGGGAAGAAAAAAAAAAGGAAGAAAAACATCACTTCAAGACAAGAAAAAAACCCAAATAACTGACAGAGTAATAGGAATAAATGAAGACAACTGCCAGCAATAGAAAGAGTCTGTCAAAAGACAGCAGTTATGCTTTACAGTAGTTTTACAGTACCTCTGAAGGCTTAGTGTGCCATTATGTCTCTGTAGAGGCTGAGAGGTGCCAGAGCAGCAACCACGGAGACTGAAGCACTCTCTCTCTTCCCCCTCCACAAACACCATAGAGGGATAAAACCCAAATCCACAGCAACAGGCCCAGCTGGTGTACCCTAAAGAGAGATACTACTAGGACAAGAGGCATGTAGAGCCCCAGACTCCCTTGATAGCTGGTAGCATTAGCTAAATACCCTGCACCTGATGATGGTTGCCTCCTGAGCAGATGCAGTTAAGAGAAAAAGTTTTTTTTCTGTCCTCCTACACCTGCCTACAAACCTGAGTGGCCTTTCTCACTTGGCCGAACCATCCTAGCCTCTTCCCCTCTTTGCTTCCAGCATCTGTACCATCTGTGTGGTGTTATACAAACCAAAGAAAATAAGAGATGGTCTCACTGTACAAAAAAAAAATACAGGGGAGAAATACTGACTTTTCAAAAGTTGTATCTTTATGAACATTTGAAAAGAATGCTAATTTTGGGGGAGGGATACTTGTGCTAACAGCTTGAGGCTGATGTTTTACTTTCATTTGAAAGCACTCTTAAAAATCAAATACCAATTCAGAAAAAGAAAAAAAAAGTCAGTGATTGGTTCCTGTCTATGAGACTTTAAACAAAGTTTTCAATCTGTTTAATTATAAATGCATAAATTAAAAGTTTTCACAAGTCCAGGTTCATTTTCAAAGATGTATCCTATCAAATTTAGATGTTATTAAACAGCAGTTTTTTTCATATGCCAGAGGGAAATAAATTAAAATTTGGCATGAAATTACAACTTTCTGTGGGAAGAAAAAATATGACAGTGTTTGAGCCTCCAACTTTTCCCTAATGAAAGCTGACAGAGACAATCATATGTTTCCCTGGCACTTTTAATGTCATTCACATGATGTTTTTACTTCTCCCATATTACGTAAGACCTGCAGAAAATCCTTCAGTCTCTGAGGAGATCCAGGCTGGTGTTTCTGCTCCAGTATTTTGGCTCAAATGATCATATACCTTTCAATAATTCTCATATGGTAGACGATTCCTTTCATACTTGTAGCAGACCTCATGGTAGTAAAGGACTGGTCTCAGCAGAGTTATATTGGTGTCCAAATGTCGTTGGTTTGGTTTTTTAAAAGACTCAACCTCCCACTACAAGGACAACCCTTGGGGCTGCTCTTGAGCTCTTCGGAAAAGGCAGCACAAATATTTGTCATGGCATCCAGATTAAACTGTCCAACTGATGGATAAGGGGTGCATGGAAATTCTCTTTCAACTAGTCATCTGTACGCAACACCCACCTAAGAACACCACACTAATGTGGAGGTGGAGACCACCAGTACTTCTAAAGCAACAGTGGGGACAAGTAGAGAAACTCTGAGTGATACTTCCTCTTTGCAATTGTTGTCCAAAGTAGAAGCCCATCTTTTGGGGGCAATTACTGCATACTAAAAAGCAGTGTCCCTATGCATCTAAGCAATTAGAAACAATAGCTATACTATAGGATATCCTGCTAGAGGGCAGCACATACACATACCTAAAAGAGCAAGAAAATGACATGGAAAAGGCAAAACCTTGTTATTAAAAATCATCTGAGCTTTATTTAGTTTTAATCACCTTTGCTGGAGATTGCACCAGGAATACAAACTGTTTCTTCATGACACACCATATGTTGCTGAACTGTACTAAGACCCTGATATGGTGGATCAGTATGAGAATCCAAGATGAGCAGATGAGTACTGAAAGGAAGACAGATTATAGCAGCCAGCTCTCAGAACATGACATTATGAAGAGCAAGTAATTTTTGTCACAGGTAGCAAAAACATTAACTCTCAGGGGTAGGGAAACAGAAGATGAAAATATTAAGTTCCAAAAATAAACCCAGCATGAAACAAACCAAAGAGATATTGCCAAGAAGTATCTAGCTTCTTTTTCACTTCACAAAACACTGATTTTTCCTAATTTGCTTAAGTTTCTCAAATATCCTAAGCAAACAACTTTCAGCATATAAATTGTTTGAGAGCTGATTTGGATTTGTGTAGTGCTTCTCTGCTCCCTTGCTGAAACGTTTTATAAAATCAGCTGGAAAATCTAAACATTTATTTATATTATAAATTATTATTGTATTGAACAGACTATTGAAGAATTGCCAGTGAGGTGGAGTTCTGCAGTAATACTTGCAGACAAAACATCACTTCTGTCACTGCTCATGAAAAATGAATGAAAGGGTCCATGAATACCATCAAAGTGTTCTGGCTCCTGTTTTCAAGACGATTTTGTACGTGTGCCATTCCAGATTCAATCCTGTTTCCCGAAATACCTTCTGATTGACAGGGGTCTATACAGTTCTACATATATAATTTTTTTTTTCTCAAAAAAAGTGAATATATAGAGAGACAACTCTGTTGGGAAGCAAATCTTACGTTTCCAGAAAGTCTGCATTATTCAAGCCAATAATCAATTCTCCACACTTTATGCAATAACACTGTTCAAGTTATTTACTTGAAATAATTAGAACTATTAGTATAGTCCGTTTGGTCTTTTTAGAAGAGTCACAGAACAGACATTGTGAAGTTGTAAAATACCAAGGAAACACAGTTTCCAAAATAATTTTTTATCTCTTTTTTTTTTTTTTTCTGTGTGACTAGCCTGAATAACTAGAACACGATGGACAAATACCACTTCAAGAATGACTACAGAGCTTGCAGAGCAGAGGTGGAGGACTTGAGAGCCCAGACGATGACCTCCTTGATCCTGCAGAGAAAGGGGAAGAATAGGAGTGGAGGCACGTTGAGAATTAAAAACTGGCTCTCCAGCTAGTGTTGCAAGCAGTGCTTTGGCTCTCACAGCCAAGGCCCCTTTGAGGAAGAAGAGCTGAGAGATGGGATCCATTTAATGAAATAGGGAAAAAGCACCTTCGCCAAAAGGCTTGCCAATCCGGTGCAGAGGATTTGAAGCTAGGTACATGTGGGGACACCAAAAACAGCTTGCAGTTCAGTGAGAGATTGGATGTAAAGGGGAGTTATGTACACAGGGCAGGGTGATGGGAGCAAAAGAGCCCTCAGGAAGGACAGAACAGGTTGAAATGGGGCCATCTCACATGCCGGTACACAACTGCACACAGTCTGTGTGCCACAGCTCTGCAAAATATGGATGCAGGCAAATGAATACAGCAAATGAATCCCAGCCTCCTGCAGTCTTATTGCATATTCAAAGAGAAAACCTCAATTTTAAAGTATCAAAATGAGTAAGTTGGGAAGTGCACCTAGTGCTGTGCCTTTGCAATATATTCAAGTTTGCACTCAGGCATCTTGATACAGGCTCTCTTAATATGCAGATCTTTGTAGCCAGCCAAATATCTCTTCTTCAAATATTCCCCCATAACTAATTCACCTTAGCAGTCATGAAAGCTCATCCCTAAGCTTGACTTCATGCTGAACAGTTATCTTTTCTCCATTACTCACAAGATTTTTGCCTTCAAGAGAGTGGGCTAATATACATGAATTTGCAAAGGCACATTATCCCCAACTTCTGATTCACACTAAGGAAGTGTTACTTCTGTGTTCATTAAATGATTTTTTTTTGATATACAAATTTTAATTAATGTACACATGGTCTTCTGCTTTGGAATCCAAATGCCAGTATATAAATTGTACCAAAATTTTGATACAAGTCCTACTGGTAATGAAACACAAACAAAATCTAATGCCATAAGAAAAAAATGTCTGACATTTTACCCTCAAGGGATCCAAGCAAAGCAAGACCTTAATGAGAGAACTCTGTATTCTTTTGTCCCGGAGAATACAATTCTCCGCACACTTCGATGAACTGGAGAGAGTTTATGCATGGTGAAGGTATGGAGATGAGTTTGGAAACTGGATTAATAAATCCTCTACAAAGGGAAAGCTTAGACATCCTGAAAGTTTTACCATGTCAGTCAGGGAAGAAGCACAGTATCACACTGTACATATAATTTACACCCTTTTTGCTCAAACCCATACTGTCAGTTGCAGCAATTTTTTTCTGGAATTGGAAATTAGCAACTCAGTAGGCTTTGCTGGCAGGCATTATATGAGCTCTGAGATGCCACCTGAGGTTCTTTGGGGTCCTTTGTTCCCTTGAACAGAAATGCAAGTACCTCAGTGGTTTTTTTTTGGTTTTTTTTTTTTTGCAAAGGAATATGGGAAGCATGAGAGAAAGGATCACTCCAAATGAGCACAGGAGATCATTCCAAAACATTAGAAAATGCTTAACTTTTCAAGGTTTGCTTTTTGAAGGTGTGGGGGCTGGAGCAGAAGACGACAGGGGAAGAGGAATATGCTTACGTTTCAAGCTTAAAAATTACTGATTCAATGGAATATCTAAATTTGGGGATTCTGAAGCATACTGTACAGACATATGTGCTGTCAGCTGCAAACTACTCCTACAGCACTAAGAGTTGAACGCAGTGCCATATGTTATGCCAAGATTACTGATTTTCATTAGATATGAAAGAAGATTTCCAATTTTAATCTTCA
This sequence comes from Himantopus leucocephalus, assembly GCA_003993805.1. Taxonomy (NCBI): domain Eukaryota; kingdom Metazoa; phylum Chordata; class Aves; order Charadriiformes; family Recurvirostridae; genus Himantopus; species Himantopus leucocephalus. The sequence continues at coordinate 72,320,323 of RSEF01000002.1, read as the reverse complement.
TTTTCAATCATTATTTTATTTGGCAGTCTAAACACAATGATGACAGACAGTATCTTGATCTGATATCTGAGCACCTGCTCCAGGTACATTCCCTCTCACTTTCTCCCTCTTCCTTTCAAGTTTGAAGGTGAAAAAAATGAAACCTGAGACTGAGCAATCCCTAAGGATTTTGCTAGGCAAGAACACCAAGCTCATCAATCCCTCTGCTTCCCTACAAGAAAGCTCTGATGGATAGTAGGCTGTGACTTGTGGCCTTTAAAGAAAGAGGTTAGTCTTTATGGTACAGTTGGGACTGTGTTAGCACAGATTATTTCCCATATAAAACAGGGCAATCCTATGAAGGAGCTGGCTTCCCTATCCCTTCTCACATTCTGACTCTGGCAACAGGATGAGAGAGGAATGGGAAAACCGTCAACATTCATTGCCCTGCTTGTATCTCCCCAGGGATGCGTAGACAGGCAAGGAGGAACATGTAAAAGAAGAGTGCAATGTCCCATCTCCATGTCCATGTTGGCTGACTAAAGTAAAAACCCTGTGTGCCGGCCCCATGAAACGTGACAAAAATCATTTAATCCCATCCTTGAATAAATGGCAGAGGATGTGAAACAATGGTCAGAGGAGTTTATTCTGCTCCTGATGTAGCACAGTGGGATGCTGTCCTTGGTTGGACCAGTGTGAGAAGTTCCAATCCCACTTAATTTTCAGAGACCAGACTAGTGTCACCAGTCATATTTTCTACTTTATTACTTAAGGGAAACCGAGTTCCCTAAACTGTTCAAATAAGGAACAAAAATTATTACAGCAGGTGAAGCCTTCATAACAACTTACTTTGCTTCAGCAAGGAGCTTACAATGAAAAATCAAACACACAAGAGAGGAGTACCCAAGGCCACACCAAAAGAGTCACCCTTCCAGAAGGAGTTATCCGTGTAGAGACTGGGCAGCAATGGTGTCTCAATGGGAATGGTGCAAGCAAGTAATGTTCCACAAAGAAACAAATGAATAAGACTTTTGCTGGGAGGCGGAGGGTGATGCTCATTTTTTGGTCGCTTTAACCTGTATAAGCAAAGAGGGTATCATTCTCCACAGATGGCTGTACAGCAACAACACACCTTCTCCCACAGCAAAATGCCAAGCTATCCATTATTTGTTCACAAGTACATATTCTGTACTTTCATGAATCCTTTTGGATCTACTTCCACATCTTCTGTGAGCATCTCACTATTTTTTTTTCTAAGAGAAAGACCCCAAATTTTTTTAGTTTGCATTACAGATAATGGCTCCTAGGTACATAGAAAACAGCTCGGAATGGGTATGTATGTAGCAGAGCAGCTGACAGCATGGGCACAGAATGCCACAACAATGGTCACAGAGACACTGGGTCTGATAAAGCTATTCTCTACCCCTACTTCAGTAACCACTCTGTCCGCCCGGTTTCCCCATCTTTGACGTCTAAAGTAACGTCAAGCAACCAACCATACCTAATTACATTTTGGGTTGTAACCAGCCCAGATAATTCATATAGTCTTCCAATGCTACCAGATTAATGGCTTTCACCTTCCCCTCTCTTCGCACTTCGAGGTGAATAGTTTCTGCAGTTGGATGATCTATCTCCCTAGTATAATTTTTCCTTCATTTAGCAGAAGATTTAATACATCCTTCATCTACAATTTCTTATGAAACATTCTTTCAATTTACATAAAATAGCCTGCATTTCAGAATGTCAAGAACAGCAGCAAAAGAGTACATTTTCCTCATAGAAATTACTCACATAACACCTGCTAGTAACAGTAGAGGCAACAGAACATAGATATATATTGACTTCTTATTTCTCGATTTTCTTTCCAACTTCTCAGGGTGCCTCAGGTAATAATACCCTGACAGACCAGCACCAGGTTATAAAACATAATTGTACATCCCAGCCTACCTTTCGAATCAAAAGTCACTTTGTAATATGGCTGGGGCATAACTCTACTGCAACTGGGGTCACTATCAGGGTCCTGTTTATAGTATAGCCAGGGTACTGTCAGCCAACATACAATAGCTGGCAGTGCAAGGTCAAATACAGCGAGCACTGGGCTGTGAAGAGGCATTTATTCCATTTGCTTAACATCATGCTGAGATTCCGGTACCTACTGGAAAGTGGCATCCCCTTTTCTGTACAGCTTGTGCTAGCTCTACCACTGTGCAACTTAATTAGAGAGTAATTTTGCATGAAATAGCTCCTGCAGCTTAGGCAGGGCCAGAGCACAGACAGGTAGGTCAGTAGCTGCTGTGGCACTTGGAAAACCAGTGATGACACAGCTACCGTCAACCCAAAAATAACACTGCTGGGGCAGTACCACTCCTGGTGGGAGCTGAATTATTCCGCACTCTTATTTTACTTGTCATCAAGCAAAGCAGGGCAAATATTTCTATTCAGCATGTCTCTGACTGTTAGATCATTAAGGTGCCTGCAGACACTTGACGTCTCAGATAGATGTCATTCCTAAGAAAGGTGCCACTTTACACACAAATATATGATATCTGTGTGTGTGTAGGTACACAGGCAAAATGCAATGGAAGACACACATGGCCAACGTACTAAAGCTCCTCCTGCTTTCTCAATGCAGTGACAAAACTCAATGTTTTCTCAAAGCCTGACCAGCCCAGAGCAAACAGCCAGGAGACTGTTCATGGTTTTAAATCTGATAAATTAGCTGGACTGTTTTGTTGGGTTCTCCATGGCAAGGTCATGTGAAGAGACGACCAGCTTTTTCAGTGGCCTGGAAGCACTGTATGGAGCCTTTGAGCTCTGGGTGTCTACATCAGATGCAGGCCCCTTTGGTGGTGGTGATTAAAAGGCATTACTTCACAACGGCTCATCAGTACCCTGTGTGAAAGGGTTTGGTGGCCACAGTCTACCTGCAAGCCTGAGGGATGGCTGCATCATGAAATCCATACCATTCACAAGAGAGATGCCACAAACTGAATGAGCGAAGGAATGAAACAACCCTACAGGCAATTTCTTCAGGTCAGAACTGAGGCATCCCGGCAAGGAATTACACTACCACTTCCCTTGTCTACTGAGAAAGAAAGTATCCTTTTCTAGGTCTATGTTTTTGAACAACCACTCCAGTCTTGGTTTTTTTGTTTGTTTTAAATAAAGCACATGCTGTATGCTACTTCCCGATTTCTTCCATGCATAAAAGCAGTCTAGTGAGATCAGATGCAGTAATTTTAAGTATATTAAAATCTTCTGAGAAGAACATGACTGGAATATTCATTTTAAGTAATAATTATATGCACATTTTCTAGCAGAGGTGACTGTTGGAGCAGATAACAAAAGCATTCCCGATTTTCTCAACAGCGTCTGTTGAGTCACACATGGAGGACAAGGCTGTCAAGTTTTAAGTAAACTTGTGTTTACTTAAAACCTGTGTGTTTTAAGTAAATGATCACTGTCATATCCCCTGTGAGAAGGACTAAAAGTATTATAATAACAACAGTGATAACAACAAAAAGAAGATGGGTTGACCCACAGGTTTTTATGCCAGGCTGCAGTCACAGAGGCTTGAGCTCTGAAGGGTCTGGTGAGTGATACACTAAATATTTGTGCAGTACAGATGTGATCATTTGCTTTCTATACTGAAGCACTAAGCGCTTTGATTTTAGCAGCTGGAGACAAATCGCTGAACATGCTAACACCCACTGTATCTTTGTAGTAAGATCTTCAAAGGACTCCAGCAGGTTAGGTCTGGCTTTTCTCCGCTCAGGTTAACTCTAGCATTTTTTTAATCAGTCTATGCTTTTCTGCATGGTTTCCCAGCACATCAGTTAAAGACAGACGCAACGATGCTTTTCAAACAGGCTGACCTACATGCAGAATACAGGCTATGGCTCTAGATAGTGCTCCTTGGTTAAGCTTTTGACCACTTTAAGAAGAAGAGACTTATGCCAAACTTTCAGTAATCCTTCCACACTAGAGCAGTATGTTGAATAAATTCAAAGGATGAATCTACTCTCTTCTCATCGCTGCATTTCCCTCATTTCCTATTAACAGTCTCAGATTACGGTTATCCAGTAAAAAGGCCTCTGCTCCCTACACAACTGAAGCTTTTTATCATCAACTGGGGTATTGTCCTACCAGGCGTATCATTTTCACAGACTGTGTTTACTCTGTAGCATCAGATGTATGACACCCACATTTCCTCATTCCTATTTTTAATCATATTTACTGCCACTTCAAGGTAAAACAGTAATGCAGGAGGAAACACTTAGACTGTCAGAAGAACAGCAGATGTTACGCTTATACCTGGTGTGTTTTGTGTCGCGCTTTGCAGAAAGGCAAAATTCATGGCAACAATTTGTTCTATGGCTTCTCAATTATCACCGCAATCTGCTGGTGTTCTTGCCTAATTACTTTTCAGTTAAAATAGGTGACTATCACTTGACTTTCTCCCTCCATTTTGAATTCCAAGATGATGGTTCCTCACTTGGGTCAAGTAAGAGAAGCCTCAGGACTGCCCTGACTTGGTCTGTACGTAGTCATGTATGGTCAGGGACGCACCCTCCATCTGGAAGTCATTTTAGCAAGCTCTGCTTTGCTCCTGCAGGGAGCATTCAAAACTTGCACTAACTGGGACTTGGCACAGCAAAACTCTGGGGTGTAAGTGAAAGTTCTAACTGAGCAACTGCAATCAAAGATTGGCTGCTTCTCTGCAGTATCCCAGTGGCATGGAGGTCAGCACATACTTATAAACTGATCCTTTAATATATAATATTTATACCTCTATTTGTTAGCGGGAGGGAGAAAGGAAAAAAAGAGGTAGGGGGGAACTGTATGTCTTCTGGAAATAGTCAGCTCCTTGCCATACATGATGCATTGAACTACCACCATTTCTGTCCTCATACAAAAAATTCCTTTCTGATTTGTCTTCCTGAGTAACCATTACTTCTTCTCAAAAGTTCAAAAAAAATTTCTGCTGCTGCAAAAAGTAAAATACAAGCATATTAAGCAATTCCTTCCTCAGGGTCTGTGGTATTTTGTGGCTACTATTCAAATCACAAGCTCTTTATATCTTGTTTAGTAGCAACCATACACTAACCAATAATAAATGTCATTGTACCCCCTTCAGACCTGCTCCGGATGCTAAGGAAAGGGAACTTGGCAGCCAGAAGCACTGCTTTCATTCAGGCAGGATCAAGTTCCCTGGGGTTCCCTTGTCCAACTCGCTGCTTCTTCCATCTTCTGTTCATATATGCAGCCCTTTTTCTGTCTTACACAGGATCACTCTGTGCTAGTATCTTACATGAGTATAATCATGAGTTATAAAAAAAACAAACAGCATTTATTAAATGAACAAAGTTCATTTCCTTAAACAGTGTGTTTCTTATTCTGCAGTCTGCTGTGTTTATTCACTTGTTCATTGATGCATATTTTATTACTTCAGAACAGGCTTCCTAGTCATTGTTTCAGACTAAGCTCCAGGCCAGTAAAACATTTATGCAAGTGCAGGATAGAATTTTAGGAGTGTGGATAATCCTACCGAGAGAACTGAAACAGAATCAGCTGCACTAGCAACATCTGCCCCCGATGCAGAGTAAGAATGAAATAGGAAAAAGTTCATTCTCTACCCTCAAATGTTCGCGAAACACAGCCTGTTTTTGCAGTATTTAACAATCACACTTTTTCCCCAGGAAAGGAGGTTGCGCATTAATTGCCAGAAACTGTATGCCTAAAAATAAAAGACACAAAAAAGGAGTCTTACGATACTGATGGAGTGAGAAGAATCTCAGAGCTTTGAGCTAGATTCTTGACGGCAATAAAGAGTGCACTAAGAATAGCAAACGAGTAGGAGTAGTCAAGGCTGAAAAGTTTCTGAAGTGCTTTGATTGCCAATTTCTTCATAGAAGCTTTTATTCAGGCTACCTGTTATGTGAGAAGGTTAAATATTTAGTGGAGTTTCAGTGCCTTGAAAGATAGTTGGGAAATGTCTATTTTTGGTTTGCACACCATTCAGTGGACCAGCCACCACAACAGTAAGAACAGGATTTGTCTGAGATTTGTCAACAGAGAATTGCTCTGGCTATAGCAACTAAGTTAACAAAAGGACATAGAGACATGTTAGAGCCGAGGCCAAAAGACACCTGGGAAGCATCTCACTCCCTATGCATAGCAACGCACAGTTAGAGAGGTGCATAACAGAAGGATTAAAAAACAAACAAAACCCCCAAAAACTCAATCTTCACTAGTGAGGTGAAAAAAGGACGGTTGGGAAGAGTCAAAACCTCTTCTGGCACAGCTCATCCTGGATCTCTGTTCTCCAGAAGAATATACATATTATTCCAGAAACTGAATTAGTATAGTCAGCCAAATCCTTGACATGAGAAAGCCACCAATAAAATTGTTCATGAAACTCCAGAGCGAGCAAATCTCAGAATTGGCCCGAAGAATTTATGTAGGCCAGAAAGAACTACACCAGAGCTTCATACTCTCAGCATTTTTAAAGACAAGCCAACGCTCACACTATGCGCACCAGGACTCTCACCATACCCAAAGTCTAGTGCCTCAGTCTCTTTTGAGAAGACACATTTTTATCTGACCTGTGCATAAGAATTGTTTTCGGATGTACTGAAGGGACCTGGGATGCCATGGTGACAGGAGGTTTGGGGGGAAAACAAACAAACAAACGGACTTGCTATAAAGACCAATGCAATTGCCTAAGTAAGAATACTAAGGAATCACTTGTTCTTTGTAAGAAATGGGTATTTGTATGTACAAGGACTGTAAAAATAAGCTTACAAGGACAGTTTGCATAGCTGTATTAAGACTGTGGTCTTGAATAGCTCTTAGGTCACTGGGAGTAATCACTTGATAGTCAAGAACATTAGAAAAGTCATAAAATTGTTTTATTTTAAAACTAGTACCCTAGCTCTAAACACCAGCAGTTTTCCATCTGAAATAGATACCCTCCTCTTGCGTCCTTTTCTGCGGCTGAAATTTGCAGTTGAAGCTAAATATGTTATAATATTATGGCTACTATTTGAAGACCTTTGTGAAGCTTCATCACCTTAGGACTGTCACACAGCAACATCCGTCCTCCGTGAAGGCAAGCGAGTGCATTTTCTACGTTACCCTGTTTCACACAATCCAGGAATAAAGAATCATGTTAAGGGACCCAGACCCTGCATGCCATACAGCTGACTGCTGAAGAAAGACTGTTCACCTGTTCAGAGATTTCAACAGAACACAGGAAAGACAATTTTGTGAGGGTTATTATTTTAGATTGGCAGCATCAACAAAAGCTGGAGTAGGCGGGCATTTCACTTCCTTTTCATTCTCTCTGGGTCACTAGTTTACAGCTTTCCACAGCCTTCCATTCATGCACCAGTCCAAATTACCTTCCGGTACTCTACTGGAAATGCCCAGTCACAAGGGCTATTTTCTTTCCCTTTCATGCCCTTACTTTTCCTTTATTTAAACAACTGATTCCCCTGTCCACAAGAAACAAAATATTGCAAGAACTCAATAGGCCTGTAGACTTTCCAGCTGAACTTTTGCTCTGAACTGTTGTTACTTGGAAGCACGATGGCATCACTGATACCACCCAGACCTTCTGCTCCCAAAACATAAAATGACCTTTCGGTGCAGGAACAACGACACTCCACTGAACAGTTCTCATTTTGTGCCAGGCATACCCTGCCCTCCAGACTAGTTCTCAAGTATATTCATTAAAGTCTTCATTGTAGCAAGGCTGATAGCAGGTCCTCTGTTTCAAGAGAGTTAAATCATTTATATGAACAACTGAGTAAAATCAGAAGTACGGTATTAAACATCACTCTCCTTACTCTTACCCTTAATGACAGCGTTACATGAGAAGATTTAGTAACATATTGCTATATGATGTTCCAAGTCTGTAAAACTGGACAACTGGCAAAAGTCTTATTGTTCCCAGTGTATCCCAATGTAATCTTAAATTTCACTTCATCCTACTGCTAATATTTAGTAAGCTCCTTTCTTGACACCTAGAGACTTGCAGAACTGCCGCTGTGGGAGCCCATCATTTAACATTCCTCACCGAATTCATAGCAACAACTTGAGTCATCCCCATTCTGGTGACTCACTCCTGCCACTTGATATACATCTCTTTAATTTTAAGTCACACAAAATCATCTGAGTGACAGCCAGCAGCAGCCCTATGATTTTCTGGCTTCTGCATCATTACATCTCTCTTCTCAGCACTTCTTAGTGCTCACACGTCTTCACTATGAGAAAAATGTAATTAAAGAAACTAATTTATATTAACATTACAAAAAAAATACTGATCCTCTACATTCATACAGAAAAACAAGCCTTTCTACCTGATGGTATCAAAGCACTGCATAAATGCTCACGAAAAGTTCTCATTGTCATCATAAGGGATCTAGAGCTGATGCTTGAGATCAGTTTTCAGAGACCGACAACAACCTAAGCCCTGCAGGGGCACTTTAAACTATTGCAGAAGAGCGTTGTAAGCTCTCCGCTTAGGCTTACGAGAAGTCCTACTGCCTCTTTGTTTGATACCCTGAGGGCAAAACAGGGAAAGAAGTAAATATGTGAACTGACATCTAAGCTCCTTTACTTCCATGTCAGGGAGAGGGTAGCCACTTCCCAACTTTCAACACATTCCAAAGGTTTGTCTTTGGCGATATCCTGCCTTTTCTCCTATCTGAGACCAAGAGAAGCAAATTAAGTACTCCTTTCCCTGATGGCAGAGAGGTTCTTTAATCAGCAGAGGCTGAAAGACATATTAAAGTAGCTGGGAGGTGGAGCCGGCCATCCCTCTGCCTCCATCCACCTCCATGTGAGGAAGGCACGAGTGCAAGGAATCACAGTTCTTACACATGCCCAGTGTAATGGCAGGAGCTGGTGCTTAGATCAACCCAGACGGGCTGGCTTGAAAAGCCAGCTGCCAGGCTCAGGCTGGCCACCCAGAAACACACAGTGCATGAACTAGGCGGAGGGGCAGTTATGCACGTTCAGGAGATGCATGTGCTTTTAGCACCCTGAAACCTACTTCCATGCATCTTTGTGGTCACTGGCCAATATTCACGCACTTGACAACCCCACATATGCTTAATCATAACTCCAATTTATTCCTTGCTGTATTCCGGCACGGAGATTTATGGCTTAGTGTTGGTTTCCCTCTGAGGATAATTTTGGCTCCTGCTACAAGACTGCTGCGAATGGACACCTTGCTCTGTCACCATACCAAGAGGTGAGAGGAGAAACTGGACATAAGCAGATGAGGATTGTCTGCTTATGGGGTTCTAGAAGATGGCAGGAGTTACATTTAAGGGCAAGGGAAACACGATGGACTGGAGTCCCTCATGTTTGCAGTAGGAAAAGATAGTTATGAGGGAATGTTGCAGGCTTGAACCAGTACTGACGTGGCAGTGACCTGCTCCCTGCGCATTAGCGCAGCACTCAAACCAAAGGCCTTGAGTTTCAGCACACAGATGGTGAAGGTGAGAGACCATACCTGACGTGCTGCGTCCAGTTCTAGGGTTCCCAAGTTCCGGGCTCCTGAAGACATACTGGAGTGAGACCACCAAAAAAAAGCACTTTGAGCATCTTTAATTTGAAGAGAGGTTGATATAGCTGGGACCCTTCATCCTGGAGAAGAGAAGCTTTGGGCGAATCTCATCAATGGATATAAATATCTGATTGCAGGGTGTAGAGAAGGCGGAGCCAAGCTCTTCTCAGTAGTATTCAGTGCACAGACAAGAGGGAATGGGAACAAACTGAAATAAATAAATTCCACTTAAACATAAGAAAAAACTCTTTTACAGTGAGAGCAGCCAAACACTGGATCAAGTTGCCCAGAGAGGTTACGGAGTCTCCATCCAGAGAGATATTCAAAACCCAACTGGACACAGCCCTGAGCAACCTGTCCTAGGTGACCCTCCTTAAAACAAGGCTAGAAGATCTCCAGGGGACCCTTCCCACCTCGACTATTCATACTATAAGTGTGAATAACTTATTTAGTGGACAGAAGTAGATCATTGTCCCCTGTGTACCAATGCCTGGAGAATATGTCATACAAGCACGTTACACAGTCTTCAGAAGTGGTACTTATGTATCAAAGATATCAGTAACCACTGTCAGCTCCTCAGCAGGAATCTTCCAGCTCCTGACAAATAGCCAATGTCACTCCCCCTTGGGCAGCCCCTGCTAAATCATAATCTTCAGCTCTTACAATCTCACAGCTTGACGCAGGATTTCTCGAATTCCAAAAACACAAATATTTAAATGAAACATTGAGGAATCATTTGGTTTTGGTCATTAGCTGGCACTGCAGACTGTATTTGAATGGTATTGGGCATATTTTGTGATGTATTTCAAAATAGGCTGACAAGATGAGACTTTCAGTAGATGGAGGATGTGTCTGCCTTTGGTCCTGTGGTCCTTCTCTTAGGCAAAAATGAACAATCACTGATTTCAACGGACAGTTTACCCTTCCCAGGCATTTTTCCCTCAGCTTAAGATCATCGTAAGAACACACTAACCCTAAGTCTTTCCTTTCTCTTGCTGCTCAAATCTAAATAGTGATGGTGATATTTGGGGACTGGGGAGCTAATGGTTCCTGGTTTTAAGTTATTAACCCTATTACCCAGTGAGAATTTCCAAAAGTTTCCCATAATCCTCTCATGGTTGTTTTCACTATGGTGTTAAAAAACAAATTTAACGAAGCGCAACATGGGCAACAGTGCAAGGCTAACACTTTCACGTACAAGCAATGAAAAACATACTATCAGATATTTGCCGGGCTTTATGACCTAAAAACATAATTGGAGTGAGATTATCACTTTCAAACGTTGGCAAGCCGAGGTCAGAACATATGCATGTGCACGTGTAAGAAGGAAAAGACGTGCCCAGAGAAAGAAAAAGCAAGAGGTGAGGAAGGAGAAGGATAGTTTATAGCCGCAGTTTTCAAACTGGCAGTTCCCGTATCATTAGCAGAGCACTAATTACTTCACAGGACTACTTCAATGGCTCTAAAACTGCAGAATACTGCCTCATGTGTGTGTAGCCAGAGGCCATTACTCCCATCACTGGCAATATCTGGGCAAACTGAGTTTAGGGACGAGGGACCTCTGCCAACAGTGAAGGGAATGGATATTTCTCATCCTTTCCTCTTTTGCCCCTCAACAGAGAGCAGAAAGCAATACTGTTGTAGGAGGCCCCTCTGCATACTCAAGCACAAGCTTTGGTGTTCTGCTCAGTTTCCACACCATGATAGCCACTAAAGCCCCACAACATCTTTTAAGTATTGAAGCTTTACCACGAGTTAAATTCTCCATGCCGAGTCACCTGGGAAGACAGAATAGCAAACANAAACATGTTAGAAAAGTTTATACTATGCTATTTTCTACAGGTTTTCAACTTAAATCACTTTGCAGGCCAGAGAACGTATACAGACACCAGAAGAAACTTAACGATCACTCGAGCAAGTGACCTGCCTTCACCAGGCACGTTGTCCAGCTGGAGCGGAATAGCAATGCCCACAGAGACAGTTTTTAAAAGCACTGAAAACACATGTCCCACCTTACTCTGGCATTGAAGAGGAGCTAGGCTGATCAATTACTCCTATTCTGGACAGCATGTCTGCAGCACATTTTCTAAACAACATAAAGTCACCTTTGCCAATCATACAAGTCCAAATGCATATGAATAAAAATCTGATTTACCTACACTGCAGACTACTTATATAAAACCTCAATTTGAAATTTCTTTTAAAATCCTCTAACCTTACAACTCTGACATACTGAGGAATAGTTCCTATTACACCTTCTTTTGAGTATTTTCTAAAGCACTAATCATGGACCTATCTGACACTACTGAAGTCTACAGAAGTTTTGTATGGCAGGGACGGCTAATGCCTACCATAGAAAACTATGAATTTGAAAACCCATCCCTTAAGTAATATAAAGAAAGTAATGGTATACATTCGACAGCACATTGCTACAATAAAGAATACCCAGAAGCCAAAATTATGGTTGTACGGATACTGTAAAACATATGGAAATGACAGTTTAGCAAGCAAATAAAGTAACGAATGCCTTAAGAGCTGATTTTCAGGATTGCCGTTGCAGGCTTATTGTTTTAACTTGTACTTTCACAGAAGAAATTGTTATGATGGTTGAAATCTTGCTGCTGAATTCCTTAACCAAGTTGCTTTTTTACAGGTCCAAACACCCACAATTAATCGAAGGAGTGCTGCAAGAGCACTCCTGGGGTCTCAGTTCACTGAAATACTTAAGTGCAGCCAAGCTTTTAAGCTCACATTTAAGACTTTTGTTTCTTTAACTAGGACAGACAGAGTCAATGTTTAAAAGCAGCAAAATTCTCTAAGTGAGGTTATGGCTGTACTGCTATAAAAGCTGTAAGTACAGCTTGTTTCAGTTTTGGGAACCAATGTTTTTACAGCAATAACAGTGTCCCACCATATGATTCACGCTTTTACATATGTTTAGCAAAACAAATGCATACAAACAAAGAAAAACATACACCTTTATCCAATGTAATGCTGCTAGTAGCACTTCTGAAGTACAGAAGAGCTCAAAGCTCTTTAACCAGGCAGAGAACGCACAGGTCAACCGTCAGACAAGCTACATGAGTTGGACACAGTGATCTCTCTGAAGCTCTTCCTAGTCCTGCTTAATTNGAGCTCAAAGCTCTTTAACCAGGCAGAGAACGCACAGGTCAACCCTCAGACAAACTACATGAGTTGGACACAGTGATCTCTCTGAAGCTCTTGCTAGTCCTGCTTAATTANGAAGCTCTTCCTAGTCCTGCTTAATTTTCTTTGTTGATGCACACAAGCACAAAGTTTATGATGCTGACAACTGAAATAAGAAGTCAGACCAGTCATCCTCATGCTGTTAATCCTCCTTCCTGAATGGTAGGAAGGGAGAGTGTGCAAGGGTATTTGTCTTCTTCCCTCACCTGTTTAACAATAAGCAAGTCATCATAACCAAGAAATCACAGAGAAGTAAGGGGAGAAGGCAGTAACCTGTTCTCAGAAAGTAAGAGATGTTGCATCATTCCTCAAGCAACTACATTAAGAAAGCAATAAGAGACTTAACAATGCCTCTTCTGCTTCCACACTACAACAACTGCTTACTGTGTCCTTGACTCAACTGTGAAGTTTAAACTTAAGGACAAGCTTAACTGAACAGAAGGCCCTTGAGTAAGTTTGAGATCTTTTTCACAGAGCACAAGATGGAAACTCATTGAGTAAAACCCACAACATATAGCAAATATTTGAAACCAGTACTATTTCTACTATTAGACATAAGACAGATCAGCAATAATTGACAAAGGCTACATTCAGTAGCACAAGTTATACAGCGTGGCTCTGGGTCTTACCACTGTCATCAGAAACCTTTTCATCTACTGCACTGTATTACTACCCATAAGCTGATTTGGCCAAAACCTTTTCTGGTGGGAGCCTGTTCTTTTACTAGATGGTTTTCTGGAGAAGTGCTAGTTGCAGCAGAAGTGAGGAAACGGGTGGACATTTCCATTGCCCTCTCTCAAATAACAGCCTTTATCAGATATGAGCTTTTGGTCAGAGTGCATCTTAAACCACAAACAGCTTTCATTTTCAATTAATCAGCTCTCTAAGCCAAAGGCTTTTCATTACAGCCTCACCCTTTTTTGACTATTCTGCTTTTTCCCCCATGTAGTAATGGAAGGTCTTACAGTTCTAAAATTTTCATAAATTTTAATCAAGCTGTGAAAGAGCAAAGTAGTATTTTCCAAGACTTAAAAGCAGTATGGGGAAACCAACTTCAGAGAAGTTAATTTTCTGAAAGTATAGAATAATCATTTTTAAAACTAGCCAAGTTTGAGTCTTCCCTGTCTGGTAAAAATACAGACGTCTCACACCCATTCATGGAGCACAGCAAAGTACTTGTGTAACACCATAATGAAAAAAGACACTGCAAGAGTAGCCGCTTCCATCACCAAGAAGCTTTCAAAATATCTGGAAGTTAGACAGTCGGCAGAGGGAGAAGAGACCAAGTCCAGAAACTGGTAACACTGGACTGCAAAGCACGTTGTTTTGATGAATCGAGAACTGCCCAAGGCCTGCAAAACACAAGCTGACTGAAGAGATTTAACAGCTTTAACTGTCTAATCAAATGTCATTGATTACACATTTCCAAAGCACAAAATCCCTGCCACTTCAACAGAAGATGAAGGAGTTTCTCTGCACAAAGACTGTGATTCTGCAGGAAGAAATCCAACAAACTATTTGGGAAACCATGACCTCTCCGCTGACCACGGAGGCAGCCTCAGTGTTATTTCTCAGCTTCCATTACTGGATCTTTTCCTTAGACATCAGGAACACTACTTTATTCCCATTTATCTATTTAAAAAAGAATTTTTATCTAGATTTGTGTTTACAGTGCTGGCAGCCGTAGTAGAAATACATACAGCGAGAAAAGCTGTAGAAGACATTGTGGTAAATCAATAGCTGGGGACATTTCCCACCCTCCAAAACATCCTTCCTGACAGATACCACAGAAATGCACGTAGTGCTAGATCTAAATTTTTGTGAATAAAAAAATAAAAAAAAAACCAAACATGAGCAGTTTATGAATCAGTTCAAATCTTCTGCCAATAACGTCTGCCCATCCTATTAAATCTTGTTCAAAGGTTGCTTCTCTGTCTTATGCTTGGAAATGGACTGAAATTACAGCTGTGTACTGCATTTGCTTGCAAATGCAAACCAACTTCCTTCGTGTTTTCAGAAAAAAAAAAAAAATCTTGATTTAAAAAACCCCAACTGGTTAAATTAAAATTTTCAGCATAGTATATGAAATATGTTTAAAATTTATTGGTTTAGGAAGAAAAGAACAGATTTAAGTGTATGCTCTTAGGTAAGAGGGAACCCATCTGACAGGAAGAGACCCAAGTATAAATAAAGCACAACTGATTTGTAGCAATTAAAATAACAGGCAAAATGTAAGCTCCAGTCGGAATTTGAGTGCTTTTTAGTTGAGCTTCCATATGGAAAGAATTTGAATCGAAAGGGTGGTGAGTTTTTGTTGGGGATATTTTTGGTGTTGGTGGGCTTTTTTTGTTTTATGGTTAGTTGGTGTGTTTGTTTGTTTGTTTTGAGATTTCCAGTAACCAAACAAGGCAACCTCTAGGAAATTTGACAAGTTGTTTTATTGAAAAGGTATAAAACACACAGCTATGTTCATTACTACCCAGCAACTGGAGAAGTTAAAGGACAATGGGAAAAGAACAGCAAAGTTACTCAAAAAAGCATAGAAATTCTTCTCAAGCTTCAGCGAGAACTGAACCAATGAGAGCAAACATAATACAGATGGCCTATGTGAAACAACTCTGAAATACACCTTAAAAACAGGACAATAAATTCACACTCATCTATGGTCAGGAAACAGCATCACAGCTGACATTCACCACAGGTGAACTAGAGCTAGATGCAGCGCCACTGGTGACTTAGACGGCATAGTACTGTTTTGGCAGGAGGGACACAGGATATCTAAGGAACATTTACTTTATCATCTCCTTTCCCTCTATCAGCCTGTAGGCTACCTCCAGACTGAATTACCTTTCAAACTGAACTCTAAAAACCACCTGAAAGGAGAAAAGTGAGGGATGCATAGAAGCCAGCTGTATTCTGTATTCTTTTAGATTAAGAAAAAATAAAGGGAGGGATTCAAAGATATCCTTGGAGGTCCAGCAAGCATTAAAAATAAATATAAAGAAATATATCTAAGGCATTCAACACTCATTTCACAAGAGATGTATCTCTTGGTTTTTTTAGATGACTGGCTCATAAAATAGCCACACAAGGACATTACATCAATTTTTAAATGACTACAGGCAAATTTATGTTTTACCACATGGAAAGTTTTGTCAGAAAATATTCAGGTTGATATTTTCAGAGCTTACTGTCAGTGCACATTATCAGCAATACACATTACCACAAACGTTCAATTACACTGAATATATGACTAATTTATTTGACTGAATGGCCACACAGGCATCCTTAACACTGGATTTGCTACACCTACAACACCTAAATTGTTTG
>RSEF01000002.1:72286991-72304130 GCA_003993805.1 Himantopus leucocephalus | reverse complement strand
TCCCTCAAGCTCCACCTGAAAGGTAAAAAATAGTATGAAAATAGCTTAAGAGAGGAGGGATGTCTGAGAAGATACCACCGCAGTCAGGAAGATACCATCGCTGACCACCTCTGACTTCTGGGATCTGTCAACGGACTGAGCTTCTCTTCGCCCCCAATAGGGACGCCTGTGGGTAAGGTTCGAACACTTGCTTATGCCGAGTGCTTCCCCAGGAGGCTTAGAAATCTCTATAGAGTTGCTGTATGACTTAATGCGTTTGTAGCCAGGCTGTATTACTATCATCCTCAGTATTTGCATGTGCTTTGTAGACAGTGACTTTATCACCAGCAATCCAAAAAAACTTGTGCATCTGTTGCTTCAATAAACTACACTATTCATTAATCTAGCTGTAAGAGTTCTTACTGAACGTGACCAACTCCTTAAATGTGGCTCCACTAGTTCATGGAATGCAACTAGACTGAGGATGTATGGTGTTATTAGTGCATCCGTAATCGTGATCGTTCAATATATTGAACGTGACTAGACTGACAACACCGAATTGGGCATCACTCAGATTCTAAACCTAGCCACCCCCAGCACCTCTAATATCTGAGGACAAGCTGGAATGCAAAGGGGTTCATTTTCTGCCAAATTACTTTGCCCTTTAACGCAACACTTAGAAAAGTATTTCTTTTATAAAAAGAGGTTTTGTAAAGGGAAGTAGGTTTGCCCTTCAGATCTCTATAATAGTTCTCCAAAAGTGATGCTCTCTTCCATTGAAGACGCATCCATGTCTGATTAATTCCACACAATCAAAATAACGAAATAGAGGGCACCTGGCTTTAGTACTGATTTCCAGAATCCAGCCCTCGGAAAGAAACAGAATTTCCTGAAAGTTTGTGTCCTTATGATGTTTTAAGTAAAACAAACCAAACCCCACAATAACACAAAGGGAGGAAACCCTTCCACGCTCCACCCAGGTAACTCAAGCTCCCACCGCGACACAAGGCTGAAACATTGCAGTGAGGTGCAAGTGATCCTTGTCTAGCAAGGGCCCTTCAGAAGAAACCCTGACCAGCTGGAGCAACATCTCAAGGTCTCCACCCCTCCTAAAAACTACAATTAAGGGTAGAAAAAGCATTTCAAGCTTAGGGTCACAGATCAGGGGGGTGAGAATGTATGAATGAGGGCATGTTTTTTCACATACTCAGGATACGCTTGTATAGCAAAACAGCAGATTAAATCCCAGTTTTAAGACATTCTTTCTGCATTTCTTTTGTCTGGTTGAATACTACTTTTCTATGGCAATGGAGTAGAATCCAACATTAGCTATTTTACAAAGCAGCATCAATACACCATACACCACCAAAACCAAAAGAAACCCCAAAAGCCAACATCCCCTTTCCTACAAATGCATACGGCATACCCTTACCCCTTTGAGGTTTTTTCAGCTGCTCCTTACGGCAAATGCTCATATTTCATTCACAAGGCTACTGAAATATGAATAAAGGTAGCACTGTTAATTGGCAACCCTATTGGCCTGAGAGATGGTGAGCTATGACTGATTTGAACCTCCGATTTTCACTCCAGACTTCAGATTATCCTTGACCAAATCATCAAAATCTATGTATGCACATTGGGGCTGTGCTAGAAGGTCACCAGTCTCTGTGGTAAGAAGAGTCAACATGTTCTTCCAACCCTGTTGCTACACTGACTCTACACCTGAATGGCTGTGACTGGGGTCTTCACCGCTTCAGCTTTCATGTCTTAGCCTCCAGGCAAAGGAGTTGAAAGGAGACAGAGCAACATAAAAGTACATATGCACTAGCTGAGAACTATCAAGTGGAAAGAACAGCACAGGGCTGGCCAGGGATTAGTATTCAAATGCAATACAGAGAATTTAAATGATGTTCATAAAGATCACTTACTGGATTTTCAGTCACGCTACTTGCCGAGATGAAAAGCAACTCCCTGGAGACTACATAAGAACTTAGAAGAAAGCCAGAGCAAGATCCTCCTGATGCCAAAGTCTGTGGGGCTCAGAAGGGCCACTGATACGCCTTGGACAGTATTTACATCAGGCTGCAAAATGCATGACCTTGATCCTCTTTCAGCCTCAAGTACAACTGATGCATTGCTATCCCCCAGTCTAGATTACTCAGTAAAAGCCCAACCAGGTCTATCAACCATCTCATCCACTAACAAATCTTACCTACAGACCAGTAAGGCAGTGGATGGAAAAACGTAGATTATTTTAACAAGAGGGCTTACATTATTTATGCCTCCTTCTCACTGGGTTTACAACAGCTTAGCTCATAGGCATTCTTTTTCATTGACACAGATCTAAACAAGAAAGGAAGTACTGGTGCTTTTCAAAGACAAATATTGAGAGACAAATATTCTTGTGACTTCAAGGGATAACTCCACGCTGGCAGCAACACAGAATGGCATCACAGCAGGGAAGCCCTGAAGGGCAGGTTTCTTCCCTGACATGAGCAGAGCACGGGTGGCACTGAGACACATAAGTGACCTTAACGCTCCTTGGGCTAGACATCTACCCTGGCTGGACACACACCCCAGCAGGGGGACAACTGCTTAGCGGGGTCCAGAATGACCGCATGGGGGAAGCAGGTCTTCCCATCCCGTGAAGCAGAGAGATGAAACAGTGGCCTTCTGCTCTGGGAGGCACATTGCTGAGTGCCTTTCCCTTCCACCTTACCGAAGCCAGAACAGCAGTCCATCAGAGTTCAGTTTCAAGGCAGAGTTCCATTCCGCAGCCCCTTCTTACCTGTGTAGTCCCACTGAAATAAACAGGGCTGCTCACGCAAGTAGGTGCTACTCAGAACCTGTCACCTTTTGAGGATTACTAGTTTTGTGACAATTCATGTAATAAACCAGTCTGTGCAGCAGTGATACAAAAATTCATCCTTTTTCTTTTTTTCTTTTTTTTTTTTAAGGAATGCAGCAGTGAAGCAGGCAAAAAGCCTTCAGTGTATGTTATCAGCTCTAGGTGAGAGTTTTCTTCTCTCCTTTCCTCCTCAAACTTTTTTTTGCTTTTTTTTTAACGTTCATGTTTTTAAAGTTGTATTAAACCAAGGTAACTGTAGATTACAGATCTAGTCATAACAAGGTGATTTTTTTTTCTTCTTTTTGTTACTGTATTGGGTCTTTAGACGCTAAGTTGTGCTCCCGCTGTGGTGCTCGTAGAACATTAAAACTTGAAAAGGTAGACAAAAAGAAACAAAGAATAAAAACAAGCTTGTAATTTATTAACAATAATTACTTACGTTTAGAATCTGCCATACTTCTTTAGATGAAGTATCACCTTACCCCTTCATATCCCACCACTAACTCTAGTCTCCGTGCCTGTAAAAAAGGAGTTCCTGAGTAGGAAGGCAAAGCTTGGCCCTCTGGTTTCACCTTCCTCTTTTTCCAGAGTGCAGAGTATTTGTGACAACATTTGGCTTTTTTATTTCTTGGCATTTAAGACTCTAATACTAGACCCCCTGCTATTCCATTAACTGCCAAATGATGTATCATCTGACAATCATTACTAGTTTAAAGGAAACCTGCTGGAACCCTGACCTCCACTATTTTATTTTATTTTATTTTATTTTTTATAATAAGTATAGCTTTGGAAGTGCATTAATATTTGGAGCCTAAAAGCTTTGAAAGTACAGTTTGAACAGTGAAGAGGCTTAAGACAGAAGATATTCCATATTTCATAGCCTGGGTTTTTCCATCTCATCCGTCAGGGACACAACTGTTTGGGCCAGATTCTGCCCCCATCCCTCCAGGTCCTTCTACCCATAAAGTCCACATCCCAGTAGCCATCCCAGTTCAGATCCACGGCAGCGAACAGACAAGAAGTGGATGTGAATAAACCATGACTGTCATACCGTTTGCTGATTTTCTTTCAAATTCTGCCAAACAAACCATCAGTGGCCATGCCGAAAACCCCAAGACACTGGCATGCTTCCATAAAAGCATGCAATTAATAAAAGTACATGCAGGTCACCCACCAAAGAACAATGCTGAGTCAGGGAGTAGGATGGGCTCTGACATACACCAAAGCTTTCTGCCACACTAAGGCTAGAATGGAGTTTCCAACTTCTGGTTCGCAAGCCCAAATTGAAGCAATCAATCATCTTTCAGGAGAACAATTCACTGGCTTTGCATGTATTTCAGATAAGTTTCTTGCTAGGAGCATACTGGTTTTTTGACATCACATGGGTCACATTATTCAGTGCAGTGAAAACTGAAGCCATCACTACCACAACTGTCTGGTAAGCCTGGTCTAGGAGAATCCAAACCCTGTTCGCACTGCTGTACAGGTTTAAGCTTCCAGGCTCGAGTTGCCCAATGAAATGGACCACCTGCTAGCATCCATTTCTCTTTCCCCCTTCCACAAATGCAGAAGACTCCATGTTTTGAAGATGTGAATCAGCAATGAAATAATCACCCTGCACTGCAAATGACCAAAATGAAACTGTTTCCATTACTTCCATAAACAGATGATGTTTGTCTATTATTTCGGTGACCTTCCGATAAGTATGACCAATATTTTCTGCAACAATTAAAGAACTGCAACAGCCACAAACCCCTGAATTGTCTGTCCCTTAGACACTACAGAGAACAAGAGCTCAAGGCCTCAGAACAAGACCTCAGAACTGACTCAGTACATCAGTTCCTCTGTATTAACAGAGGATGCCTCTAACTCAGGAATGCCTACTAGTATTTCAATATAGTCAATTAATAGTTATCTGGTAGCACCTCTAGGACCAGAAACACTGGAAAGCTGTTTTTTTTCACCTCTCTGGTGCACTAGTGTACTAATACAACAAAGGATATAGCACATCAGTTTCGTCATTAGGCCAGAAGTCTCCTTCCAGTGCAGGTACCATGAGGTCACCTGCAAATTACTTTCCAGAGGGCATCCTGAGGACAGTAGTAAGGCTGTGGTGGGTAGCTTTCCCTAGGATATAGTTTTTCCTAGATAGAAATAAATACATTTCTAGGATGTGTCAGATTGGGCAAGTACGCTCTGCGGAGATGCTCTTTGAACGTGGAGGAAAGTACACAGACTTAAAAGTATCCAGAGACAGGCTTATACCACTGCTCTGACCAGGTTGCTTCAGATCTGGAAATCCCTGGCAAATGTTTGGCAGACTTGGATTTCTTCCCCACAGAGAAATTGTGTTTGGGATGAAACCACAAGCGGACCAGCACATCTGGCAACCATAATCCTGTCCAGCTTGACAGATGTTATGAGGCTGTGTGGGCCAGCAGCCCAACTGAGGTGGAAGAGGCTATGCAAAAATTAATGGTATACTGTGATTAGGGACCTGAGGAACACTCCTGCATTCCTAAAACTGTGTGTGTGCCCCAGGTACATCCCAGCTGCATATTAGGGTACACATAAGACACACGCATCTGTGGCCCTGATTTCCAAGAGGCTGGTCTAGCAAACTCAATTTACCCCAATTGAAACTGAGTGTGCAAACAGGGAAAGCATGAGGCTGCAAAGAACAGTTATGAGTGACAGCAGCAGTAACCACTATTTGAGTTGAGGTGGTGAAGTCTTCCCCTTTCTCTCCAACGTCTGTTCCCTGCACTCTTCTGTGCATGGGCACAGCCTGGTTCTGAACATGATACTTTGCAGAATCGCAAACAGTTCTGAAGAGGTGTGCCAGCACCTCGGGGTCTGTGCTGTACCCCCCAAGACAATGCAAGGGTCCTAATAGGAATATATGAGAAGAACCTTACCTGCCCTGCCCCCCGCCAAGATTTTTATTTGGGACTGGTTCTTGTTTACTCTCTCTTTTCTGAAACAAACAAACAAACCAGAAGGTGCTGAGACAGAGCAGATTTTCATTTGTAACTTAGAGACCAACTCAGGAACACACTTCTGATGTTTGCTAATGATGAACCCAGATGCATCCGTGCTTTCCTGAACTGGGTCCTTCTGCAGTCACAATAAGCCAAAGCAGGAGGTGGCTAGGGCAGTCAGTATCACTGTGAGACAGTAGTTCTTTCTTTTCTGTGGCTACTTACAGAACTGTAATAGAATATGTATTTATTTTTTTGAAGAAGGATGCTGTAATGGTGATCTATCAGCAGCTGTGTTATCTGTGTAATAGAAGCTCACTTTACAGCAAATTTAAATACTAACCACACTGATTATCACGCTAAAGCTCCTGTAAGACATATTTCATTATCTTCCTCAAAGGGTATATCACACATGATGCAGCGATTCTACCTTACAGGGAGACTAATTAAACATAGCCATCTAGTTACCGTTGTACCAGTGAACGTTAATTACCCTGCAACCCTTTAAAGGTTGTTTGGGAGACTCATTCTGATACAGTGTAAAAAGTAAGCAGAGCTTCAGATAACTATCTCCTACCCACTGGGGACTAAAAATCCTATTATGTAAGAGGGCCTTTGGACAGACCTATAATTTAAATTAACAGGAAATCAGTCAGACCTATTTTTCTGAACGTTTTTCATTTGTTTTCAAGCCACTCTGAACTACTCCAAAACTGCATCAAAAGGAAAGTTATTTGCTCATATTCTGTATCCTTTTCCTGTGGGGAAAAGGAGAAGAAAGAAGCCTGAAAAAAATAACAAAAGCATTGCTTTAACTTAATTATGAAGCTACCAGGAAAGGTTTCTAAGGTGAGGTGTGCATTATAACGAACACATTGTCATAATCCTTACAGGGCAAATCATGCAAGTGCAGTGACAAGACACTGCAATGACATAAGAAACTTCTCTGCACGAGATGCGTGCTTAATCCTTTGCTCCGAGACCAGTGTGGTTTCAGGGTACCATTGAGTCAGTAGATAAAGGGTTGAAAAAGAACCTTTATTGGCTTTTATAGTCACTTCTTTAGCCAAAATGAAGAACAATACAGAGAAGCTCTGTTACAAATAACTGATAGTTCTCCAGTCTCAAAAGAAAGATGACTGCGACGCAGACTTCAGAAGGGAGGACAAGTCCTTCATAGAGAGCATCCCCCTTACCACGCAGAATGGCACAGAATTAAGGAAGGGGATTCCAAAGGGAAAAGCATCACAGGACTTTGTCATAAGAAAGAGGTTAGCACTTAAGGTTCTAGTTTACAGATGAGAATAAAAACTTTTAAGGATACACATAAATACCTGTGCAGTTGTGCCACAAGGTACAAAAGATCTAGCAAGAAAAAATATCTTTGGCTCATTGAAAACACTCTGCGGGTGGACATTTATAGAAACTGTTTTGGTAATGCTTGCGGGAAGTAAGTGAGATATTAAATTTAAAAAACACAGTCTTCTAAAGCCCAATAAGCAGGAAAAAAAAAAAAAACCGCACAGCACATTCAATTCTAGCACAGAGGAACATCTTTCTTCAGTCCAACAATCTTCTTTTCAGGGAACGAAATACATCTTAATGATTGAATCCACTTTGCCCATTCTCCCACTCCCTCCACACATTCCCAGAAAATTTCTTGATCCCTCCCAAAATTTGGAGGCCGAGAGTCGATAGCAAACACAATTATTAAGCTCACTTATTAAGACCATTGTGATCGGAGACAGACACAATATAGGTCCTCTCTCCACCACTATAATCCTTTCTTTCTGTATGATTTCTACATCTCCTGAGCTTCCTCCTCATGAAGAGGACATATATGGAGGTTGGAGATGACTTATCCTGGAGTTTTCAAGGCACGCTTGAAGACAGGGGAAAGACAACAGATACATACTTGTGTTCATTGAATGGCATATTAGTTAAGGGGCCATACTGTGAGCAGCAGCAATGATAACCCTCCCACCCAATTTAAAAAAAAATAAATAAATGAGGGACACCTTTATATATAGTCCTGGATTTTCTTCTAAGATAGCAACACCAGCTAAACCAAATTATGAAAGTTGATCTAAGCTAGTAAGAATACCTTCTTCAAGATCCAACCTACATTTCCTTGCTTAATCCACTTTAAAACTCTGCCTTAAATTCAGTGTAAAATTCTAAAAGAGGTGTAACACTCTGTTCCCAAAGGCAAACCACCCACAACGTACCATTCAACAAGGGAAGTTGGATGTACACTAGTGGCTATGGCACACTAAAGCTCTACTGCACACATAAACCTCATCCCGCAGTTTCACAGAAGTGAACAAACAAGACCAAATGTCTTCCAATGTAGTGACAAAAAGTTACATGGGAGGACAGATGTTTTGAATGATGTTTTGTGAAAATAGCTCTGGATTTTACTATGGCTAATACTGTTACCATGTCCACTTCCTCAGTATATCCCTCTATCTCTTGCTGACAAAAATCTTTTCCTTTCTCTTAAGAGCTTTAATGAAAGCTAAGTGCCTCCTTATTCACCACACTGATATACAGCTGATACAATGTTTTATTTTAGCAGAGGGAAGACAGAAATTTAAAAGCAGGATGTATCTCCGAAAAGGTAAGCAAGCAGGTCCTACATTTTGCTCCCTCTCAACGCCAGGCACTACGTTACATTGCACTTGGCTACAGATATCCGCCAGCACTGCCAAAAGCCACACAGAGAGAAACGTGACCTGAAACAGCTACGATGAAGGATGGAACACCCATCACTGCTCCTGACCTGTCTACCCGCCACCGACTTGAGCAACAGAAAGAACGAGCGCACATCTTTCAGAGCGATCCCTCTGCTGCCCACTTTAAGCCTTTTAAACTCATGCTGGTTAACAGATGGTCCCTGCACACTCCTAAGGCTGCTGACACACACCTCTAGGTATATACAGCCACTTCGGCAGGTACCTGGTAAGATCACGTTTCTGCCACCCAGGGCAGCGTTAACTGTGAGCAGCCACGTTTAGTAAGCCCTGCCATTTTTTAATGATAGCACATGCCCTACGCTGCCTTAATCTTGGTGACCCTTTCCCCCTGGCTTCCTATTATTATGTCATGAAGGCCACTAGCAAAAAGCTATATTCCATCTGTGTGATGATACTTCCCCACCAAACATTTTTGCCACGCTCCCCTTGGGTCTCCTTTAACACTGACAGAGCTGTTACGGGCACTGCTTGCAGTCCTGAAATTTGTCCCGAGAAATACTATTTCAAGCAGTCTTATCAAATTAATCCCACAGAATGGTTTGTTATTCTGAGCCTTGAGATAAGACTAAATTACAAATCAAGCCTTATTGATTTCTTTTTGCCTTGTAATTATAGGCTATTATTTTACAGGTTATTAGTTAACCCCAGTGAATTTTTTGTTATTAGCTTTGAAATGCTCCATGATTTTGCCATGCTTCCACACAGAGAAAATTAAAATGATCAATTGCTTTCCATTTATTTTTGGCTATTTCAACCTTGTAAGTAATTGTGACAATTTTGAAACAAACTTCTAAAGTTTTTTTGGAAAAGCATTCATTACATCAGTGAAATCTAAACAGCCTTCATGTGCAGTGTAAGTCATAAGGAATGATGAACAAAGAAGGTGGTAAGATAAAGCAATTTGGCATGTTCTTCCATTCATTAACAATTTAATTTTAAATATAAACAATGACTACTCATTAGCAGCTTAATGAAGTTTATTCCTAACTCTCCACCTCAGTATTTTCAATAAACCACAACGACCCAAAGAGCACTGACTAAGCAGAGAGCAGGAGCGATCCTCGCTCTGGGGAATGACTGTCTTAATTGGGTTCATGGAAGCACTGCGTAGATTACATAGCTCTTTATCACGGGTCCTAAGGATACAGGGTGATCACTTAAAGCCTACAGCTCCCAACTTAGAGCTTTAAATGCTGGTATGGCAACTCGCCCAACCCAGTAGGGACAGCCTTCTACAAACTGCAGGCCAACATATTGCTGCTGCCAGCATACGTAGCCCCGATAAACACAGGAGAACGGAAAAGGCGGCAGGAAAAGAGAGATGCCAACAACAACAAACAAAAACAACAAAACAACCCCACAGAAGGCAGAAGCTGAGAGCATCGCATGAGATATTGAACTGCAGACCTCTTCACCAGCAGTCTGCACAACACGACCTTTACGCCCACGTGCTCCCGCAACTGAGGCTGAGCACGGGGAAGAGCAGCTCTCCTCCAAATGTTACAGATGCCTCGTGCATCAAGCATAGCCACATCAAGGTCTCTGCGTTTGTTTCCAGCACTTCTCTAGTGCAAGAAAACAGAGAATTAAGCAGAAGAAAAAAAAGTTATGTATGAAAGCTGTACTATCATCAGCTTAGCAAGGAAAACAAAGGACAATTACAGATGTCAGATGGGAGTAATCTCTTTCTCAAGGAATACTGCAATATAACTGTTAATTTCTCATTTCACCCTAACTGAGGGCATATTTTCTGTTCTGAGAGGGATTCCTACGGCTTGGTGCAAAAATGTAGCAAATTGGGACTAGCTTGAGACAGACTATTTTAACTTAAGGCTGTTTCTGATGGCTTAACACTGTTGTAACACTTGACTGACTTAGGTTTTTTGACTGACTGAGGGAACACAGGAACATTATTCCCAAGGACACACACCCCAGTCAGTTCTCAAATCTAGCCATCAGTAGATTCTTCATCCTTTTATCCACAGAACAGAAATAGGGACACACAGGCAGACAAGTGCCACACTCAAAACAGGTCCTCCCCAGTTTGGGGCATCCAGCTTGTGTCAGCCTTCAACTATTTCCAACACTCTAGCAAAGGATTAGATTTAGATTTGATGATTTCTCTTCCATTTTAATAATGCATCAAGTATTTAATTTGCTTATAAACTATTAACCAGATGTCTGTCTGTCCAAGTACTGTAAGCACTAACCGTAAAAATTATATTGCACCATAAATTATGCATAGCAAGGATTTTCTGATTAACTGAAATATGCGCTGCAGTTGTTACCCATCGTAGTTGAAATGGCATGTGTCCATACAGTATATCAGCATGCAAACACTTGTCACATACTTCCCCTATCTTACGTACTTCATAACCAGAATGAAACCACATTGAGCCTGGAGTGCAGAAGAAACACAGGCATTTAATTTTCAACTCTGCCTCCATATTTTCTGGTGAATTTAAGTTGTTCTTTGGACATCATCTTCATTTTGTTTCTTATAGGTTGAATTGTAATTTCAAGATACGAAAATTATTACTAAGTCTGCAGTAAAGGCAATAATTATCTTCTTTTAAATATTCAGTAACACTGGCTCTGCAACGAAACCTAGGGAAGGCAGCTGTGTACCGAGGGTCAAGCTATAGCCTCAGCATATCAATATAAAACAAGACCACCAATGCATTCTAAATGAAGGCAGCAGAATTGCATGATTATAAATCATTTTACCCGAAAAGTATTCTGAATGAAGAAAACATTTTTAGTTGACTGTATCGACAAATTGTATTACCATGCAAGATACATTAAATTAATATCATTAAAATGTTAGAACTGACACTTTTTGCACCTTATCCACAAGAAATACATTGTCATGAATATTCGTCACTAAGAAAGCATGAGTGCAGCCAAGTTTTATTTTGCTGCAGAAGTATAATATTCCACACTGATTCTATGATCTAAAGTCTTAAGTACAAGAAACAACTGCTAATAACGCAATATTTCATTAGCATTGACATTTATATTATCTGAAAGGAGACAGCCCAGGACATTCTTTCTGCACTAACGACTTCTGTCATACTGCAAAAACTTACAAACTTTAAGACTGATTCTGAAGGCACTTAGATGCCTGGCTGAGAGTATTACTGTGAGTAGTCCCAATGAAACCAATTAGTTGACTCAGAGTAATTAAGCATTAAAGCTAATTATACCTGTTACTGAGAATTAGGCCCTTTCTTTTTACTAAATTTTACAGATAATAATTCTGAACAGGGTTGCCAGTTCTGACAATTTTATCTGAAGTTTTGGAAAATTTATTTTCCTTAAAGACCTAGTTCCAAGAAGAAAACTGTGGTTCCTGATGAAACAAGAAAAATAAAAGGGTTTTGTGGTGTCCCAGCTTGCAGGAATAAACTTGGTTGTGTTAACCCAACAAGCTCATCGAGCAAAAGACAAATACAGAGATAACTTGTTACTCAGGCAAATTGTGCCACATCCACTTTCTTGAAGAACCAGGTTAGCAACAAAGCACCACAGCAGACTTAAAATCACACATACTGCATGCAGCTGTGAGAGGCAGCAGGTCTGCATATTCTGATCCCAAAGCAAACATGCACCTTCCTTCTATCTCCTGTCATGGTTGTTCCCCAGCAATGCCGCTGCCATTGACTGCACAGGTATAAGCTGCCTCCCTGACACAGAAAGGGGATGCACACGTACAGTGCCCCAAGAGTGTTAAAATATCAAAGCTTTTTTTAGCCAACTCCACCAACACATTCAGCATTCAGAGAAATGGATCTTGTATCATTTTCCTCTTGCCAGTTCCATCATTTTGACTATGTTTTTCACTTCACATTGTCCACAATTATATTTGTTAACTAAAGCCTGCATCAACAATTCCTTTTGGATGACAGCTGTTGAAGCACGGGCATCTCTCCCCTTTACAGGACTTGGATAACCTGTAAAGTTTTTCCCATCTGGCACTCACTGAAGGTCATAGTCTTAAACCAAAGATCTCCAAAGCTAAGTACAAGAGTTAAAACCCTCATTGCTGTTAAGACCTCTTCCCTCAAAACAGACTGTTTACCTGCCGCACACTATGTGCATAAAGAGGCGCTTTCAGCCACTCCACTTAGCCCTGGCAAGAGCCAGTTATCTCAAATGGTGCATTCTTGCCACATGGTGGGCGTTGTTTCATTTGGAGGCTCATTTTTCCTGGTGTGTGCACTCATGCCGGGGCTGGAAAACAGCCACAAAATGAGTGACAGGCACACATCCTATCTCTAGATATACTCCAAATTAAGCAGCATTAAGACTAACAGTCATCATTCAATTAAAGCACAGGCGCAAGTTTTGGTAATGTAAAGCCTGATGGCAAAGGAGGCCAGTTCTTCAGGCCCTTTTATAAAGGTCTTACAAAATGCTTTGCCAAAACCGGTGATTTGGCTTCCTAAGTACAAGGGGATCGCCATGACAATAATCTGAGGGAGTGATTAGAGCAGAGAAAGAAAGTGAAATTTTTCCAAACGTGCATTTCACCAATCTTTCTCCAGAAAGAAATAAAACCCCACACATATATTAGAAAGCCTACTACTGCATATTTCTCTCTCCCCCATTCTCCCAAGCCCAATCTTTTTTACCTGCAATCTTAAAGCCACCATAATTTGAAAGTACTTTTAAAAATACAAATATGCCCTTCAGATTACCCCCTCAACATCATTTCTAATCTGTGAACTCCATAAATCCAAAGTACTTTAAATTCTTATATCATTTTAGGGATTATTTATTCTAATCATGAAACCATGCAGAATATTTTATTACGGATATACGCAAACATATACTGGATAAACAGGAAAGAAAAAACACAACTCCAAATCTGTAACATTTCAAACGACTGCAGACATGATTAATCGGGTTAGTGTACTAAATCATACGTAAGGATGACCAGGGGCAAACTCTGAAACTTCAAAACATATTTTTAAATCAAATGCTGGGTTTTAGAGAAAATTAAAAAGGGATGGGATGGAGATTTCCTGCAGAAAATCCAATCAAGTTATTTCACTTTATTTTCAGCTACTTAGAATGCACCCACCTCAGTGAGCTGTATAAATATTTGTTCTTATTTCACACAGTATCAAAATAAAGTGCACAACCTCCTCTTTGATCACTGCAGAAAAATGTATCATATCCTTTTAGACAAATCAACACATATGAGTCTAATAGACATGGCATTATCTTTCCATTAGAAAGGAAAATCATACATCATTTTACTCTCTGAAAAGTATTCAGCACAGCTCTAAAGCTATATAATGGAATGAATACAGCGAAACAAATAATAACAGTAAAGCAGCCTACCATGAAGGCTGTAAGAAGCACTAGGGCCCAAAAAGAGTGTGGAAGGTGCTAGGACAGTGGAAGTGGGGGAAGCTTTTGATTTCAACTTTGTGCCTGATTCACACCAGGAAAGTTCCCACATATAAAACCAACAGTCACCCTTTGTGTCCTGGCTTTCCCCCACCAGCTCTGCATCACAGAAATAGCCGACTATGAACATTTCCCAGCTCACTAACATTTGTCTCAGCCATTCAGCAGTTTCTGCCAGGATCCTCCTCCCTCTTTACACCCTGTGAATCAATTCTGCTTGCAGCAGCACTAGCACAGGCTGCCGTGGGTTTTTTTTCCTCTCCCCAGCGTGAGTTATTTGTCACTGCTTAAGAACAGCAAATGGTACTGAGTTCACTTGCCTTTCTAGACACAAGGGCCTTTCTCCTCTACACATGGCAATACACAATTGCGCAAAGCCACTCAGTCCTTTCCCTCTCAGCTTTGCTTTCCCAGAACACATTCCAGGAGAACATGTGGCTCCATACCACAAAGAGATAAAACAGATCTTTCATCACTGAAGGGAAGCAGAGATGTATATTTCTACAGTCTGGCTCAGATCCCTGGCTGAAGTCAACAAATTACTTACATCACTTGAGGACCTAGCCACTTCAGTGAGATTACTGAGTGACTTCAGCACACTTAAAATCTGTGCTGCGCTTCAGGGCCGAGCGAGCCAGCTGGGCTCCATAGCTAGCACAAGCTGCACCATCCCTGTCGGGTCTGCTCTGCCGCTACCTCTCTCTCCCCACCTTCAGAGCCCAGCTCCTGCACCCCTCTGGCCACAGGCTTCTGTTCAGTTGTACCACCGGTGATATATTCACATTCAAAAGCTCCCCTCCCCTCATTTCACAGCATGAAAGCTAAATATATTCTTTCTGAAGGAACACCCCCTTTGCTGACCGCAGTACAGCTACTGCAGTCATTCTGGCCTTACATCTTCTCCAAGGCATTGGCTTGCTTTGTCCCCAAGTGTTCATTCCCAGGTTAAATTCTAAGTAGACAATCACCCTTGTTCAAACAAAGACTGACCTCCCTGTACGATTGCAGGACGGCCCCATGGCAGCTGAGATAAAGACGACTTCTTGCACCACTTAACAAGAAGCCAGTCCAGTAGAATCAACTTTGCAAAGGATTGCAGTACAAAGCTTACTCTTTCTCAGCTAGGAAGGAGTAAGAGTATCTGTCCGTATATAGAGGTACCTTCAATACTGACTGACACTTGCAGGGCTAAAAGAGAACTTGATCAGATTAACTCAATGTGGTAGTCCCCCCTCCCCTAACAACCATTGATAAAATTCTGACAGGGATTCCCCAAGCAGCCACACGAGGGGGAAGGCAGAAGAAAAGCTCACATGTCTTGGATCATTCAGTGAGAGTTTTAAGTGGTCCGTTTCCTTATCAGTCATCAACTCTCCTAATTTACCAGGCTTGAAAGCTACCTACCACGCGTTGCCATTTTAAAAGTGTAATATTTTGCAATAGGAAGAATAGAAATCGGTCAAAACCTGTAAAAAACACTTGAACTTGTCAGCTGGTACAGGACCAGAAAAGGGTTTATGCTACTGGACAACTGTCACAGATGGAGGCCCAAGTTTTCAGAAGTAATTTGGGATTAGCTTTTGGATGCCTGAATCAGAAAGTTAGAAAGACAATTTGAAAACTTCTTTTAAGAAGATGCGTACAAAAAGCCAATGACGGACGTTAAGAGATGGAGCCATGCCAGATTGCTAGTCATAATAAAGAAAACAGAAGATCACCACCCAAAAGTGAGAGCACATTCCACGTTCTTCTAGTGTCACACAGGAGGAAGTCTTTCAGAAAATTAAAAACTTAATTTCCTTAGGTGGACTGATTCAGTATCAAATATGCAAAAGGAATTCATATCTGTCTATAGTTTTATGATGTTATGCAGCTACATTAATTTTGGCAGAAGAGGTAATTTAAATCCTTTGGGAAACATTATCCTCTTGATATGAGCACATAACTCAGATTAATAGGATTTGCATATGTATAACAGTAGGGAGAATAACCCTGAGTTTGGAAAACAGCTTTGTATTTTAATCAGTTTGGGAACACCAGCAAAAAAAACATACCAGGGACAACTAATTGAATGGCATTTGTTAACTCATGCTAGGTAATAATTGTGAATTAATTGATCAATATTTAGAAACAAACATAATAAAAAAGTATATTATGGAAAATGAAACAAAGCAGAACCCTCATATAACCGAAAGAGAAGGGCAGGTAGAAGTTGCACTGTTAATCACTTATAAATTGTGGGGTTTTTTACAATCCAGACCAAATCTGTGCTATACCCAAATTGTATAATTGACTCTGTGTATGCAATCTCTCAGTTGTTCAACAATACAGATAACAGCAGTAATGGTATAATTATAACTTACAGCTGAAGTAGATAAAAACCTGCTAGTTCTTAACTAGTGGTTGTAATTAAGAGTGGAGAAGAGCAGTGTTCATTGCATCTGCTTATGTTTCATTAATAAAAGTGGATTTTTAAGTTCCAACACAGCAAAGCAGCTGCACACTGCATCCAAGCCCTGACCGTGTCCTGACAGAAGACAATGACTGGGGAACATAGCTCGACTGGTAGCAACTGTAGGAAAAATAGCTCTGTAAGTAGTGGTTGAGCAGCAGCTGTAGATATGGAATGCACTAAATGGAAAGCAAGCGATGAGCACTCAAGGAAGAGGTTACTTCCTGCACCCCAAGCGTCACTTTAGTTCCAACTCCATCAATGGCTTGAAGAAACAGCATTACTTTCTTTCTACCACCTTCCCCCTGCACAGGCAAAGAAACACACACACACAGGTGCACTGCCAACCCTCGGACAGCGAGGGAGGACAAGACAAGGCGGGACATGCCCTATTCCCCCCACCGTCGGAGCGCTCAGACACCGCCTCCAGCCCCCGCCGCGCCGCCCGGCGCTTCAGCACCAGGGGCGGCGGACAGCGCCCGCGGGTCGCCGGGCGGGCCGGGCCCCGCCCCCCGCCGCAGGGGCGATGGGGGCGGCGCGGCCCCTCCGCCTGCGGGACAGGCAGCACCCCCCGGGGCACCGAGAGCCACCCGGCACCCTCCACGGCACATCAGTAACGTCACCAGCCACGCAACTGCATGTGAAAACCAGGTAAGCTTGCAAACAGGGTTGGGTTTGGTTTTTTGTTGTGGTTTCCCCCCCCCC
>RSEF01000002.1:72205095-72286891 GCA_003993805.1 Himantopus leucocephalus | reverse complement strand
TCAAACCCAGGCGGCTTGGTTTGTGCTTTCGGAGCAAACAGAAGAGTAAATCCAACAGTTCAGAAATGAAGTGGGTACCAGTGGCACGTTTCACTTGCTTTTTCGCTCACTCACTCAATACTGGTTGCTAAGCAATTTTTTTTAAAAAAAAAAGCTCAAAACTACTCACTGCCAGATGGATTAATGAAAACACACACTTGCACTACTTACAACATTTTTCATTTATATTTCTTGATACACCAGTACTGTTTCTTTTAATTATTTCTTTTAAAGGAATTCCATTTTCCAGGTTTGAAAGTAAAGACATAAATTAAAGACAGCAGTGGAGAGGGGAGGAACAGAAAGAAGCTAAGTGTAATTATAAATTTCTTCAGTGGATTGCAGGAAAGAGGTACCTAGAGACTTGCACATCCTCTGGGACTTGCAGCAAAGTCAGCATGTCTAGCTCAGCATATAGATGTGAGGCACCAGGTGACCTGAAGGTGCCTTGCTCTTAACTGGTTTATCTATTTATAACTACATGACATAACATTACCTGTGACAGCACAAGTCAACGCAGGGTTTTTTCAGCAGTCAAATAACCATACACAGCCTCTTTTTATTTACACCATTGGCACAGCGATGCTCTTTCCATTTTCACTCCCAGTTCTTTAGAGCTGAAACCTGGAATTTGGCACTGTCTTGCAGCCTGTGTCCTGAAATGCCACCCAACTTACCTACAGCTTGGTAATTTTTAAGAAGCCATTATTAGAAAGAAATAACGACCCACCGTACAATGTAACCAACCATTCTGTCAATGGTAAAACCAAACTGTGTATTAGCCATTACCAAAGCTGTAATTACAGCGGGGATAACAGAAGGGGGAGGGGAATCCGTTCCATTCCCAAGTGGAGGAGAAAAACACATCTCTGCCATCTCCAACTTTCTGCCAGCTGAAAAGGGGAAGGAGGGATGGGGGAGACCGCAGCATGGCAAGCAGCAACTCTGAGGCAGCTCTTTTCCCTTTTACAGCTGGCAGTGAGCTGACAGGCTCAGCATCAAAGACTCTTACACAGTTGGGTCATTTTGTGCCGCTGCTGGGACATGTGGGTGGCTGCAGGAGAGCTTCCTGGCTACAGATCCTCACGCTCCCGCCAGCACCACCAGACAGAGGAAGTCTGGTTTGGTGTGGAGAACCAACAGAAGGAACTTTCTTTTCCTTTGTTTTTGAGAGCAAGTAACCTCTGGTGTAGTTTACTGTTGACAGAGCCCATAAGGAAAGAAAAGGTCAGGGAAGCAGGGAAAACCACAGGCCTAGTAGGAAAGAAACAGGATAGTCCCCATGTGCAGGATGAACTGGAGGGGACCGCCAAAATCTCCAGGGAGCCACGAGGAAGAGGCAGCAGAGAGGAAGGAGCAGGAGTGGAGAAGGGGGACGGAAAGGCCAGGTAGAGCCTTGCAGGAGGCTCATCCCGATAACGGGCAGGAGGAGCTGAATGTGGGGAGCTGGAGGTGTGTTGGCAGAAAGCACCAGGCTGTACACCCATCGAGTCACTACAAGCAACGCTGAGAGACACAGGGGCAACCTCACGAGACTGAGAAAGAGTGGCCAAGGCAGGCACAAGTTTCCTTGCACTTTTGAGGCACAAACCCATCAGCGGAACGATGCAAAGAGCGGGAAGGGCTGAGCCTTGCGAAGCGCCCCGGGCAGCCTCCCCAGGAGGGGTGCCAGGAGAGCCTGGCGAGGAGGGACAGAGCAGAAGTCTTGCGGGGAACCCGTCCCGCGCTCTGCCGGGCGAGAGGACGGCGGGCTGGCGGAGGGGCCGAGCAGGGAAGGGAAGCCGGCACCCGGCGGGGAGGGCGAGAGGTGCGGGGGAAAGGCCAGCCGGTCAGCCGGGCAGGGCCGGAGGAGGCCCGGGAGGTGCGAAGGAGCGGGCGGCAGGGCAGGGCCGGGCCGGGCGGCGGCGCCCCGGGGGAGCCCGCCGGGCGCTGGCGGGGGAGGAGGCCGCGGCGCCGGGGGCGGCCCCTTTCTCCCCCCCGCCTCCCCCGCCGCCGGGGTAGCCGCCGCCGGCCCACGGGCGGCCGTGGGCGAGGCGGGCCGGCCCTCCTCCCCCCCCACCACCCCCCTCCCTCCCAGAGCCGTGCCGGGCCGCCTCTCACCTGTCTCGAGGTTGAAGGAGATGCGGGCCTCAGCGAGGTAGGGGGTGTCGCTCTTGGAGCGGACGCGGCGGATGGGTCTGCGGTCGATGTCCTCCTCGGAAGATGCCGCCATTAATGTGGGCACGGTGAGCAGCGTGGCCCGGCGAGCTGGCGAGGGCGAGCGGCGGCGCGGGGCGGCCGGGCGAGGAGGGGGCGGAGGGGGCGGGCGGGGAGGGAGGGAGGGAGGGAGGCAGGGGGAGGGGAGGACGGGGAAGGAGAGAGGGAAAGGGAGAAAGGAGCGGAGGGAGGGAGGGAGGGAGAGTGAGAGAGAGGGAAAACCCGTCAAGGATCTGCGGACGGGAGCGGCCGCGGCGGCCCTGCCCGCCGGCAGCGCCTCCGCCGGCCGAGTCCCGCCCGCGGCCGCTCGCCTCAGGGCGGCGACCTTCGCTCCGGGGCGGGGGGCGGACGGAGCGATGTTGCCCCCCTCCGGTCCTGCCTGACCCCGGCCCAGGGGCCTGGCTGAGGTGGTTTCCCGCCCCCAGGGCAGGGTCCCGGCTGAGGTGACTCCCGCCGCTCGCCAAGTACCCCCCCGGCCTGGCTGAGGTGTCCCACGCCGCCGCCGCGGGCCTGGCTGGCCGAGGTGCCACCCCACAGCAGGCCTGGCACCTCCCGCCCCGGCCTTGGGCACCCTGAAGTGCTCTCGTGTATAGCTTAGGGGTCCCAAAACTCAAAGCACGGCTGGATCGAGACTCGGTGGGAAGTCTAAGGGCGCGTCCCTTCACCTCCTCCTCCTCTTTCCATGGGCAAACCCATTAAGTAAACCAGGATGGTGCACCAGGCCAAGCGCTTTAAAATGCCAAGGGCACGGAGGAGCCTACGCTCAACGTTTAAAACTGACCGTCACTTAAGGCTTGGGACTCGTATTCATAAGTCACTTTGGCAGGTCTTTGGAAAAAAAAATGTAACCGTAGGCAAAAATGGGTGACTCCATTCTCCAGATGCAAACGGGGGACAATGTTTTGCTGCTTCTCCCCTGTGCTGTCTTCTCTATTTAGTAATCAGCTCTTCATGTACTACTACCCTGTGGTTGTAGGCTGCTTGCCGCATTAGGGCTCCAATTTTGGTTGGGACCTTTAGATGTTACAGTAATACAAATAATTAAAAATGCTAATTTTAAAAAAAAATCTGGGTAGCACAAAAGTACTGCATAAAGTGAGAGTTAAACAATTAAAATATGTGCCAGGGAACGTGGGCAGAATGTGGGAACTAGTGTTCATCCCATTTAATTCAGATTTTTTTACAGAAAACCCAGTCTGCTTAAAGTCACTAAGTTGTCAGTACTTCCAAAATCTTTTGTTTTGGCCAACCTCAATGAGAAGAAGGACCAGGGAATGACGGGGCTCAGTAACTCTGAAGGCAGGGGTAGTAACATTAGCTGGTGTGAATTTTTGGGGTACAGGTCTCTCACTGATTGCTGCAGAATCAAGAGTTTTCTGTTACACTTCAGCCAATTAAACCTATAGAGGTTTTGGGGCTTGCTGGATGTTCTTCCATGGTTGTAATGTTGGGTTTAGCTGAAGTCTGCTGTTAGCTCTAATCTTTGTAAATGTTCACAAGAACTTTCATGTTTCTGAATGCCTGGAGTGGATAAGATATATTTATATCTTGTTTGCAAAGCCATTCTCTTTTGCTGTCATCTCACTGGCTCGACCCAGCTAAAACAGGGGAAAATCTTTAGTTAGTACTTGCAGGAGAATTTTGAAAAGGATCCCTGTTCATACATCTGCAGGTGCTTGTACTTAGACAGCTGTGACATCCTTGGATGTCTGGTGAACCACCATACCACTTGTGAACAAGCAAGTGCCATCTGGTCCATCTGCATCTCAAAAAAAGTCTTTAATTAACATGGTATGCTGCTAGGGAGGGATGGTCTTACCATTGTCAAGGTTGAAGCAGATCCTAGCTTCTTCCAAGTAAGGGGTGTCACTCTTAGACCGGAGTCTTCTGATGGGTCTCCGGTCTATGTCATCCTCAGAAGACGCTGTCATCAGAGTGGGCACGGTGAGAAGAGTTGCCCGACGAGCTGATAAGAACGAATGAATGAAGAGGAGAATAGCAGGAGAAATGAAAAGGGGGAGGAAGAGGGAGAAAAAGAAAAAAAAAGAGAAGAGAGAAAGAAAATCACTCCGTGGAAAAGAGGATCTGTAGCAGGTAGTTAGTAGAAGAGGTAGTTTGCTGTAAGGTCCCTGCCTCACGTGCTGCAGAATTTAAGGGCTACACTGAATGACGCCAAGAAGACAAAAGATTGCTGTGTTGTGCAGCCCAAAGACACAGGTTATAGCTCTGTTCCTGCCACAGCTTGCTTGTTCAAAGTTCCCAGTTTTGCCACTTAAACCACTCTTTTCACGCCTTCTCAATAGCTGCAGTCTCTCTTTTTCTGAATACTGTTTTCGAGGCTGTGATGCCTGAGTAATGGAAGTATTAAGTATTCGCTTAGTTTGCAGAAATCCGTGGAAGCTGTGCTTGGGACACATGACGTGATGCCTACAGCAGCTATTCCAAAACTCAATTTCTTGTCTTGAATTGGGCACTCAAAATTAGCAGCTACTTTTTCCTCTTGGTCACTTTGTGTCTTAGTTTCTTAGTTGTGAAACAGGGAGAATCATCATTTTCTTTCAGTAGGGATTTCCTGAAGATATAAATTCATTAATATTTGTAAAGTATTCGTATACTTTAGTGAAGCACTGACAAAAAGCCCATGAGGAAATTAAGATTTCTATCTTCTGAACAGGGTTTAAATGGCTTGGGGCCATGCCTTCAAGGAGAAGAAAGCAAAATATTTAATACTGGTTCATTAAGTGAGCACTGCCCACTCCATGCACTGATGAAGCAAATGGTAGGATAGTAAAAAATTACCGTGTCATCGTGCAATTAGAAACCGTACTATAATACATATGTATAAGGAGACTGAATTAATGTTGCAGAGGCAACCTTCAATCTGGCATTGCCTAAGTATTTAGCACTTGACCTTACAGCCTAGATGATGTCCCTTTAATGTAGGTGTTTTTTATGTGTAATGTAATTATGAGTGGCTGTTGAATGCTTTGGGTGCTGAGCCTGTAAATTACAAATCACAAACAGAAGAGCCTCTATAAATATATCCACCTCAACTCTCTCTCTGAGTAGATAAAGATTATCACAAATGCTAGATGGGATCTGGCTGATCACTGAAAGCGTGAGTACCATGCACAAGTACCTTCTGAGCATGTTTCTTTCCCCTCCGCCGCATATATAGCCTGAAAGAGAATTGCAGCTTGAAAGCCTGTCCTTACCCTTAGTGTGGGACTATTAACATTAACTTTCATGTGGGACCCTGTAGGAGCCTAGGGACCTAAACCGTGGATGTTTCTTGTTATTTGGGCATTATCTGGCATAACAGTCTTTATCGTAGGGCTTTTCTAAGCCACCACAGTTCAAATAACTAATAATGAACTATATTTTCCTTCTGAGACTGGAGAGCATGACTGATAGTGACTAAGAGCATATTCTGCAGCCTACTAACGATGATTCTTTCTTTGAAAAGTTTTTTAGAGTTCCAAGTAATACCTGTCAATCAGAAGCCTTCAGATGCCTAAAACCTGACTTAGGTGTTAGCTATGATAGCATATAATTAGTATGAGTTAAGAAAAGCTGTCATGCTCTATTTTTCAATTTGCAGCATTATGTAGTTTACTAAACAAGCGTATCTGCGCTGCTGGAGGTAGCGGTTATTTCTGGTCTATCTTACTTGTTTTCTGGTTTTAAATAGATTTCTTTCAAGTTTTTGCTCCTTTCTAACCTAGCATTTGAATTTGAAGTAAGAGCTAAGGGCAAGAGTTGGAATTGATTTAATGAGGTCAACTATTTAGATTAAGCTAAAGTAAACACTGTGACTAGACTGTAAACCATTATTCCCTTGTAATAGGGATGTACACTAATGAAGATAAAAGAGAATGGAAGATTTCTGCGACGGAGAATTTTGTGTACTGCATCATCAAATTTACACTTAAGGGAGATTTATCTGCATACGAAGTCAGCATTGTAAAAATCATCTCATAAGAAAACTATGTAAAAGATACGTCTTTTAAAACTGTCATGATCTAGCTGTAGTTAAAGCCAGTGAAAGGGCACCCATGCGTTGCAGGGCTGGCTGGATCACAGCACAGGAATCTATTTGGAAAAAAAACAAGACCAAATTGCATATGCGTCTATGGTAAACAGAGAATAAGAGTGAGCTTTCCTATATAATTGTTTATAAATCATTTTTACCTTTTGGGTCAAAATATTGGGATCTGGCTTGTATTCATTTTGACTAGAGGTAGGTGGATGCTGGAAAATGTTTCCTGGAGTAATCATTATATATTACTTTGACAACCATGATTATCTCCCCTTTGTGTATATTACCAAAAAGGAGTTTTCAAGAATGACTGGAAATTTTAAGTAAACATTGGAAAAACTTCAGAGGAAGCTAATAAACATTAAAACATTTTGCAGCAAAAACCTAAGACCAATTCTTATGCAGCCACAGAACTGGAAAGTATAGCTGATCACATTCTGATATCCATACGGTGATGCTGAATATTTACACATGCCATGAATATACCTGTACACACTCTTTTCCTAACTGTAATCCATAGCAGTCCTTATTACGAGAATGACTTGCCATATATTTTTTAGTAAAGCTGTCAACTTTAAAGCTGCCCAATGTGATCATTGGGTCCATCACAGGTAACCTACCCATATCGCTAGCTTCAGCTGCTCTCCAGAAACCAGCTCAGTCTCTGGGACACATTTTTAGGAGATGGTTTTTCAGGAAAATTAGAAAGTGTCCTCTTGAAGGTCTTGGATTAAAGGAACATTAAGGGGCCCGCTTACGCTGCAAATGGGTTTGAGACCAGTGTCTGAAAACTCATTCTAAGGAGCCTCTCTTAACAGCACACGGAAGGCAAATCAGTCATTTTGGTTAAATTCTTTCATTCTGTTTGCATTGTTCCTCATAGGGTTACACCACGATTGGTACATTGCGGCAACATCTTGCCTGGTATTTCTTAGAAAGGGAAAAGGTTTCTTATGGAGCAAATATACCTTAAAAATAGAAATGCCTTAATGTATGTAATGACACCTTAGAACTGATTATATATAATCTCACATTTGTTGTCTCAAAATATTGTATGTTACTGAAGTATGACACAACTATATGTTTGGGAGAAGGGAATGTGAAATACGTAAATTATTATATTGCATGTTCAGAGGCATTTTGAACATATAATTTCAATATATTTAGTTACAACTACATGTGGTCCAATTTTTGAATGCTGTTTGATGTTACTGAAAACAGGGGGGACAGTTTGCAAAGAATTGTTGATGGCCTCTATTTTTTCCATTAAAATACATTTCCACATATTTTAATAAAAATATTAGTACTAATTTTTGTTTGCCAAGAACTAGCTTTATGTTTTGAAGAGTTATAATATCGATTTTTTTAAGACTTCTGTTTTTTAGAAAAATTCTGGACATTTTTAATTGGAAATGTTTCAGAGGTGAAAAGCCATCCTCCTAAAAATTAGTCAGAGAAAATGTGAAATATTCATCTAGATTTCTCCATCCACTTTTATCAATCAACTTTTATTAAAATGTTTTTAAAATATCTCATTTGTGATACAAATACCCTGGTCATTTTTGGCTCATTTTCATCTAGTAAACCCTAATTTGCATAACAGAGTCTTACCTCGAAATGTCAAAAACTTTTGAGACCTGATGATTTTAATCTTAGTACAAGCAAAATGCTAAAATGTTTCTGTTGGAGATGTCTAGACCTAGATGCATTGGAAAGGGTATGTTTCTGATGCATATAATCACAAGCAACTTCAGAGGACATGGAAATCTCCATAAAGGAATACTGGTTTACATCACAAATCTTTAAGACTTTTTTGAAGAAAACCTAATTTCTCAGGGCAAATTTTGAACAACTTTGTAGAATATCTGTGAAAATATTTTAATTGCAGTGCTGCTGTTTCTGATGGAGTAGGATTCTTTCTTGCTACTTTTTTTTTTGTTAGAGAAGCATACGACCTTCTTATTCAGTTCTCCTTCATCTTCTGTGGAAAGGGCTCTCCATGGCGTAACATGTAGATAATGCATACATAAATGTGTTTTTGTCTAAATGTAAGCTTTAAAAACATAAGTTCAGGTACATTTTGATGCATCTAGAACATGCTATTCCATCTGTGCTAAAAAAAAATAGACTATTAGCTTGTGAATATTATTCTTTAAAGACAGACCAATGGGTCCAAATGGATGTTTACCAGGAAAACAAAATCTTTTGGTCGGATTAAATGCCACTTCACTTTTGTCTTCTTTT
This sequence comes from Himantopus leucocephalus, assembly GCA_003993805.1. Taxonomy (NCBI): domain Eukaryota; kingdom Metazoa; phylum Chordata; class Aves; order Charadriiformes; family Recurvirostridae; genus Himantopus; species Himantopus leucocephalus. Next base: position 72,278,373 of record RSEF01000002.1, on the reverse strand, counting down.
AAATGCAACTGATAAAGAACAAAGTTTGAAGGATTAGAGTTGGGAAATGGGGTATGACTTGCAGGAGAAGAGCATAGAAGATGTGTGCAAGCACTGGAGAGGACATAATTTGTCATTTATGAAGAGTGGTTTATAGGCTTGTGTCTCCTGGATAAATGCAGAAGCACATGCATATGGATTTTTGTGTGTCTCTAAAGCAAAGCTGTTAAGATCTTTGACACCAGTTTGATGGACATTAGTAATCTGAAAGAAAGTACTTAGATACATAGTATTCAAACACAGGCCTGAGTGTTGCAAACAGTAGCACACAATCAAAAGGTCATCCACTTTTACTCACATGCTCATTATGCTGGTTTGTGATAGCTGGGTAAACATACGCACAATATGCCTAACTAGCTTTTTTTGTGCGTTTTAGAAGAAACATGCTTGTTTCTATGCCATTGTGTCCAAAGGCATGATGAAAACAGACTATTAAAAATAAATAAACAAACAGGTAGATTATTATGAAATGGGGCCAAATAGAGGCTTGGTTATTTAAAAATAATTTGTGATAAAAAAACCCCTAGATTTAATTTTCAGAATCAAATTTTTTCAAGTGTGATCCATGCATAGGTTTTCTAAAGTTTTCTGTGTTTAGGGGTATAGAGAACTGGATCTCAAGCATCCTAGTTTTATTCAGATATGCTGCTGAGAATTAGAAGATCCTTATTTCTTCTGAGTTTAATTTGGCTGACTGGATACTGAAATAATTGAACAAAAAGTAGCTGAAGTACAGTTACTGCAACTCACCGTGTGCTATTTTTGAACAATTGGTGAAGCTAGGCTACCTGACTCTNCTTTAATTTGGCTGACTGGATACTGAAATAAGTGAACAAAAAGTAGCTGAAGTACAGTTACTGCAACTCACCATGTGCTATTTTTGAACAATTGGTGAAGCTAGGCTACCTGACTCTGCAAGCCAGAGACTCTGATCATGGCACTCCGTTGCCCATTCCTAAATAATGGCAACATGCCAGAATAGGAGGTGGGAAAGGGAAAAAAAGAGTTTAAAAAGGATGAGGGAAAGGTTGATGTTGATCAGTTACTTCCTTGGATTTAAAGGGAGGGAAATTACATCAGGAACGCACATTTGCTGTTACTGAGTCTTCTGTTATTGATGTTATTAGTCTAAGAACTAGTGACATCACATGAATGAAAAAAGAAAAAGACCTGCAAAATAACATCACTTTGAAAAGATCTTAATCCATAGGATGGATTAATCATAAAATTTTGGTGGATAGACTATCCTAGTGTTACTTTACACAAGGAACATCTGCAGTGGAATCATTCTGGATTAAGATCTGGAGATACTGCAGCAATACACTTTTGTAAAATACTGGACATAATTTAATATGCAAAAGCAGAAGGGAAGTAGCACTGTGTAGTCAGCAGTGGTTAAAGTCAAACATCTAGAATGAGTCAGCACTGTATGAACTAAAATAAATGAGCAAAAGTGAAGCACAGTGAAATAAATAAATTGTGGAGACAAAGCGCAAGGGAAAAATGTAGAATTANCTGATCAAGAAGAAGGATTTCCTGAAATCTTTTGATCAATCATCCCCTATGTGTCTATACAATCTTGTGCATCTGTTATCCCTTGGCCCCATGTACTATATTTTTATTTCCATATTTTTTTCTACTTTACTTTTTTTCATTCACTCCTTACATTCATCAAGTAGATTGCGGAAATGTTGCAACCCATAAAAGCACACCTAATGTAAGTGGATCTATACGTTATTTATAGATACAAAAGATAGTTTAAGGTAAGCCTTAAGAGGGTTTTGTTCAGTTATTTAAATATGCACAGTGTGCCCTGCCAAATGGACTGGCAAGCAACTTCAAGGTATGTAGGAGCATCTTGGAAATACTCAATTAATGCAGTTAATTTTAAGCTTTGTGCCCTCTGCTGGTGCAAAAGGAGATAAGATTGGAAAAGTGGATGCACAGGTCTCCAGGAAATCAGGAACAATTTTATCAGAAGTCGCCTGAGAGAAGAACTCGGACACCCAGCGGGGACCGGAGGGCCTGACTGTAGTGCAAAGGTGGACTCACGCAGCCCAGAATGGCATCGTGACTGCACGATGTCCAGCCTGTCCCATCAGATTGTGGTGTGGGGTGGCTAGGGGCACCAAGAGAGAGGGTGAGTCTTAGGACCCCTTCCATCATGGCTGCAGAAAAGTGCTACACGCAGCGGGCGGTAGGTGACTCTCCTTTTATGACAGTAACCAAAGCCTTCATCTATAATGTACTGGGCAGAAGGCATTCTTTTCTCTTAGAGTTCATCCAAGGGGCTCCACCCCTTGTATACAATGGGGTATGCATTTCTTAATCCTGAACAAGCCTAGATGAGAGCTAGCTACCAACGGCCAGGGCCCTGCGTGCACTCCCGGCACACAGTTTGGTTGGCTATGCTCAAAGCAGGCTCTCTGACATAGCACAGCTGTTGCAGAGAGCAGCCTGAGAAGCCCTGACTGGCTTTGGAGCAGTCTGAGAAAGAGGCAAGAAGCCTCAACAGCTGCTTCCTCCCTTCTTTTGGGAGCTACCTTTACCCTGAAGCTGTTGCCTACTTGCTGAGCGAGGCTGCGGCTGTGCCTGTGGCCGGCTACCTTCCTCACTGATCCACGTCCTGACCACTGACTGCTCGGCCTCATACCTGCTTCATCACTGTAGTCTTGTCTGATGATCTGGACTCTTGGCTGAACCTGGTGACTGTCACAGGACCTGCCCTGCTCATGTGCTGCAGTGCCTTACCTCTCGTAGGTGAGGCCACTGCCTCTGCCCGCCTAGCTGCCTCTTGGCTCACTTCCCCTTATAGAGCAGCCTGCTTCTGCTGCGCCTCAGCATCAGCCTGCTCAGCTCTGTCAAATACAAGGTCTTTCTTTGCATGCCCCAAGGCATAACTTCTTTCAAGTAGAACTTCAAGATCAAAGCTGATGTCTCTCCAAAGTAGGCTACAGCTGAGATGGGATCTGCACATTTACAGCTTTGGATTACAATTTGACTTGTTTTGGAGAAGTTACTCCCTTTCAAGAGTTAGGTCCTATCTTGTCTGTCAACACAATTCCTGTATGCAAACAAACGCCAATAGCACAGGCATCTTTCACGCAAGTTAGCGGTCCAGGATTTCATAATCAGTAGAGAGAATAAGGCATGATTTATAGTATCCCAAGGAAGATGTCTGAGATTAGGTGAACGCTGCTCTTAAAATGGCTGTTTCTCTCCACTGATACATGCCAGGCTAGTCAGAAGTCTTAGGTGGACACATCTTCCCTGAGGACACCTAAGGAATAAGTGAGCTGAATCCTATTCCAGGCCCCATTATATACTTTCAGCCCTCATGGCTGGAAGCCGTGGTAGATTTGTATTTAGAATACATTTACATCCAAGTATGACTAATATCTTCCACACACTTTAAAGGGAAAATGCTTTTTTGAAAATTGAAGTCCAGCTCCATGCTTAGATTTCAGATTTGGACTTTCCTAGGGCAAGGGGCTGGATGCAGGGAATCACAGTCCCTTCATTCCTGCTTCTGATTTGCAGATGCGTCACCAGGCATTACGCACTTGGCAAGGACACCCCCCATCTCCTAGATCCCAACATACGGCCACAGAAGAGACAGTCAGGGAGGGCTGCGGAGCTTAGGATATTTCTGGCTGGTATCTGAAGACTACAGCCAGCTGGCTTCATTTACCAAGTTTTCTAAATCTAGATAATCCTACTGTCAGATCCAGCTTTTGTGACTTTTCCATCCCTTCTGCTTCACTTTCCTTGGAGGAAACAGGGAACAGCTGTTTGAACAGTAGATGCAGCCCGAATGGCCAAACATCCTCTGTTCTGCGCTCAGCCCACGGGAGTGAAGTGATGGCTGCTTCTGCAGGAGAGGATGGGAGAGGAGGCAGCTGATAAGGTAACACCTCTCTCCTACTACCATACAGCAGCAAAGGCAGTTCTGCAGCTTTCTGCAGGAGTAGAGATGAGGTGGGGGCGTTAGTGCAGGCAGGAAGGGATAGAGAACCGGTTAGTTGCTGGGGGCCAAAACCCTGTTTCAGTCTGTTTGCTGAGGTCAGAGCATCCTACGTTCAACTACACAAGACCTGAGGTCGACTGGGATTTGATATCATCTGCTAGCAACACCATCATAGCTCTTTGAGTTCCTTCCCAACATTTTTGCAGTCCTATTCCCTCCCTTCTCTTCCACCCACAAGGAGTGGGTACAGATGAGAATGAGTGCTTTACAGCTGCCATTTGTAACATTGTCATATCATTAATGTGAAAACATTGCAAAGGAGGTTTTTTCTTGATCTGGAGGATCAAAGGATTAAAAGGCAGGAATCTTCAAATCTCACAGAAAGAGTAAGTGGGTCATAAACCCCCATTCTACAGTCTGTAAACAGAGCATTTTGTAATGCAATAACGAATAATATAACTGAAGTAATAATAACACATATAATGTGTTCTGATGTTGTTTCTAATTAAATGGCAGAATACTGTGGTCTTCTTTCACTCAGTTCTGTCATAATGCAGTTTTAATGCCTATACACATACTGTTTGATAGCATGATTTGCTAATAGCATCATGTTATTATATTAACATCAAATAGTTACTTGCAGTCCCATAAGGTAGATCTGGTGATAATGCTTTCTTGCAGACCTTTTATTCAGTTCCAAATTAGCTACTTGAGCTATGCCATTTATGGCGGATGGGTGCCTCAAATTAGTGTAATTTTTTTTTTTCTTCAGAAAGTTATAGCTAACACAGTTTAGCTGCTTCTCAGAAGGCAAATAAGGGAAGAAATATGTTGGTTTTGCCCATGTTTGGAGAAATCATGCCATTATCACATATAGAAATGCCTGTTCCATGGAAGACAGCCTTAACATTTGGCACAAGGTACAAGGACGACAAGAGTTACCAGAGCTGTACAGGCAGCATCAACACATGCTTCACAGGGTTGAGTTCCTTGTTGTCTACAGGGGGTAAGATAGCTCAGAGGAAGGGGATGCTACCATTAAGAAGTTTGGGGGCTAAGGACCGTGATAAAGGCATTTGCTACAGGAAACCTTGATGACGAAACTCCTCCAGAGATTTATTGTTTGGCCTGCTGAAGCCATCTCAGTCACCTCAGAGATGCTCAGTGCTATCTCAGACGGTGAAAGCTTCCCGAAACTTCTCTCTGCACGGGCCACGTTTAGTCTCTCACACCTATCGCTAATGGGGTTGTCCATCCATCCTTCCCCTCAAACACCTCTCCTGTTGGCAGGGGACTGCTGTGTTGCAGCATTTGAGAATGCAGAGCAGAAGCATTGTCACTTTTGTGCTTAGAGCGATTTCCCTGCTGACACCCAGCTCGTTGGAAAGCAGCTGACCTCAAACACAGAGAGATGAAAAGAGGCAAGAGTACTAGAGTTTGGGGAAGAGGTCTCACAAGCGTGTGAGGTAAGAGATGTGAAGGACAGGAGTTGGGGAGAATGCAGTAAAAGGAGGAAAGAGAAAGGTGAAGAGCTGAAAGGGACGGATCATAAGTGCAGCGTGGCTCCTATCAATGTACTGTTTCTGGTTGTGGGGGTAATTAGGGTTTGGGAGCCTCTCTACTATGCTGTGGTGCACAGTGGAAGCATCATGTTGGCGTCTTTCATAAAATGTTCACAAGCAGAGGGACAAAAAATCCTCAAGTCTCAGTGCTGGTTCCTACTTGTTTCGGCCAAGGGATAGAAGCCCATATGACAGATTTAAAGGTCAACCCCCTGCTGATGAGTTTTGTATCAAGGAATACAGCTCTGCATGATGGATTTTTTTCCTCATTTTGCATTTAAAAAAGCAAAATAATTGCATTAAAATAAAGAATTAACCAGGTGCTAAGGTTAAAATTTCAGTCATGCATCTAACTTATCAGTACAAGCATTTCTATATATGCTAACAATATAATTTCTCCAAGTATGGGTAAGATAATGTTTTTTTCCCTTGCCTTCTTGGAAATACTTACAGTGAAGGTTGCCTGTGCAACCCTTATTAGGCACCTTCTGCACATTACTCTAATAGACTTTCATTGCATGAATACATTTTCCTTCTTCCATAGCTCCCTCTGTACCTTGCAGTACACAGGGATGTTGTTGACAAATTGCTATAGCTTGTAAAGCATTAAGCTGTAGGTTCCTGAATTTCAATTTCTATGGAATAGAAAGGGGTTTGTTCTCATAGGGATACTGAAAAACTTATTTTAATAGTATTTCTGTAGCAATGCTCAGGTGTCCATTGCATTTTAGAGATGGAGAAAAAGCCAGCAAAATCAGTCATTGCCCTTAGCCGATTTTTTCCCTGATTTTGAGGTGCTTAGCATTTGCTTCTGTTGTTCAATGCAGAAGGCTGTGTTGTGACAGGAAGGGTTTTCTGTGACTTGTAGAGACAAAAATGTATCACAACAACTCGGGCAGCATCTGGGCAATGCAGCATGTGTTAGGCAGCAGCACCTCAGCTGAGCCAAAGGTTAAAGGTGGTACTGACCCCCGTGTATCCTGAGACGGTGGCATCTCCCGGGTGGATTAGGTCTTGCCCTGGGAGAATGGCCTTCAGAGGGCAGGCAGAATTTTGTTGGCCGGACTTTGAATTTGATTAGCAACTGATGAAATTAATGGTGGAAAAAATCTGGATCTCATTTTCAGAAAACAGGCAGTATGTAAAACCAAAAAAGGCGGATAGAGCTACTTGGTTCTTACAGTTTTCTTCAATTTAATATGGTGTTTAAAGTTTAAGGAACGAAAAAAACCCCTTCTCTCTGAAATTGCAAGTTTTCTCCGAAAATAGAGCTGGTGAGAAAAATGTGAACTGACTTTACCAAAAATATCATCTATGTCGTGAACAAGTCTCAACTACGTTAAAGCAAAGAAGCTTGGTTACTCTTTCCCTCTCTCGCACTGCTGCTGCTCGGTGGGGACCTGCATTTCACAGGGAAGGATGCAGACCCATGAGAGCCTGCTGTTTGCATACAGTGTGCTGGACTGCCTCAGGGCTTTCCCAAACCAGTTATTCCTGCAGCACTGAATAACACCACATTATGATCCTGACAGCATCGATAAGCAAGGAGGAAGGGGAAGGACACCACAGGCGTACACAGCAAGGAGCGCGCCATTGCTGTCCCCTCTGACTCGTCCATTTCGGTCCTGCAACACCAGGGTTTGGATCTTGGCAGTTCCTTTTGCTCCTGCTGTGCACCCAGAACCTCTCATAGCTTTTCCTTGTACTCTGAGAGGGCACATCAGCCCTATCATTACTCTTCTTGTAATCCCTTTTACACTCCGTGCATTTTGAAGGCCTTTCCCTATGGCCTCTGTATGCTTCAGTAGGTCAGTCACAAGGGCTGGCCCTTGTCCGGCCCTATACATTACATCGAATAGTCATTTTCTGAGTCAGTACCAGAGTTCCTTACCTTGAGCTCCTTGACTGTAAAACAGTCTGTGAGCAGACTCGACATCCAGAAAGTAGTCCATTTTGAAGGAACTTTATGTTTGTGTACAATATTCCGATATGGATGGTCAGTCAGATTCCTGGAAAAGATTAGAGATATCAGACAGAAAAAAGCTTGTGAGTTTCTTTGTGGAAGGAATTGTGTAGGCAGTCACTGAAGTACTTCATATGGCATATCAGGGTCAAAGCATTTTCAAATCACTATTCATAGAACTTCATAACTATTCTTTTCTATTTTGGTTTAAATCCTTGTCTAAATACATAAAAGAAAAGTACTACTGCAGTATTAGCAATATTCCTAGTACCTTTCTAGTACAATCACCTTTATTTTTGCCACAATCTCAATTTCTTACAATATATACTTAGATTCACCTGCCTGTTATATTTGCTCTTAAAAAGAACATCAGAAAGGTTTGGGGCAGGGACCTCCTTTAGCCAGATCCACAGCCAGCACCTCTGAGTAGGCACTACTGTAACAGACTACATTAAAAATAGCACTCGTGCTGCTTACGCCAAAACACTGCACTAGAAAGGAAGATGCAATATTCTGGATATTTCATTCCACCTAAATGACCAGAGACCAGCCTTGCCTTCCCTGTCCCCTCTTACTGACCAGAAGTAGCAACATAACATCCCACCATCAGTTTTAAAAGGTATGGTAAAAGCAATCATTAAGAAATGGTAGGCTATTCCTAGCAGTGCTTCTTAGCTAAGGTTTATGTTTTTGGCATTCTTCCGAACCTCGGATCTGTCTAGATCCTAGATTACAATTGTCTAAGATGTACATTGAATCAGGTTTGCCTCTGCCGGGCAGAGTTCCCAGGATTATGCACATTATCGTGACCCTTCTCCAGCCTTCTTGCTACCTTCTGCATTTTCCTCTACTCTGAACAACTCACGTTAAAAAACAGGATTTGCAGAAAACACACAATCCAGTTCTCTCCTCCAGACCTCAGTTAGATGCGGCATATAATCATAAGCATACAAACAGCTCTGCACAACATTTATTTTCAGACAGACAGACAAAAATACCTCTAGTCCTTTTCCATGCAAACCTAACAGAAAGGTTCAGGGCAAGGAGTCTGACCCTTGCTTCAAGCAATTCCTTCAATTATGTTGTCAAAAATCAGGAAACCAGTGTTCCAAAGCTTTCCCTTTTTCCCTTCGATTAGATTTTCATTGATCAACATGCAGTCCTTTCTAAAATTCAGAAGCCTATCCTGATGAGAAAACTTTTAAAATTCCTCAGCAATTCACTTTGCTGGAGCACTCCCAAACCAGAGACGATACTTACTGCAGAGTATCAAGAGCTGCCGGGCAGTGGTGTAAGCTCCGGTAGTTTCAAGGAGGGTTTCTTTGATCTTACTAAATGTCCCCAGTGTAAGCAAACAATTTTGATTGTTTGATTGGAACTCTGATGAATAATGCATAACGTCAACTGGACTTCCTTTATCAGATAAAAACGGCCAGGAGATGTTGTTACTTAGCAACAGGAGGTGACACTACGATCATCTCCCCCACTCCCCCTCACCCTTCATACTGAAAAATTAAGCCCCTGGTTTTGATTTGATAAAAACTTTGCCAAGGGAGAAAAAAAAAAATCTACATCAAGTTTCCTTAAGAATTTGTTTTTCACTCTGATCTTCCTTGTTGCATCTCATATTCTGAGATATTTTTCAGTGTTTCATAACAATTAACCGTAACATCATGTTTTGTCTAATGATTTGCTTTCAGTAAGTAAAATACCTACTTTCTCCATCATTTACTGCAAGGGTAATGGGATTGTTAAATGTTTTGCTATGAATATAATGCAAATAACATCTTGAAGAGATTCATTTCTTAGCTGGTACTGCTTCTTGGACAAGGCAGACAGAAAAAGCAACACACAAAATGTTCTAGTGATGCTACGAAATATATAGATTATCCAGAAACATTTCGTATTACAGAATTCCTACTTTAATTCATTCATTCATTCATTCATTCTTGAAGGAGCTCTAACATCTGATACAAGCATTCTCAAGGAATCATTGCGTTTCTGCTTAAGATACAGCCTTTTAGAAAATACACGATGTAGCTTTTTTTCAGGAAATACACATTGATAAAAAGCCAAAGCACTGTGAAAGATTTTAAAAATAAATAAAGAAAATCAGATACAGGAGATAAGTACTTACCAGTGTTACTGACCTCTTTCCATCCTACTGTCATGGAATAAGACTAAGCAAATGCAACCCAGTCTGTGAGCCAGAATGAACAGCTTCTAATTTTCACTTCAACCTCGAAATCAAGAGTACTGAATAGAGAAAGGTGACGGATCTGCTGTTTTATATTATGATGAAATGAAAGCTCTTAGCACAGATCTGAGTAGAACTGCTTTTTTTTATACTACATTAGCCTGCTAATTTGAGGAAAGTGAAAGGCTTTGTTTTACTGTCTTTTATCTGTTCTCTTTGCTACCCCCACAATTTCATTTGCATTTAAAATTATTCTTATGTCTCCACTGCACTCCAAGGTATGGAGCATTTTCTAATCACGATGAATGTTCAGTGTGGTTTTTGTGCAATGCCACTTTTATTCTGAGCCAGAAACATGGTGAGTAATTATAATTGCCAGCTATTTTCTAGAATGAAATACAGAGTGGTTGTCTGATGCAGTTTCTGATTTTTCCTCCATTTAGCAGTACATTGCAACAAACTACTCAGTCAAAGCATCAGTAAAAACATAAATCAAATAGCACAGTGTCATGGCATGATAGCTTAAACATGCATGTCCATAGACCGTGAAAGCAGAATATGTTTCTACTGAGATCTTTTCAATTATAATTTGCCTTTCCCAGGTTTGAAAGTGGGCTCGGATGGTTAATAAACTGAAATATAGCACAGTTATCTCTCAGTGGCTTCCAGTTCATCTAGTTTAGTATTATTGGAGCTGCACGTGGTTTGGAATCCTGATGAAGCCAGGCACTAATGACTAACAAGGGCCACGCTATTAAGTTGCATGGGCATCCCTCACAAGAGGGCCAGGACCCTGCTTCTTCCAGCAGGTCTTAGTGTAGTTCCCCAAAGCCTGATTTTGGAAGTGGATCAGACATTGAAGGCAGCAGTAATAAAGTGATCCTCTGATAAATTTAGACTCAGAAGTTCTGACCAAAAGAAGTGTCAGGAAGCACTCAGTCTTAGTGTTCCTGTATTTGCAGGTATTCTGCTCAAAAGATCACGTATAAATGCCCTCTGAAATCCATTGCCACTAAACATCCCTGGTGCTCAAAACTGTGGGTTCTGGAAGGTTAGATTTTCATTTCAGTATCAGAAAACTCTATATCAAGTAGCATAGGATTTTTCTGACTTTTAGGAAGACACCCAAGAAGATAAATAAACCCTCAGAGTACAGGGGTTTTTTTGGTGCAGGTTAGGAAGTAAGAATCCCTGTGAGCAGATTACTCCATGGGTTTCCACCCTTAGGATTTCTTACATGCTTCTTCAAAGCACCCAGACAGCATCAAAGATAAAGGTGAGCTATATGAACTCCAGGTAGAATCTGGTACGGCTTTTCCTAAACTAGCACCCCACTAAATATGGTTGGATTGAGTAGGCGTCTCACAGTGCCACCTTAGTGGTGGATCTGGCTTGTGCAAACTGTGTTCCTGTTTTCAGAGGTGTGACAAACATTTTCATTACTAAACACAAATTAAAGCAAAAACAAATGGCAAGAACACTGCAAGCCGCCGTCTTTGCATTTTGGAGAGTTGCTGTCACCTTCCTCTTTGCATTTTGGAGAGTTTGTATTTACCATGATGACTACTGAACAACAGGTCTTTCCAAGCTATCCTCTGATAATTGTCAGATCATTAACTTATCGACCAGGGGCCAGTTACCTCTTTAGCCCAGCTGACTTTCTTCCGCAGAAAACCAGAAAAAAAGAAGAAAGGCTAGCAACACAGAGATACAGAAGGAAAAATGGAAGACAGGAGAGCACTATGCTTCACTCTCTACAAGGATCATATCCTGCTTGCTTGCAAGCAATATGGAATTTTTTTTTTCTAGGGGCGCTGGATCTCCTAGTCAGAGTGAGGCTGAAAAAAATACAACCTTGCATGCTGGCAAATGTTTTATAGCACCTGTCCTTTAGCCTTTGGTGTGTCCTTCTGATCCTCTTTGCCATCATCCTTTCAATCTGCATTGTCATCTGCCACCCTGACTGACAAGCATAGTCATTGAAATCACCAGCAGCCTCTCTCCTGACCATTGCAAGATCATCCATCTTGATACCTTCATCCATCTCAGGGATTTACAGTTCACTTTAAATTATAGTGCAGCAGTTCTGACAGCTGCTAAGAGCTCTCTCTGACTAGGGGGTACTTAGCAACAAGAAAGATAACATTGCCTTTATATTTATATGCTTCTGTGGCATTCATCACCATGAGGGAAATCCTTGCCTGCCTGATTACAAAGTCTTTAGGATGGTAGTGTGGGCTCAGATTTGACCTGCAGTCCAGAGAGAGCTCTACCCTCAGAAAGGGAAATCCATTACCTCCACTTCAGTTGAAAAGCCTACGTGTCTAGAAAAATGTTCAGGTTAAACTGATCTGTTTTATGTATGATCCCTGGATCAGGCTTCGCATATCCTCGAGGCTCACTCTGAAAGTTTTGCACAGCTCTTGAGCTAATGCACTGTGCGTTGAGATGTGTACTCTGGCTTGGTTCCCAAAGAACAGCAGAGCACCTCAGGGGGCAGGACAGGGAAGGACAGCAGTAGCCAGAACCAGAAACTGTACTTTCCAGCTCTCTGAGCGCTTCCCTGTGCTCTATCAAGCCCTGAAGCCAACCTTGCAAACCCTCTGCTGTTGACTGGACATCTTATCAGCAGAGATCCCTGTTCAGGATAATGGGTGCAATGGTTTTGTAACATACACCGATAGCCACGGAGGACTAGACTGAGACTGAACTCTTTGTGAGCTAGACCATAAAACCAACCGACCGATCTCTGCTAAGGAAATACTTGGAAAAAAACCTGTCATGCTTTGGAAAAAATCTGAAGCTGGCATTCCTTATCATGAGCTTAAGTAACCTACTGCATCACATTTGACTTTTTCCCAAATTAAAAAAAGAAAACCAACCAAAAAAAAAAACCCCAAAACCAAGCCTCAAGAGGAAAGTAATTGAACACTTGGCATTTAAAAGTAGTGAGTAGCCTTCTGGTTTTCTAACAGTCAGATACATGTAGGCATAGGGCTGGGTTTTTTCCTACCCTGAACTCTCTATTGAGAACATAGCTGTTACTGTAATGACTCAGAGCCTTGGAAAAAAAAGTCTGCTGCTGACAAACACTAATATTAACCTGAAAGAAAGTGGGAGAGAGAATGTAATGTGTGACTGAAGAAGTGTAGGCAAGGTGATTATTACAGAGAGTTGTTTCCTGAGGGAAACATTGAGAATAAAGGAAGAATATAAAAGTTTAAGCCCCAAAGCTATGAAGAATGGGTTTTTTTGAAATTATAATTATCAGTCTTGTGCTTAGATATATTAAAAAGAGAGGATTGCTAGCAAAATTAAGACACAAATATGTTCTCTGTTTCTTATTTGTAATGCAAGACAAATATTATGATGCACACAACATACAATAAAACATAAAAATATTCAAATGAGTGTTGCAGATGCTTTACAGTTATAGAGACTAACATTGATGCTTTGAGAAGTTTCTGCAAATTTTGTACAACTCCATCTTGGGGTCCTCAGGCTGAAACCGTTTAGGAATTTTAAGAGTTGTGCAGAAGAAGAGGCACTCCCAGTGTAGAGGTATTTATTTTGGGTGCTTCTGCCATAAAAATTATCAATATCCAGAAACTCGGAAGAGACTGTAAAGGTAGCCCTGGCTCTTAAAATCAGTGGAAGGTTTGGTTTGGGCTTTCGTAGCATCAGGGTCACATTCTTGTTATTTAGCTCCGAAGCAAGAACTGCATGGATTCCAGTGCAGAAGAGATAAGCTTGAAAAGAGGCAGCTCCAGCATCCTGTGTCATGAACAAGAAGTTCAAGAAGTTGCTAGTTGAGAAAATCTTAAAAGTGCTGTCATGAAGAACAAAGGTTAGCTATCCTGCGTAGAAAAAGTCTATTCTAAGATGATATATGGCAGTTTGATACGCCTTCATTTGAGGGAGGAGAGGTTGAAGTCATAATTATACGATAAACATATTACAGAAGAGAGGTTTTGGGAGAGCACGTATGTTAAAGCCTAATCCTTCCATCCTTATACAGGCAGAAATTCTTCTGCATTAATAGACCTTTGTCATCCTCCTCAATTACATGACCAGATTATTTTTTTTTCTATAACAAACTACACAGGAACGGAAAAAGAGGAACTTTCCCTAATTCATTACCGTGGGTGACTTGGTGGAAGTAGAGAAACGCAGAGCTATCTGTGGCAGGGGAAGTGGATAAAACTAGTAGAATAGATCTTTGGGGTAAGCCTTCCTCCATTGCCCCACCAGCATGCAGCAGTCGAGGAGGTGGAGGCATCCCTTTTGGCTTCCTACTCACTTTTCAAAGAATTCTGGCAAAGGAACTTTAAAAGGACTCAAAGGGGCAGCTGGAGATGATGACAGACAGACAACAAAATCATCCATCCTCTGTGCCTTCCTGAGACTGAGCAATCACCAGATCTTGAGCTATCCCCTACACAAGGGACAGTGCGACTGGCCAAAGATGTGATAGGGAATACCTTTAATTTGCACTAACACAGGTACTAATGATCTCAGTCTTAACCTTCACTGAAAGCGAAAACCAGCACAGGGAAACTGGAAACAAATGCATGCTTACAGTCTCCTGATGGCCTTTGAGAAGTTGCACTGATAGTGGATCATTCCTAAATCTAGTTTCGGTTGGTTGTTGGTTTAAATGGGATAAACAATTCTGAAGTAACTGAGCAGCTGGATGCAAATACAGTAACATGATTACATTTGATCAAACTCTAGGAATTGCAATCTGGTTAGAACAAAATCAAATGACTTCTTGCCAACTCACTTTATGTAAAGCAAAGACATAACTACAGAGGATTAATGAAGTTACAAGGTGTAGTCCTCAAATAAGATGATGAGATTTAATATTCATAGAGCACCACACATACATAGATAAATAATGCATATGAATGCCAGTCTCTGCATAATTTACATAAAAATCAATCTCCTTTCCTGTTTCTACATTGTGCTATCCTCTAGAAACTGCAACAACTCCTAATACAGTTTTCAGAAGTGTTTGGCCTGTGTTTTTTATGATTAACTTCCCCAGGAAGACAAATCAGCAATGAGATACCTCAGGTGTTTCTGGACACACATTACTGTACCTCACTACTGGAATTATTCCAAAGTTTGCTTTTATCTTTAACTTAGTTTAGACACACTTTTTTTTATGTGCACAGGTTGGATATTTGTCTGCATTTCAAATATGTAAGCATATGCAATTACATATCGCTGCGCTTTCCATACTTTATCGAAGGATTTGATCCTGCATAATGCAGGTCTATGCGATGTCAAAAATGACGAGCAAGATAACAAGCCAGAAGAACCCAATTCTCCCTTAATGATAGTGAGACTGTAGAGCTGTCAAGTTACTTTGCCTGGTAGCAAAAATATGGCCTAAAAGAGGAATCTGTATTGCAGCTACGTGTTCCATTAGCATGATGGGGGCTACACTAGTTCTCGTGTCTCCTCAGACATGCCTGCTTTCTGCCCACGTCCTCCTCCTTTTTCACCATACACTGCGGGCTCAGGAGAGTACTTCAAACTCTGCATGTTGCTCGTGATTTCAAAGAATTTCTGCTTGCCGTTGAGCAAAACCTCTTTGCACCTTCAGTAGGAATTTGTAGGACTAACACCAAATTTGCATTCCACCATGGAACAGCTAATGCAGATCCTCTCCTCCAGTTTCTTCAGCATAACAGAAGATCAGGTCTTTTAACACCACCAGACTGGAGATGGCTTCTAAAAAACCAACATCATCCGAGGATAGCTCCAGTGTTTTATGTGGGTTGCACTTATTTTCAGTCAACCCCATTAAGAAGAAAAATACTGCATTTGTTCTGTTGCCCAAGTTTCACTGATTGTTAGAGACACTACAATCATATTTGTGAGGTGTATCCCCATGAACTGTCAGAACAGCATATACAGGCAGACTGCAAATAATTGCCCTGACAAATGACATTTCACAGTCTATAGGTGGTATTCTCAAAATAACATTCAATGTTTGCTCTGTGCCCTCCCAGGCTGATAAGTAATTTTAATAAAACATTGTCTTCAGGAGAATGAAGAAAAAAAGGCACTTGTGGTGCAGCCTGGAAGTTAGATTTTTAAAATAAAATTTCATTTCACAGGTGCTTGTTTAAAAACTTCTTAAAAATCAATGGAAAGTCTAGTGAATTTAGATTAGACTCAGTAAGTACAGTGCCTCAGTTTCATTCCTTACGGGGCAGATCCTTCTCTTATGGACTACCTTCAGAAACACTGAAAGTTGTAACAGTAAGGCTCCTGATTAACTCTCATTTGCATATTGTGCAGTAGTAATTTCTGAGCCATTTACATTTTTTAGTTAGCAAAACCAGCAAGTGTCCCTTGTGTGGCACACATACCATCCACACAAAATTTTCAGGGACCTGAATGCCCGCAAACTGCACTGCTGGCATCCTACTCCTGGTCACGCTTGGCATGAATGATAGTTTTAACATCGGATGGCTGTAGGCTTTGATCACATGCTGAGATACACGACTCACACCTTTGACTTTTGACTCAACCTCGCTTTTTGACGTTATCGCGTGGGAGCTCATAGTGTAACTATAAATCCAGAGCTTGCTCTCTGTTGATTTCCGATATTCAAGCCAAGTGATGTTAAAGTGAAGAAACAGAAAAGCCCAATTTGACAACCCGGTCTCACCAGTTCTGTTGTAATTGGGGCATGCACAGCAGTAATTGCAGGACATGGTTTTCCTTGGGTTACTACTGCAGCAGAATTACAGATACTGCTCAGGAGGAGGGGTCGCGGTGATAGCTCCCGTGTTGCACAACAGAAGAAAATGTGAAGCTCAGAGCAGCTGTGGAATTACAGCCCTGAAGCTACAAAGATGCATGTTTTGTAGAGGTCAGTGTCTCCGCAGAGAGGTGAAGGCGATGCCGGGTCTGTTAATGTAGCCCCACTGCATTTTTTTGAGAAATATGACTTTAATATTTCCCCCTCCCCTATAAAAGACTCCCAGGGTAATAATAACAATAAAAAACCCTCCCCCCAATGTTTTCTTTTTAAACACATCAAGCATCAGAAAAGCTGTCATTTCAGACCAACTTCTGCCCATCCCTATGGCAACTAATGGAAGCATTTAATACTATATATACAAAATGTAATTTGCTCCCCCGCCATCTCTAGTTATACTCTTCTTTTTATGCTAAAATTGCTCTGTGACGCCTACCATGTTTGGAAAATGCTTCTGAAATGACATGCATCAGAGGTTCAACGTCACTGAAAAAAACTCAAGTGACCAATTAAAAAGTATTGATTTTGAAAAAGCGGTTGAAGAAATCAGCAAAGGCCAAAAATATCTTGTCTGAACGGTCATATCGTTAGTCTTGGAATGCCCAGTATTAAAACTGTCTTCAGGAAAGAAGTGGGGAAAGGAGAAACAAGGCAGTGATGATCAAACCAGCAGAAGTGACAGTATTTAATATCTTTGCAGGCTGCAATCAGTGGTCCCTGTCACAGAAAGAACTTTAAAAGCTGCAAAGCAGTCTCGGGAAATCCTTCCTAAAGCTATAAGGGGCTAGGCAAAGAAGTTACTTAAAGTCAGCTTGAATTCGGGGCTTAAAATATTAAAATAAAAATAATGAAAAGATAAAAGTAATACAGATTTTTTTATCTCCTTTTCAGAAGGGAGAGATATAGAGTATTCATTGCTTACAGCTCTGTGTTATGAAGCTTCTGTAACAGAGAACACACAGTTATTATTTGGCTGTCCAGATCATCTGCTTTGCTGTTCTCTATTTCTTACATCTTTTATCTATACCTGTTTCAAACAGAGCTGAGTACCACACAGCAAAAAGCATTATTAAATACAAGCATACTAGGAAATAACTTCTTTCTGTTACATCCTTTGAAGTGGTCAAACATGCACAAAAAGCATCTCAGTTTCATTAGGCCAGATTTAAAGAAACACATAAAGATATTTTTATAGTATGTAAACATATAAATCCACATATATGTTTTTATATATATATAAAAACAAATGAGACAAGTAAGAAGAGAGCTATTGTGTGATAATACAACACCTTTGTCATTTTTATAACAATAACAGAAACTCCCAGGTTATCAGAATGTCTCCAAGGTCTCTCCAGTAGAGATTTCAAGCGTGAAAGGGGTCCACTTCATTAAACTCAAGAGAGAGAGTAGCTCTGCCATTGCCTGAATTTTCATATTCTTTATTAGAGTATGGCACTGTGCAAACAAGAGGTCTTGTAACAATCACCAGTCAGCAAAGACAGGTATCGCTTACAAACTAGGCTATGTACCTGTATAGTAGGTTTAGAGAAAACATGAAAAGTTATGCAGAATTTTGTGCCTCTTAGAGATGCCCAGCATGGGCAAGAAAGAGAGAAGTACCACCTGACTTAGGAGAGCCTTTTCTACAGTGTTTCTTTTGGGGTATACAAAGGAAACTCAGCTTCTGCAGTGGAGGTGAGTGGGCACAGTGCCATTACAATGGTGACTGAAGCCAGACAGTGCCAGCTGCTTCCTCTAAATCATTTTTCTTGCACCTTCCTTGTGCTAGTCCTCTACAGGCATAGACCATTGGCAAATACCTACAGACTCCTGACGTGGTTCAATGAGATGAAGGTCTAACCAGGTACCTTTCCAGCAAAGGAACCATGTAGAAAACTAAAGAAGAATTGACCATGACTTTGCAAGGTCCGTCCCTGAAATACTGTCTATCTGGAACTACGAGTGGTGAGTAGATGGAAATAACAATGTGCCAAAAAGGAGTAGGACAGAGTCTAGAGGAAGGGGGAGACAACTGCTGTATGGAATGAATATTGCAGCATGCTATAAAACGGCTGGCTGTAACCCTGCGAGCGATATGGAGTATTCCACGTATTTCATATTTGGCTTGTATAGGTACAGGAATATAAGCAGCTCAATCCGAGCTGTGTAATGCACACAGATAAAACAGGTTGCTATTTAAATCGGGTCCTAAACTGAAATTCACTGATTGAGGCAAGGATTTGGTATTGAAGATGTTTTAATATTAGGATAAAAAGGGCTTCTCCCAGTAAGCCATGTAAGAAACACACTTTGTCACAGAGTTCTGTGAACAGTTTCCCACAAAATCATCCAACAACAGATTTCCCATTAGGGCTGGACCAGGGATACAACTGGAATTCGAACTGGGCCACCACCCCTCCTGCTGCTCCAGGTTCTCACACCTGAGGAGGTACTTCAGCTGGGAAGCTATTCTCCCTGGGCTCTGTATGTAATCAGCAGCCAAAAAAAACCCCAATTATCTCAGAGGTTGTTTGAGAGTAGTTCTGCCTCACTTTCCTTACTGCTTTTATGAAGAGCCTGCAGAAACGAGCTCTCCGTGAGAATCTTCCTTTTCCCCCTTCAAGCCCAAAGGGGCTCTTTGTTTGTTCCTGTGGTGGCTCAACATCCACAGCTCATGGGGAGGCTTCAGTGGGTCTCATAACAAATGAGAATGAATTGTCTGGCTGGAGAAATAAGGGAGAATGCACTGTACTTGGTTTAGCTTGAAAATGGGATATGGTGTATGACTAAATTAAAGTGTCTCTAACCAAGGGGACTAATTGGACAGTGTCTATAGCAGCTCTGCATTGTATACGACAGGCTCCTTTAGCCAAATGCTGGCACTACTGAAATGAAACTGTGTTTTACACCCATCTTCTGCAAGCCCACTGTTTGACCCCATGTGAACAGTGCACATTGAGAAACATTAACATTTTTTAGTTATGTGAACTTTCACTACTAGGCTGTAATTTTCCTCTCAATGCCTGGAGCCTATGAAAAAAATGCAATTTGCTGGAAACAATTGTAAAAGCCTGAGGAGGTAAGGACTGGAACACACAAATACTACGTGTTTAATAAGAGAGAGATGTAGCATGCTCTCCAGGAAAAGGATTATTGGAGAAGGAAAAAGTCTTTGAAGGCAGTACATGATACAGAGTTGCAGTCTAAATGACAAACAGCATAGTGTGATAGATCAATAAAAGGACAGCAAACAACAACAAAAGCACAGATTCACAGAAATACAAAACAGAAGGGGACCTGGAGAAATTATCTAATCCCTGTGCACCGAGGCAAAATTAACCTCACCAAGCTCATTCTTCACTGATGTTTCTCTAACCTACACTCTAAAACCTCCCTTGAAAGACAGCACAACCTCCCTGGTAGGCCTTTCTACTGTTACAATACCCTTAGGGTTATAATTTCTTTTCTTAAAATCTCCCAGTTTCTTGCGTCAAATTGAACTTTCTCCCCCCTTTTCTTCTGGTGCATATCATGAATAACTGAGCAAGATGGTGTAACTAGAACGTGTTACAGAGAAATAATGTATTCAGTTACTTTACTGACAGAAGAATTATAGTCCTCTGTAGGTTACTAGCAAGCCACCATGATATTCTGAAACGTGAGAACCTTTGAAGAACACAGCTGACAATCTTCTCCTTAATGAAGAATGCATTTGAGATGCTCAAAATAAAATATTTGTCTAGCCCCTCAAGCACTCTGCTCTTCAAGCCCCGTCTGTCTTCTGCAAAGGCTTTTTTACTAAGTTTTGTCACCTCAAAAAAGGATGCTGTTTAGTTAATTTATTTAATAATCTCTTGGACTTCCCAATTATCTGTAGAATTGTAACAGAGCCAGATATTGTCATTATTGGTAAAAGAAAAAAAAGCCTATTTGTCATTACTGTTCCAATAAGACGTCCTTTCATTTTCACATCCACAACTTCTTTACTCTTAGAACTCATATGTATTTCTGTAATAAATAAATTCCTGTCATCTGGTCCCAGACTTCTCACCATCTTCTGTCTCTGAGGACTTCTATCACTACCACTTTGATTTATTCCTTTAAATCACATTCACCAACTGAAGTTGGACTAGGGCAATGGTGAGTCTGAGACTGAGCAGCTGATTCCAAAGTGAGAAGATAGAAGGGCTCCGAGATGACAGGCAAGCACAGTGGAAAGACCCTCCCCCTCCCCTCCCCCAACATGAGAATTTATTCAAGAGCAACCACAGTGGTGTATATTCAGATTGGGTTGGCTAATAAATACTCTGAGCAGGATAAAAGCTAAAACTTGCCACTGTTTTTCACTTGACTTGAGGTACCTCCTTGCAAGGCAAAAGCAAATGCTGCTGCTCCCAAGAGCAGCAGCCACGAGCCCCGTGGGGGCTGGGTCTCTTCTGCCACAGTAGCTGGGCTCATGTCTCTGCTGCCACTGGGGGAATTGGAGGGGCTGGGGCAGCAACTGCTGCTTCTGAGAGGGACTGAAACTCCCTGGCAATAGCTGCTTGGCAAAGCAAACAACCGCAACAGAGCTCTGGCAAAGAACTCTGTAGCCACTGCTGTTATACGGGCTCCCTTCCTCCCCAGCAGTCTGCTTCGCTATGAAACTCTGCCTTGCCTAAACCTACAGCTGGCTGTGAGAAGGAGCCTAGTAATAGCCTGGGGTTGAGAAGATCATATATCCAAGACAATGGACTGAATGGATTCCTTCTGCTGTGATTAGAAGGGACAGCTCCATCCCAGCTGCATTTTGTTCCTCAATTCATTGCAGATCTGGATTTTGCTGAGAGATTTAGCTAAGCACTGTGTATGTCTGCTTTAAACAATCTTCAGGAAATAAATCATTTACAATTTGCACTATTCCACTACTATTCTTCTCCATAATTTGCTTTTCTGAGTCCCTAATGCCTGTAGTCATAGCTCAAAAGTCCCACTGTGGCAGGCAACAAAGAAATAATCCCTGCCTGAAAGAATTTACCATCTAAATATTTTCTCATTGAAATCAGTAGCAAAAGCTGCTGAGAGAAGGGCCTCCTTGCTCCATGACAGAAAACAAGGGAATAACAAAGCGAGCACAAGGAAAGGACAGACGATTACCATTAGTGGGGCACCATGGCAGGCCTGCTGTGTCTTGCCATTGTTGTAACTCACGGGCAAAATACACAAGTGCTCCCTACTTTTCAGTAAGGTATAACCACACTGGATTTCTTCCTTAGGTGACCATGTGTCATTTTCCTCCCTTCCCAAGACTTCCTTCATTACTGTTGCTCTTCTGGGATTCCTTTTTTTTTTTTTTTTTTTTTTTTTTTTTTTTTTTTTTTTTTTTTTTTTTTTTTNATTTTCAGTTTCTGTTGCTCCTCCACGCACAAAACCCTAACCACATGAGATTCAGGACACTAACTTTTGATGATAGGAAGGGGCAAAAAAAATACGTCAAGCCAAAGGCAAGCAGCATAAACAGTAGAGTGAGCTATTTCCTCCAGGACATAACTGTTCTGTCTCCAGCACACAGAGTGGCACCCTAATTAGAGGCAGGACAAGGTCTTTCAAGTCTTGATCTCCGCCACACATCAGCCTCTGCTTTAGAGCAGGGGTTGGCAGCTATAACTTCGGTGCCAGACAGGGTATCTAAAAACATGCTACAAAGGGAGCAACGGCACTGAGGCATCCATCATCAGTTTCTGGCTCCCAACCAGATGCCGCTGATGTGCTACACAGCATTTAAGTTTTGTTGGTTTCCAGTAGCACATAGGCAATCTACCTTGGAAAAGAAAAATAGAAGCCAGACAATTCTCTGTCTGATCTATGTCTTGGAAGTCACTAAATAAGGCTGGGGCATATTGGGAGAGATTCTCAATTACAGATTCAAGTAAATAATCGGAGAGGTGTGGCCCCTAGGAACTGGATAAGATGGAGACACCGTCCATGAAATAGATAGAGAAAGCAGAACTGTTCCCATGTGAAACCACAACAAGCATAAAGCTTCTATAGGGAGAACATACATACACAGAAACGCACACACATACAGCAAAGTATGTAAAACAAATCTAGGTTATAGGTTAAAACTGTTTCTCCTTTCTGCACAGTCTGTTCATCTCCAGTGGATGTAGACCCCCTACGAAATGCTGAAGTAGCTGCCCTGACACACACAGACTTGCTAAATCTGCAGAAGTGCACTTTTTACTCAACTAGCTTAGGGAAAAAGCACTTTTTTTTCTCTAGTCGTTCTCTGGCAAAATGCAGTATATCTAATTTTGTTAAATTCCAAAACACACTGTGCACCAGAGTACTTGTAGGTGTAAAGTAGAATGTCAAGGATGAGTCAAAGATTAATACCTAAATTATAGACTGTGAAATGGGAATTACAGTCTTAAATATCACGTTAAGAACTAGGAAGTATTTACCTAGCCTAAAGCACTACTTGCATTGTAATAAGCAAAATTCTTTAATAGTCCCAGGCTGGAGCAGGAGGACTGCACAGGATGGAGTGGCAATTCGATGATAGACTTTTACAAACTTCAGTGTAACTCTTATTCAGTACGGCACTCACTTAGATATAAGGCAGTGCTTCAGTCATACCTACTTCCACTGTTCTGCAGAACAAGGATGAATTTAAGACTGTACTTTTGTACTTGTAATAACAGATGCTTGACTAGTTTATTTCCTTCAAACATACTGCTTCTTCCATTATTGCACTGTAAGATTATCAGGCAAGAAGTTTTCTGCTTTCACCAGTCACCCTCAAAAATCTTCAGTTACTTCATTGCCCTGTTTTCCATCCACCCTTACAAAGCTTTCTTGATTAAAAAAAAAAAAACCCTTGGCTACCTTAGCAGTAGTTTTAACAAACCAAAAACCTGAAAGTGATGCTGTCAGCGCTTCCTACTTTCTCATTTTCACCCTTTGCCTCTTATCTTCAATTGTCAACTCTTTGTAGCAGGATCATTTTTTTTTTCCTGGTGCATACAGCCCTGTAACCATACCTGGAGCTGTTAGATGCTCCGATTAAAAAAAAAAAATAAATTGACTAGAAAAGATTAGGGTTTAAATCAGCATGTTAATTTCTTGCTGTCATGAAGTACATGGTAAAGGTCCAAGGATTTATTACTTTTTTTTAAACACAGCTGAAGAGATAGTAATGATAGCTCATTTGATTCATAGGCTAACGCATGGAAGTGATCCTAACAAAGCTCAGAAACAAGTTTCAGCTGCTTCTCAGAGCTTTACCAACTAACTTCTGGTTTAGTACTCAGTGCTCAGCAAGTCCAGTGCTGCTCAAGCCACATGCTTCAGCAATTGATACTTTGCACTGCTCATTAGCTGCTGAAAAATAGGATACAAAAATAAAACTTTGGGAAGCAGACTTAAATAGACTTGTGAATTGGTTATAGAGAACCCTGCCAAAAAGTGATTTCATTTTTATTATAAAGGAAAGGAGGTTCATCAGTGAAACAGTTCCAGAGACTAGACTTTTGAAAAACTTGCATTTTTATGAGTTAAAAATACTGAATAGCTACATACACACACTTATTTTTAGTAAAATCTATTAAATATCACTTCTTGACATCAGCCAGCTCAGACTCGCGGTACTTCAAAGTATCCATTTCATATTTTAGCATCTTCAACAAGTCTTAAGATGACTTTTGCTCTATACTTTACCGTTCAGTCCTCTACTTAGCAGAACATAATTGCTAAAGAAGGTAACCAGAAACAGAGACCAGAAATCTACAGGTAAGCTATTATTCTTGTGCTTCCCAGAAATTCTTAATCAAGTCAGGGATATGTTTATGGCAGAAGGCCCAAGCTTTCCTTCAGGCATGTTTTTCTCTATATACTGTCTTGTTTTCCTTCCTAGCTATTTCTTATATTATGGAGACTCAGGCACTTATTTTGCTGTCTCTCAATGCAACTTGCTTCGTCTAATATGTGGATGGGTCAGAGAAATAGCCCTCTATCTCTAGATACCATTCTACTGCCAATATCTCTACTGTAAAGACTGGAAAAGTGATTAAACAAACTGAATTGGCACTCGGTACATGTAAATGAAAGAGTAAGTAAAGCTAGCTGAATGCCTGTAAGGATGCAGGCTGCTGCATTTTGAATACACTAAAATACAGAATGCTTATAAGAGTCCTGGCAAAGGAAGGTATTGCAGTTCTGTAAACTTCAAGATATAAAAACTTTCATCATCAATTCAAGTATGTTTTGCTGAGCACTGGTCTATGATTTTACTAATCGACCTAGCATATCTATCCATCACTGCGCTTGGTGATATGTATGATACTCAGTCCTATATAGCCTGGTAGAACAAACATTGTATTATCGAAAAGAATCACTGTGGTTGAGTAATCTAACGGCAGCAGCAGAGATGATCACTAATTTAATTTTTGGGATTCTGCTTTAAGCCTATGCCACAGTCACCCCTGAACATCTCACAAACAAGACAATTCACCGTATAACATTCCTAGGAAATAATGAGGTGGCACCTATATAATTACGAAAGCTCAAATTGTTGGTGTTTTTTTGTGACTGTGCCAAGCACAAGCACGTAAACGGTATCAGAGCCTGTCAGCATCTTACTGAGGAGGCGATCCACAGAGAGAACTAAAGAAAATCAAGGTACTCAAGGTTTATTCAGGTGTTGCACTAAATGATGGTAAGATAGCCTCACTAGTATGAACTACCGTGTTGAAAGGACGATTTTGCAAAATCTCTGTGGCTTATTTCAATTTTGTTATTTTCAGTTACGGGAAGGAGATTGAGACACCAAGTAACTAAGAAAAAGAACATAGGCTGGAATGTAACATTAGTAGTTTTAACAGCAGTGTCAAGGGAAGCTTGCATCTCTGAAAGAGGTCAAAGTCACTAAGGTAAAAAACTTCAACCTGTGAGAAATTCTTGCTTAAAAAGTGATAGAAATTACTCCTGCTGATTTTTTTTTTAAATGGAAAGGGACATTGTAAACAATTAGGCTGGTTATGTGAAGTGTGACTTCTAGTAAGATTTGGAGAAAACAAAGCGTACCTGTATCATAAAAAATGCCCATCATGAAGGACCAGAGAGAAGACCTTTAGCCCTATTTTTACAACTGTATGTAGGAAACAAGAGAACTCCCAGGCTAGTAGAACTGCAAGGGAATTCACATGCCCGTTCAGATATAGGCTCTTGAAGATACATAATTATCTATGTGAATGTAGGCAGCATTTTCCTACACATGAGCTGATCCCCCTCTTTAGGCAGACCCATAGGATGACTTTAGTGAAGTAGCAATTCACTCTGCTTTTTCGCTTTAGCTATGACAT
Source organism: Himantopus leucocephalus (assembly GCA_003993805.1). Classification (NCBI taxonomy): domain Eukaryota; kingdom Metazoa; phylum Chordata; class Aves; order Charadriiformes; family Recurvirostridae; genus Himantopus; species Himantopus leucocephalus. The sequence continues at coordinate 72,252,526 of RSEF01000002.1, read as the reverse complement.
GTAGGGAAATTTGTTGTTCATCTGCAGCAAGCATATTTGTAAATGGGCCCTACCCTTTTTAGTAATGGGGGAGGAAAAACATAGTAGGATTTTAAAGCTGAGAGTTTTGTGTATACCTCCTTCCTTCCTACCCCCAAAATACCAAGGTTAGCAAACTGGGGACAAAACTTCAGACAAATGTTCAGAGTCATGTGGAAACCCATTTTGGGATTCAAAGAAGAGTATACCTAACAGCCATTAGCAAAATCTTGCCTCTGCTGGTAACTCTTCGTATACGTTTGGAGTAGTTAAATTAACCTTCAGAACAGGACTTCCGGACCCGACTTCTTAAGTACAAATCTTCAAGAACTGAGTTATCTTTTTTTTCCCCCTCCCTTTTCTTTTGCCCTTCTGCTTCCTTTTTAGCATGCTCTCATCATCAGACACTTCCTGTCTGCAATAAAAGGAGAGCTCCAGGTGGGTAAGGGTCTGTTTCAGATGATTTGCCATGTTAAAAAGAAGAGGGAAGTGTTACTAAATTGTTTCTAGTAATGGAAAATTTGATTTCTTGGGCACAAATCAAAAGCAAAAGCATGATGAATAGTATTAAGAAGGAGAAACAAGATTTCCAGTATCTCATACTCTGATGAAACAAAACCAAAGTGCATAGAATGCTAGTTATGTGTAATCTGAAAGAAAACAGGGATGAGAACGTGAAAGTAGAAGTGGATAGAGTCCATGTTAATCACAATAGAAACCTGAAAAAATAATATATCTGTGGTCTAAGCGCATCTCAGATTTTGTATTTAATTACAGAAACTGATCTATTACTGGAGTAGCACTGTTGACTTGCTTCAGAATAACAGAGGAGGAATAGAATCAGAAAGAATTCTATGCATTTCACTTCCCTGACTCTGAGTTTGGTCTACATACCACTTAATTTCATTTTTGGTCTGAAAAATGTATTAGTGTCTGGAAATGTGTTGCCATTTATAAAAGCCTCCTTTGCTTCTGTTAAAGTAGGTTATCCCTGCTTTTTAGCTAACAAGTATTTTTGTTGCATAAAGGATGCTGAGACTTGATTCAAAACTTGCTGTCTTTTCCACTGTATCATGCTGGTCTGTGACAGCTCTCTACTAAATGTCCCTGTTTATAGGATTCATCTTGGTAACACCAACAAGCAAGGGAGATGCATAGCTGAGTGGATTCCTTCAAACCTGTTATTAAAACAGCCTGTACCAAATGTGTGAAGTTTTAGGCAATTGTTTCAATATTTGCTACATTATTGTTATGATAATGACTAAGAACATGTTCAATCACTGCACTATTTGACAAAGACACCGTTTTAAATTGAATGTTGCTTTTTTTTAATTAGATGTCATAAAATATGCATGCAGCGTCTCTATTACCAATATTACTGCAGCACAACTCTTCTAGTTCTCCCCTTCTTACACTAAATTCTTGCTTGATTTTACTGAGAAGCATCAATACTTCTGCAAAGGCTGATTAGCATGCAGTGACTCGATACACATGTTGGAAGGCAGAACTAACTGCAATTTCCAGCACACTACTAGATTATGCATTTCTCTGCGCATGCAAAAAGACATACTTGTTCACGTAACTCCGATACTTCTGTTGATACTTCTGTCAACATCTGTTCACAGAAGTGGCTATTGGCATGCACTTATCTGTGAATCACTATGCAAATATATGCAACTGCAGTGAAAGAAGGCCCTAGAAGATTTGAACAAACCCATTTACTTTTTGCGGAGTTAAAATTTAGAGGTGACTGACAGGTCCATTGTCACAGCCCTTATGGGAGCTGGTTGCCTGCTTTTTTCACTGATAAAGCAGAATATTATTTGAGTACAAGAAGCATTACGGTGAACACAGCAATTCCCAATTCTGCTAACATTTTGCTTGATCCTGTTTCATTACAGAATGGGAAGGTACGTCCTGGAGGGAATCAGGCCTGGACAATGAAGGGGGTATGAAGTGAAAATGATATTACCATTTACCAGAAAGGACAGATCCTCTTTTGACAGGCAGCGTTCAGGACACTATAGAAGAATCCTATGAAGACACTTTTATTAAAATCAATTCTCTATTTATACTCATGGAGACATGCAAAAGACAAATCGGTGTGGTCACACTGACCTTCTCTTGGCTACTTGTTAGTGGTGCTGGTCAGATGCTCGTGATGAAGGCCCAACCAGGGTAGCCCTGACTGAGGCAGATGGGATGTTACTCCTTAAATGAAATGTAATACTCTCTACTGCCTGTCTGATCGGTTTGGGCTAGACTGTTTAGAACAAGAGGCATTACCGAAGGTATTATTTTCAAGAGTGTCTTTCTCAAGTATAACCCCCTTCCTACAGCCGTTCCAGGAGCCATGGATGTTAGCAGGAGAGTTTGAGGCTGGAGTGATAGCTTTAGTTGTTATCCCATTCCCTCACTTGACAGAAGAGGAGAATGAACTGGTGTGCTATATTCTGTAGCTGTCTGCCTTGAAGGTTTTGGTAGCTCTTACAGGTAGAGGCAAGAGGGCAACAGACAAATGTTTTTTCTACGTCTTCCTCCCCTTCACGATGCATGTAACATAAAGCACGATTTCTTTCCCTGCCTCTCATCTTTACCATGGTTGCAACAGCCAAAGCAAAGAAGGAAACTGTACAATTTACTTTGAGAGATGGGAGGGAGATGTGTTGAATCCAGTAACACACAGAATTCCACGCCCTAAAATGCTACATGACTATTGCAGACCAAAGAGTGAGCAATTCCTTAATCCCCACCTCTGCTTTGTCTTTAAAACTTTAATTTTTCATTTAACACACTCTCCATACCTCAGAGTAACCTTTTTCCCTATCTCAAAACAAGTAAACAATTCTACCCCTCTCAAATTCAGGAATAAATATTATTCAATGTGAAGGGATGCTAGCATGGATCCTAGCTTTTCAGGACCAACGTTAAAAGCTTTAAAGAACCTGTTTAGAGATATTGTTTGATAATGAGTCAGCTGCTTCTACACTGCATGTTGTACAATAAGCATGAGTAATCTTGCCCTCCAATCATGCACTGTCAAACAACAGGGGGCTAAAGCAGTAGCTTAAGACATGGGCTTAAGCAAAGGCGGCCCCCCACTTTAAAAAAGCAGATTAAGCATGCGACAGATGCTTTGTGATAATTTATGAATAGTATATGCTGACCTGGTTTTATGATGTTGGTTGTATGATTATGTTGGTTTGATTCAATTAGAAGACAGAGGCAAAGCCTGAAATACTTGGTAAATATAAGCTACCCACTGATAAAAACCCTCAGGTCAGTTTGCAATAAAACCTGAGTAGTCAACTGTGGAAAGCCTATTTCTGGGCTCCAGCCAAGCTGCTAGAATTTCTTTGGTCAGTTTGGAGACTAAAATTAAAACAACTTCAGTGACTATGCCAAAGGTTCATGAGCAATGCGGTAAAAAGCCAAGTAGATTGTCATAGAGGTTCAACTGGTGAAGGCTGAAGGGGAACTTGTATCACCTGGTCCCCATGACATGTTGAAAAAAAAATAATCTGGTAAGATAAAACACCTAAAGTCATTTTTCCCCACTTGCTTTCCTCTTCATTGCTCATATTGTTTTAAGACATTTGCATATTTAGGATAAATTGTAGGTGCCCACAAGCTGAGCTTGAGAGACTCGTGAAACCCTTGACTCTGAGGGTATGGAAATCATACTATTCTGCAGCAAGTAAAGACGCTAACCCTTGCATGAAGGGGCTGAGCTCAGAGACACCAGATGTAGCTAGCTCTAGTTGTTATAAATAGCAGCTTAAAGTTTCATGATTAAAATAATCTGCCCCTCACATATGGAAACTTTGAATGCATTTGTACAAAAATAATCAACGTGAGTTGGTTTCCTTGCTGTTTATCTGTTATTGTTGACTTGCCTGTAGACCACCTGGGGAAACCTGCACAGGGGCAGGAAGGAGGGATTCATGGTTCCTCTGGTTGCATCCACTCCTTCACACTGGGGAGATGACGTTCTACTATGGCGTATCATAACATTTTGATCTCCTGGTCACGCGGACAAGGACCTGTTAGGACATGATGAGGTTTAACATCCCTCCTAGCTGGGCTTCTGTGTGAAACAGCCTGTGCGTGAGGCAGGGGAGTTTACACAAGCAGAGAAGAAAATTAAATATGTGCCCAGGTGAGTTCCTATTTGGTATGCAACTGGGGGCACACTCAGACTCACAAACCCAGAAGTACCCTGGGTCCCATAACAAAGGTGAATGCAGTGGAGTACATCATATGGCAAAGTTCCCAGCCAGTTCAACAGGGTCAGGATTTCCCCTGGGAACTCTTGATATTTCTGCTATTGCTTCTTCTAGCCGACCTCATCAGAAGGCAGTTTTACCTGCATAGTGATGTTCAGTCTCCCACAGTCGGTGAACATGTACCCCTTGTACATATCAGCAATTCAATCTTCAGCTCTATCCAGACTTCTGTGTTCATCACTGCATTAGTACATGACAAATAGCTCCATTTAAACATTTTCTTGCTCTGCCATCACAGACTGATATCTTACTGCTGACACCAACAGACTGCCTATCTTGCTGCTCTGCTCACTCGCGAGTTACCCATTTGCTGGGAATAACCTCTCTAAGCCAGTATATACCCTGACATTTGAAGGATTATGCAGGGCAGTAGGTTATAGAGGTAAAGTGTTATTAATGTTTCCTGCAACATCCAGATCATAGCTGGACAAAATTTTTCTCAGAAACAGCAAGTGAGAAAGATATTATGCGGAGTTACAGAAGTATTTTTTTGAATTTGGATCAGTTTTACCAAAGTGTGTGTTCTTAGAAATAGCTGTTGTTGTGCTGGGGGGAGGAGGTGTGCACGACAAACAAACATGAAAAAGTAAAAACATTGTACTCTGACATTTTTGATAGTGATGTATTTTGCTTTTCAAGCACGAAACAACTTTTCCATTTGAAATGACTTTCAAAATGTATTTAAAAATTATTCAGAAATCTCAAACTGAAAACACTACTCTGTTTCAGACCAATCAAGACACTTCTTCACCACAAGTGATTCTTTTTAGTTCTTAATTCTGTGAGTTTTTGTTTAAATATTCATCGGCTCAAATCAATGTTACTTCTTTATTTTCCTACGACTGTCAGCAAATCATGAAACCCTTCTTCGCATTCAGCTGTAATCCTGGACCCAATTTAAAAGAATATTTAAACTTAGCCTCAGAATTAAGGGCCTGTTAAGTACCTGTTCAGGTTCTGCACTGAATAACTATGAATTCCAGGTATGCTAAACTGCCAAGACTAGCAAGGCCTCCCCAACCCTCCTTTCTTCTCTTCAGATTTTCTAAATAGGATTTTTCTTCATTGCTCAGTAGAAAAAAAGAATGACTGTTTTAGAAATTATGAGAAGATTCATACATTTCAAAGATGCTGTTCCTGACCCCTTTTGATCATCAGAGAGAAAAAATAAAGCACCATCTCAAAATTTCTGTATTTGCAGATAACGTGAGTTCTCTTGGGCACCTGAAGGGTTATTTTCTTCCCATCTTCCCAAAAAGATACTATTTCTAGATCTAAAGACACAGAAACAAGGACTGAGTCAAAAACAACAGAAAGAAAATTAAGAGAAGGGACATCATTCTTACAGAAGGCACCTGGCCAATGAAGTTACCATTATTCCCTCTTCCCCCTCCTGTCTTACTCTATACAAATAGAATAAGCAATCAAATTCACACTGAAGTCCAGTTCTTCATTTTTCTGTAGTTCAAACGTGTTTTGGAACAGATAAGGCTCCATTTGTATATACATATATTAAAAAAAGAACACATTCCAATTAAAAAAAAGACACATTTCAAGCTGCTTATATTTTATACATACACATACATTTCACACATCAGGGGAACAAGCATGCAGAACCAACTACAAGTGGTTAAGTTAACAAACTCCTAGCACCCTTTCTTTGTTCATCTCCCACAAATTTCAGCTGCTGGTGGGTGTAAGTCTTTTGAACTTCTTGAAAGCAACAAAGAGAAAAATGTAGATCAACATGTTTAACTACGTACTTTCCTGGGCTGAAGGCAGAACTGCTTCTGCCTTGAAGAGGAACAATATGCACGCATCCAAGGACATGCATACAAGGTGAGCAGCTCACATGATTCCCCAGGGCTTCTCTGTTTATTCTGTATTTGCTTATTGGTTTCAATGGTACATTTGTATCTGGAGTATCCAAGTGCCTCAGACATTATTCAGTTTACTTTCCTCATCAGCAGGAGAAAGAGAAGTACCTTGAGCTTTTCTCTCTGGGTTGAAAGCTGAGATGAGTTGTTGTGACCAGAGGGATGCTAGAGAGTTTGCCTACCCCTCCGCATGAGGGACATTGCCTTTCTGTAAGAGGTGCCAATTGTATTCCTCATAACCATCCTACCTTCTGAAGGCCATTGGAATACAACTCTCTTGTTAACTTGTTGTGAGGCCATACCTTCTACAGATAGTGAAATGCAGGTCTAATGCCTTCTAACAATATTGACAGGCACAGTCACAATTAAATATTTCAAATCTATTGCATGGCCAGCAAAAGAAAGGAAACTGCTGTTGCAAAGACTGCAGTATAGCTTCCAATATTTTAGATAGTTAAAAGGAAAAAAAAAAATAGCTTGGAGAAGGAAGGGAATTTGAGGGAAGGGGTAGAATACTCTAAGGAGGCCAGAGGCAAGAATCTAGAAATAGGAAAGGCTCTTTAGAGGAGAAGACAATACAGAAATAGAATACTACCCAGCAAGGTAGATGGGAGCTTGAACTCTAAATATTCTAAAATATTTGCTGCTATTTGTAGACTCACTCCCAGATGTAGCAATAAAATAAACACTTACCTACCTCATTAAATCAGCTTCACGATGCTCCCAAGAAATCCTGCTCCTGCTTGCTCAGAAAAGAACACATGAAATCTCTGTAACATGTTTGCCTAACCCAAGATCAAGCTGCTAAATTGCTTAGCTAACAGAAGAGGCAAAATCTTCAGCAACTCTCCCTGCCCTGCTCCTGTAACAGACTAGCTGAGGGCAACCCACTCTGACTGAGTGGAGACCATTTCCCTTCCCACGGGGAATCAGCAGGGCTGTGACCGCACCTGGGTAGCCTCATTCAGGCTGGGCTCACCGTGCTTCATGGCAGCTGAGAGCCTTTGGAAGGTTAGGGGTTGCTTAGAGGCCAACTACGTGAAAAAGGAAAACCAACATATGCTGCACCCCCAGTGAGCATCTTCCCGCTACATCCCAAGGTTGCACCTTCCGCAAGTCAGGAAGAGAAGGGAGGTTTGGCCCTGCACCGCTCCCCAGGGAAAGGCTGCTCTGCCAGCCTGCCTCTGACTCACTGTTGTGACACTCAATATTAAAGCTTAGGTAGTTTGAAGATCGGTGGAATAGAGGCATTTAAAAACCCTGTTATTTCACCTGTACCTTTGATTTTTAAATAACTGTGCTAATTCAAAAAGGTTCGTCGTTATTTACCACATCAGTCCCCTGAATATACCGAGCATTGTTCCAAGTTATTGTAACCCTCCTTTTTAAAGTGGATTTAAGCCATTATGATCTATCACATAAATCCTTCTTAGTTTGTGGATTAGTGACCTGATAGGCCCAAAGAGCTCCATCTGTCCATTTAAATGGGCACGAATGCTGTGAGTGTTTATTGCTTTCAATCCTATTATTTGTAAAGTGCTTTCTTCCTCTGTCTCTGTGTATGTACGCTCGGTGTTCAGGGACAATTTATTGCTGAGTTCTTGTCTAAACTCTTTTAATTTTCCAGGGCAAACTGCCCACATACAGTAGCATAAGTAAGTGTACTGCTACTTGACTTGGGAAATGAAGCTGTTGACTTAGTGCCAGCCCTTGGAGTGATGTAAAAGTTGATAGACTGGGGGAACGTTTGAAAGTGAAAAGGGACTCCCTTTTGAAATGTTGGTAAGAACCCAGTCTTAGTTAATGAAGCTCTTACAGCTGTAGAGAAAGTTACTTCCAGATATCTGCTCCAAGTGGTTCTTATGAATGAGCTAAATTGATGGTCTAAGGGACGTTCGTTGAAGGGAAAACAGGAATAAAATAGTTTATTACCTGTTGATACGTGTCAGGGGTCAGGATGAGAGTATGCAGAGAAAAACAGGCATTTTTCATTAGTCAGTATTTGTCGGTCAAATCATTTACAAAGACTGAGTTAATCACCTTGACGTGTTGAGTCAAATAATTTCTGATGGAAGTATTAAAGCGCTATAAAAAGATTCCCTGTGCAAGGAAGCCTGTTCTCCTGCACCATGGGTATTCTACACAGAGAGTTATTACCGTTAGGCGATGTACTGAAAAGGCTGGAGAACACATACAAAGTCTGCAGAATTTGGCTGCCACCTCAGCCTGATGGATTTCGTTGCTGCAGTTTTGTCCTCTTCCTACGGGTGAGCCTCTCCACCTGCCACCAGCGGGCCAGGCCACGTAGAGCATGTGGATGTAGCTTCCCTCTACACAGAAGGCTTTGCCTCTGGCATGGCTGGCTTCTGTTTGCAACAAGAATTAGTGGGAAAAAGAAATCTTAGCGAGTCAGTCCTGAATAATATTTAAAAAACTTACAGAGACTAAAAAAGGACCTTGCAGATAATCTGTGATAGATTTTGTATATATAAATAGAGATGTTTTAGGTCTGACACTTGGAAGAGAGTGGTTTGTATCCTGCTCGTACTCTTTCCAAGAAGCTTCATGTTTTTGATGCAGAGCTAAATATAACTTAGGTATGCACTGGACACACGGTTCTTTTTTCAGGGACGGGGAAACTCCAGGAAGTGTGAGAATATTTTTGGAAACCTACATTTTTGGAAAAGAAATGTCAGGCGCCAGGGCCTTCTCAAATCCGGAGCTAAGGCCAAACTATGAGTGAAGCTGTTGAATACATTTGATCGTACTATTTCATATGTGATGGTGTTAGTGTATGTAAACTTGTGTGAAGATGCACACAGCCCAGTGCACTTACTGCTTTCTTTTTGCTTATGTAAGTGATGTCTTGCATTTCTTTAAGTTATCTGGATCCTTTGACCCATTCTTGGGTCTTTGACTCACTGTAGGATTTACACAATACTGGTGACAAAACCTTGTCCTAAGCATAAAGCTTGCATGAAATATTTCCGCCCTGAAGTGAAAGTGATTAACTTTTTTCCTAAAAATGTCCCACTTACAGCAGTTAAATGTATTGCATCCTAGGCGCTCACACTTTGTTTTGGCAGAGAGAAATGTGGAGGCCTCTGAAGACAGTCCACCTAGCAGCTTTTAGGAGGGAGCAGCAGCCTCCCTGGCTGAAGCAATTTGAAATTCTGCCTGTTTATACAAATTCAAAGCAAAAGTTTGAAGTATTTAGGAAACTTTCACTCCCCCTTTGGCATCTAACTGAACAGTTATGTTTTGGGATGAGCACATGTAATTTTTGCCATGCTGGATACTCAGCTAAATGGAAAAAGAAAGTGATCCAGATGTTCAGCTGCACCTTGGGCAGCTGTTTTAGCAACACTTGTGAAATGCTGATATGCTTGAAGATACAGAAGACAGTGATACAGACCACCTCTGCAACATTAAAAATTAAAGCTTTGCTCTCTGAGATGTAAGCAGAACACTGCCTTGCATTCTGCATATAGCATATCCATCAGCTTTAGGATGATGTCTAGAATTTCCAGTGAATATTGGTTTGCTTACTGTGTAGTATTAACTAGCATTTTTATCCTACAGAAATAGCAGCTGAGCATCTGATCGAGGAGCACCTAGGAAATAAATGTGTATGTATATATTTTATTTTTATGTATATAGTATGCACATATACATACACACACACTCTAAAATTGCATGTAACCAATTTTGGCCACAGCCACCTTAGGTACCAATAGAATATGTTTAACCCTGAGATATTCCTATGAAAAATCAGTAAATTTATGACAGCATTATGTCTGTCCCAACTTAGTCTCGTTGAGTTGCTGAGATGAAATTACCCAAAACTCTTTTGCAAGTGGAGGGAAGTGCGCTCTCTGCACATGACCACGACCTCTCCACCAGGGAAAGGAAACTGGGCTTACTAAAGAATGCTCAGCTCCATCACCCGGAATGAACATGGAGCCAGAAGGGAACCTCTCAAATGTTCACTATTACTGCTCTAATGCTTCAGTCACCAGGAGGAGGGAGAAGGTTTTGGTGTATTACTGAAGCTATCCATTTTATGAACTGTACTGATAATGTGGCTTATATTCCACATGGCAACTAAATTAGTTCCTGAGTTTATATTCACAGTAATGACGTTTATCTAGTTAGGTTATAAAATTGAACTTATTAATCAGGCCCTAGTGAAGATGGGTTTTGAACAAGTTTTTGAGCTCTTTTAATGCCTAGGACACTGTTTTAGTGATGTCTTTAATATTGTCTTAAAAATCTGATCCAATGAATTATGGAGGCTGACAGAACACAATCACTGCTGTAATATTTTAATAAAGTGGTTCACATTATACTGAAGGCATGTAAACTGACCTATTTCTGTGAAAGCCACTCTTCTGACACTTGGTTTGATAGGCTAATAAAAAGAAGGGATGTATTATAGTTGATTATAAGCTTTTAGACCTTATATTTCAGAAGACTGAAATGTAAGGGATAAGACAGTACACGTTTCTTCATAGGAAACTTTGGTCCTTACATGGATTTATGTATTCTTCTTATGATAAAGGGTATGAAACAAAATAAATTGCTATGCGTAAGTCATCATGAAACAGAGCAGTAAAAATTTAGAAGGTTATCAGGTTATGAAGTTGATGGTTATATTCTCAAAGCATACCACTAACTGGGTACATTACATGTACAGACAGTACAAGTCTCATTGCCACCTGGAATTCTTTTAAGCTATGCAATAGTTATCATACATCATTTAAAGGGGAAAGAATGATGAATGCTCAATCAATTGTAAAATCAAAAACACAGAGAGGAAACATCTGACTAGTTCAGTATGCTCATACGAATGATCTTCATGGCTGCATAATTAATTTTATCATGAAATAGCCAGTTGTGCAACAAACCAGTTCTGAAGGATGGGCCAGTTCTGCTAAGACGTTGTTAAAAATTTCATCCTGAGCTGGGTGGGAAGACTGAGGCCAGTTAAATCCATTGAAAACCATGGGATGCAGTCCCAGTGTTTGAATGTTAAAGTGTTTCAAAGTGGAAGTGACTGTGAATAAGCACCGGAGTGTTTGGGGAACCCTAGCCAGAGTGGTAGGGGATTGCAGATACTGGGATGGATTCTGCAGCACCTAGCTCCAGTGAATCTTAACGTCTGTGAAGGTAAGTTGATGGGCTGCTGGCTGGACAGGTTTGGCAGCCTAGGATGCACACGCTTTCTTAGTTCAGGGTGCTCCCTCCTCTTTTCTGCTGAATTTGGCTGCCAGCACAGAATTAGACAACTCCTGGAACAGCTGAAAGGTGCAGCCCACCTCCTGGTCTTCCAGGAGGAAGGTGCAAAGGTGCAAAAACTCTGTGGGGTTCCAGCTGACCCCAAATCACAAAGCCAAAGCCATGCTCTGGTCTGATCTCTGCTCGTAGCCAGTGAGCAGAATGTAATGGAGAAGAAAACATGCAGAGGAGTTTTAGCAGAAGGACTTCAGCTGGCCTTCTACCTTCGTTGTGCCAGGCAGCTACTGTGAGTGGTCCTAGGATATAGTGATGAGTCTATGCAAGCCAAACCAGGCCCTTTTTCTCCAAATAACTCTGTTCTTTCAATTTATTTTTTTAAAGACTGTACAAGAAAACTCAGCGTGACTGAACAGACCTTGCTTTTTAAGTAGTGAAGGCCAACACGCTGTTCTGAGATCACAGTGAATATCAAATACCTGACAAATTGATGGTGTCTCCAGATGCTGAGAAGAAATGATGCAGAGGAGCATAGATTATCTGATAAATATCTAGATCAATCCCAAATGGTCCCAAAGGAGGAATGTGGTCTAGCTTATGAGGACTTTATTGTGCTGCCCTCTACTCCCTCGAGAGATGTGGCTGCCTATAAGCTCTGTGCAAATAAAGAGCGCTGTTTGCAGAAAGGATCCTTCTGCATTTAGCCCTGCAGCAGCTGTAAATGCTGACAGTGACCAAGCTCTTCTTTGCCTCTTAGACACCAGAAAACCTTTGTGGCAGAACTGTCATAAAGCTTTATGTTCATATAACACCTATAGGACAGCTTCTCAGAAGATGCCTCTGTGTGATTACCTAATAAAAATAATGAGTGAATAATCATTGGCAATATACATGCAAATTGGCTTTCTAAAGCACGGAGCCACAAGACAAAGTTTATCAATCAAGGACACTGAAGCAATTGTGAGCAGTCCCCAGAGACTGAGTCCTCCAAGAGTGCATGAAATCAATCTGGCAGCCTGTGAAATACATAGTCCAGTTGCTTACGTCCGTACAAATATTCACCCTCTCACCACGGAGGCACTAAGGAATGCAGATTAAAAGGGCTGTTTCAGGACTGAAATAGTCACTCCACAGTGAGAAGCCAAGTAGAAGCTGATCATTATTTTATCTGTGCTGAACAACATGTGTAAGCAAATTGCACATAATTATGACAAAATACCATCAACAACATGACAGTCTCCTGTCGTGCACTGGGGCATTTGGCACACAGCGTTGCCGAGTCAGATGTTTGTTCCCTTTTTGATGCTTGGTGTTTGTGTTTTGCCTGTTGCTTTGACTCACACTCTTGCTTCAATAAAGGCTTGTTATACTGTCGTTGTGTGTGCAGTGTTCACTGATTTATGCCAGGGGATTGAACTCCAGTAGCCAGAAAGTCAGCTTCGTTCCTCACTGCAGGAGCTGCTCCCTGCCAGAAGCTGTTTCCGTTCCCTGGGGAGAGAAGTGAACCCAACCACAACATCCTCGAAGGAGAGGGATATACATGGAGGAAGGCAGGTGGAGATCCCTCCTCAGGGGAGGGGAAGTCAGTTTGCCCAGAGAACTCCCTAGCAGCTCTGTGCTATCAGCCTTCAGCTTTTGACAGTCGTGTCCTGGACTTGCTGGGGAGTCTTGCACCACTGCGAAATTGTGTGTGCCTTTTGGGGGACTGATGGTCTGTCCTCGTTTCAGCCTTGCTAACGACAGCCTCTCTGCTGACTTTGGTGGGAGATGGCAAAAGCTGCAAGAGAAAAGGGTGAACTGACCATGTAAGGAGGTGCTGTACAGCAAGTGAGATGATCTCATCCTGTTTGACTAATCTAAACCAAATGCAGATGAACTCCAGAGGTTTTCAAAGCTTATAAAATCAAGGGAGAATCACTAGTCAGAATAAATGGCTTCAGCTTTTAAATTGCTTGCTTTGCAAAGCAATCCTGGCTGTTTATCCTGCATTAGGATAAAGCTAAACGAATGGGCAACACAACTGCAGATGAAATCTAATGTTGACAAATTGCTTGTAGTTCACAGGTGAAGTCACAAGAATGATGGTGCTAACAGTGTTAAAGCTGTGTATTCAAAATTTTCATTGTAGGTGTAAATACTGCCCACAAAAAAGAGTTTTAAAAGTATGCTGTACATAGTGACTGGTCCTGGAGAAGCAAGCCAGTCCTGAAAATCTTCCAAGGCTTTGCAAGTATTTGGAGATACAGGTCCATCTACCTGATGAAGCCACCAGAAAGCACGGGATGAGTAAGTACAACTTCTGTCTGGGTTTCCCCTTTTGCCGATCAGAAATTTTGTTCAGATGCAAAACCTGGTTGTGGCACTTGTCTTGGATTTCTGTGCTTCTGACAGCCCATCTCGAGGAGCAGGACAAATAACCACGGCACACAGGTGTGTCAGCTCTGTAGCAGAAGTGCTGGCATAAGCAGATGTGAGGCAGGGTTTAAGTGCAATGGAGCGCAGCATTTGATGCCTTGAACTTTCAGAGGGTTGAAGGACTCAAAGGGGATCTGGTGGTGCAAGAGGTGGGCAGGCAGTGGCTCCCTGTTGGGGAGCGTGTGTTGTACCCCCATGATGCCAGAGTGAGGGCATGCAGACCCCATGCGCCCCGCTTCTTCTTGAGGTCAAGCCAGTGGGGATCTTGGTGGGAATAAAGGGAAGATTGAAAAGCAGAGTGATGCATGAAGTATTTTCCAGACAGCGATGCTGTGTAAAACGGGAACAAAGGCTGCTGCTTCTCCAACAAGGCAATGAGCCCTCTAGAGGCAGCTGCAACAAAAGCAACCCCGACCATGATGGTGCACCATGGAGAGAGAGCCCAGGCTGGTGTCCCAGGCCTTTGCACCCTCTCTGAGCCCCGGCTCCCTCATCCACAGCCCTTCCCTGGATCCCCGTCCCCTGGCACCCACCCCTGATCCCCCGGCAGCTACTCCCGTGTTAGCCCGCAGGCTGAAGAAGTCCCCGGAGGAAAGGGGTGCAGCTGGGCACACAGAGAGCAGCTCTTTTTCTTTATCAGGCCACTTGAAAAATGCTTGCAAACCATCTGCTAGAACATTATGTATAGACCATTGAGCAGTCCTCATCCTACCTGGCATTTCTTTAAAGATGTGGCAAGAACTGAGGAAAAGCAGCTTCTCTCAACTACTTAAAAATCCTTTTGCAGTTGCTTAAACTATGTGCAAGGTGAATCTAATCGCACTTAATCTCAGTCCTGGTAAGAGTCATTAAGCGCAGCATGCGCAGCCTCCCCCTACCTGTGGGAATGACCAGGGCATTGCCTCCCCCTCGGCGTTTCCCCCAAGGCAGCGAGGAGGGAGGGCAGAGCGAGGGGAAACTGCTGGGGAGCTGTGCAGGATGACAAGCAGCCTGCAGAGCAGGTTCAAACATAAAAGGCGATTAATTTCTTACTGTTAATGGGTTAATTAAAAACAAAGACTCCTGCCCTTTCTATCTTGGGAAAGCAGTGGATGGTGTGGGTATGCCGTGATTTTTACTGGGCTGGTTTTCCAAGCACTGCCGGAGCAGTACGGGTGACTCGTCTTTGACTCCTCGCTGTTACGGGTGAAGCAGCAGGGGGGACGCGCGGCACGCAGCCTCCCCGCAGCAGGTGCCGTGACCGTGCCCTGGTTGCTTTTTACTGCTCTTGCTTCATTTTTAAGAACTTGGAACTTACCAAAAGCAGCACGGTTTACTATATAAGAGAATTTATTCAGGCTTTGGAAAAAAAAACCCTCCAGGCACTTTTGTACACTTGTGTTAACAAGACAACATAAAACCTTTCTGCAGTCCTTCTCAGGAATATGTTATGTCCCGGTCATGTGGGTTCAGCTCATTCCAGAAAAGAGCCTTGCATCTTTTCTCTGCCTTCTCTTCAAAGCTCTGGGTGATTCCTACCTACCTGCTATCAAACCACAATTTCTCCCCAAGGAGAACCTTGCCTTTTACTCCCTGTTTCCTCAAAGAAACCACCCTGTAAGCTCAGCGTCAAAGGGCTCCTCATGACGATGATTGTGGTATTAATCGCTGAATGATCTTACTCAGGCAATCTGCAAGATACGACAGCAAAATGGTTCCAGCGATTTCTCTGCTAAAATAGCTAAGTCTAGCACTAGCATTTCCTATGTCCTTACTTTTCTTGGCTAGATCTTGATTAAAAACCTATTAGAATTCCATACTTTGAATAAGAGACAGTAATAATTTGAAACATATCGTTAATTCTCCACACCACTGCCAGGTTCACCCATCCATCTCAGATAAAGAAAAGGGAAAAAAAAGGAAAAAAAAGCCACAATGTTACATGGAATTAACCCCCCCACACACTTTATATAAGTCTCTCACAGGATATTTGTGGAATGATATGGGAAATGGCATATATTAGTCTTTTCACTGTAATTTATTGTGCACGTTACTTTTAAATGTGTGATGGCTGATTTGATTCAGGTGAGAAGATATGTTAGCTAGCCCTCACCTGGCTGCTTTTGGAGAGTAACCAGGGGACGTGTTCTTGAATTATTTTTTCCTCTCCAAAGCAAGGCAAATATTAGATGCATATGTTCTCGAAAAGAATGCAAACATGTCCTTTCACTTAATCTCTTTGTTAATATTTGTTTTGGTAAACTGATAAGACTTTTGGAATCAGCATTTTTAAGTGAGATAAGTCTACAGCTTGATGCTTGGGCTGATATGTTAACAAGGCAGGGGAGGGACTATTTATTCTTGGAAGTCTGTGACAGAATTGATGTAAAGCCTAAAAAAGATATGTATCTTTCATAAAGATGTTGGTGCTGTGTAAGCAACAGTCCACACATTTCATCTGCTTGTTATGTTGTTGGTCTCTCATGAGCTACAAACCCCCACTGCTGTAAGCAGTAGTAACAGCAATCCCTAGCCCACTAGCATCAGATCGCTAAATACTTGTAATGCAGCCTGGTCCTAAACTGGAAAACACGTGACTGGCTGATTTTTTCTGTTTGATTTTGAACTTTCAGCCAACAAAAACAAGGGTTTCCTGCATGCATTTTTGAGGGGGTACAAAGTTCCAATTTAGTTAATGCAACTCTTAAGGAACCAAAAATTTACTTTATCTTTCAGGCTACAGAACTCTAAAGATCAGGATTCATTGTTGTCAGGACAAAGAGTAGAAAAGAATATCTTGGTTTTTGTCAAGCAATTCTCTTGCTTCCTTTGAGAGCTCAGTCCTTGGTGGCTGCAGCGGGGTTGCACACACGGCTGTATCACAAGCCTTTGAACAAGCCTATCAGGAGGGAAGGAACATGGCTTGGAAGGGGCCACCGTCTTCCTCTGACAGCATCCTGGCATTTTATCCTGTCTTTTGGTGCCATTTTGCAATAGGATGAAGAGCTGTTGCCGTTAGGTTTCCTGCCTTTCTTTTGGCCAATATACTGGTAGTCCTCTGGGGCTCAGGGAGGGAATTTTGCTCTTGTCATGATTGTCTGGTCAGTGCTGAGGTTTCACTGCTTTTTCTGACTCCAGATATCTGGTAAGTAAAATTTATAAGTCGTGTTATTAAAGCTGGCTGGTGCCTAGCAGAAGGGACTGGTTTCCCAGTAGACTGGCTTTCAAAGGGGAAAAGTTGCACAGTGACAAAATGTTTTTCTTACGTTGAGTCAAAAATCCGGATGTTTCATCTTGTGTCTGTTGCCTCTTGCCCTGCCAGCATGCATTTCCAAGAAGAGTCTGGTTCAGTGTTTGCAGACAGCAGGTCTCCCCTTCACCTCCTCTCCTTTTGGCTGAACATGCCCAGCTCTCTCCGCTTCTTCTCACATGTCATGTGCTCCAGCCTCTTGGTGGCCCCCTGCTAGACTGGATCCAGGGTGTCAACATCTTTCTTGTACTACAGAGGCCAAAACTGGATATAGCACCCCAGTTGTGGTCTCATGACTGCAGAGTAGAGAGAAATAATCACTTCTTCATTCTTGCTAATGCAGCCCGGGATGCCTTTGGCCTTCCTTGACGCAAGGGTGTGTTGCTGGCTCCGGGTCAACTTGGTGTCCACTGGGACCTCCAGGTCCTATCTGCAAAGCTGATTTCCAGCCAGTCAGACCTCAGCCTGTCCTGTGCATGGGATTATTTCTCACTAGGGAAGGGCTTGGTGTTTCACTTTGTTGACCTTCTTGAGGTTCATCTCATCCCATTTCTCCAGCCTGCTCTCCAGCGTATTGACTGCTTTCCTGTTTTGACATCATGTGAGAACTCTGCAGAGACCACACTCATTCCCCTCATCCAGTCCCTTAATAAAGACACTAAACAATAATGGTCCCAGTATGGATCTCTGAGGGACTCTATGGGTAAGTGGATGCCATTTGGACTTTGTACCCATGATCACCACCCTGGGAGCCTGACGGTTCAGATGATTTTCCACCCAGATTCTTGTCCCCTCATTCAGTCCACCTCTCACTAATTTCTTTATAAATTCAATTTCCAGAAGAAGGTATGGAATAAGTCAGGACTTAAAATAACCATTTGGGTCCTGAACAAAATGTTTTTATCGGCTTGAGCAATAAGTAAATACGTAAATTGTGGTGGCAACTCATGCCAAAAACTTCTTTTGTGGATTGTGAAATTGCTGCTGATTTTCCCAGAGGTCTGCCAAATAACCAGCAGAAAATCAAGAACATTGTGAGATGGAGAGCACCTTGTACAGGCTGACTGTTACATAATACCTATGTCAGACTAAGGCTTGATCTAGTAATTTTAAAAACATTAAGCTCATTCAAAAGATAATGAGCCTGTGAGCTAATCTCTGGATGTCAAGCTATCACTATTATTTGAGATATACCTGCCAAATATGTATAAACAGTATCATTATTGTCTTTAGTAACCGTTTGTAGAGAAGTCCCTACAGCATATGTGCATTATTTCTCAATTCTTGGAAACATAACATCTCTTTCCGTTGATTTGATTTGTAGTAATTAGTTTAATTGTTCCTTTTCTAAGAGTAGCTGCTGTAATTATCTCTCTGTGGTAAGCTGGGAGAAAGGATGACCACAGAAATGAAGTGATACTAAGAAAAGATATAAAAATTAAAAATTCCCAAACCATCAAAAAAAGTTCCTCGTAAGTAATTTCTTCCAGAATACTTCAGAATTATTTTTAACTCCCTTGGATGTTACTCTTGCTGATGTCTCTGTATTATATATAGAATCACCGCTTTCAGAAAAGGGACTCGTGATTTTAGATGCCACTATTTTGGGTGCTCAAACTGAGACATTTTACTGGAGGCTGGTCATCAAAAGGTGATACTTCTCACTTTCTAGCAACTATTTGCACTCCCAGATTCCATGGACATTTTGAAAATAGTGGTTACATATCCCTTGTGGTTCACGGAGTCCCAGCTACTGAGATCATAAGTGGGACTGTCACCCTATCTCCATGCATTAAACGCCTATGGTGGTGCTGGGGATGTTCAGTAAACACACATCTGCCTTTTCTCTTTGGCTGAAGTGTTGCCAGACACTGAAGAAGCCAGGCTCTGAACTTCAGAGACATTTAGGATGATTTAAATGGGAATCAGGAGCCTGCCTTTGGGTACTTGGGATCTCCGGTCTGTGAGTAGGACAGTTCCAGGTCCTCTGAGTCTTACTGTGCCCTGCAAGGGGCCCCATGGTGGAAGGTCCCCAAACTGCCCAGCTTGGAAAGACCAGTGTGGCACACTGCATCTCTGCTTGCCCACCTGCACCTTCCTTCAATACAGTGCAGGGTGCATGGATGAGTGTCGTCCAGCCACCTCTTGACCCAGCACGTAGCTGTGATGTGGCTTGGGAATTCACCTGGGGTTTAGCATTCAAGCGAGCACCACAGACCCGCATCTGTTGGCCAATGCAGATGCAGCTGAACAAAACTAATTCGTAAGCCTAGAGCAGTCTGAGAAACTTGTGAAAAATTGGAAATGCACTAAAAAACAAACATAAAAAGAGGAGCATGAAGTTAGTCAGGCAGACCTTTTCAAATTTCAAAGACACATCCCTACCTCAGTGACAGTGGATGGGTGGATATTTCCCCCCCCCAACTAGATGCGCAGATACATGTTAATTTTCTGCAGTGGAAAAGATAGGGCAAAAGCAGACCCAGAACCTAAATATAGCTGCTTCTACACTTAGTTACGATGTAATGCAGCTTGATGATGGTTGCCAGAGAAACCCATTTATGCTGTTGAATAAGGTTGTGCTGTCCCTGCTTTATCCTCTCCCACATAATGAACTTTTTAAAAAGTGAAGGTTTAGTACAGAATTGAACTATGGGGAATGCGCTGCATACGGAGGCAGTAAGTGTTTGGATGTCAGCTATGTACGTGTACTTTTCCATCGTGGAGCACAGTGAAATAGCTCAAGGTATGTCTCTATAGTGCTGGAGAATGGCAGCGGTGTTAGCTCAGTCTGAGCTCTTCTGTCTCAGATGTGGGGGTGGGTGAGGAGAGGCACTTTCACAACACACTTGGCAAAACTTTTGCCCATCTCTTGAGTTCAGCAAGAGCTGAACTTTTTAACAGTTATGAGGTGTTTGGTAACTTCAAAGCTGCATACCTTTTCTTTCCTGACAAGGACTAGAAGCAGACAAGCTAACGTGAACTGAAAGCACCACCTATGGCCTTGGACTGTCCCTCCTTCTAGGAGCTGCAGCCTAGACCAACTAGGCTGACAGATGATCAAGACAGCAATATCTGTGTTAAACCTTTGGACGTGTGCATTAAGCCTCAATGAGACTGCCGTGGGCACAAGGGAAATGGGCTAGAGCTGGCCTACAGATGGGCCGGAGCGCTGCAGTCTGGGAGGCAGATGATTTTGGTAAGATAAAACACAAGGCTACAAAATCATCAGCAAACATATAGGGACTGAATAACTGTTCATCTCCTCTGGTATGAGAAGCAGGGTCCATGAATAATTCTGGTCTCCAGGTCTCAGTTAGGCCTCCTCCCTCTCCATCACTTCTTGTCCAAAGGTGCGTAGCACCACTCAACTGAATCTTCACCTTTTCGTGGGTTTGACTTCTGCAAAGGTCATGCTTCACCCGCACAGTTATTTGGTCACTTGAAGCGACCTCTTCTACCTCATAGCCTTGTCTGCAAGGAATGAATTTTCATGTTGGGCTGTGAACTGATGCCTAATGTCTGTTACTCTTGGCCAAGATGAAGATCAAAAATGCGGTCCTCTGATACTTGCTTTCTGTAAAGCCCTTTAATTAGCCCTGTGAACTTCTATGAGGCTGGGGGCCTTACAGACTTTTAAAAGGAAGCACACACAGTATTTTCCTTGGGATTTCCCCCTGAGCTCTCGAATTAGCTCAGTCTTATTACTTATTGATTAATCAGGGCATTAGTCTTGTGACAAAGGTTTCAGCAAAGCACTGAACAGGGAAGGAACTACACTGAAAAGCAACAAGGCTGAAAATATGGCCAATGAAAATAAAAAGTATTGATCTCCAGAAATATTGGCCCTGCCTGGGGAACAGCAGAGCCACAGAAAAAAAGGGCATGGCTTCAGCTCAGAGAAGCAGAGCTTCTTTTTGATAAGATGGGAAAAACAAGTCAGGGAGGGGAGTGATGGTAAACCAGTGAGAGCACTGGGAAGAAAAAGGAAATGAGGAAATATCACACACACCTGAAGCCAAACTGCTAAGCAGAGAGTGCAAAGTTCCCTAGATAATTTGTATGTTGTGCTTAGAAACTACTCACAGCTGGGCAGGAGATCAATAGTACAATGACAATTGGATATTAAGTAGAAGGAGGGTGGTATGGATATACCACGACCAGATTGCTAGAAATATGTGAACATGAGGAATGGAGGTGGAAATAATATTTTGAGAGCTTGATACTGGAATTTTCTCCCCCTGCAGTAAAACTGGCCTGATTTCTTCTGAAGAGTATCTTCAAGGATTTTTAAAATAGCCTCAGACATTTCCCTTGCAGCTGGTCTAATGTTTCCTCTCATTTTTTTCCCTTTGCTTAGGATCTCCCCATAATTCTCTTTATTGGTTAAATATATGGAAGGCGACCTTTGCTTTTCACATATTTTCTTTCTCAGAGGACTCATACTTTAAAACCTGCTGACACAGTGCCAGTTTGGGTGCTTGTTTCATACTCTTTTCTGCCTGAAATGCCTAAGACAGTAAGTCACTTCTTTTTTCATTCCTCCTTCACACAATGACTTCTGCAATAAGACCCTGATACTTAATTAGAGTTGCTAGGCACTGCTGTAGTAGTGGTAATTATAATAAAGAACAACGCACAATCCCAGAACGTGTTTCGAAGTCCTTCTCACCTCAGCAAATACATGCAGACATACAGAAATACATCGAGAGGTTTACCCCTACCCAGTGCAGTTTCCTAGCTTAGAAATATCCTACCTTCAGCCTCTTTGTATGATTGTCTCCTTGATTACTGTGGCTTTCATTATCGAATTTCTTTTGTCAAGGTTTCAGAAGTCAGTGATTAATAGTACTTTTCTCATAACTTTCTGGCTCTCATCTTTGTGAGCAGGCAGGAGTTGTTCTCTTTCAATTTACAAAAGGACAAAAGGTTTCCATAGGCTCGCTGCTCTACCTACACACTTGGGAAACATAACAGGGAGAGACATGCCGCTGAAGCACAAGATCCATTAGCAATCGTTTCCCTTGCAAGGGCATGAGAAAAACCAATTCTCTACACGATGTTGATCGCAAATAAATTCCCAGGTGTCCCTTGGGCAGAGGAGAGAGACACCTTACAACTCAGCTTTGCAGCCGTACTTTCTCTTGCTATCACTGTAACTAGATTTAACCACTGCCAAGTTTTAGACAAATCTTTCAGCAAGTGCCAGCAAAAGGGGTTGGTTGTAACAAGGGCTATAATTCTGTTTTCACAGTGGTGAAATAAAACAGGAGCACGGTTCAGCCTGGGAAGCCTCTAAGAGCAATACCTGTGGCTTGGCCCTAAACTCCAGGTAAGGACTTCTGAGGTTTTGCGTCAGCCAAAATTTGACTGTGCTATGATGGAGGTGTCATGGCCCCCAGATGCTCTAGAAAATAAGTGGGGGACCCATCCTGTACCAGTCAAATAACAAGCACGTTGTGCTTGCCCTCTGTGTCAGCTCAACCCCGTTTGACTGGCTTTTATGGACAGGGCAGTGTTTGAATACATCTGTATGATCAGCTGGAAAAGGCACATCCCCCGGCCCAGGGGGGGCTGGCGATGGCCCTGCAGGGGACGTTGTGAGGGCTCGGCACTGTGCTCAGGTAGTCACATGGAACACGTGGTGAGCCATGCGCTCGCAGCGGGGGAACAGCTTACCTTCCTCCATCCCATCCCAGAGGCAAAGCGGGCGCACGACCCTCGGCGCAGGATGCGATAGATGCAGCTGTACGTTTTACACCCACAAGACATGGGCGTACGCTTGTGATAGTGTAAAGGGCCGGAAAATACAACCCTTCTGCCACGGGTGTGATTACTTCAAGTTATTCTTAAAACGCTGATGACTGGAGCGGGGAAATAAGAGAAAGAGAAGACGACTTAGCCACAGGAACAGCCACATTCCTGCAATTCTTGGGGTTCAAACACTAGAGAAGATAGAAGAAAGAAAGTGTGATGCCAATCACTGTTTTCAGTATCCTCCCACGTAGCAACTGCTTCTATTGAGTCTTTCTATTGTGAAAGCCCTTCTTTCACTGCAAACAGAGCGGGAGCTCTTGGTGAGCCTTGGCTCCCGGTGGAGGAAAATGCCGCGCTTTTGTCAACGACAGTGAAAACTTGTTTATGCCTATGCTTTGCTGGAGTGTTTTGTGAGTTGGGGGCTTGGCTTGGCTTAGTGGGGCTTGGCTCTGCAGAGAAAGAATGCTGGGGGTGGCTCCCAAATTTGCAAGTTGGCTCCTTGCAGTAAGAGAGACCTCTTCCTTCCTCTGAACTTAACCAGCAGGTCCTTACCAACCCTTCAGCCATATTGCCTGCAGGGCTCCAGCTCTCAGGGTGGGGAAGCTGGATGATAAAAAGTGGTCATAGACCATGAGGGCCATATACTCCTCCCCGTCACCTCAATGCCGGTGAAATCCCAACTGGCTGATTGCAGCTGCCTTGTAGTTCCCAGGGAACATTTGGTCAATATAATACCTCTGCCATCAAAGCTACGGGAATGAGCCTCCACACCCCTAACTGGAGCACACCTGGACTTTGACAAAGTTTGTACCTGGATGTGAATTTTGCTGCTTGAACTTACTTCTAGTTTTTAAATGAATTTTTGTTGGCTTCCACGAAGAACAAAAGGGAATTTACATTCTCTAGGAAGTGTGATCAGAATGACAGTAGAGAAACCTGAATTTAACTTGAAAAATATGATGACAGGATATGAGCAATTAGCAAGGGAATCCCGGGAAAAAACAGGTTGTTAATACAGATTTTTTTTAAAAAAAAGAATTCTTAAAAAGCAGAGCTAAGCAGGCCCTAAGAATATGTATTGCACAGCATCAAGGGAATTTGCCAATTTTCCATAACACTGAAAGATCTTTACTGCAGGAGAAAAGAGAGAAGCAAAAGATGTGCTAGTGCTCAAGAAAGAAAAAAGTTTGCTGGTCACTGTCTGGTTGCTGTACATATTTTCATGTCAGGAATAAAATGCTGGAACAAATAGTAGCAGCAAAGCTATTGGAGTACAAGAGACTAAAGAAATGTTTGAAGGTACCCTTACTCCAACTACATGCTTTGACAAATGATTTTAAGAGACTTATATAGATGTATAGATTTAACAGCGATGACAGCTGTGCTGTAATATCACTGCTCTGTTGTTTCTGTGTGAGAATATCGGTTATAAAGCAAAATTACAAAAATGTAGTGCCACTGCAAATTGGTTTGCTTCGGCAGTTCTCATTATTGGTCAGGAAGCTGGTAACTGAAGGATCATTAAGAAGTGAAAACGTGTCTTAAAATAACTTGTTCAGCAAAGAGTCCCTGTTATTGGATTTCTTTATCTGAAGACCAGCTCCAACATATCTCAGAGCTTCAATATGCTGAGTATGTGCAAGTCCTTCCCGCTCTCTGTTACAATTTACAGAGTGAGCAAACCAGCTTCTTGATAGACTGAATTTAATGAACTTCCACGGAAAGACCTAATCACAGGGCTCAACCAGAGCCCTCTGTGGCCAAAACAACCTCTGTACACATGCTGAAAGGATGACAGCTTGGTGGAAACACTGCAGAAAATAGGATTCCCAGGGTTTCAGGCAAATAAAACACTGCAAATAGCTGGCTTAGGGATTTAAAGGGAGGGTTTTAAGAGCTACCTTTCGAACTTAGTGGTAGATCCAAACAAAAGCCCCTAAAAAAGAGAAGCTGGAAATTTACACCGGTCTTTATTTAAAAAACAGCTTCTCTCTGGTCACTTGACCAGAAGTGTGCCTGGAACATGAAATAAATTCTGGGCTTGAGGCTTCACTGTAGCTTTTTTTGTTTTCACCCTGCCCTTCAGCAGCTTCAGAGCCGGGACACATCCACGACCTCCCCACCCCATTTGCCTCTCTGTGTGAGGGGCAGGGGGGCAAATCTTTGGCCAGGCCAGCTTGGGGCCACGTGGTATTGCGGGCACGGCAGCGGGGCACACAGCACGCATCCAGCCAGCGTCTCGCTGCTCCCCTCTCAGCCAGATGCTGCGCATCCTTCAACGCTAACGCGCTCGGAGACCTTTATACCTGCTGTGTAATTACTCTGCCTGCTAATGGTCTTTGGATAAGCAGCACGGCGTTGTTTGGCCGTTACATTTCGGCTGTAATGGGATTTCAGAAACCCCTCGCGCTGTATGGTGGGTGCCTCTGGGCGCAGGAGCAGGGAGCACACGAAGAGGGAGGTCTGCACTCTGTAGACCTGCACGTCGGCAATGTGAGCTCAAATCTTTCCTATCCTCAGTGCAGGTAATTATGCCCTCCCACTGCTTTAAACAAAAATACATTCTTCTCTTTCAAACAGTCAGATTTTGATAACTTTTTTCTGCCCACCTTAGCTCATATCAATCAGGCTTTACGTAACAGTGGTATTTTGAGAAGTGACACCTACTCTGCAGAAGAGCTATTAGCAAAGGCCAACTTAAAAGGAAAAAGCGAACATGAATTGTTATATTCTGGCTAGGGACAACACTTTCACAAATAACAACCAGAAGGAAAAGCTGACCCAGAGGGAGAATTTGACATAGAAGGATCCTTAGTGCTGAATAGGATTTTGTTTCTTAGAACAATTCCTGGCCTTAATTCTGTTTTCATTTTCAATGTACTACAGAAGAGGGCAGTATAAACTCAGCGTTTTGCATGTAGTGATAAGAATGCCTCTGTGGTCACACCAACAGCGGTGAACCTTAAATTCATGTTTCTGTTAATACACTAGGGAATAATTTACTCACGAGCAGAGCCAGCCTGTTAAATCTCCAGCGGTTCATGTTCTGGAGGATTTTCTATTCTGAGTCTTTTAGAAACACAGACTGGGAGTCTTCTTTCACTCTGCCTATGCTGTCCATACCATCTGTGCGTGAAGTATATACGTAAATGCCAAGCAAGCAAAAGCAGGGTCAGAGCTTAGTAATGAATGAGGTAGGCAATTGTAGCACAGTGCTTTTACTTACTCCTGTGGAGGCAGGAGGGCTGTATCACAGGAACAGCCCAGTTCTCCGAGAGCCCTGCTTCTGCTCATTGTCATTAAGTTGAACATCCAGCTGCGGGGGTGGATGCAGCAGCTGTAGGACTCCTGATGAAGGAGCCTCAGATGCTGCTTCCAGATTTTAAAAGTCTCTGTAAGTTACTGTTCTAACATGAACCGGACAGGACCTTATGGACAGGGAGGAATAGGGGTAGGTATCACTCCAGCTTAGTGTTTAAAAATATAGGGGTGTATAGTCTTATCTGCTCAGGTTGACCTCACCACCACAAAGCCGTAACACCTTCCAGCCACAATACGATTTATGGCTGCAGCGTCAGCGTCACTGTGTCTCACGGCTGGAGAAACAAGTGCAGGAAGGTTGCCAGACAAAGATGATACTCTTAGTCAACCTGACTGATGCTGTTAGAAAAATAGACAAGCTCTCAAGGATGTAATTTTTCCTCAGGCCTTTGAGGAGTTAAGTTTGCAGAACAATTTGTGCTCCTTCCTTTCCACAGCACTCTCCCTTACATAATAGTTCGGCTTCCCTTACATAATAGTAACTTTCTAAAGTCTCCTTTTATTGCTGATTTTTTTTTTAATGGTTTGCATCTCTCAAAAGACAAACTTCTCTGTGAACTATGACGGGAAACATCAGACAGCTTGTGGAGGTTGTGTGTGCAAAAGGGAAGAAAAAGTCTCCTCCAAAAGCTGGAAGGAAGGGGATGAAATTACTATATATACTATCACAGGCTTAAAGTTATAATTTGACATTTAAAATGTGCTCAGTGAGAAACTTCTATAAAATCAACTTTGAAAACCTAACCGGATACCACAGGGTCTGTAGGTGGTTACACTCTAATAGAGAATTTCATAGAAGTGTTTAGCAGGGATAGTGCTCTAATAAAAAGAGTCTATAAAAAGAAGTTTCTGTGAAAATCTTTAGGATTTAACAGCAGAAGAGGAAAGAAAGAGGGAGAGGTAGGGAAACAGGGAGAGAGAAGATGTGACTTAAGTAACGTCTGCTGAAAATTGCGTGTTTTACAATCTTGTGTAGGTGGACTCTAAACATTTTAATGATGCAAACGTCAGACTTGGATTTCAAGTGCCCGAAAGTATGAAATGTTCAGAGGAAGGGCTGGAGTTTCTGCCCATCTGTAGCCGAATTGTACTGCTATTTATAGACTTGCTTTTCTCAAATATCTAAAATGCTTTCTTTGCTTCTCATAAACAGGCATGCCTATAATTGAATGTAACTGAGTCATCTGAATATACTGCAGTTTTCCTCAAATTAACAGGAAACCGAAACCCTACCTTTTCCCTGTGAGAGAACCTAGGTAGGCAGATAGCCTCCAAGCGCTGTGTTTTGAAAAAATATTGCAATACCTGTATGAAAGGTGATTTTGTAGATCTTGAACTTGGGGATTTTGTGCTGATCCCAGTGTTCGGTTTGAAATTTTCCCAGGCTCTGCCAAATTTTTCCTCCTCCACTTGCATACTCTGCTTGCTTTCTCCTGTGTTTGACAGGGAGGATCACGACTGGATTTGCTGGGGAGAGCCATATTCAGAGAAGGCAGTTTTTAACCTACCCACGCAGTTAACCTGAACGCGTCCTAGAAAACATGCTAGTTAAGTGCCTCATGTACATTCACTTTGTCACCTGTTTTTCATGGATGTCACTTGAGCAGTCACTGCATAAGCACTCTCTGGTTGATTTAGGTTTGCTGTAGTTTGGAATCCCCGTCAAACCTAAACAGTGTCTGTGAGGAAGGAAATGTGACCATGGGCCAAGCTCGGTGTTGAATACTGTAGAAAAAACATCCACCTGACACTGCAGTAATTACACTACAGAGACTACAATTGTTTGAGCTACCTGGAATTGTGTATTAGCCCATGTTCTTGACAAATAGGTCATGCACTTATTCAGAAGGAAGATTTGTGTTATGTTTGTTACTCTTGTCATCCTGGGAATCTTTTCAGGGTGTCTGAGAATGAGTGGCATTAAATTGAGACTAAAGTGTTTAGGCACTGCAAAGTGTTGATTGAAAACAAACAAGAAACCCAGGAGCAAATATCTTCTCTGCCTCTTTATGCCACTTTCTACATGTGATACAGACTGTCGCTAGGAGGCAGTTGTGCCACGGACTACGTGGCCCTTCTCTTTTCTGCATCACTTTTTCACACAACCCACGTTCCCTCAGCTCTGGGAGCTCTGCCACTGAATTTGCCAGTCTCAGAGTGACCTGGAAACATGACTTGTCCAGATGATACAGAAGATGTCTAATGTTAGCCTTATCCAGTAGCATTTCTGCCAATTTGAGGTTAAGCAGCTCCTGTCCCATGTGCACATGCCCCATTCACACAGGCCAGCGATCCTCTGGGGGACGTCACTGTGCCGTGCAGGGTCTCCACAGCACCACTCTTCAGCAAAGACTGCAGCAAACTGCTTCTCTAACCTACTGCCATCAGTGTTTCCCTGCTTGTTTTTTTCAGAGCAGTAAAGCCCTTGGGCATGTTTTAGGCTTTCCCCTGCATGATGCAACATGAAGTCCAAATTCCTCAGAGTCCTGCCAGACCCTGGCCACAATGACCTCAACTAGAGAAAAATCAGTCAACATTTTCCTAGCTAAATGCATACTGTGCGTGCCATTAATTTGAATGATCGTAAATATAAGCGCCTTAATTTCTCCAGGAAGAACTTGCAGAGATCAGCCCAGCCCTTCAGGAAAATGAAGCAGACGTCCAGTTCTTAGCAACTAGATTTCTCACATAGGCTTAAAATTGAGATGTACTGATCGTAAAGGTGACATCCTTCTAACAAATAAATGGCAAAACATTACACCATGACTTGGCTGACCATTCACCACTAACCAGCAGATCCAGTTATAAATACCAGGTATCACCGTGCTCCTTCCTGCTGCTCTCTGCATCATGGTGGGTAGCACCAAGGATCAAAGCCCGGCTGTACAGGCATATATTTAAAAAGAAGTCCAGACCTCAATGTACTTAAAAGTCTCGGTGGACAAGAACAGAGGACTGGCTGGGAAGGGGCGATGCTGCTCGAAGAGGAAGCACAGACACTATGTCTGTGTTTGCACACACAGTGAGGGGAAGCAGGGCAAGAGCATCTGGGGGCAATAGGTGAGTGTGTGGCACAAGGTGACACTACAAATACAAGTCAACATTACAAATAAAAATAATGCAAGCATGAGAAAAGAGCAGCTTGCTTATAGGTAGTGTGGGCTTAGAAAATGCTCCTAACTATGTTTCCTAAATGATACACTGTGAATTGTTAGCTCTGCTTCACTAGCAGTGGTCCTTCCGGTTGCAGAGGTGCAGGATTCTGTTTCTTAATATTTCAGGCTTGATAAAAATGTAAAACCAGAGCGCAGGTTCCAGAAGATGGTCACAGCAGCAGCAAACTGCGGGAACAGGCGCTTTCTTCTTGATTTCAGACGGTGCTCACTAGAGGGCACCAACACCTCAGCTTGGTGCCCAACTACTGTGACCACCAAAGGTAAAAGAGTTCCTGGAAAAAAAAAATGCCCCTGTTCACAGCTAGGAATTAGTATATAAGAAAATAAAAATTCTAAATAATAACAGTAAACAAAGTTGCTCTGGTGAAAAGAAAAAAAATCAGGTCAAAGATTAGGTTTCCAAGTTTGTGCTCAACAAGAAGACTGGAAAACTTCTTAACTTTAGCTGCAAGTGCTCACCACTGACAAAATAAATTGAAGTGTATAAAATAAGTAAACAAATAAATTTAAAAAAGGTAAAATTATCTAATTATAATTAAGTATACACAGTCCGATGCATCAGAAAAAGTGAAGTCAGTACTCTTTAGTTAACAAAATACTGCCGTTCTTCAAGGCACTTTAGAAGTGAATGAAAGCAGCTCAGATCCCCAGCCTGAACCTGGAAGGATACTGCAGGTGAGTGTTTCTCAAACATATGAAATTTGCTCCCCTTAATGTCTAGAAAAAAGCCACTTTCATGCTCTTCATCAGTGCCAGGTGAGTCCGCCCCACACTCCCATCCCCACAGCTGTGGTGTTGCACACCACGGTATAAGAAGCAGCTGCTCTGTGGCTCACGCAGGTACCATGGTACTTGCTGGTTTGATATTTAGCACCATGGGATACGTGTTGGGGCTGCCAGTAGGATGCCCCCTCCCCAGAACACTGCAGTGAGCTCTGTTGTACCCCAAGCCAGCCTGACCCAGTCGATTCGGGACTCACTGCTGGTCCAGCCTCCTGGTACTCTTCTTGATCTGGAGCCCTAAAAAATCAGCAATACCCTAAAACACGGCTCAAAATGGAATGCCTAAGAACAGGCTCTCCTGTAGCCAGCAAGATAACAAGGCCATTTAATCATCCAAAACTATGTGGCCTCAGCTTTGCTCCCTCAAGGACGTAAACATCTCTTTTTAACCAGACTTGGCAGCAACAGTCCTTCTCCTGGATTTCAGCTTTCTAAAACATTCATAGAAAAGCCGATCCTTGCATGACCTGACTGAAGGGGCTGGTGCCTGCGAGGGACTGAACAACCTGGTGGGTAAAACACTGCCTGGCACCCAGNGCTGGCACCCAGGGAAACCATGCAGGGGCAGAACGTGAACCTGTGCCTGGGGCAGTGTATTTGAGTACACTTTACACTGCGGTGTCCTCTTTTTTGTCTAGAAGGTGCTTTTTGGGAGAGAGGAATCTGTCTATACGCACGTGTCTTGACATTAAAAGGATTGGAAAATAGGAAGAAAAATATGAAAAGTGTAGAAAAAAATACATCTGAGGGGACACCTGAAAACAGCTTTTCAACAAGTAAAATGAGACAGGACAGCGCTTGTTCTGCAAGTCTTGGCAAGGCTGAGGTGCAAGATCTGCTGGGAGGAGACCTGTGTCGTCAGACCCAGGTGGATGTGAGCAAAAACCAGACTTCCCCAACGGAAACCAAAGCATAACCACCCTACCCCCCCACCTCCAAACTAGATGCTTATGAGGTTAGTTGGCATTTTATGAGTAGTAGCGGTTGGCCATATGCCTCTAGACGAGTATCCTGATGCCTAAGTCTCTGCGTGTTGGATAAGCCTGGGGGACTTGTCTCCAAAGCATCAATACCAAGGGGGAAAGGGGCAGCAACAATCTCTCAGGGGACCCCTCGGATACAGCTTCTCATGACACTCATATGAATCTCCTCAAATCTGTCCCCCATCAAGTGTCGCTGAGGCCTCAGCTTGGACACTGGCTCTGGTCATGGAGGCTGTGTTTCAGGGAGGACGTAGGTGAGGTGGGCTGGGCCCAGAGCTGAGCAAGAAGAGTGACAAAAGGCTGGCAAATATGACCTGTGAGGAGCAACCAAGGTGCTGTGAGGTTAGCCTTGAATAACAAACACCAAGGCATACTGAAAACAGACCCAGAAACTCTCCATGAAATACAGAGGAGCACCTAATTTCAGAGGGATGCAGTAGGGGATCTCCCGAGGCACGTTTCCAGGGTAACTTTTTATAATTCTGAGGTTTAAAAATCTTTCTAGAATCACAGGGACAGTGAGCAAAAAAGTCGAATAATTTTGTCTGGTTTTTACAGTCGAGGAAACCAGAAGCAAGGACTTAATTCCTTGACTCTGAGGTATTGCAGTTTTTCCTTCAGATGGAAAATTCTCACAAAAAACCCTAAAATGAAACAAGGCATGTTGTGTTTTAGCCTGAGTACCAGTAAATACATTTGAGTCGCCACACTTTTCTGGATTCTCAGTGCACGGGATGCAATTTCCTTTTCCCTCCTCCAGTGCCCTCCCTGTTTTATCCAACTACAGCCCCTGATCCGTTTCCACAGTGCAAATCCAGGCTCTAACAGCAGGGTACTTCAACAAGTGACCTGAGCAAATATGCCAAGGCAAGACCAAAGGCCCGGGGTAAGAGTAATCATCAGCCTGATCTTTAGCTTGCCTTTTCACCCTTAAAAGGCGATAGCAAAACCAACACAAGCATCAGCCCACACAGGCTGGCCCACAGGTTATCAGGATCTTCTCTGTAATAGTCCTACCACAGCGATAGCTGAGTCACGCTGGGAAGTTAAAAAGAAAGAATTTAGTAGGTAAACTTTAGGAAGGGGTGAAGACATCTCACTAAATGTGAAGCAGTCAAGACTCCATACTCCAATGTGAGCAGAAAGCCCAGACCACGACGGGGACAACTGCTCCGCTTTGGCCACAGCGGCCAGGAGAAACTTGAGTAGCAATGCCTAGAAGGAAGGAAAACAGCAGCAAAGCCAAGGAAAATGGGCACACTGTGGGTACACAATGCAAAAGCACCAAGTCACTCCCTTTCTCTGTATGCCTATTTGTTTCTATTGTGCAGATCTGTTTTTGCTTTGCTTGATAATTCTGCACGCTGACCTTCTAAGGACAGACATGTTAGGGAATTTCAGATGGTGCTGTAATGTCTTGGCCATTGAAAACTCTTCCTTATTTTGTCTGAAATGGTCTTTGGGTGCTTTCTTTAGCAGCTTTACTGGCTCTATTACAGATTGTTATTTAATTTATATCCAGTGTATGAGCTGGCTGGCAGGAACATCAGGTAATTTTAGGGGGAAAAGACTTTTTAATTTTTTTTTATAGTCACTGATTTGGTAACTTTGTCAGTGAGCTATTATATTTCTAGCGATCCCCATTTTCTTCTTTTCTTATTCCTAGCGTTCATACTGTCATGGTGAGCACTGTATAACTAGGGAGGGAGGACATGGGCTGAGAAAAGAGGTGAGGCAAGATTTTTCTCATGCCTAAACACATGCTCAGCTACTGAAAAAAGGAAAATTTAAAGTCCAATACCCTTCCGGGGATGCTGCGGTGTCCTCCAAAGGGTACCTGTGGTGCTAGTGAGAAACTTGAAGAGCCAGCCGTGCGTGAACCCAACTCCAAAGACTAGGAGCCACCAGAGGACCAGAGGGACCAAAGCTCCTGGTCCTGCCCTCCTCCCTTGCTCTGAAAGGTTTTGCCATATTGCTGTCCTTCCTTTGGTTTCCTTCCCATAACTCGTAGTTGCCATGACTAGCTTAGGCACTTGACACTGGACATTAAGTCTGTACTTGAGCATGAAGCAATGACCTCCAATGCTCAGCTCTCAGCCTCCCGTGCAAACCAAAATGGCAATTTTGAGTGCAGGTGAAGGACACCAAGGAGCATCTTAAGAACACTGTAATCCAGGTGGAGCAATATGCATTAGCCATGACTTCCAGCTCTTCAGACTCTTCCTTTCCAGTTAAACGAGCACACTGCTCCAGCATGGGGCTCTGGTTCAGCCACATATGGAGGAAATTTTGTGTTTCATGTCAAGCGGGAGCCCATTAGCCC
Organism: Himantopus leucocephalus; assembly: GCA_003993805.1. Lineage (NCBI taxonomy): Eukaryota > Metazoa > Chordata > Aves > Charadriiformes > Recurvirostridae > Himantopus > Himantopus leucocephalus. The sequence goes on along the minus strand of RSEF01000002.1, from coordinate 72,219,123 downwards.
TCCTGGTGCTTCTCCTGTTCTCTGCCATGGTTTGCCAACCCTTCGTCCAGGGGTCTTTTGCCCACTAAGGAGCTCTGAACCCTGCTGTGCTGGAGCTGATTGCAGCTGCCTGCTCTCTGTGCCTCTGGTTTATACGTTTCATATGTTAGCTCATGCAAACTCATCACCTCCGCTTTTCAGAACCATTCGGGACTGCTCTTCTACATGCACTGCATTTTGGTCTTAAAAGCAGCTGTTTAAGACCAGGTCATCCTCCTTGAAATGCGGCCAGAGTCCATACTGTTCTCGCCTGCCAGCATTCCCCAAATCTGCTGCTTATTCTTCCACCCAGACCTCATTTTTATTTTCTCTTCCGTTTTAAAACTTTGTGAAACTTAAAAATAGCTCCCTGTAAGTTCAGAGAAAAACCCCAAAACAAAAAAATAATGCAACAACAAATCAGATAAGATGAAAACAGAAAGGGAAAGGGGGGAGGGCATGCCACAAATTATATCACTGTCAGCATGGAAATGCTTAAAGAATGCATATTGAGAAACAACAGGAATTAAGAGGCCACAGCTGTGTGATGAGAAGTGATAAGAAACTGCCATCCTTTAATAAGGCATCCTAGAAGACATGCATCAAACACCCCTTTTCCCCAGGCCTCCCTAATCTCTAAACAAACAGTACCTGCAAAAAAGAGTCATCATAATAAAAAAGAAACCCAGGCCTCATTTACTCTTGTTGTTCTGGATTAAACCAGAGTTGAGCTGAATCAACGAGCAAATAAAATACATACAGGCAAAGCTCCTGAGACCATCAAGGGGAAAGGAGGAAGAAAAGAAGAGGGAGTGGGGGGTGGTGGTAAATAACAGTATTAACTCTGCAATTGTTACTAGTCCGTCAACAAACATACTTTAGGGATTTTCTTGTTAAGCCAGGGGGATATATAGTGGTGGTAGAGGATTTTAACCTTTCACATTTATTTAAAGCTGTCCACACACTTTGACTAAAATGCATACAAAAAACTCTCCATGGGCTTCTTTCATGTTGCAGGAGTCTTAGGTAAATGTCTCTTTTAGCAGCCATTTGTTTGCTTGAATTTTTTTTTTTCTTGAGGCTTTTTTTTTGGCTGCTGTGCAAACTTTTCACATAAAAGACAGAGAAAAGCACTTTCACTCCTGCTGGGTTTTAAACATACTGTTCTTTTGGTTATTTATTTATTTTAAGCGTTGTGCTGAGGACCCGAGCAGTTTGCAGAGCAGTCTAAATGCAAATGTATATCTCGGCTCTATAGTCTGTTCTTTCAATTATACCTTGATCTGATCTCTTCTGAATTGTCTGTAATGCTGCCAACTTTAACTGTGAGTTGGGAAATAGTTCATGGCCTAATTAAAACCCCAGCTTCTGGGCTCTTGGGACTGTGGGCTATTTAGTTTCCCTTTAGAGAAAGGATGCCTGCACAGCTATAGGGAAAAGCTTGAAAGCGCCACCTGAATGCATCCAGGAGGCTGGAATGCCAGAACGTGAGTAAAAAGAATCTAAAATTCTTTACAATATTTATAATAAGAGCAATGCCACTGAAGATTTGTGAAATGCCAGGGTTAGTATGAACAAGTTTGCATAACGCCCTAGAAGTTTAATGTGTTGATTGAAATCAAACAATTAACAATAAGAAAAGATAATAAAAACTAAAAGCAATAGGAAAGAAATACTTGGCAAGGGGCCGAAATTGTAAACATGCTAACACTGTTTGAATTTTAAAATTAAAATGGTGTGAATTACTCTGAATACTGCAAGAAAAGAAAAATGAAGCTCTGAAAATACTGTAATCTAAATTCTCCTGAATTAGATAAGTGACTCATAAGCGCAGGCTGATTTTCACGGGTAACCGGTTCTGTCCATGACAGCAACAAAGTGCATTGCACTGGAAAACTGAGCCATGCAGTTAGGTGTCTCAGTACAGACTCTGGTACCAATGTTAGCCGCTTGTTATAAACAAACAAACAAACAAACATACAAACCAAAGTCTTTTTGGTGGAAGTTAACTTCCTGCCCCAGTCACACAAGCTGTGCTGAGGTTATGAAGGCAAATATTTATCATTTGATAAAGGGTTATGATCTGCTGACCTTGGAATTAGTCTTGACGGCAAGTAAAGCAGAGTTCTCAAAAGCTGTTGTTACAAGCAGGGAGCCAAACTGGTCAAAAGTTTCCTGTGTAATTTATGTCGGGTTGCTTTGGGTTTTTTTTACTTTATTGTTATGTTCTCCAGAGAGCCGTGCACTGGCGGTTGGTAGGAACTACAGATCATCTCACAGGATCTACTCATCAGCTACAGCTTCAGACACCCCCACGCTGAGTGCCTGGGATGGTCGTGGGGAAGGGCAGTGAAAGGGATGCCCCCGCAAAATTTTCACCTTGTGGACAAGGGGAGAAAGAGAGCAAAATATCTGAGCCGTGTCTGAATAGACAACCAGGCAGGCAATAGCAATGCTACTTGTTTGCTCCTACTCTGTGTCCATTACTATGCCCCTGAATTGGGGACTTTAGATTTATTATAAAAATATTGGCTGCATCTAATGTAGTCACGGAGTTTGCAAACACCTGCACAGGACCGAGTCATTTTTTAAACCCTGGCTGCAGAATGCCAGGACAGAGGTCTATCACGCACTTTACAAAATGCTTTTCTTTTTATCTTGCAAGTAATATTTGCTGGCTCCAGTCCTTTTCTGCTCCTTTTCCTTGGGTGCTTAAGAAAAGCTTGTAGGAGGTCCCCTGACAACCTGCCCTCTACTCCTTTGTGCTCTGTACAGGCTCTGCCCTATAGCCCTATTGCTCCTTTTCTCCCTTCCTTGGCAGCTTTATCACCTCTGTCTCCCAACTGATGAAAGTATTTCTCCCTACAAAGAGGTTTAAGGTAGCCCTAGGTTAGGAAGTCCCACTTTTTCCAGGCATTCCTCAAACAAGTGTTTTCTAGTCCTTTCTTCTTTTTCATTCTTTTCTCATTTACTCATTCCCAGTCTTTAAATGTCTTCTGTTATATTCCCCCCTTAAGCTGCAAATTTCCAGTTTATTGGGTTGCAGATACGTGCTTTTAAATCGGCTGTCCTAGTCTGGCACTGCGGTCTTTTCCCTGGTAGACTCCAGTTATTTCAGAAGCCACCCCTGTATGAGTAGTTTAAATTACTCATTTGGCTGACCATAGCTTTGGGTCTCTCTCTTCAGTATTTCACATTCAAAGTCTGAGCCAGACAACCAGCTTCTCATTTGGTAAAAAAAAAAAAAAGGGTAGTGGTGGGGGCAACTCTCCCCTTAGGGTGGGAGTGAGCCATGTTTTAGCACATGTGTCCCCTAAGTGCCTATATGTCCTACCCGTACATGCAAAAGTGATTAAATTAGAAAAGAGAGAAGGTCCAAGAGCTGAGTCTCAAATAAAGACAGCTGCATTGCTGCTTTTGGGAGGTCATTCTCCTAATTACTCACGAGTACAGCACGCACGGAAGCATTTCTCAACCTCAGGAGTTTCATGTATTCGCTCTAAGAATGCGGTCATCATCTTCCTAGGTACACAGTTGCAGTTTTCCAGGAAGAAAACGAATAGGAAATGGAACAAGTGATCATATCTGATAAACTGAGAATAATCACCCAAGAGCTGCTGTAGCAAACAATGCCAGGGGGGTCAAAATTCTTTAACGCCTGCTGAAGGATGACGACTGGGTTAGCAGAAACGGGGCTTTACCAGCAAAGAGCTGAGCATTTGTTCTTCATCCAGCAAAGCTCACTCACGACTAACCTTAGACATATAAGTGGACCCAGTAAAGTCAACATTATTTTTAAGATTTGCTTTGTCAGCCTCTTCGCTTTTCTGCTTTACATACCCTGGAGGGTATGGTGCACTGTGTCCAAACAGGGTCTAAGGCTTTAACAACAATTAGCTGCTAAACAATAAAAAATAAACTCAGATCCTTACGCTTGCTCACACTAGATACATGCGTGCCAAGATTTTTTCCAAGTGACTAATACCTCGAAGAACCTCCAGTTTCTAATTTTTGTTAACCTGAGCCACCTCTCACCTGTCCCCTCCCCAAACCCTGTGGTGTCTGTCCCTAGTTCCCTTGAAAGCTGCCACCTCCCAGCACTTGGGGGTTATCGTAGTCCACTGGTGTCCAGCTCTGTTGTCCCTTCTTCTCAATATATATCGACTGTTGGTGAGGGTCCTTAAAAGTTTCAGTGCCATGAGGTACTAGAATCCGGATAAAGACAGAGGGGAGTGAATCAGAGCAATTTTTCTGGACACCAAGAAGGACTTGGAGAGGGTGGATGGGAGGAGATGTGCAAAGGGTGCATCTGAGGCCAACAGCTTTCTCTGCTGAGGAAATACTGCCCGCACCAAAGGAGTTTGCCAAACCGGTGTCTGAGTTGGTGGTGCCTGGGATGAGTGCCTTCCCCTGCCTACATCTTCCTCGGCGGCAGGAGCTATTAGTGGTGTTGCAATGACAACAAGGAGGTGCAGTTGCGGCTCAGCAAACACACTCCTGTGCAAGTACTCCGTCCAAACCCAGTTTCTGCTCTGGACTCAAGATTTTAATTCATGTCAAGATTAAACAGGTGGATAAAATGAACAAATGAGAGTGCTCAAGGGAGCGATGGGATGGGATGTGAAAGATGTCTATCAAAACCAAGCGTTTCATCCCTCAGCATCTGCTTCAAATGTTAATTATGTGTTCCCTTAACTCCTCTTCTTGAGTTTTATTTATTAGAAAACAGTGCTGTAACGCAGGCTGCCTGGTTGGCTCTCCATGGTTTGATCCTGGTCAGGGAGGTGATTTTGCCTACCCAAGCAAAGCATTTCCCTTGTTCTGAGGCCAGGAGATCTTCACCCATGATGAAGAAACAGCAAAACGAACAGGACCAAGAGCAGACTGCTTAGTTTAGGACATGTTTCAGGCAATTTACGTGCCCCAGGGCCCCACTGTATCTCGTGAAGGGGGTAAGTTCTTTCCCCTGGCTATGATCATGGGGAAGGAGGGGGTGAACCAGAGCGAGAGCATGCCAAGACTTTTCCGCAGCTGCTGCAGGTGCTGGTTTCATGCCCCTTCACCCTGGGGCTGCTGCTGGGTCCACAGGCCAGGCTCCTGCTGGCAAAACACCGGCACCGAGTGACCCCTTGAGGGATTTCAGCTGTGCTCCACATCTTCCTCTCCCAGCGCCTGCTGGATGCTCCCTCCCTCCCGTGTGCATGTTACATCTTGATTTCAAAATCCTCTGCAAGGGACCTCTCTGTGCTGATCAAGTAAAACCTACACTTAAGGCACAGCACGCTGCCGGTTGTCACAGGTCCCAGCATGTCCCTCATGCTGCTGTCCTGTATTTACTCGCCTGCCATCTGCTGTGATCACTAACTGGAGGCTCACATCTGAAGGAGGACCCTTCTCAGCTTCCAGACTCCACTGTGGCCTCTACAAGTCACTAACCGCCCGCGAGATTTCTGACATACCCACATTGTCATTGGTGACCACACCAAAAGGACCTGAGCCTGTTACGCTCCTTACCACAGGAGTACAATCCATCACACAGGCAGGTCGTCTGCGCTTCCAAGGTGTGAACAGCACAAATTCATTTTAAATACAGCTTTTCTGGATGATTGGCAAGTCGCACAAGCAATCTACTTTCAAAAAGGAACATTCTTCACCCAAAGAGGGCTAGCAGCTAGGTTTTTGGTTTGCAGCCTTCAATGCAATATAAAACAAGAGATATGCTGCAAAACTTCCCCCTTTTTTAGGGGCAGGTCTGAGCCATGTAGATTTGATTGCCAGAGTGCACTGTGCTTATTAACCCTGGCGTTGTTAAACCCGAGCCAGGCACTAGAAATAGCGCCTGAGCACTTCTAATCCAGGCACGCTTTGCAGAAACGCGTTGTTCGCAGCCCTGTTGCACGGGCCTGCATCGGCACCAGCCAGCGCTGGTGTGATTTAAAGGATCGGGAAATTAGCAGAAAAGGGACTTTGAATTTATGGCTGCTTCCCAGAACTTTCCTAGTTAGCTGGCAGGGGCTGTGCTTCCCCTGCATCGCTGCTCTGTCCCTCTCCCCGGGCCGAGCACACCCGTTGTGGGGCTCGCACCTTTCCCTGCTCCAAGGGGGCAGCTCGGCTGCTGTGGGAAGCACCCGGAGCAAGGCCCTGGGACCCTGAAAGGCCCTCCCGATTCCCGCTTCCCCCCGGCTCTTTTGTTGGCTTTGCACGGCGGCGGGCGGCCGCGCTTGCTGCGTGACTTTCTACATGCCGGGGGATCCTTCAGATGACATGATGGACATTCCCCCTTTGAACCCAGCCCGAGCCCATGCCAGAAAGGCCCATGATAGATTCCCCGTGCCATCCTGCAAAACAGGCTGAAATATAGCACCTTTTAACCAAAGCCCAGGGTAAACAATACAGGCTGTACTCTGGTTCATAAACAGTCCTCATTATTACAAAGGGCATTTCAAACGCGGTATGCTACGGCTTGACCTTAAAAGCTATAGACAATCTAGCGGAGCACAGACGGTTTCATAAAGTACAATCACTTCCTGCAATTCTTGGGGCAGTGCAGCCGGAGCCGTGCAAATCCTGTTTTCCCTGCATTGTTTCCTGCATGTGAATATCATCAGTCTAGTGGTGCTCGTAACCATGGCACTCGTTAAACAGGAGCGGGGAGACTCCTGATAAAGCCATCCAGGACTCCAAGGATTTGCATGGAGCCAGCAACCTCGGCTGGGTAAGGCGGAGGTGCCAACCATCACTTCAAAAAATCAAACAAGCAACACATGCTAAACCGAAGTGCTTTAAGAATGGGTAAAAGTGCTGTCAGACCCAAGTTTAGGCCAGTAAAGATGGTGGGAGCACAGCGAGCCCCCCACCCCTCAGTGGGAGCACTGTCTGTCTTTTGGAAAAGCCTTTGCCCCTGCCTGAGGGTCCACATGTTCACGAGAGCCCAGAAGTGCCAGGCTCACAGCAGCATCTGTGCAACGCGAGAGCAGATCTGCGGGAGGTGCAGAGGTTGGGGAGGATCACACCTCTCTCCCCATCACTCTCTGCCTTGGTTGCCCCTCCATTTCCTCGCAGATAGGAACAGAAAAAACATCGGACAGAGATACTGCCACAGGCTGGCAATGTAACTGAAGGTAGACCCTTTGCAGTATGACCAGTTCGTGGTCTGGATGAAATAATTAATGACTGACTGATTTATTTAATGATGACTCCCTGGGGATATCAGGTTTCCAGACAACACAAAAACAGTACCTGCCTGGCGTATTCAGGACTGCCAGACCTTCTGAGCATTAAATTTTTACGGAGAAGTCCATATAAGTAAGTGCACGCAATTACACATTTAATGAACAAAAACCATAATGGGCTGACCATCGGTCATCTGGTCATTGTGAGACGCCTGAATGTTTTGCAGTCTTCACTGGATTTGGGAATTAAAGCATCAGCAATACCCTTTTTAATACTGCAAGGCACTTGGGTCAAGAAGATGTTGGAGGTGTAATTGCTTCATAAAAGGTTTAATTTACAGACTCCTGCATCCCATAATGAAACCAACAGCGCCAAGCCTGACCTCGGCGTACAAGGCAGCACCCACAGAGAGTGAACCAGGCAGAGGTTACTGCAAATCTCAAGGCAAGTAAAGGCTTGGTGATGAGGAAATTTTACATGAGTAATGAATCAAATACGGCAGGACATAGTTCATCATGTTCTTAGAATACTATAGCAAAAAAACTGTGTTTCCAAGAAAGAAAGGTGTTTGTCTGGGGTAGGAGTGCATACTTTAGTCCTGGTGCCGCTGAGTAGGCAGGAATTGAATGCAAATTTTAAAATGTAAGGCGAAGGGGATGACAATGGTCACAAAATGATCACATTCATGAAAAGAGTAAAAACCACAAAAGAAACGCTGGCTTCTGGAAAGCAAACTTCAACAGCATCGTAGAAATAGTAAGTCAGGTCTTGCAGGAAGAAATTCTGGAGGAAAGAAATGCAGAAAAGTTACTATGCAAGCCTGCATTTGGACAGCCACAAAGTAGCCTGAGTCGCAGAGGAGAAAACAAGTATAGGTGAAGAGCAATAGGACAGCGCCAACAGTTTGTGGAAGATTGCCTTGTCGATGAAATTAATGTAGAAGTGGAAGTGCAGACTTGTATTGAAGAATGAACACACAGGAACAGCACAAGCATGTAAATGCAAAATGAATAGCAACTAGCAAGGGGTATAAAAGGCTTCCCAGATGTCCAGAAGCAACTGGACAACACAGGAAAACCCGTTACTTATTGGATAAAGAGGAGAAATAACGGCTGAAACAAAGAAGTCCGTTCAAGTCTTTGTAAAAAAGTTAACTGTGAAATTGATTTAGCAGGTGACAAGTATAAAGGCCAAGATAGAAAAAGAATTGCCCGAATAGTTTTTAGATAAGATAAATGCTTTCAAATTCATGAGGCCTGATGAAACCCACAGTAGTGTAATTAAGGAACTAATCAAAGCAGACTGAGCTATTAGTGATTATCTGCAAGAATTCAAGGTTTAAAAAGGATGTCCCAGAGGGCTGGAAAATGGCAGAGAGAGGACCTATCTTTATAGAGAGGAAAAAGGAGGAGCCAGCGACTTCAAAACTAATCTGCCTAACTTTGATAAATGGAAAGATAATAGAATGAATAATTAAATAACCAATTTATAATCCCAAGAGAACAATATGTTGACAAATATCAGCTAGTGCAGATGATGTATTTTTTTTAAGAACAAGGCATGTCAGACCAATTTAGTGGGTAAGTAGCCCAGTAATTAAGAAAGAGGCAGGATGCCATTTTCCGACACAATATTCTGAGAAGTAAAATAGGAAAATATGATCTTGGTGAAGTCACATTCACCTCAACATGCCACTGAGTAAAAAGCTTCACTTGCAGATCAGTTATCGGTCATTCGCTGTTGGGGCAGGATGACGTTTAAGGAAGTCCTTCGTGCATTTATTCTCGCCTCTGCTCTATTCACCTTATTCATTAGAGGCAGGGACTGACAGTGAGCTCAGCACTGACAGCACTAGCTATAAAGCTAGTGAATGATCCAAAGTAGAGAGGGGTTTCAAGTTTGCAGCACAAAATCCAGCAAAGATGAAGCATTTTTGAATGCACAAATAAAACTGATTGAATAAGCAAAGAAGTTACAGCGCACTAAGAAGTGATCTGGGGGGTTACAGAGGACCAGAAACTCAACGTGCACATAGAAAAGAGGATGAATCTTTTTTTTTCAGAGTGTATCAATAGGAGGGCTGGATGTGAAACACAAGGCAATCTGCTTGGTCTGTGTGACACTGGTGGGCCATCAGCTTGGGTTCCCATTTGAGATGAGATCAATGCACTAGTCAGTTCCCAAGAGAGCAATGGGGGTGATACGTGATGTGAAAAACATATTATTCAAGCAAAGGTTGGTAAAACTGTCTTTGTTCAGTACAGAAACAGGAGCAGAGGGAGAACAAGAGAGAAGGAGAGATGCTATCAGTCTTGCAGCATGCAAGAATGGTGTTACATGAAGAACAGAACTTAGTTGTTCTCTGCATTAAGGAGGATCTTGTTTATTTTGCACAAAGAAGATCTGAGCTAGCTGCCTGGAAAAAAAAACAAAACAAAACAAAAAAACCCCAACATTTTCTCATTCGAAGGATAGTTGGAACAAGTTACCAGAGGAGGTTGTACAAACCCTGTCATTGGAGGACTGTTAGAGAAACAGATGTCAGGGTTGCTCTAGGTCATCTCTTGAGGTCCTTTCCAGCCCTGCTTTTGTATGATCTTGCAGAGTAATTAAGTCTCTGTTTAACATTATTCACGTAAGTGACTTGCAAAATAGGCAGTGTTCCGAGTTGAGCGCATGTTTAATTGCTTTTCTGGTCTGAAGCCCAAGGTATTTCTGGTAGGTGTTAATTTATTCCAAAAATTCTTGCTAGCAACTATTCCCCTATGCACATTGACACCTGCAAAAAAATAAAAACAGTATTATTCTATTTCCAAGCTTCTGCATTCCTTTCAAACCACCCTGCCTCCCTCTGATAATACTAAGGAAATAAAAGATTCTCTGTTTGAAACCTTCTTTACTGAACCAAATTATTTCCTCATGTCCTGTAAATACAAGAGAAACATGAGGTCACTGAAATAATGAAATGAATCATATCAATAAAGTATTAGGGATGCAAAGTATACATATGAACACATTTATAATTCATTCAAAAGCATATATAATACATACAGACATCACATGTACTAATATATTCCCATAAGCCAAGCCTTGAATGGCTGGAAAACCTCTTGTCTTACAGCAGGAGGACCATTACATCTAGTTCCTGGTATATCTCTGCGTTTAACCTCACTGTGCCTTGTCTCTGAGGCAGCCAGTGCATGGTGCCCTCCATCACCACGGACAGAAAAAGAGTTCATAAAGGAGGACTAAAACATCTTTGAGGAGCTGAAACATACTGAGATTTAATTGACTTTCCCAAAGCTAGATAACCTCTTCCCCTACATGTGGGACTGAACCCCAGCAGCACACAGCTGGTGACTGCATGGGGAGCTTGGGGATGCTGAGTACAGGTCAAGTACCAACAAATCCTCATCTTTCTGTTGCTGGGTGGTTGTTTTTTGTGTGTGTGTAATGCAGCATTGTCCAGGAGTATCGGTCATGATTCAGTTCTTCCCACTCTGTACTAGATGTGCAAACATACAACAAAGGAAGAAGCTCTGCCTAAAGCTTTCCAAACTGAGTGCAAGATGCAATACCACAGGTGGATGAAAGGAAGGCTGGTTAGAACAAAAGGAAACTGTGAGTCAGGTTGCGCTATTATCTGAGAAATGCTGCTGCTTACAGAGGTGAATTTTAGCCCTTAAGAGGCTGCTTGTGGAATGGGATGAGAAATAGTTATCTTTGTCTTAAGATTTAGAGGGGGGGAATTGCTGAGAGACACTCCCATGCCCAGAAAGCCAAGCAACAGGGTGCTTATGTTGCCAGCAAGAAGCCTTGCTTCAACCCCTTGCTGCAAAGAGCTGGCAGTGAACGGACTTGAACCTGGAGCTACAACAGAGCACACAGTTGAGCTGGGTCTCACTGGGCTTGGACATCCCAGAAAAACCCAACAAACAGAGTGGAGATGGTGGATTGGGGCCAAGGAAGTGTTCCGTTCAGCCACACTCATTGCTGCTAAGCTTATTCCAGACCTGTATCTATCAGGGGCTCCTGCCCTTCATTTTTTTGGCTGGAGATGACTGTGGATGCCACCAGCCCCTCTTTGGGCTAGGCTCTCTCCTGGGTTCTCCCTCTTTCACTGGGAAATTGTTGAAAGGGGAGGAAAATATTCATGGTAAAGAGGGTTCCCTTTCCAATGGCAAGCTGGCTCCTGTGCAAGATTTGATGGCCACGAGTGGGAGACTTTTCACTTTCTTTCCTTGATACAACCAAAATTTACCAGGTTTCTTGAGAACATTTTAACAGCAACACTAAAATATTGGGTTTGAGTTCACTGTCTATAAAACTTAAAACGAAATTGAAAAGATACTCGTGTTTTCCTGGCTTCCTGCAGATATGCTTAAACACAAGAATTTCTTTTTTAGCAGTTTCCCTTTCAGTATGAACTTTCAGATATGCGGCTTCACTAACAGGATTTCTCTTTGTGAAGCTGCAGTGCGTTAATTCTGATAAAGTGAAAGTCCCATCATTAATCTTTAAAACTGCAGAGCATATGAATTACTATTTTCTTAAAATATGCATTTCTGTCAAGCCATTCATTTTTTATTTCAAAGCTACTTATGTTTTCCAGCTTTCCTACTGACACATAAATTGGTATTTTCCCAGCAGTTCCCCTCTGAACAAAATTTCTCACGCACCGTTCAGTCAGCCAGTTTCAGTTTCTAAGGTCTAGTCCTTTAATTGTTTCACAGATGAAAATTCCAACAGCACATGATTAAATCTCTGGCACATATTAGTTATTATTTCCTTATCAGTAATATTTACTATTAATTCTAGAGTAAATACAGTGGTGGAGCACCCAGACGGCAATACGCGAGCTCGTTGGAGGTTGTCTTGTAAATCACTTGCTAACAACTTCTCCTAGAAAGCCCCACCAAAGCCTTGGGAAAACCCTTAAAACTATCACCCTGATGAACCTTCCTTACCCATACTACCAGGGGCCAGAAAATCCCCAAGATGCCAATTGCAGTCTCTCGGCTTATTTCAATTGTGCCAATGAACAGCATTTGCCAGTCCCACCAGTGGAGAGGTACAGGTTGAGTGCTGTGGCTCTGCAGATGGGTCACAGGAGTCAGGTTGCCCTGATCCATGCAGCCTGGAGTGCAGACACAAGTGGACCAAAGTCGGAAATGGATATGGGGCAACACCATGAGTCCGTTCCTTTATACCTAAAGATCAAGCAGGCTGGAGGTGGTAAGGTTGAGATAGCCGGTCTGGTCCCATAAACCAAAACGCTTGGGCAGGGCATTGAAGAGAGTTGCTGGCAACACCTGGGTCTTTCTCCCAAAGGGAGAGCCCTTCTGCGCTTGCCCGTGGAGGCAGGGCAGGATCTGCAGGGCGGTAGAAGCCACTTCCAGCCACTCCTTCCCTCCTTGCTGGCCAGGCTAGCTGAGCATGATGCCATTTCTCTCATACACTCGCACACCTTCTTCTCAGTAAATCATCTTTCTGCCCCCTCTTTCCTCTTTTAGCCTGAGAACATCAGTTTTCCCGAAAGGTAAGGACATTTGCTTGGAACTCATTACTAATCCACTACAAGATTAGCAGAAATTTAACATTCAAAAGCACAACACTGCTCATAGGGAAGATGAACACCAAAATATTCTTAGTATAATTTTGAAATTCTGATTATTCCCCCTCCCCCCCATTGTAAAAAGATAAGCAATTCCAAGAGCACTGGATCTACTGTGATCCTTTCCACAGTGGAGAACACACAAAAAGAATGCTATAATTGGAGATGGCAAAGAAGATTAAAAAAAGGGAGGGGGCGTTTCCTTGGAAAAGGCAGTAGATTAAAACTGAAGCTTTCCTTAGAGACCTATTGTTTTTTTGCTCGCTTTTTGATGAGGAATACAGAAAACATTTTTTTTCTTGGGTGCAGAAAAGGACCTCCAGCCTAGGGAGGCACACCCCAGGATGGTGAGTGGGCTGGTGGTAGGAGTGCTCTTCCTCTTCCAGATTACAGACCACTTCTCAAGTGAATAGCTGCAAGTCTGAGATGTTGGCTATTGTGCAGCCTGCATTTTTTTTCCTTTCTTCCCCCATATTATTATTTTAATTTTATTTTTGGCAAAAACAATTGGGAGAGTCTTGGTTTCACTGCACTTTGACACAAGCGTCAACACCTTGAAATATTTTGCAAAATGGAATTCTTGCTGCCTGCCCAGCCCTATAATCAACGCCCTGAGGTTTCCTCAGTCACCTATCTTACCAGCAAGTCTGGAAATCCTTAGGCTAAACGATGAACTAAAATACACGTGCCTGCAAAGGAAAGTTGGCACGTACCGCCGTAAAACCCAGTTCTGTGGGGAAGCAACACTTGAAGCAGGGAAATTGTGAATCCCCGGTGAATCCCTGGTCCTAGAGGCCTCATCCTGGTTGGCTCCCTGTAAATTCAGTCCAGTAACTGCTTAACAAAACAGCAACCCCAAATCACAGGACGTATGGGAAAGGTAACCAGGTAAGCGTGACAAGCGAGCGCCAATGAGGACAGGGAAATCCTATGCGCAGAGTTATAGAATCATCGAATCATTTTAGGTTGGAAAAGACCTTTAAGATCATCGAGTCCAACCATTAACCTAACACTGCCAAAACCACCACTAAACCATGTCCCTAAGCACCACATCTACATGTCTTTTAAATAACCCCAGAGATAGTGACTCAGCCACTTCCCTGGGCAGCCCGTTCCAGTCTTTGATAATGCTTTTGGTGAAGAAAGTTTTCCTAATAGCCAATCTAAACTTCCCCTGGTGTGAGGCCATTTCCTCTCATCCTATCACTTGTTACTTGGGAGAA
>RSEF01000002.1:72184243-72204995 GCA_003993805.1 Himantopus leucocephalus | reverse complement strand
CAGCCAGTTTCTCCAGGACAATGCTGTGGGAAATGGTGTCAAAGGCTTTATTGAAGTCAAGGTAGACATTATCCACAGCCTTTCCCTCATCCGCTAAGGTTAATGGTTACTCTCCAGCAAGAGCCACGATGAGCTGCAACTCACCTGTTTGCAGATACCAGCCTTCTGCCTTGCCTTCAGGAAACTTTTAGGGGAGGGGCATGGTTGTCTACATCCACGGCTTTTCATCAAAAGCTGCATCTATTCAGCTTTTTGGGTTCTGGACCCCTGAATGGGAGCCCTCTCCCCTGCCCCTAGCTGTTGATGAAAGGCTTTCATTCCTGGTATTGGGATGCAGCCCCCATCCAGCGAGGCTGATGGACACCCAGCGACACACGTGCTCTCCTCTCAAGGATTCCTTTTATTGTTCTTATTGTTCTTCTCCCCCTCTCCCTGCCTTTTTTTTTTTTTTTTTTTTNCTTCCTTTTTTTTTTTTTTTTGTTATTCTCACCACATAAATGAGAAGTCCTTCAGACAGAGCCTGCCGGAAAAGCCAAGACACATTCAAATGCTCTCTTTTCATTGTTCCCAGAAGATTAATGACACGTAGGCCAATGGGCCTATAGCCCTGTTCCCGTAACCTGCATGCCAAGGGGGAACAAATGAAAGCATGTAACTGGAATTTCCACTCAGCTTGTCTCAACAGCACACGAAAAGCTAGGACAAATCAAATTACAACCACAGAATACAACAAAGCAGTTCCCCTCTCCTTTTGAAACAAATAAACAAACAAGCAAACAAATGGGAGAAAGGCCCAGTTTAATTGGTGAAGTCAGGCAGCGCTAGCTGTATAACAACATCTGGGCTGTGCTTGCACTTGGCTGGAAGCTCCCTTTTCATGCCTACACTAAGCTCCAGCCACCAGCGAGGATCCAGTGGACTTTAAATGTTTTTCAAGCTCGGCAGTGTGCTGCTGGCTCTCTGTGGCCAGCTCCCACGGCTGCTCACAGCTCCCGTAACCCAGCCACGTCAGACCCCTGCCGCCCCATCCCTGCTGAGAGTGGGTGTCCGTGTGTTTGTCCCAAATTCCAACACGGCAGCCAAAGCCGGCTGGCAGATTAATTGTTGTGCAGAGGCCTGTCACTCAGAGCCACGGGTGTCCCCCCAGGCAAGGTGGCTTCTTCATTCCAGGCTGCCAGCCTGGGAGAAAGGCAGTCACTCACTTTGAAGAGTGTCAGCAGGTTGCAAGCCTCAAAAAGCAAGCGCTAAATAAATATGCAGGTCCGGGGGCAATGTTTTGTTGTCTGACTCTCTCTCCCAAAACTCTCACTGCAGTTGTTGAGTTGCTGGTTTGGGGAGTTTGGAAAAAGAAAACAGGATTGAGGGAGCCTGGGGTAATGGCAAAGACATCATGTAAAGCCAGCAGACTAAGACGAAACACCAAACCCCAAAGAGCCTGGGAAATGAAGGAAGGCAGAGTGCAGTCCCTGGAGTGAACCACGGAGCCAAACTGCCCCTGGCAGTACAGCCGTGCCGATGCCAAAGCAGGTACCCTCCCTGGGGGGAGCTGAGAGAACCCACTAAGCCCCTGCTCCCTCCACCTCCACAAATGAGCTGGAACCAGAAATGAAAAAGCAAAATCCTAGCCAGAGCTGGCAGAACCTTATCACTTTTCTTCTAAAAGGGTAAAATTTTGAATGCTATTTCCTCATGCTTTCTGACTAGCCCATCTTATCTTTTTCCCTGCAAAGATGGATTTGGGCAGGCAATCCAGCCTCCAGCTGGGGAACAAAAAAAAACCAAACCCCACCACAGCTGAGCTCTGCTTCTGCCAAGGAGACTCGGGTAGTCCCTGGTATGAAAAGCACTCCCTGGCACCTAAGGTGTGGCCCAGAAATCCCTCCTACGTACTATTCCCAAATTTGTAACTTGATTCGATGCACCGAGAGCGATGGTTTTTGTTCATTTCTATATTAAGTAACACTTAGTACATATGATGAGTGAAATGCACCAATCTTGGGCATAGCTAATAATTCTCCCCCTCCCAAACTAACCGACCAGCCAGGAGTTCAGCATACAGGAGGATGCACTGATCCCCCAGTTCTATAGACCTTCACTCCTTCCCCTGTATTTACAGCAGTACAACAGCTATAAGTAAACCTTGCAACAAGTAATCAGTTTTGTCTGTATTCCAGTGTATTTTTTAAATGATTTTTTCTTTCTTTAAACATAATTTTTCGGACTTGTTTTCTACAACAAGCCTCTGCATTACTTCTTTTTTTTAAAAAAAAAAAAATGCAGTGTACACTAACAAGCCTAAAACTCATACCCATGATACAGCTTGCTTTGGGTCACATAAAGAACTGGTAGTTAAGAAGATCTACGCTGGAAAATGGCTTTACTTACACTGCGTTTGCTGAGCTCTGAAGTACAGATCCAGAGCTAAAGGAAATCACAGTTTGCTTACTTCCACTGTGTTTGCTTCTGGGGAAACTGGAGCAAAAAAGAAAAGCAATGTCTGTTTGTAGTGGCTGAGAGACATTTGTCAAAAGTCAAATACTTTCAGACATGGGTGCCCACAGGCAAATGTTATCTCCCAGATAACAACAGCTAAATGACTGCCCTGATTTTTCCAAGGTTGCAGCATCAGCAACGGTCACTGCAGTCAAGCAGTATCCAACACCTGAAAACATCAAACCCACTATTCGCATCCATTACCGACCAGTGACGTGAGGACCAACAACCACAACCCATTCTTAAAATATCAATTAGTGTCATTGCCTGACCCCTACACCAACAGATCCTTTCTGGTTACCTACATTTCCCTCCTCGTTATTGCCTGTGATAAGGTCCCACTGATCAAACTAGGTGGTGTTTCTCTTGCCATAGCTGCAACTGGCAGTCCTGGCCATCAGAGCAGACTGTCTGTGCCCAGCAGCTGTGCCAGGTGGAACATAGCATGGGCTCACGCGTTGCAGATGCCAAAGGATGGATTAGTGCAGTGCTCCCTCTGCAAGGGCTGCCTGACAGTGATTTTTTTTAAGTGAGCAAGGCCTGTGCTTTAAGAAAACATCCAGTCTGGATTTAGAAATTGCCAGTGAGGAGAAGGCGTTACGCAAAAAGATATCGCAGGAGCTGTTTGTTCCAAAACACAGTGCGGGGAATACGCGCGCACCTCTACGTGTGTGGGATGCACTCACGCACACCACACACAACAAGAAAACAAGCCACAGCACTTAATTGTTTTGGTACGTGTGAAGTTTAAGCAAGTGGGCTCACAAAACAGAGACAGATGGCAGTAAATACATAACTAGCTATTTTAAGACATTATTGTGCTTCAGCTGCTGCTGATTTCTCCGTTTCTCCACCACGTGCCCCCTAAGCAGCAGCCCTTCCAGCCCTCCGCTTTCCCACAGCTCAGGGATGCCCCACTGAGGGACAGGTCAGAGGGGGGGTCTCACAGCTCATCCAAGGATGATTCACCCTCGGGAGGAACCTGAGCCACGGCACTCTCTGCGCCGAAACGTCAGCTGCTCACTGCAGCGAGCATCCAGTGCAGGTGAGCAAACGCCGCACGTGCGTGGCTCCATCCCCACGTGTCATTTATCTCCGGAAATAGCACAGAGCGACGCACCAGCATGTTAAAGTCCGTGCTGGCATTTTTTCTGTTATATTTTTTTCCCCCTTTTCTTCTTCCCTCCCTGAAGGTCTCCGAGCGTGTTCCGGTGGTTATTGTTCTCAGGGCTGCACAAGGGCAGTACCCCAGAGGGGCCGGGCTGGATCCCAGCGTGATCCACACCCACATTCCTTGCCGGTGGGAGACGGATGTCTCCTCGCAGACTCTATTTGCACCACTTACTGTATATTTCCATAGAAGGACAATGAGCATCTACCTAAGTGTAAGAAGCCTCCCAGACAGCAAAGGATCTTACATATGTGCCCAAAATGAGGGATTTGCGAAATACAGAAATTCCTTGCGTGCTTCTCCTCTGAGGTTTTGTGGGGAATTTTTTTTCTTGCTTTAAGCGACAGAGTCATTGTATGAGTAATATTGTCCCATGTATTTTTGTTGTCATTCATTTCTGCTTCCTATGATTTTCTTATCAGAAAAGCTTCGAGTTCTGGAAAAGGATTTGCACATAAAGTGCCTCTTTCACAGATGCGTAGCCTTTCAAATTCTTAAGTGAAAAAGACACAAAAGTTGCCATTTTCGGATGAAAATGAGATTCACTATGAGGTGCTTAAGCATGTTCTAATTTTAAAAGATGTGAGCAGTCCTGCTGGCTTGAGGTACCAGTAGATAAGCGCCTGTGTTAAAAGCACAAGTTCATCTCATTACAGGCTTAGCACACGTTCTTCACCAAAGATCAGCTGAGGGCAAGGTAATGGTTGCTTTGTAGCTGCCTTGATGGTGTGAGCATAGGAGGCAGGAAAAGTTTATAGGCAGGCTCAGTATCTTTCATTAGACCAACAGATACAGCGGGAGACAAAGTAAGCAAGCTTTGGGGCACACCAGGCTTGATATGCTCCTATGTTCTTATATTTTTCTCAGCCCTATCTGATGCTACTCTTTTCTCTAAAGAGAGAAGTAGACAAGGACTTCACAGGTACAGATTAAAGTCTGAGAGCTGAAAGGGAGAGGAATATAGCTGTGGGACCTTGCTGACCTCAGCTGGGTACCTCTGAAGGCAACATCCTTTCTCCTGACACGTGTACGATTTACTTTGTGCTTATAAAAAATAGGTTTATTTGTGCTTTTTGTTGCTGCTGGTATGAGCACAGTTACCCAGGGAGGGAGAATTGTTTCACCTCACATGAGCCGTCTCAGCATTAGGCATCTGGCATGACCTGGTGTGTCTGGACTCCCACTGCAGTCAGTGGAAAGGGATGAGCTCTTCGAGGATGATTCAATCCATTTTATGACAGATATCAGAGACAAGAGGGGTGAATCACCCTATAGACAGGCTTCACTCTCTCTGCTGAGGATATAGGGACTCTGGATGACTAGACTTAGTCTTAACGGGCTAAAATTAGATGAGGTGAATCATGCCCAAAGGTGATTTTTCTATGCTAGAAGGACCGACATTACCCACCCAGCAAAATTAGTGAGGCAGCAATGTCTGTCAGCGTAAATAAACCTGGCCCGTGTCTTCGCAGTTCAGGAATTTGAAGTGTCATCTGCCAAACATCCAATTCCTCCTACAGACTCCCCTCCCTTTCCGGGACCTATTGTACCCACAATTGCCCTGTGCAGATTTGACACCCCAGAAACCTTTGCTGCCCATTCCCCGTCTCCTTTGTCTCAACAACAAGGGACAAAATCCCTATGAAGAGAACAAACCTCATTTTCTGTATGTTTCCAGTGGGAGCTAAGGCAACTCAGAATGTCAAGAGAATAGGCCCTTAGATTTATCATCTTCAATGCATCAAAGATGAGGCTTAGCATTTAACATGGAGGCTTAATATTTAAGCCTCTCTCATCATATCAGGATGAGATCCCAGTAAGCCAGTACAGTTGCTCTTATAATGACCATCACCAAAACTTGTTGGATGCGTATATGGGAGAACCACAAGGAACTGGCTCTGCAGTATATACCTATATGTAATACAATTACACTTCATCCCATCGTAACATGAAAGATCAATAAAGTTCTAATCCTAAACAGACCTCCCCAAACCTACTTTTGTAGCATTATGTAATAGAATTACAAATATGCTCATCACCAGCATATATTCCCAGCCCTTTCTGAATCTTGATAAATTCCTGACCTCAGTGACATCCTGCAGTAATGAGTTTCATATCACACAGGGGAAAATAGTTCCTTTTCTCAGCTTTGAACTTGCCACCTTTTAGTTTCTTCCAGTGTCCTTGGATAGCAGCTGGGACATGTTAGGAATTTTCCACGGAAACAGATCGGAAAAAGGCAATTCAGACTGAAAATGTCTTTGGAAAATGGATCTGTTTGACAATCTTCTGATAAAACACAAACAGGACTGGGTCCCGGAGGTGTTTCCTGCTGCGTTGCCTGACATAACGCTGGGGAGCTGAGGGATCCCTGCTCCAGGGCAGGTCACCACTAGGCTGGCCACAGCTAGGAGACCAGAGGCCCCAGGAACCCTGCCTCCTCTGGATGGCTTGGAGCTTAGATGTCACTCCTCAAGTGAGGTTTAAAATTTTCCTGAACAATGTATTCCAGTTCTGAAATTTTTGTGGAATTCCCCTTTTGCAGGAAATTTGGAAAACATATTTGTCCCCACTTCCCAACAGCATTTCCTCCTTCCCTTGTCACCCAAACACAGCAACTTTTGACCCAGTGTCTTTTTATTTTCTGTTTTTAAGGAAGCATTTGCCACCTTTTCAACCTCTTCCCTCCTCGGGGTTTGCAGACAGCCCTCAGTTTTCTTTGCTGTCCTGAGAAATTCCTCCAAATCTGCGGTGTCTATTCTGAGCAGCAATCAGCAGCAAGACTCTCACTTCCTTTACTAGGGGATAGGAGCAGTAAGCTCCTAGGAGGAGTAGTAGGAGCAGTATTTCCCACGTAAAGAGCCACGTAAATGGAAGATGATTACTACCTGATACTTGCACACCAGTAACTGCCGCCCAACGGGTGCACAGGGAGCGCCTTGGTGCGTAACAATGCGCAGTATTTGGCAGTACTTCAAAATCTTGCTTCTTCCCTTTTGGTATGTCTCTGGCACGTAACTGCAACTCTCTGAAGAGCTTACTGAACGCCAAGTATGGGAAAAATGACTCGCTAGGTTAGAAATGCAGACCCCTTCTCTTTGCAAGAAGGAGAATTTCAAGATCTTTCTTCCGTTCCTGTCTGGGCTGAGAGAATGGACCTGAAGGCATATTTAGGGTTACTTCCTTTAAAGGTTCATTTTAGCCTAGTATGGGCCTATCGCTACAAAATTAAACAAAATAATTCCCACGCAGAACAAACAGAAAGGGCCAAAAGGTCTTCTAATGGACATTTTCCTTTGGTGTCCTTCTTCTGAAGCAGATTGAGGTTGTATTAACACATATTTCAGGAAAAAAAAAAGAAAAAAATTCCCAAACCCTGACATCATGGGCAAACCAAAAAAGCAGCATGGCAAATTCATGCTTCTCATAACCTTCATTTTTTCCTATTATTCTTTCTCATTCCACTGTAGGGAGTATAAAACAAAACACAAATAGGTGCAGACCTAATTTTTTTCTGTGAAACTGATACTAGTGAGCCTGCAGCCACCTCGTTAATATCATCTTCTGGGGTGCACAGTCCATGTCACCACACTGGAGATGGAGTGAGGTGAAAGGATTTGTTTAAAGACAGCAGATGTACAAATAATGAAGTTGGTGCAAGGACGACAGACCTGTGAATAACAGACTTAGGCAGCTCAAGGCAACTTAAGCATCCAAGACAACTGTTCCAGTTTGGAACTCTCAAAGCCTGGAATACTTGAGAGCCACAGCTGTGGCTGATGGCTCACCTCTTTTCCACTTCATGCTACTTTGTGCAACCTGCCCTCTGGCAAGCGTTGGGCTAGCGATAGCCCCTCAGAGCCGCATGTCCATGAAACCGGGCAGAGGCACGGGAAGCTTATCATGGTGTGCCAACCACCGCTGACAAGTGCATGAGCTTTACTTACTGCCTCCCTTAAACTATATATAGACTATATATAGACGAGCCTGGAAAAACACGAGTTGGGTCATCCACTCCAGCTGCCCACACTACAAAGATTGTTTCCTTACTTTATTCTTGCTATTATCTTATCCTATCTAGTCTCACCCACCCATGTCATTGCCTCTGCTACAGTTTGACAGTCTATTCCAGGCATGCTCAAGGTTATGAATTTTTTTCCTTATGTCTAGCCTGATTCTTGTTCCATTTTTAATTTTAGGCCAAACTCTGTTCAACCACTTTCTAGATAATCCAGATAACCCTCTTCCTTTCTTTCATGCAATTTCCTTTCACTTATTTATATTGCTATCACCATGTCATCACCCCCTAGCCTAACTTTTTCCAAGAGCTCCTGGCTGATACACTCTCTGTTCCAGCATACTCATGTGTTCTCCTCAGCTGCTCTTCCAAGACTTTTCAATTTGCTATTCTATCATTATGATAGTTTCAGCTTTCATGCAGCATTTAGAAACCAAACTTCTCTGCTCCCATCCAGTGTGTCAATACTAGAGGCTAGTAATTTTACACACCCTATTAGCATTATATTTGTCTTTTAGGCCTTTAAAGCAATTATTTGCCCTCAGCATCTTGCTTGTCGTCTTCACTGTGAGATCACAACATGGACAGGCCCAGATTATACCTGATACCTGCACAAATCTACAAGCTTGAAGAGAGGACAGGGTCTTGCTGAGTGTAAGGGCTCATCTATAGGCTGTGGACTCCAGACCCTGATACTGCCTGAGCAATGAGAGGAATATCAGATGCCTGGAATAACAGCAGAATATAGGCACAAGATCCAATATGTCAAAAAAAAAGTCATTATCCAGAATATTTTCAGGTGGTAAAAGACTCGATAAAATGGGAATAGAACACAACATTTAGAGGAGAAAAGATTTTTTTCAGTGGCATAACAGAAAAATAAGAAACCAATTTTTCACTGGTTTCAAGAGGATACAGACAATTTCACATGTAGCCAAAAAACCAGTTTACACAGGGACAGTTAAAAATTCATTGCTGCAAGAAACACTATCAGCTTTCCAGTATTTCCTACTGTAGCTTAACTTTGCTCTTCACTAGCTGGTTTACAACTGACGTACTACTAGTTCCTCGTCAGCAAGTTTCACCCATTTGTACCTTAGCTTGTAGAGATACTGGTTTTCCCCTTAAAAAAATATGACGCATAAGTGATTCTTGCCCAAATGGTTGTTTTTTTAAATTGTTACATCCATATTATTTCCTTTTTCTAATCTTCAAATACATAAATCACACCTTAGCAAATAACACTCTTCCTTCCTTGCCCCTGCCATTTGAATGTTGCCCACCAGTGACTGGAATTTAAGCCTTGTTTTTAACACACTCCATGTTGTAGTTATTCAAACATTGAGCTTGCTGCCACCACTGAGGCCCCATGATAAAGGTTTTAAAAGTCATAAATGCTGGTTAGACCGTGACTTTTATTGAATATCACAGGAGGGCAAGGAATGCAAATGCCATTTTGAAACCCTCCCCTCTCTCCTGTTCTTGTATCAAGTCACTGGAACCTCATGGGCAGGTTGTAGATTTCTTCAAGGTTTTCAGCCTTCAATATGACAAGTGGGGAAAAAAGAAATAAAAAAAGACCCACAACCCTTTTCTGTCAAAGAAGAGGATGTTCTAGTGACATAGCTGAAGGTAGTGCTGTGCTCCTGAAAATGCTAATCCATCCCAGGTACAAAATAAAAGGCAATGGTGGGAGTTTCTGAACATCAACGTTTCTGATTCAGGATCAGATGGGATCTCCAATAGAGATCCTTGTGGTTTCACCCACTCAATCCAAGGGCAGCCTTCTCATCCCCTGGCTCTGTCATCTCACCTCATTCAAACACTTTGCAGTGACAGAGCAGACTCTAAACTACACTTTCTTTGGTAGTTTCAAGTTGGCTTTATAGCCATTAGAGCTAGTGCAAAGGATGGAACACAAATGCAAGTGCAGAGAGGTGCTGGAAGGGGAGAGTGAGCTGGAGTGTGGTGGCCTCAGACTGGCCCAGAGCAACTGTGAAACTGCAACATGGGTTACTGGCCACAGGGCAGGACTATCCATGGCCCGTATTATCAACCACAGGCTATTCTGGGTGGATGCCCTGATCTTCAAAGTAGTACACCAGGCTTATGACTATAGCTGTTGCAATTATAACACTCATATTCACCACCACATTTGTTACATAGTGAAGCTCCCTGCTCCTGGGTGAGCTGTTCTCTCCACTGCTCCATGCCCCTAAAGCTAGGTTCTCTCAACATCAGGACTACTCACAAATACTTCTTATTCCCCATGGTCCTGGCAACATTTTAAGGTAGCTCAACTCCTAGCATCTCTTCAATAAGAAATTTGTCATCAGCTGGCATTCTCCCTTAGCTCTTTATGGAGGGCAAAGGAAGTTCTTATTTGCCTACTGACTGCTTGTTCCCAGCTTTTGTTATTTTCTTGCCTAGTAGCGTATGGAAGCACCAGGGAAGACCCTAGGTGAACTTACAGAATCAAAAAGTGAGATTACCGTAGTTGTCAAAATACAATTGAAGGAGTCAGATGCAGACCTAATGTCTGTCTTTACCACACATGCAGTGTTTAATCAGGCAGCCACCTATTGCAATCTTTTTGTATATCAGTTTATACAATGCTAAAGTAAGGCTAATAATTACCTTATTAAACACAGTGGCTATTGTGGCACCAACTTAGAACAACAAAATTAAAAAGACCAGGCTGCTGAGAATGTAATTAATGAATGTTTGCAAAATCCTGTGATTATTAGATAAATGGTAGGCTTTGGGACATTAATTACTACAGTGAAACCTCTTTTAGTGATGTTCTATATGGGGAATTATTGTGATGGACCTGGAGACAAGGGATCTGGTACAATGTCACCCCTATGATCCCTAAGAGTTCAGCAAAATCAAATAATTCCTCCCAAATTACGTTTTAGTTCTTCTAGCAGCTGTGATGAGTAACAAAGAAAAGACAGTTAAAAGGGAAGATTAAAACATGATTTTCAAACTGTTAGAAAGGAAAGGTCTTGTCTAGTAACAGTCAGAAGTATCTTAGAAGAGTTTGCCAGCAAGCAGAACTGAAAATCTTCAGCCCAGGGATACAGACATCAGGATAAGAAATATTAGACTTTCCATAGAACTATTATTGCAGGAAAGTGGGTCAGAGAGTCAAGAAATGGATTAATGAATGGGGAATAGTATGCAAGGCAAAAAACAAATATCAGCATTTTTCCCCCTTGAAGCTGTTGATAACTTGAAGCTGTTTCAATAATGATATCCCAAACCGATGACAATGTTTCCTCCCACCATCTGACACTATCCTGTTGCTTTGTGTTTTAAAGGGCTGTCAGTCACATGGAAAACAAGGAAGAAAGGTCAGCAAGAGAGGACAGGATATGAAGGAATGTTGTGCAGCCACGTGAAGGCTTTTGAGCATACAGAGACCCTTCCAGCCCACAAGTCCTTGCNTACAGAGACCCTTGCAGCCCACAAGTCCTTGCAGCTTGATCCTGCAAGCCTTCCCCAACTGCAGCCACTGGTGTTCGTGTGAGCATCCAAGGGCTCACATGCATCTCTGGTGCTCCTGGAGACAGGACAGCAGTGGTGTCCATACATGATTCCAGTGCACTACATTACCAATAGTTAACACCTTGGTCTACACTCTGGAGTCAAGATACAGCGAGGAAACTATTTTTACAATGTGATAATGTGATCCTCTCCCCCCGCCTCCATTTTTTTTTTTTTTTAAGTTTTTGTAAGCTGACATCTTAGCCACTTGTCCCAGAGAGTGATGGGAGTGAACATCCCTGTGTTTACCCCATGCTTGATGGCTGTTGCCATCTGTAGCAGAAGTGGGAAAGAGCAACAATACCTCCAGGGAAGCCTGAAGGAAGTTTACATGCAGCTGTCCCTAGGGAGAAAAATATTCTCTGTGGTACCGAGCTCTCACGTGCAGCAGGCGTGCAGCGTTCTGTATGCCATAGAGATACTCACGTGCATCTTACAGCACTAGGAAAGGATCAAATTCACAACCCTTAAATATCAGTATTGTGGATGCTCTTTGAATGAGCCTAGGTTGAGACCATGTCCACAGTTCTCCTCTATGCTTACTGCCCAGAGCACAGTGCTCCAAAGAAATCAAGGAGACTAAGAAATGGGAAACAGTACCCGTGTGAAACCACTGTTGAACACTACTGTCCCTAGGGGGGGAAAAAAAATCTACTGAGATCACCAGCCCAACAGCCCCGTCTTGCTCAAAATGACTCTTTTCCCTAAATAATGAGCTTCCTTTGGGTCCAGTCTTGACACCTGTGCAGGTTACAGAAAGACAGTCCGTGAAACCACATATTGAGACAGTTTCATCACATCACTTGCATGCCACCTTTCCTCACTTCAGAGTAAAGATACAGAAGCCGTACTCTTGAGCTGGAGCGCTCCTTGGCCAGCATATTTTCTCTGGGCTGTGCATCCAAGGATTCTGAACATTTTGTCCCTTAGGTAGCAGCCTGCTATTTAACACACTGTTTGAGACAGCTCGTGCCAAGAGGAGAGCAAAGCGTCAAGGAGTAATGAAAGCCCTCAGACAAGTCTATGTAATTTACGTTAATTTTACTGTTGTCGGCATCTAGATAAAAGCATGGAAGTGACCAGCTGACAAAGGTGGGTTTCTAAAATTCAGGGAAAGCCACAATCAAAAGGCCACATTCTGCAGCAGCTCTGGCTCCTTTGAAGACAGAAGATTAAGACTGAGCCTCTTAAAGTTCATAGCTACTAAACTGTTAAGGGTCAGTGACGAGAGTAGCCGTGTAAGTAATGTGGACTATTTAACAGACTAAAGCTGTCCAGATGCCTTTTTTTTTTTTTGGCTAAAGAAGTCAGAACAAAAGGGCAACCTCAGAAAGGGAAGAGACCACACACACCTGGTAGATCAGAATAAGCGCCAGGAAGAAGCAAATTCCTTCTTAACAACCACTAGAAGTATTGCTTAGATTTTCAGAAGTGTAAAAACTAAAGACTTAACGCAACCCACACGTTTGCCTGTCCCGTACTTCCTACAAACACTCAGAACTGGCCGGGTAGTCAGCACATTTAATCTTCTGTTTTGTCTCATATTGATACATATGGTCCAGATACATTGCTCATATGGCTTTGGACAAAAGGTTGGACTATTTTGGGCAAGAAAAAGAACTTACTTTTTTTTTTTTTTTAAAGGGCTTATGTAGCACTCTGGTAACAAGATCCAACCCTTAACAATAGCAGTAATAAGTCACATAAAATGTGAGATCGTTAATACATTTAATACAACAGTTACCCATTGTAATTAGAGAGAAGCTCTTGATGCTAACTTTAGATCACACCAAAATTATTGCTAAGCTGGCATATTTAAATTCAAGAACTTGCTTCCTTCTGCTATAAAAATATTTCATTATTGTAAAAACTACTTCGTCTAGGCAACAAATAGGAAAATTTCTTCTGCTTTGAAACTGAGTATCAAACTCTGACTTCAGGATATGATCTCACTGCATTGATACCACTTTCTCTTAACTGAGATTTCACAAAATGAACTACAGTCCTATCTTTTAGGTTAGATCAGCCTTTTAAAGCTGGTAATGCTTGCATTTACCAACAATAGACAAATAGTAATCAGAACGGGATACGCATTTTTTGTTGCATTGAAATAACACTCAAACTTTCCTCTCTCTATGCCAGGGATCCTTCAATAGCATTTTACCCCTGCCCTTGGTCCCTTTTCACAGGGACCATGCAAGCATCGAGGAATTACAGTGTAAAGTACCACCTGCCCCACACAGCCAAGGAATATCCTAGGAGTGCAACAAAATGCAGAAATCCCTATAGGTGCTAATAACGGTCTCAAGGATGACAAAGAAGAGCAAAACTACAGCCCTAGGGAAAAGTCCAAGGCGAACTTTCAGGTCCGGAAGACACTATTCCCCTTTGCCAAACTCAAGTATTGTTAGACCCTTAGCTCACCAAAATCTGCAAGATGACCCTCATCCTGACCCCTTCCAAAAATTTCTCAAATAAGAATTACTTACCCTTAAATTGTGTAGTAATTAACTACCCTCATTACTAACTGAAGTACAGTGATGCCATCTCACTTCTGTGTTCTTTTATATACCCATAAATTCAGTGGCATTAACACATGCAAAAGTAATTTAAAAGAAAACATAACCAAAAGGACACCTCTTTGAGTGCAGCAGCACTCTTCCTCATGGCTTCTAAACAGGAAGTCTTTGATACAAGCCCATACCTTATATAATGGTGCTGCTGCACATCAACAGATTGAAAACTTTCTACCTCCCCTATCCCTGAAAAAAAAATATATCAAATTTTGAATTATTCCATACTCAAGTCATCCCAAAAGAAGCTCTTCTAGCTGCAAACTGACAGAGAAACAGTGCTGTGGAGCTCTTGTTGCAAATCAAATAACAACTGGAAGCAAAGGAACAAGAGGAAGGGGAGCAAACCGTGCCCACGTGGCAGTAAACAGCATTGGCTGCTGCCAATGAGTCCAGTCCTGAAGACTCACCTGGCGTGTAAAGTGGAGCAGAACTTTTTAAAGCAGCCTAAAACATTTAGATAAAACATCAATGAAAGATGTGTCTGTTTACCCTCCACAGCTTTGAAAATCACTATTTATTTGTCTCTGCTTGAGAGATGTACTGCATCAGATCAGCAGTCCGTCTAGCCCTATATTGCATCTCAGAGAGTGGCAATAAATAGGTCATGCTATTCAAAGACAGTGAATGGACCTGACCACTTTCTGTGGTCTCTTCTGCTCATTCTCCTCCATGACCCACAATGGATGTATTAGGGATGGTAGGGGACAGTTTCTTTTGACCTTTACTTGTGGACCTGCTGTCATTGTTTTTGTCTGATGTCTGCCTGAAACTTTCTGTGGTAACAAATCCCAGAACTTCATTGCTAACCACATAAGAGAAGTATACACTTTTATCTGTGTTAAACTGATTTCTTGCTAGTTTCAGCAAGCATCCCCCACTTCCAGCATTAAGGAATTTGGTAAATAACCCTTCTTCCTTCATCTAATCCACCACCTTTGCAATTTTATAAGTTTTTACCATGTCCCCCCTCACACCCCCACCTTCTCACCAAATTGAAGCAATTCAATCTTTTTTAGTGCCTCTTCATAAGATACCATGAAATCAGCAGTCTCTAAGCTGTTTTCCTTGCCCTTCTCTGGACCTCGTCTACCTCCGCTATATCCTCCTCAAGATGCAGAAGCACACAACATACTGGAGGTATTGCCACTACAGCAGTTTCTGTAGCAGGAAAATGGCACTCTATCTCTCGTTATTCTTATCCTTCCTTGTGATGCCTGGTGCTTTGCTGGCTCTTTTGGCCACCGCTGCACACTGAGCAGGTGATGTCGGAGAACTGCCACTGATGATGCCAACCTCTCTTTCCTGTGCTGGAGCTACCTGAGTTCAGCATCATGAAGGCATGGTTTAGAATATTTCTCAAAAGATGCATTACCTTTAATTTGCCTACCTGGACCTCATCTGCCACCTTTTTGTCCACTCACGTGGTCCTTCTGAACCTGGCATGACATTTGCCTATGGAGAACTGCTTAGTATTACTTGCAAACTTGCCCATTTTATGATTGACTCCTTTCTCTCCTCTTCATTGTCAATAAAGATGCAGCACCCATTCCTGGGGACTCTCTACTGCTGAATGTAACCCTCTGCCAGTTACTTTCTTCAATACCTTTAGTGTGGAACCTTGTAAATGGCTTTTGAAAAATCAGGTGTTTTTGAAAATTGCACTGATAGGATTCCTTTCACCCTCATGCTACCGACACCCTCCTAGAGACCCAGAAACAGGCACCCCTGTCCCAGAAGACTCTTTCCCAAGAGATGCATAAGGCCATCTATCATCTTCTCAGGCATGGAAGCCAGACTAGTCTGGCTTCCCAGTTCTGGTCTGTAGTTCCCAATTCTAAAGGTAAAATAAATTAAAGGAAACATTTGAAGTCAAGAGAATTTCCTTCTCCACTTAAGGATAAGTCGGGCCTGTCCTCTGTCCACTTTGTATGATGCTGTTGGTAAGGCCTAGCTCAGTATGTATAAAGATGACAGAGTATTTTGTCTGTTAATTCACTAGGTTTTCGGTTGTCAGACTATAGGAAAAAGTGCAAAGAAGTAATTTTGGAAAGTTGAAAAAACAATTTGTTCAGTCCCAGGGGTCTTTGGTTTTGCACTCCAAATTCTTAAGTTGTAAGGCCATTTTCTAATTCAGAACGACTTCCTAAAAGGCCATTCTTTCACTCCTTTCTGCAAGGGGGCACAAGCATCCTGCATGTTTAACTGCAAGCATACAATGTTATCTGCTCCTTCTCTCTTATGTAAGTTTGCAGGAATGCTGAAAGACTTTCCGGGCTCTGAGAGGTTAGGGGTTGGAATCAGGTCCCTTGTATATCACTGCATTGGCTTTTTGGGACGTGAAGTTATTGCAATTAAGATACTGGCCGGATGTGTGGGCTAAAGAACCCGACTGATATCACAGGCATTTATTGATAATGCAACTTCTGAGGAAGAAATCTGGGGAATTGTTGTTCTTCATGCTTTCCTCTGCAAGCAAGCAAACCATATGGATTTATCAGAAACGCACAATGCTTTATCTAGCTCAGGAGAAAAAGAATAGTGTTTATTTTACCACAGAGGAATGTTCTCTTTCAATTTTGAGAGCCAGTTGCCTGAGCTGGCACTCTGTACCATTTGGTCTCCAATAGACATATTGCTCTGGTTTAATTCAGTGCTATCTTTAACCTGATTATTATTTACTATTTGTGTTGTGATAATGTTTCCAAGCTGCAGTCAAGAAGGGCTTTACTGTGTTTGGTGCTGTACAAACACACAACTGAAAGATAACTCTTGCCTTGAACTATGCAACGAAGCAGCTCCTAAACTGAGTGCTGGCACATGAGGCAGAAAACATCAGCTGGAGGCTGGGCTAAGGGCTTGGGGTTTGCTTCCCTACCTCACCTGTGCAGTCAAACACGTGGCTTTCCCCCATCTCATTTATCTTGTGCACCACTGTAGCAAAAGCCCAGCTGAAAGGCAGCGAAGGGTGGTGGGAAGAGCTTCCTGTCTCCTGGGTCTTCCCTCTTGTGGCACCTGGTATTTAAGCAGATCACCTGCATTTGCTACCTCCATGTGCCAGTGGACACACAGCAAGAAAATGCTGACAGAACTGAAAAATCAAAGCAGTCAACTGCCTGACAGTTGCTCTGCAAAATGTTAAGAAGACCTTTCTGTGAAGAGAAAAATCCTTTCCCAGAAATCTTACCAGAGTGCTGAGAACATTTTGTTTGGCAACAGGCATAGAATAGCCTTCTGCTCTGACAATATTTTGGGTTTGTTCTTACCGCTTGAGGACAGCATCCAAAAGGCCGTTAGGAAGGGCAGTGTTTGGTTTAGTTTCACCATTCACTGCATCGAGGTCTGAAGTCTCAGTGGTCTTGCAGGATGGAGCCTTTTGCCAGAAGAGGTTTGGTTGGGTTGGTGTCCACTGCCCGGGTCTGGTAGCAGGGATCCAAATGTTTTCTCAAAGCCATTGATTGCAAGACCGCGCTTGAGAAATGGTCTTTGAGCAAGGCCAGAGTCTAGGTAAAAGTGTTTTCTTCTGTGCCTCGAGATGAGTCACAGCTCTATAAAATCATTCTCACTTTCCAGTACATGAACTTAAATTCCAGGAGTCTGAAATAAATGAACACCCATGCTCAACGTGGGTTTCAGGCAACCCAGGGGAGGAGGAGGGAGGAAGACCGGCATATTATATAAACTCTATTCCAGCACCAGACTTGTTTTCTTGATTTTCTGTTAAATATCTCTCTCCCTCTCTTTCAGCAATATTTCATCTCTGTCTAGGTTTTGATATTCCCCAGGTGGAGATTTATTGAGTCATTTCCATCTGCACTGCGAGGATGAGTATTAGATTGTGCTGCCGAGGAAAATGGAGCAAAATAACAAATGAGTGTAGTTCTGTGGCCTCTTCACGCAGAGCTTGGACTCTTTCATTAAACTGCAGAGGCACCTTTCTCTTCTTGAACTATTTCACCCACATTATGCTAAAATCTGCTACTGTGAATATCCATGCAAATAACCCTGTGGAAAAAAAGAAGCTAACGTGAGCTGGTACCTTTGGTAACAAAATAATAGAAAGTCTGTAATGGGGCACCTAAAGTCCATCTTTACAGCGTCTGTGGTAACAGTGTATATATGACTACTACATGCAAAATTCAAGAAAGAATCTATAAAGTAAAGCATTCTTTTTTACAGAAATATGTCAAAATGACACCATTGCTGGAAGAGGTGGTGGCAAACCAGCAATTAATGTTTGCCTTCTTTCACTTAGATTAATGTTATTTAAGAACAAAATGCATACAGTAGACAGGATAGTCCTATAGTTTGTTCATCTAGGTCCTAACATAATGTATTCAAGGCTGTGTTTGTGTTTTCTTGGAGCCACACTGATTTCCCAGCTCCTGTGCGCTTCTTTGGTTGTTCCCTGCTGGCTTTGTCTCTGTGGATTGCAGGCTCTCTTGGGAGCACTGGGTGTAGGATGAAGAGGTCTTTTGTGTATTCCTGAAGTGAATAGTATGTTTTCAGCAGTACTATAATGTTAATATGTATAAAAAAATAATTAAAAGAATTGTCTCCTAATAGGACTTTCATAAGTAGCTTATGGCACACTGCCCTTATTGTAGAAAAGTATGTCCTTGCAGATAAGAAATGTCAATTAAAATGTAAGCTTTGCAGAGCACAGATAACATAGTTTCATATGCAAATTCAAAAAAATTTACTACTTTTCTGTGTTTTGTTGTTTGGGTTTTTTTTTTAAACACAGCCATAAGTAGTAAAGTAAAAGTAATGAGCAGGAACTGAATCAGCATACTGTACAAACACAGCAAATAGCATCATAATGACTATGTTATCTTATCACAGTGGTGCATAGTTTTGTATGCAAATGTCACCTCAAATATAGTCAACAATCTACAATAAAGAACATTTATGGTAGGAAATGTAAGAATAATTTTATATTATTTCATTATTATAATTGGCTTTCAAAATAGCATCATAAATTTACACAAATCTGTGTCTACGTTAACAGACATTTTCACTAGGTTTTAGCTTGCTGCTTGTGTATTGGATATCATGCAAGACATTAAAATACAAGGGGGGACATGGGCTGAACGGAGAAGGAGGCACAGTTACACACTCGCTTGTGAAAATGTCATGGGCCACTAGCAGAGGGCAAAGTGGAGCTCATGCAGCTGCCCTGCTACCGTATTTCATAGCCAGATAATTTTACAAAAATTTTATTTCTGCGCCAGCCAAGACAGAACCTTCCTAAGATTGCCACTGTCTTGGGCACTCTGAGAAATTAAACTCTGGGTCTCTGAAGACAGGGGAAAAGAGAACTGGAAATGATTTTGTCATGCCATTGTCCTCTGCGACACAAGTGGGTAAAACATGGCCTAAACCAGACTTACCTGACCCTTACCTCCACGGGAGGTCAATGAAAGATTTCACACGGAGACGCTGCAAACAGGATCCTGAGTAAAGCCTATTTGTAGCTATCCAAAGCAGACTTGTGACCTGCTTTTTGAGGGCTTTTCTCTTCATTTCAGAATCTTATGTAGGGGGGCAGGTAGCGTAGAAAGCCCAGTAAATACCCTCAGAAAAGAGGAAAAAAAAACCTAACAAGGAAGTCCTTGATCTCAGCAAAGTTACAGATAAAAATCATTATAAGACTTTTTCACAGCCTTTACATTCTAAAAGAAGTAGTATTTGCTTCTAGTGTAATTTTAAAAAACCACAATTGAACAGCTTGTGTGGTAGCAGCACAATACTAGGGCTGAAAATGGGCCCTATGTTTCCTATGGTCATATGCAATTAAAATGCTTAAAGCAAGGAAAATTTTGCTCTTCCCATCACAATTCCATTCAAAAAAATTACTTTTCTAGAAATCTTTCTTTTAGCAGAACTTCTGCCTGAGATGGGCTGCTTTTTCCCCTTCTGAGTTCCTGGCACAATATAAGTCAAACAAATTCAAGATAGCAAAGCCGGGAAAATCATTATTATAATCGCAAAACCAGCAAAAAGGTCAACAAGAAGGAGAACAACAATAGGATTCTGGTAACTGTTTGGGAAGAAACTATTCTTGCTGCAGTCAAACTCACTGTTTTCATAACAACAAATTAAATACCAAGGTAATTCCCCGGAGTCTTCAGCAGCATGGCTGTATCACAGCAGTAGAAGCCACTCCAGCACAATGCACAACATAATTAGGAAAACCTCCCAGCTGCTGAGCCACCGCGCAGCTCAGGGGTGTTTGAAGTTAAGCTGGAGTCAAGCCTACCTTTTCAAAGCACTGCATTGTTGTTATTCTTTTCCTCCCATTCCTGTCCATTTCCCCGTCTTCCTCTCTTACTTTCCCCTGTCAGGCGGACACATTTTAGGCTCCATTCATAATATGAGGAGCTGTAAGAGGAAGTATTGTTATATTGGTACAGAGATGGCTGGACTGCTAGCTTCACTATTTGGGTATGAGGGACTCATAGCTGCACCCCCCCTCTTCAATATTTTATTTGTCTATTGGTACCCTAGAAATGTGTAATTAATCAGTTTTAAGCTGTTGTCTTACACTCAAATGGCCCAGGAGACAGGTCAGGAAGGTGAGTGCTCTGCAAACAGCCATTCTGAAACAGTAGCATTTGTATTTGCTTTGACTGCTTTACTTTGGAGGGTGAAGAAGCAAGACTTTTGCCATGGTCTGGCCTCTTTGAGACTCCTTTTACTCTTCTATCATGGAATCATAAAATAGTTTGGGTTGGAAGGGACCTTTAAAGGTTATCTGGTCAAACACCCCTGCAATGATCAGGGACATCTTCAACTAGATTAGGTTGCCCAGAGCCCCATCCAGCCTGACCATGAATGTTTCCAGGGATGGGGCATCTATCACGTCTCTCAGCAATCAGTTCCAGCATTTCACCACCCTCATTGTGAAAAATTTCTTCCTTACATCTAGTCTAAATCTACCCTCTT
>RSEF01000002.1:72113707-72184143 GCA_003993805.1 Himantopus leucocephalus | reverse complement strand
GGGGCAGAATCACCTCCCTCGACCTGCTGGCCCCAATTCTTTTCACGCAGCCCAAGACACTGTTGGCTTTCTGGGCTGTGAGCGCACATTGCTTGTTCATGTCCAGCTTTTCATCCACCAGTACCCCCAAGTCCATTGCAGCAGAGCTGCTCTCAAGCCCTTCTTTCCCCAGCCTGTATCAATACCAGGTGTTGCCCTGACCCAGGTGCAGGACCTCGCACTTGATCTTGTTGAACCTCATGAGGTTTATAGGGGCCCACTTCTCAAGCTTGTCCAGGTCCCTCCAGGTGGCATCCCTTCCCTCAGGCATGTCAACCACACCACTCAGCTTGGTGCCATCAACAAATAAAAAGTGATGTTCTATATATCAAAATGTTTCAATGAAAGTTGCCAAGGAACTGAAGATATCAAGGCAACTTTCCTAATATTTTCTTTGGGAAGTTTAGATTTTCCTAACTGGTGTGCAAAAATGAGTATATTTTATCACTTACTGGGTGCGTAGATGTGTCTACAATACTATGTCAGTCCTTCTCTGAGCAATACAGTTTCATAACTGGTAAATGGCCAGAGTGTAAGAGAAAGAGAAATCATTATTACAAAAAAATCCCAATTAAATGTCAGATGAAGAATATGTTACAGCAATACAATCAAAAGGGAAGATTGGTGGTTGGTCCCTGTCAATCAGCAGATTTAATATAAGAGTTCTTATGCAATTAATAGAGATAGAGATTTCACTGGTAATAAATATGCATGTAACAACAATAGGCTACTTTATCATCCAAAACGATTTACCATGCAGCCCGAGGCTTGGTTTATAAGGTCTGAAATATGTATGTTATATATAAAGTTATATATATATGTAAGCATTGGAACAGGCTGCCCAGGGAAGTGGTGAAATCGCCATCCCTGGAGGTATTTAAAAGACGGGTAGACGTGATGCTTAGGGACGTGGTTTAGTGGTGGTTTTGGTAGTGTTATGTTAATGGTTGGACCTGATGATCTTAGAGGTCCCTTCTGATCTAGACAATTCTATGATTCTGTATTCTCTGTATTGTTTCATGGCATCTTCAGCTAAATATCTGCTGCTTTACCTTGTAAAAGGTAGACAGGCACCTGGCTGATGTAATTCCATGAGAGTCACAGCGATGCAGGACGGGCACAGTGAAATGAAGACTCAGCAAAGTTGTAGGAGGGAAGTTATTTCTACTCCTTCTGTGAGCTCATCAGTTTCTTTTTTTCCCTCACTTTTCCAAACTATAATCTCACGCTTGCTGTGCTGAGGAAAGGCTGACTGCCTTTTGCTAGGAGTCAGGCACTAATGGGGCCTTTTGACCCACACTTGGCTCTTCTGCAAATGGAAATAAATGGATTTGAATGGACCTTTACCAAGATTCTTGTCTTCAAAATAAATTGTCACATAAACATCAAAATTTGAAATCAAACAGCTAAACAGGAGAAATATTTTGAAAAATTGAATTTAATCTATGCTAGACTTTAAACACAGACAACTAGTTTGTCTCCTATATACTCAAACTCTCCCCTCAAATCAGGTAGCTTCTGCATCTAGTCCAGAACTTCTGTCTGCGTCAAAGAAACTTTTAACATTTTCTCTGTATCTCTCTAGAGACTTCAAGTGATCTATCAATTGCCTAAAATAATTGTTCAGGGGATTTGCTGTTAATAACACTTTTTACTCTGAGCTGGTTTTGAAAAGAGTTGGAAAAAATCTAGTATTTGATTTCCTACCGATGGTTTGCCACTGGAGACCATTTTCATGGTCCAATCATGATTTTCTACAGGTAAGAACTGAGACCGCACATTTTATTCCTTTCAGTAAGGAAAGAAAATATTTCAGACTTGAATATCTGTCAGATTCCAGAAAGCTTGTTCTGACTCCGTGTATAATATTTTGCAGTGTCAACTCTAAAGTCTTCTTTAAGAAATGGCTTTTTTTCTGATGATCCTCTGAGCTACTGTTACAAACACAATTAATCATGAGGCAAGACTTTGCTCAACATAATTTCAGGAGACAGAGCTGACAATGGCTTTATATCAAGTTCTCTGTGTATTTGCACTCTTCAGATGATACACGTTGGATTTTACTTCACCTGGCATGAAATTCTATGGTGAAACAGGTTGTGAATATCAGGTGAGAATATCACAGAGGTATGGAAAGCATTGCCTGAAGAAACTCCTGGGAACCCCTAGCTTCATTTTGATTGCCTAGTGTACAACATAATGAAGACAGCCTTACCTGTTCATGCAGTAACTTCTCCCCTTACTTTTGCTAAATTCCTACCGGGGTAAATCTTTCTTGGTATGGTGGGGGAATAACCAATGAACCAGAGATGCAGACAGTAGGTATCCTGCGATAAGAACAGTAATGTGGATGAAAATACTCCCCAGACCATCATCTTTATATAAGTTAGATGTTGACCTCACAGTGCAACATATCTTAATTTTTCCTAAGTCCAAACATTCCTAACACATACATTTGCAGAGATCTGCTTGCCGGTAGCCAGGTCAACATAGTTGCTAGAGAATAGTTGTATTTAAAAGGAAAAACAAATTTGCTCTCTCCAAGAAAACATCCTCCTCCACTTCCAGGGATTTACAACACATTAAGGAGAACTTAATCACCAGAACTCTTTTAAAAACATTTGCCTAAAGTTACCAAGCAGTACGATGCACAACAGGACAGGGAGAAGCTTCTATTTCAGGCTAATCAGATACGGCTGGCATAGGAAAGAAAACCCAATCTGTATTTGCTTTCCTTATTGGTAAAGTTTTCTGCAACTTAGCTCACCTCATCATGAATGTAAAATTAAATCTGTAGAGAAGACCCAGTGCGAAAACAGAGGGCTGAAAGTCTAGCCCTGTTGAATATAAGAGCAAGATCTCAACTGGTTTTAATTCACTATTATTTCATCCTTTGTCTTTCCTTATTATGTAAGCCATTGTTAATTGACTTCACCTTTCAACTGTCTCTTGACTATGGAAAACACTTTCCACCCAATATTTATTTTGCTTTCTGGAGGTGAAATGCTAAACTTAGAATCACCATTTAATCATATGTTTCCTATGCATTCCAGCTGAGCGCTGTTGAGGCAAGCTTTCCTTCTAATTACAAAGGTGAGCTGAAGAACCAGTGATTAAAATAAGATCAGCTTTTCCTTAAATACCATGGTACTTCATGAGAGTGATCAAAGCCAGGAGTTACTTCCAGAGATATATTAGTTTACAGCAGATGAACTTCTTAAATGAAGAATAGTAACCCTCTNTGAAGGGTTAAAAAAAAAAAAAAAAACACAAACCAAAAAAGTTCAGTCTACTGGGCAATTGTCCTGTTAAAAAACCTCTGCCTTCCTTTCAGGCTAACAGGGGACTCAACCCAAATAAGGCTAAAGGATTTGCCAAAAGGCCTCAGAGAACCTTGTGTTCTGTCTATAATTTTGTTGTCAGAATAATACCCATTGATATTTTTTTTTTTTAATAAGGAAAAGGAGATTTTTGTGGCATGATCAGTTAATACTTGTAAAGCACTTTCAGATCCACGGTGAAATGGTGTGCATCATATACATGTATATGTGCACGAGCATAGGTATGTATAAAACATTAGGCATAATTCTTTTAATTTCCTCCCAATTCCTGGTTGCTTGTGAAGCATGATCGTAGCATATCAGCCCAGAATAATTTGTCACATATGCTGCACAGATTCCAGATTCAGTCTCCCTGACAGGAGTTACTGCTTCCTTTAGGAGAAGCCTGAATGAAGTCCAATTGTTCTTCAGGGCACCTGGACAAGCTGCTGCCTGGGAAGAAGAGCATACAGCCTGTCCTGCTGTGGGCTCTACGCTGTGCTAATGCTGGAACAGGACCAAAAAAGGTTCCCTCTAATACACTTGCAGTAACAGATGGAAATGGCCACTCGTGAGAGATCTTGCTTTGTATTTGGGGACAGCGATTTTTAGGATCAGTCCCGCTAGCCTGCAGTGGAGCTTTGCTGTATGCCAAAATGAACACATTTTCCTGATAACTGCAAGAGAGGGCAGCAAAGTCTGCTTCCAAAGCAAAACGCTGACAGAAAAGCAGCTCATTTAAATAACTATAAAACTGTGAGGTATTTAGAGCTTCTGATTCACTGTAAAAACATCCTGGGCATATCTGCTCTGTAGGCCACAGAAACATAGTATCACAGGTTGTTTTTCCTTGGTAATAAGTGATCCTATTGATGACTATTTGGAGTTATCCTGTGATGGAGTCATCTAAAATCAGAGTGCCCAGCTAATCATGTTCAGATCTGACATGGACTGTTTTAGCCGTCCAAAACAAATGATAGGGTGGGCTTGAACCATTTCTTGTGGCCAGGAGACTCTGAACTCACTTTGACTCAGTACAGGTGTTGAAATCACTACAGGATTATCCCTGGAGGTGGGTAATCCTTTAAAGGTTCAGAGCTTTGGGTTAGATAAAGATCTAAACATTTGGATGTTTATCTGAAACCTTATCTCAGTCATCTAAACTCCTGGAGGCTGAACACCCATCAGTTGCACATCTACAAGTAAAAGAGTAATAGGGCCTCTTGTTTCTACAGACTTAGAGCCTGATCCTGACATCTCTGAATAAACAAAACATCACATTGATATCAACCCACCTT
Source organism: Himantopus leucocephalus (assembly GCA_003993805.1). Classification (NCBI taxonomy): domain Eukaryota; kingdom Metazoa; phylum Chordata; class Aves; order Charadriiformes; family Recurvirostridae; genus Himantopus; species Himantopus leucocephalus. The sequence goes on along the minus strand of RSEF01000002.1, from coordinate 72,179,486 downwards.
TGAGTTGGAGTATTTGGAATGGGAAGTTCCCTTTCAGCTAAAAGTGATCACAAACATTATCAGAAGGGGCAGAAAAAAAATATGAAGTTTTGGTTACAAGATATAGTTGGGATTTTTCCATGGAAGTCATCCATACCAATTTTTTCTTTTTCACTGAAAACCTGTACACTTGAAAATTGCCAAAAGAGCTTTGGTTGAAAAGCAAAATATTTCATCCCTTTCTTTTCTCACACAGAAAAACACGGATCTTGATAATGAAGTGCTATGATTTTAAATCCATACTGTCATTTTAACTCAGGTGCCTCAGAGGTTTCTTCCCCTAGTTGTCCTTCACCCCCTAGGGTGCCCTATGACTGCTACTGAGGCGCTGTGCTGTGGTACCTCACGGGAGACATGAGAAAGTCTGGGAGCATGAAGCATGCATACTGCAGCTCATAGCGCGCAGCACTGAACTATGTCAGCACAGAGATATTTTGCTTTTCTACTACAATACTTCAGATTTTTCAGTTTTTCACCAAATGTTTTGCTCCTTTCTAGCATTTCAATGAACCTAAGGACAATTTTACTAGAGGGTGAAAAACAAACTTGTGGGTATTAAAATGTGCATGAGTATAATAGTAAGAACCAGGCACATGCTGGATACCGATTGTGCACAGACCCACTTCACAGCGTTGCGACCATCACTTTCTCCCCAAGGCCTTGCTAAAGTGCTACTGGCTCCCAATTCCCACATCTACAGGGAAAGAAAAGCTAACTCAAAGGAAGAAGCAGAGGGGCGTAGTAGCGGGTGAGACAATAGTTGGAGATGAAGTAGGTACAGGGCCAGTTCCCTGCTCCAGGTGAGTCCTGTAGTCTTTGTGTTTTCCCTCTTGACTGTGGAGGTTGGCACTCTCTTATCTTAAGGGGCGTTTCAAGGATAAATGCTAAAAAAGCCCCACAAAATTACTCAATTTAACAGAGCAACAGGAGCTACAGATGCACAGGGGACAGACAAAAATCTGGACTGCGCTCCTGCTTGGCAAACACGTACAAGCACTTTATCAAGGACTGGACCACATACTGCTGTTCACAAGCTGAACCTTTTCTGTGTTCCTGTCACATTAGTATAATGGAGAATTAACATTGTTTTGCAGCATTTTAGAGGCTGAGAAGAAAATTCAAACACTTTCTCTTTCCTTTTCCCAGTGACATGCCAGTTACAGTCCCAAGTTCACGGGGCAATTCTGTTCATTCCTGAACCTTTGGGACCTTGTGCATAGCTGCTGCACCACTCTTGCAACAACACTCTTGCCTTGGGAATGAAAAAAAATGCACTTATTTGTTTTGGCACTATCAGTAGGGCCACAAGATTAATGGCCATTAATGAAAAATATGTTATTAGGACTCTTCTTTAATATGGCAATTTAAAGTTGATATCTGGAGACAAAATACTATTCAGAGTTTAATAGAGTATTTTTTCTTCCCCTGTCCACGGTATGGTTGTCTTTTTGGCAGTGAGAAGTGCTTGTCTGAAATGGGAGGGAATGATTTACTGCAGATTATTATATTCTGTGGCTCAGGAGAATCATACTTCCACTTATGTGGCAGAAAGTTATTGTCATTCTCATGGCATTTTTCAAGCATCATTGTGCTTTTGATAACTTATTCTGTGTCAAGCTTCGCGATTTAAGCAATACACTTGTTTTCTCTGGTTAACTACCTTTTATATCTACAGCTGTTATTTCTCATCAATGTTTTATGTTTCAAATAAAAATGCTAATTTAGCTCATGCAGAAAGACAGTTGTCTTTTTTTTTTTCTGGGTAGCTGTGCTGTCACTAAGCTGGTTTCAAGTAGGTCAGGAAAATGTTGTATTTTATAAAAGACATTTGTTGCTGGGTTATGTTGCTTCTGAGCATTGCTCTGAAAACCCTGCCCCTTGCAGCGGCTAACCCAGCAAACAGGGCTTTACTTTCAGTGTTGGAGAGGAGGGTTTTGTTGCGGGGGGGGGGTGTGGGTGGGAAAAGAACAATGCGAGACAAAAATGCACATCAATGATTTACAAATCAAACACAAGGCGGCATTTGCCCACCCACTCCCCGGCGAGCCCTACACTCTCCCAGCAGTGCTGGTGTGCGATGCAGCGAGCGGGAGCGCACACCACCCCTCAGAGGCATGCATTCCTCAACTGCAAACACATGTACGCTCCCCTCTCCCGCTTCTGTTCCCTCTCCCGCAGTGCTCTGGGGGAAATTCTTGCAGGATGCTTCCTGTTATTCACTTAATCCTCTCTCTTCTTTAAATTCCATTGAACTGGGCATTACAAAAGCTTCCAATGATTTATTAATCAAGAATTGTTTTCACGGAGCTCCTCATTACTTGCAGTGAGTATTCTCCTGCCTTGTCAACACCTGGATTTTTTTTTTTTTGGCTGAGGTTTCTCAGCACCGTGGTAAGTGGCAATGGGTCTTGCCCAGCTTGTGCATCACCACAGAAGCGCTGACTCAGTTCCAGCCAGTTTTTAGCCACCCAGATCTATAGAAGACAATTTAATTGCACTCGTCTCAGTGAAGGCGTCATTTGAAGTTTACTGTTAGCTACCAGACAGCAAGGAGCATGTACCTGGTTATGAGTAGAAATGGGTTACTTACTGTAGAAGAACAATTCACTAGTAGAGAGGCATTGCTCTGAAGTTGTATGCTGAGGCCTGTGATGAGGATTTCGGTTTATTTCTTATTTTCTTGCAGTGGATGTCTGGACTCAACTGTGTGAAAACCGCTGCAAACCCATATGCTTTCAGAAGCCATTTAGGATACACATCGTTGTGCTCCAATTTAACACGGCCATTTGTGCTTACACCTTGCCATCCACATACAAGCAATAAGCATGAATGCGGAAGATGACAAACATTTGCAGGGCTTGCCTTCCACAAACAATACTGCCAGCTTCCTACAGATTATTTAAAGATGACACATTTCCCAGTTAACTTAAAAAAGTAACAGCAATTAAATGGCTGTAGGTATTTCCCTGATAAGATGTGGTGAAAATTGCTCAACCATGTGTCAGAGCAACAAGCAGCTTTCTGAGTTAAACCCCACCTGATGGAAATTCAAATGACCCAGGTATCAAGCAGAGCATCAGCCATCATTTCACAAGTGGCCAAAGTAACATTAGTAATAAAGCTGCTCATTGCTTTATCATTACGTTTAGATGGAGGTTGTTTCTATAGTTCATGAGGAAAAAATATTTACCCCATGCCTGTAAATGAAGGGTAGGCAAAAGATGCATTCCCAGGTAGGAAACACGTCAGGTAGAGGATACCGTGGAAGCACAGGTGACAAGTGGACAGAACAAAGTGGCAGGGAGCTGCCAGCCCATGTGTACATATATATATACACACACAGACAAGTTTTCTATCTCTGCGTTTTAAGCAATGGTGCAATTCATATGGATAGGAATCCCAGCTCGACTGATGCTATTCAAAGTATTCCACCACCCCTCAAAAAAACCCAGTAGGTTTTTTTTCTGCTGTGTCAAGACAGGCAAACGCCTTCAAAGTACTTAAGCCAGCAAACAAAACACGTCTGCAATGCAGCCCAGCCTAAAGGCAACAACAGGCAAATGGTTTAATAAGGCTACCCCATCAAGCTTAATTTCAGCCCTTAAAACACCTTGCATGATTGGACCTTTGGGTGAGACACATATGTTATAGAAGTACATTATTTGTTAAATAGTAAATTCTTTGGGGCAGGAATCCCGAGTTCCTACAGGTCCTTATTTGCAGAGGCCTTTTTCAAGGCTCTCAGCCATTGCAAGCCCAGAAGTGAGTAAGTGCTCACCTCCTGGGCCCATGCTTGACAAAAGACACAATAATCAGCGTGCATTTCAGTTGTTTAAAACGCTTTGCTTTTTACTGCTAAAGACATCATCTTGCATTTCTTTTCCTGACAAGGTATCCTACGCGTACACCAAATGGTGCCGGCCAGCAAGCAAGCCCCGACTCAGAAAACTTATGCTTTAGCGATGCCAGCTTTAGCTTACAATAAGGTGCTGTCAGAAAGCTGGATTAGCTCTCGCATTTGGCAAAAAGGGAGGATTAAATGAAATCCACTGATATTATTCCAGGATCTGCAAACCTGAATGTGGAACAAAACATTACATACTAAGAAACTAGATGGAAAATGTAAGGGAAGTGACAAGACACAGAAGCCTAAAGGGAAGCTGCCAAGCATTGTATGTATAGCTCCTGACAGGGAAAGTTGTAGAGCATGATCCTGGGTGTGTCGTAGAAATGTGACTCTAGCATCTTAAACCCTCATTTTTCTCATCCAAAAGCTGTACATATGATCTGGAATACATGAGCAGAGCACCTTTATTCTAACTCTGCAGACAGCTTGAAACCACCTGAGAGATGGGAGTCCCCTAAGAGGGAAAATGCACTCTGACCCCCCAAAAGAGACATGCAAGTGGTTATCTATAAATTACCTCGCTGCTGATAGCATTAGAAGAACCATGCAGCTGCTGCATTTGTCCTAAAGCCTCAAACTGTGGCAGTGACCTCAGCTAGTCCCTGGACTGCTGCAGAAACCTTCATCTTTCAGCCGAAGCACTTTACAAGGCAACCCATGTGGTACCAATTGCAGAGTCTGAGATGCTACTGAGTTTTGCCACATGAGGGAAGAGGACCACCAGCTGACCTTCCCACCAAGGCAACGAGCAGACAGGCTACTTGGACTACAACTTTTCATCCAGCCAGTCAGATGAAAATTTCCCTCCTCTGATCATGTGACATTTTATCAGAAAAGCAACAGACCATGAGTTGGAGAAACCCCTGGGTGAGGCTCGGCCAGCTGCTCAGAGCCACCTTTGCCTTCCCTCCATAAGTGGCCAGGTCACTTTATGCAGATGGTGCTACAGCTGCCAACCCATGATGGTGAACTGGTCAGCTTGGAGCCACTTTGCCAGTTCAAAAGAGAGGTCTCCTGCAGCTCTCATCCCTGGGGAGCTCCATCCTGGTGCCTGCACACATCCCAGGGGACTCAGGGCTCAGTTCAATATGAATTAAAAGGGCAAGCGACTTGATTTTCTTTTGGATCACTTGCCACCAGCTATAAAAAACAAACTACCATTCAGCTCTTATCTGCCAAGCTCTGTATATGTGAATTTTGCTTCCTGTTATTGCAGCAACGGTAGGGATGGAGAAATGCTCTTGATTTCCTTTTTCAGAAAAGTTTTCTTTTCTAAACAATTGGTATTAAACAGAACAAAACAACCAAGAAACAGCACGCTCATTCCACAAATTTCCAGTAATGTTAGAGCTCTGTACATTGTTTCAGCTCTTGCTGAGATGAAGCTTGATTAAATTAACTTTAGCCAGCTTTTTAATTTGTTTAACTCGGAGACACTTTCACTACAGGCTTCCCGGATCTTGAGAGACTGACTCTGCTTGCAATAGTGAGGGTGGGCAAAGAATGTCTGTAGGGTTTCCATCTGGCTTCTAGGAAAATAGGTGTGTACGATAATGTGCCTGTTTGTGTGTATTTTCATATGGGTGTGTGCCTGTATTTTCTGGCAGAGACGTAGGGGTGTCATTCTCTAGTAGCTCTTGAACCCACCGATTGATCTCAGCCAGCCTGATGAAGGCACTTAGGTCACAACGATAACTAAGGTCTTACAAACAAGACACTCAAATATAAGGGACACCTCAGAAAAGGGCTGCTTGAAGGAAAGGCTGCAGGGTGAACCCTGCGGAGAATGCACATGACAGAGCAAGGAAAGCTTCATTCGGGGCCCACTGATCCACAAACGGATCCCAACAACCCCAGCAGGCTTCCCAGTGTGCCCATGCTCTGCTGCGGCTTGGTGGTGGGATTGGGATGGAGCTGAATAAACCAACAGTAACACAATCAGCATCACATGCTTGCTCACTTATCCTGATGGTCAGGACCTGGATTACCCAGAAGACTACATAACAGTACAGCCCATATAATATTTGATATATGTCCACATGGCATTTTGGTCAAACAACATCGGTCTGGCTGACAGAGTCATGCTAATTCAAGGGTCCTCAAAACTAATACTTGTGAAGAAGGTCCCAACCTTGTCTTAGATGAATCCCTCTGTGCAGTGCCCTGGGAGCCCATTGGTTTCTGGGTGAACACAATGTGCTTATTTATACACAAAAGCCCGAGGAAACTTGAGGGCTTTTCCTTGCCTCATGAGTTTAATTGGGACAGACAAGATAAGCAGAGACAGTAAAGAAAACACCACCTCCTTGCACAGTAGACAGTCTTTGGGCAGGCCCATTCTTATGTGTCTCCCAAGACCTTGGGAGAGAGGAGTACGACCTCCATGTCTTTCCTATGGTATCCTAATTTCAGCTTGGCTTCCTGGTGCACACACTGTTACAAGAGTGGAAGATGGGGAAGTGGAGATTAGATATAAACATCACCACTGACATCACACATGAAATGCCAGATCCAGCCTTCTTTTTCCAATAGAAACTGGATCAGGTTGCATGAACCACTTTCCGCAACTACAGGTCAATGAGGGACACAGGCTCTAGAGCACGGCTGCCCAGCAACAGCCCAGTCTTTAAGGCAGGAGGATGAATTATTGGAGAGCTAAGTGACATTGTGATGAAGTGGCATAATCGTTATCTATTCTACAATAAAACAGCTTGCACTTCTCATGGAAAGCTCATCAGAACTGTAACTTTAGTTTAAACCTTATCACAGTGTATGAGCAGCTGGTTTACGTTTTGCATTGTCCATTTCAAGGAATCATTCTCCTCCGTTTGTTTCTTAAAAATTAATATCTTGCATCATGTCTTACTTTGATGGTTTGTTTTACATTTCAGGAATGCAAAACAATTGCACAATAAATCACTGGAGGAATGTACATGAGGGTTATTTGTCATGGTTATAAATAAATGAACTTTAGCAATAGCTGATAAACAGAAGATTATGGACAATTCAGGCGGGCTCTCAAAAAGATCAGAGCATGACTTTAGCCCTTTAGTAACAAGCTTTATTTTATTGTCCCATAACCCACTGGAAACACTGCAGGAGAGGTAGCCAACTGCCTCTATGAGCTGGCAGCTTGTTGCCAGGAATAGCCTATAAAGCCCTTTTTGTTCTTCTACAGCATGCCTGTGCCACTTTATTCTGAACAGGAGCAGAGACACTCAGCACCTGTGAAAACTTGACCATCTGTGAAAATTGTGAAACAGTTCATCCTACAGATGCTTAGGTTTTAGGAATTTAGCTTTAGCTATTAAGTTTAAATGACAATCAAATTTGGCCTTATGCTTACGAGATTCAAGCATGAAAGCAGTTCATTACAGAAGAGATTTTAAACTGCAAATCCTAGTGTCCTCCAGTTCTCAACCACATTGAGACCAACCATAGGGTAAAGCCTTTTTTTCCTTTGGCACTACTGAAATTAAATGCCCTGCTGAATAGAAGTAGGGTTATGCATTTGTTTAAATACTTCCTGAACCAAAGACTGAGCAAGAAAATATAGCCAGCCTTGAATTTGCCAACACAAGTATTAGAGAGGCTCCAATTTTTATGGACTCTCAAAGAGTCACTGCAGTTCACATATCTTCATAGGAACTGGCCACTTCTCTGCAAGTTTTAGTGTCTCTAAAAACCTAGACAGTCTTAGGTTCTCTGGTAACCAGTCTCCTTTACTGCTGCATAATCCCAATTACAGAATTTTAGTTGAAGCTTGCTGAGACCTGCACCTTTGAAAGTCTACATTTGGTCCAGCTCGGCAAGGACAGAAAAGAGCAAAAGGATAAGCTGAATTTTTAATAGGAAATATATTCCTTAAAAATACATCTCTGAGACCATGTGCATTTTCCTGAATTTAGGGCCAGGACTCAAGAACACAGCAGATTAATCTGATTTCAAAACCAAATATGAATATATACACATGTATTTATGAAATGTAATGATGGGAGGAGCAGTAATTCTAACAAATGTGCCAACCTTTCAGTAGCATATTTCTGCAGCGTAATTACCAGCAGTTATGAAGTAGCCACCTTTATGATAATAGGATGCAATTAATTCAGACAAGTCTCCATCCATCAAGGTAAAGCGCAACAGAAAGCAAAGGTAAAAAAAANAAAAAAAAAAAAAAAGAGGCACTTAGATGTGCGTGCCTTTGTGTCGGTGGGTTTGCAGTTACAGCCAGACCTAGCAATGCTCTTCAGACACCGATATCCGAATTGCTGTTATCTGCCAAAAATGCTTGTGTGCAGTACACTGCTCTTATTGTCTATTGTTATTATCTATCTAGACATCTATCTTGGGAACAGCTGAAGTGTCCTTCACTTTTCTGTCTGAGGGTGTGGTGAGATGGTAGGGCTGGGCTGATACCGAGGCTCGCAGACGCCGCAGGAGAGGGGATCCACCCCAGCCCATCTCCCCTCCCTGCTCTCCTGCTGGCACCGGTGTGCAGCTGATGGGCCGATAAACCAATTCAAGCCAGTAATCCAGCAGGAAACTAACCCGGGGCAGGGGGGGAAGCGACCCACGGCCAGTCTAGTGGGCTGAATAAATCTGTGCAACCAGACACGCACCGGAGCTGGGGCAAGGAAGGAGTGAAACAACATTGCTGGGAAGGGGAGGGATGGGGACACGGCCTCCACAGCGGCAGCAAGGCACGAAGTTGGCCTCACTGTGCTGTCTGACCTCACCCTCAGCTTCTAGGAACAGCGACTTCAAGTATATCAGGAACGACAGCTTCTTCCTCCAGCCTTTGGTAGCACAGTACGTTATGAGTGTCAGTGTACTGAAATACAAGGGGTGTAGCATGCTCAGGGAAAGCATCAGGCTTGGAGCAGGAGAAGATTAGGCATGAGGAAAGACATATCAGGTGATGAAATTTGCCAGAAGACAGGACTATTATAGCTATACAAACAACCAAATCCAGACTCAGCATCAGCTGTTTTCCTCATTCTTTCTTATCTGTGTCCCAGTACTGACCAGCACCTTGGAGCGAACTGAGCTGATGTGATACTTAACAGAATCAGAGATAGAAGGGTGAAAACCCTACAAGAAAGAGTGTCAAAAGCGCTTAGGGTCTGGTAGACAGAAGTCAGGGCCAGAAAGAAAGGATACTTGTGTTAAAAGATTAGTTTTCTGAACACGAGGGACATTCAGAGACAAACACACTTCCGAGCTTGAGCCACGGTAACTCCTAAAGCCCAGCCAGTCGCGCTAGCGGCGAGACACTAACACCAGCCCCGACCCCTCACTGCTGAGGAGACAGGCAAGCCAAAGCCTGTGCCCCTGTTCCTGGGCACGCTGACCTCTGGGGGAATGCACCCCTTCCTGCAGAAGAGGTTAGACCCAGCCATGGTACAGTTGGGCACACACAGGTCTTCAGGGAGCTGGCCCAGCTCCAGGTCTGATGAGCCCCTGTCACCGGGGGGTGCAGTGTGGGCAGAAGGAACCCCACGCAGATCCCCCGTGCAGCCTTGCGCACCCCCGGATGGCCGCCAGCTCCTGGCAAAAGCTGCCAAGGAGCACTCCCACATTTGTCCGAACAGGCAAATATGACAACTATCTGCCCAAAGGGGTTTCTGGTTCCATGACAACATACCAAACATGAACTGCTCCCACCCTACTCAGGGGAGATTTGCAAGGCAAGAGACAGCTCAGTGGGGAGGAGAGCACCACAGTGCTGCTGAAACAACACAGGCAGGTGCAGATCATGCTACTGCAGAACACCTGGCGGTTATCAAACCAGCAGAAACTAGTGAATTTGTGTTGATACTTTATTAGAGCATCTTCTTCTTTATGACTATTAAATCTTTAATCCCCTGCTAGCACTTTTTTTTCCTCCCCTCACATAAACAATATTTGGTTCCCTGGAACAGAGCAAGGCTCTTTCACACAGTCAACCACAGCCCAGAAGAGCCACGGAGAGGAGACTAAGCACTGAGGCATCCTATTTGCTTTGTTGTTCTCATTTTGACTTGATAGACCTTGACTTTTCATTACCAGGAGGCTCCAAAAGCCTCTGTGGAAAGCAAGCAAAGAGCCCGGGAGGCAAGGGGAATTCTCAGGGTGAGGCATGGGCTACGGACACTTTCACCCTCCAGCCATCATTAGAGACACGTCACGGTGGGTAACCAGAGCCTTCCCTGGGGAAGTGTTGCTCAGTGCAACCCCAGCCTCTTCCTCACGCTACCCTTCAGCCAGACTGCACAGGATTGCTGGGCTGCTCTGCACAGGGAGCTGGTAAGCCCAAGGTCAGCTTGTCCCCACTTGGGCAAGTATTAGCCACTTTGCTGGGTTGCTTTGCATGGAGAAGGGGCTGCGTCCTGTCAACATGTGCATCCCCACAGCAAAGTTTAGCAGTCAACACAGATGTACCTAGCAGTCACAGACATATGTAGATTCAGTTTTGCACCTTGTGCATGTCCATGCTTTCCTCACACATTCATCGTAAACCCCTGGAAAATTCTCACTTATCTTCAGGTTCTGACTTGGAGCTGTGGGACAACACGAAGTGATGAGAAAGTAACCTTGTACCTGCAGCACCACTGCTGCACATGTGATTCTTCTGCTGAGGTTTGGACATTGCTCCCAGTCACCTCACATGCAGCTCCCTTAACCTGCAGTGCCTTCCCAGATAGCACAGTAATACAGGGCACCTGGGACAATTCAAGTGCTGCAATTACAGTATATCTGTTCTGCTAACTGTTGTATCACATGGGTATCAGTTGGTTGTTCATAACTTAAGGATATCACTAAAAGCACAGCTCAAGCCTCACCCACCAGCGTGGGCCTGTCTCAGCAACCTCAGAAATACCCACTCCTGTATCCAGCCATGAAGCGGTACCTGCACACAACGACCCATGTCCAGCACAGCGTCCCTCTATTTTCCCCACAGTATCCTTGCCCGTTTAGAGCTGTTCAGGTCAGAATAAGAAAGATTACAAGGGGAAGGGAGACCGTTTGTCCAAGAGGGCACAGTGAGGGTCTTCTGTGGCAGACCTGTATTATCAGACCAGAACAGAGCAACCATTTCTAGTGAAAACTAGAAGTCAGACCCTTTGTGTGCACACAAGGTGGCTGATCTGTATCATTCTGGAAACACAAGGGTGCTTCAAAATGGGACTAAATTATGTTGGTGTCCTACTGCTGTGGGTTTCAGAAACACCATTAAACCTGTACATAACATTCTTACTCATGTACTCTGCCTTTAAACAGCCAGTTGGGCCCTTCACAGCTCTCTGTTGCTGAAGGTGCCAGAAACCAACCAGCTCATCAGTGCAGGTTTCTAGCCTCCTACGTTTGTGTGTATTCAGTAAACACAGCTATTTGGATCTGCCTGAGCCCTTGTGGTTTTTTCACACAGACTTTGTTGCCTAAAGAGCAGAAGACTTGAAATATATGACTAATTATGATGTTTTACCCTGTTGGCATGTGCAGGACTTGAAATGTTTCGCTGAACAGACAGGGATCCTCTTTCCCAGTCATGCAAAGCACAAAGCGTGACGGCAACCTGAAGCACCTCATATAAGCTCTGCTCTAGGAAGGATAACAGGCATGGCCCATTGGTGGGGCAGTCTAACAAATATTGGCAAGCAGAGCTTACCCACCTTTAATCTAGGAGACAGACTTAGATTTTTTTTCTGACTGAAAAGCTCAACAGAGGGATTTATTCACCCTTGTTTGTTAGCTACTACATGACTGTGTAGAGACCAATCTTCCTCTGTTCCGTCACATTTTGCGTGGCATTGTTGTTTTCTGGTGGTCAGAGTCATCTCAACTGTCAGACTTCCAAAGCAAACGCTTGTGGAATTCAGACTTAAAAGGTATACCCTGTAAGCTTACCAGCCAGCAAAATTTGTGAAAGCAAGCTCAAAAGAAATACGAGTTGGCTAGAACAGTCCTTTTAAAAATCTAAATTCAAATGAGTACTCATAGAAAATATTTTTTAGTATACACCCAGATTTTATGACACAACAACAATAATAATAGTAATACCACCTAACTTTCATCAGTAGATCTCAAAAGCACTTTACAAAGAGATTAAGCATCCTTAGACCAGCTACTTCGCAACAGGCACTTTTTCAGCTGCTGACAATATTTAAATTACTGAAACAGATTAAGTGATATTATTTACTAATCACCTGCCAAGCCTTTTACGTCAAGTTGCTACCTGGAGCAAAGTATTATGCTTAATTTTGGAACAACTGAGACCTATGGTTTATAAGGGCAACTGTGAGCATAAACAGTAAACCTAACAGCGCAAAAGCTAGTTTGCATGGCCTAATTTTGTTTTTGCCAGTTGTATACAGCATCTTTTCAGCCATACAGATGCTATTCTGCTGAAATCAGTTGAGGTCTAGGCAATGCAAGCGACTTGGGGAAAACAAAGCCTTAGCTTTCCAGAGATGATGCAAAACATATCAGAATGGATCAGTCCAGTAATCACAAGTATAAATCAACAAAAAGTGAACACCTCAGACTTGGCAGGGCAAGTAGGACTCCAGTGAATCTGCCTGACAGAGAGAGGGGGAAGACTTAGGCCTACCCATGAGATGAGAACTTACTTTTCTTCCAAACTGCTGTTAAATTTTGTTATGGTGCAATATCAGGCTCTACTAGGTGGTAGATAGTGCATTAGATATGCACAGTGGGTGGTAGATGTGTATTAAGATATTGCATGAAGCAATAACGTTTCCTAAACTTTCTCTTTCTTTTACCCAGCACACAATGCAAAAAGCATGAAAGCTACCCACAGGTTAGCGGTGGGTAAATTTGAAGGGCCCATATTGCACTCGGAGTTATTTTGACTGTATTACAAATAGCCAGTCTCACTGGCTATAATGATCCTATGAGGTTACACAACGCTTGTGGACTTATTTTTCGTAAAAACTTGAAAATAACATTGGACTCCAAAGTTCTAATAGCACTTCAAAACAAAGAATTGAATGTCTTGCCCTCACAGTGAGGCACAACACTGAAAAAGCAACCAGTGGGTCTTCTAAGGGCTGAGAGACTAAGGAACAAATAACACCTTAAGCTGCATTAAAGAAGCAAAATACCATTTGCAGTGCCTAGTGTTTTCAGTACAGTATACCTACTTTTTTTTTTTAATCCTGATTTGGTGCATGAGAGAAGAGAGATTTTGGATTTTCTGAGAATGAGGAGAATCCTCTGCTGAGGCTTCAAGAAACAGAGGCATTCTTGTAGGAGGATGGTTTACTCTGAGATTAACTTAGTTTGTGGGCAGCAGGTAACGCCAACAAGCATCAAACCTGGACAAGAGAAAACAGGTATTTGCTAAAGTGAAGGAAAAGGCCCTGTAAAATGGAGCCCCTAGGTCACAGAATATACTTGCAGTCAAAACATTATGTGAAGTCTAGTTGAATTATCAGTTTATTCTTCATTTCTGAAATTATTTTAGGTACCCAAGAATGAAAATATAGGTTTCTCTTTGTGAGTGATAAAGGAAGCAGACCTTGCAATACAGGATAATGCTCTCTCTGTTTCTCGAGACTTTTCCCTACAGAGTTCCAAAAAAGAGCACGAGACCTGACTTTACCCTTCATGTAGCTCATGTTTTTCCAAAGCCTGAAAAACAGCAGTGGTACAGTTTTCACATGAGCCCATTGCAATGGAATCAGGTTATACTTTATTTTCTCTCATACCTCAGCCCTAGGCGGGGCCTTTTGTGTAGGTGCCAGGACAAGTCGAGCAACGATTGTAAGGTAACCTCAGACTGCAATTAAAATGAACACTGAAATAAAGCATATCTGAACAAGAAGTTATAAAAGTTAGACAGATTGCAGTTACTAGCAAACTAGATTTTAACAAGGGAATCAAAATCTCACCATGATAGGCAGAGAGATAGTGAGATTCTAGAAAACAACTTTGAGATTAACTGCGTAATGGAACACTGGGGGGATTTATTTATTCACGTTACAGTTGAGTGAAACAGCTTTGCCTTGCCATATACATTAGTCGAACACATAAGTGATAGGGATAGAAAAGAAAAAAATCCCAATGTTAATCTAAATATGACTGAACCAGAGGAAATGGCTAAAGAAAGTCAGAAAGGATATATGTCTAAGCTACACAGTCCCCATATCTTAGGTGTCTCTTGTAGTCCCCAAAGCACACAGAACCTACAGCTTTGCTCAGGAAAAACCTGCATTTCCAGGTCAGTAGAAGCCAAGTAACTGTATCAGTTCTCTGTAAAACAGAGTTGACTGCAGTCATCAGCTCCAACACGCAGATGCAGGCCTGCAGAAATACAGATAAAACTACGAGGACAGCTATGCCATATACAAGGCTTGCAGCAGTCACTTCCATTGTGGAGCACCAGGATAACTCCTACCTCCGCAGCTCCCATTCTTGGGTACATCCCCTCAAAGCCTCAGTTTTCTATCCATAGCCCAAGAAAAGGAGCACCACCTCCTCCATCACAGCCTAAGTCAACTAACACCCTCTGGTCAACAGAAATGCTCTGCCAAACTTTCTGACCTTTCAGAAACCATAGCAAGGCTTTCACATACCTGAGAGTCACAGTACACAACCCACCAGAGAGCTGAGTGGCAAGAGATGCTTTCAACAAATTCCACCAAGGGCTGTCCAGCCCCAGTTTTCCAGGCAGAGCTGTTCTCCACAAACTCTCCTAGCTCAGCCCCTACCAGAGACTGAAACCAGGATTATCCAGCAGCAGCCACCACACTTACATGAAGACTTAATGTCGTGTGGCACGATGTGAATCACCTGAGCTGGGTACTGCTCAAGACCCACACATGGGCTACAGTTGCTACTCTCTAGCCATTACTTTGCAGCTGGAGTTAAACATGCACTTGGTAATTAACAGCTTACTTAATTGGTTTTTACCTTGCTCTCTTCTAGAATAGTTTGACCAGTTTGCTGGATTCTGCAATGTATTTATTCTTTGAATTTTACTGTTGTTATTTGCTTTGTAATTTCTTGGGCTGCAGCTCATTTGAAAGTACTTGTGTGTACTTCAAGTGTTTGATATTTAACCATCAAAACATTTTGATCAGAAACCTGTTTCCAACAGCATGTTTTGTGTTTCCCAGGACATCAGCCTAAGTCCTGCCCTCATATTACGGTCATATTCCTGTATGATCATAATATCCTTTAGCATTTAGATACTGCTCTTCCCCCACAGCAGATTTCTGTGCCCTTTCCAGGAGGAGACAGTTCATTATATGAATTTTTAGAACAGGACTCGCTGTCTGATGCACAGAAATTTAGTGACTTGCCTTTGTGTCAGGCCAATAGCAGAGATAACAGAGGAACTCTGCTTTCCTGTCACCAACACAGCATCCCAAATAAACGTACCACCAATTCCTTCCACCTTAAAATTTTGTACATAATTGTAACATCTATTTTACTGGTTCCGTTTTCCCAACAAAATCAAGATGGACCATTGATGGTTAGTTCGTGGTACTCACTTAGGGATCCACTGATTTGGTGACCACTTCTGCCTGTGGACTCAAGTCTCAGAAAGATTACACAATCAGTCCAGATGCACGTAAACAACTGGCTTTAGTGGAAACTGTTGCTTTGCTGGATTAATCCTCTTTGCTAAGGGGCAGGCACAGCTGGGAAGCAATCTGTCCTTCGAACTTTGATTCATTTTTTTTGCCACATGGTATCTGAAAGAAGAAAAAAATGAATACTCAGTGAAACTCTCCTCTTCAGTGCGCATTGCAATGCCTTACATGTCCTACCTTGCAGGGCTGCTTCTGCCGCGCTGGCTTCACAGCTGGAGCTCCCGTACGCAAAACAAGTGCAGTGGAACAGTTGATGTTGATTGAAGCAGAAACTTTGTCCTCAGATCTGGTCCTACATTAATTCCCTTTTGGGATCTCTTTAATGCTTGTATCAACGTTCCCGTGTCATCTTTCTCCAAAGAATAGCTAAGGGTGACCTCCAAGAGCAGAAACTTCTCTGAAAATATGAGGAGGAAAAGAAGGAAACTCTCTGTAAAAGAAAAATCATGAGAGATTTCACTTTGATCTTACTCTATTGTTTTGGTTTTGCTTCTTTTCTCAAAGTTCAAGTATTTTCTCGCCTGTAGCAATGCTAACAAATGGAACCTGTTAACACACCCTCCTGCTTGTTGCTGATTACTATATTAAGATAGGCTTCAGATCAAAAAGCAAATGGAAAAACAGAGGTCTAGTTTACAAACTTTATTTAAGCAGATGAGGTCTTACATTACCTTCGAGATACCTCGTAAACTTTTATCACTGCTGTTAATTATTAAAACATAGAGACTAATTTTGCCTCTGCTGCTGGAAGGAGTTGATAGGGCTAGCCGTGAAAAGCTCCAAGGACTGTGCCTGTGCATGGGTTTGAGTGCAGCTCGCCCAGATAGCTTGGTTTCTCTGTGCGGTAAAGACGCCCAGCATGTAGCACAAAGCCAGGCTGGGTCTGCCTTTGCATGCAAGTGCAACCCAGAGAGAGGCAATTTTGGCTGAGAATGTTTCTTGCCCCCCAAATGCTAATTTGCTGGCATAAGCTTTAAATTGGAGCTGTACAAAATCCAAAGAGAATTGCCGTGAGNTAATTTGCTGGCATAAGCTTTAAATTGGAGCTGTACAAAATCCAAAAAGAATTGCCGTGAGGCAAATGACATAAGGGGGTGTAGGAGTAAATAGCACGGCTGGACGTATTCAAACGCAGCCCATAGTATTTCCCCCTCTTCCCCCTCCTCCCTCCAGGAGACAGTTGGAGCGCGTACTCTCCTCTATGACAAATCACATTCCAAAGAAGTTAATGACTACAAGCATTAAACGAATTATTAAAAAAAAAAATCATAATAGGTGAGCTATAACTTCTTTAAACAAAATGGAGCCCAAGACCCTCTCCGTGCCTTCAGCAAGATGGCTCGCTTGGCACCGCCTCTTGCCAGCCCTCTCCGCCTTTGCAGCCCTGCTCCACAGGCCTCTGGGACCACGAAGGGTTTCTGAGCAAGGAAACCTGCAGCGGCAAAAGCCACTAGAGGGCATTCAAAACACAATTTTTCCAAATTGTTGGGTGCCCACAGCACCCAATAAAATCAATTAACTGGTGTTACGTGGACATGGTAAGCTGGAGAACACCTACACTTCTCGATTCGTGTTTGTTCAAGACCCAATGCAGGTAATATTTGTCCTGACGCTACCACAAATGCTGTTCCTATGTAATTACAGCCAGAATTACACCACAGGAGGCTCAAATCCCATAGTAACAGGTTACTTTGGAGTATAAAACTTCAGATTTGCATCTCTCATTTGTTTTGCTTTTGAGTCGGGGTTCCAGTAGACATCAAAGTAAACGGACTGCACCACCTTTCATATTACTCCCCCATATATGTGTGCAAACATGTACATCCAATTCTTGTAACTCCAATACAGTCACTCAGATGTCTCCTTGCTTGGTTGACAAGTTATTATTTAGCAGGCAACTTTTCTTCTGCTACCTTTACCCTATTATCAGTGCTGCCTTCTTTCTGCAGTTTGCTTACTCAATTGAAGAGAAGTATGTTTCTTTAGTTTGCCTATTTGTTTGGGTAAAGGTATACNCAGTTTGCTTACTCAATTGAAGAGAAGTATGTTTCTTTAGTTTGCCTATTTGTTTTGGTAAAGGTATACATAATACATCTTTTTCTTGCTCATGAGCTGCAGCTGGGTTGTCAAACCTAATTCTCCTAAAACACAGGTTTTACATAAAATAGAACAGTACCTCACCAACTTAACATATGTGAGGTTTAGTACACTGACATCTTTAGATGAAAAATAAGTCTAACTAACAGGAGGCTGGTAACATACTTCTGTCATTTGAGGGCACAGTAGAGTATTTATTGGGGGCCAAATTAAATAAAGTCCCTTTATTTAATAGGGTCAGTTGTGGCAATGCAGTCATCGCCAAAAGAGCATTTAAAGTCTGAATCAGTGTGTAGAACAACTTTGTTGTTCTGACTTGAAGGTACTTTTAAAAAAGAAAAAATAGAGCTGCAGCTTTTGCATGTAGGTCTGGGCATCTCTTCCTGCAAAAGTTTATGCTTAGTCATTGTTTTCTTCCTTCAAGACCATTTTACCTGACAGGATAAAATTGCTTAGCTGTGAAATAAACCTCAGTCAAAGGCTGTGATAGGATCTTCTAGGCTGGTTTATTGGACACTTAGGATGTGGGGTCCCAACCTCTGTGAACCCTGCCTGCAGATAAACTCTGGTTTGAAAAGTTAGGCTGCTTCCACTGATCCTCCCACTACCACATTAATTTCTCAGGACTGATGCACATGGGACAAGATGGGTCGTAGTGACCATGCATACATGGTTCTAAGAAAAATCTTGTGTGCCACTACTACCAGTGCCAAAGCAAATCAAAATGCCCTGTTCTAAGCATAGCCTTTTAGCTCTCCGTTTTCATTAATAGAGTGACTTGGAGGGTGGAGGAACAGACTCGCACTGAGCACCAGGCATTGCTGGCTCTCTCCCCACCCCAGGGCACCGCAGGGGGACAAACCAAGGCAGAGTCTGGGGATCATCACCATGCCTTGCACAAGGAACCCTGGGATGGTGGAGCACCAGTGCCCTGAGCAGCATCTTCAGGAGAGGGCTTGTACTAGACGCTTCACCCACAGATCTCTACCAGCAAAGGCCCTCCCCTGTCATTTGTTTCATTAACCTCTGTGCGTGATGACCTCGGTGGCAGG
This sequence comes from Himantopus leucocephalus, assembly GCA_003993805.1. Taxonomy (NCBI): domain Eukaryota; kingdom Metazoa; phylum Chordata; class Aves; order Charadriiformes; family Recurvirostridae; genus Himantopus; species Himantopus leucocephalus. The sequence continues at coordinate 72,160,791 of RSEF01000002.1, read as the reverse complement.
CTTATGTCTGTCACATAATTGAATTTGTCTGTCTCCTGTCTGAGGATACTCCCCAAGCCTGCTTCCTACCCCACAATAGCCACTCTACCCCTATTTTTTCCCTCCCTCCTTGTTCTGAATTTGCCTGAGTAGTTGCAGGCTTTCTTTTCAAAAGTAGCCCCTCTAAGAGAGGAGAAGAGGATTTGAGGTCTCTGTGTGGGAAGGTACAGTACTACTTTTACTTGGACAAAGTAGGGACCAGAAGATGTAGGACAATAGGATGCTGTAACAGGGCCAAAGGGCAGTGGCTCACTGTGGCCGGGCTTGTTAAAGGATTCCCCAGCTGATCCGCACCCAAGCAAAAGAGAAATCCCTCATCAATATACACAGCTCTTATGTTTTAAGCTTAGTTGTGAACCACAAGGATTGATTTTTCCTGATTTTCAGCTTTATTCATTTTTAAAGGAAAAGTTAAGCAAGGAGAAGTGGAAAACAAGGAAATCAAAGCTGTCAAGGAGCCATGACTCTGTCTCCTAGAAAATGCAGGCTCCTTTTCTCTTGTAGCTGCTCTGTTTGGGAAGGAATCCACAAACGCTGTGGCTAAACTTGCAAGCTCTGCCACCCAAATCTGTGCAGCTTTCTGTGCAGCATCTGGTGAGTTCTGCTACCTCTAGCGACTGAACTTCCTAAAATTAATATATATGTTACCCTCAGTAAGTACTCATTTCAATCCCCACTGATTTAAGGGGTCCATTTTACATGATGAACTCACTGTTCTCCGATGAAGCACGCTTGTCAACACCAAAATCTTTTATTTAAAAAAACCAAACAAGCCAGCAGCAAAGTCAAGCCAATATTAGAAAAGCAATTTTGTGAGGGCTTCTCCCATATTGCATTTCATGCTCTAGCATTGCTTGTCTATGTCAAGCTGTATTTTCCATAATCAAACCAGGAAGCTACAAGAGGCTGCAGGGCTGCAGCTGCTGCTCTTTCTGGATTGCAAAGGACCAGATACAGGAGAAATGCAGACCTAAACCAAAGACTTCAGGTTAAAATGATCTCAGTACTTCTAGCAAACGTATTGTGATTACAGAGGTTAAGTTCTATTTGGGACAGGTTTGGCAAGAACCCAAAATATCTGAAGTACTGAGCTACACACCTCTGGGTGTTGCAAATTTGGTAGAATAGAATATGAGGTATATAAGGGAAATCTGGATATATTTCAGGTCTCATCTGCAATCTGAGTTTGGAATAGATCATCCTTGCACCTTCAAGTTCTACATGTCTTCCAAAAGATATGGTTACAAGATCTTTTGTGATCTACAGAAGGATCTACCTCCTCGCTCTGTCCCTGCATATACCTCTGTCTCTTTTATTTCGTTCATCTTTTCTAGAGATTTTGCTTAGATACCAAACAACGGTCTCTGACCCTATCAACACATGAGGCTTACGAGCCATCCCTTGGAATTCAGTAGGACATCCCATATGCTCTTGGTAAGAGGTGTCAGTAAGTCTCTGTAGCAGAAAGTCTATAGGTAGTACTTGGTTAGAGGAATTCTTTGGACATGAGCACACTGCTCTTTCCACATACATCTGACGTAGTAACCTTATATGACTCCTAGTAGTAACCCTTTTTATGGTACCCTGCGTGTAGTTGAGAAATGTGCAGTACTCAACCCACTACAGGAACACTTTCTTCTTAATCCTAAGTCAGGCCCATTGGTGGGATCTGCATGGAGATGCCACCACCTATGTTTCATTTGCTCAAAGTGCTGCAAATGGGTGGTGGCTGTGCCTTGTGCCTCTGTCTCCTGCTCACAGCAACTGATTATTGCTGGAGGCTTTTAACCATGAAACTGTAAGAGCCTGCAGCAGATTTTTCAGTCAAAACCCAAAGGGAAAAACACAACAATTCTTTAAGCAAATAAAATCTATGACCAAATTAATGCATCCTAAAGTCATAGCATTATAATCACACTTTTATTGCAGTGGGATTTCAGCTACTCATTTCCACATGAGTTGCTTTGTTTGCCTGAGATGAATTATTTTTCTGGATAGGACTGCTCTTCTCTTTACAGCTGATGAATTTTCTAGATATTGAGTATGACTGCTCAAATGGCTTAGTGGAAGTTATTAGGGTTATCTGGCCAGCCCTCAGACATAAGTTTCCCAGGAGCAGCAATGGTTTTTGTTTTCCCTTGTCCTTCTGGATTGTAACTGTAGTTGCATTACAGTTATCCATTTATTTGGCATACTTAAATTTAATATTTGGGAGGGGAAACCAGGGGAAGAAATTCTATTCCCGTGCTTGCTCTTACTTGTCCTCTAATGTTCAAGAGGCAGCTCGCTAAATTCTCCAGCATTATTCTGGCAAAGAACAATTCCTTTCCTGTTTCTTCAGTCTAAGCCTCACTGTCAGCATTAGTTGGGAGGAGACAGTGCAAAAAGGAGAGGAAGGAAGAGAGGCTATAGGGAACCATCACCGTGAAGATGGAGGGTACCCTGTGGCATGAGCAATAATACCCTATTCGACAACCCTCCTGTGCACTTGCAGGTTGCCTGCTGTATAGGTCTGCTCTGGTCCCTAAGACATTTTCCCTGCTGGTCTTCATGCTTTTGTGGTGGAATATTTCAAGAGGTATTGTCTTGAGGGAAGGTCTGTGGCTGAGGAGTAACTTTGCCCAGTGCAGCAGCTTCTTTCCAGGAGCAGGGATGCTCCTTCAGCTACTCCCGGTGCGAGGTGCAGCACAGACCTCTAGAGGTTGGGATTTCTGCCCTTTCATGTTCTCCTTTCTTGACACAAGCCTGTTTAATTCTGTGTGTTTTTCAATCCGTCAGAAGCTGCCCCTTCAGTCAGTAATCTCCCTCTGTGCCTCAGGTCTCCATTTGTAAATGCTGGTAACAGGTCTTTTCTCCTGTCCTTTATTTGTCTAGTTGTCAGACTGTTAACTCCTCGGAGGATGGACCGTGCCCATGATGAAGGGATCCACTGGTCTAAATCATAACCAATAATAACATGGAACCCGGAAGAAGTGTGGTTAATCCAATAAGTGAAGCTCTAGCAATTAATTCAGAGAACATTTTTTGGGGTCATTTCCACTAAGTGATGCAAATGGACACTGGCGGAATCTGCATTCCTTTCAGGGCAGACTGAACAGCTCATCCTAATTTTTTTTTTCTTTCCCCAAGCATTTGAAAATGTAATTGCGAGGGTCAAGGATTGCTCAGGGTGATACAGTTGGAGCTTTTTTAAGTTTCTGACTTGATTCAACACAGCAAGATTATACTCTAGTGAAAAATTTGGTGTGTGTGCCTAGTCATGTCAGGAACAGTAGGACTACATAGCAAAATGTTTACTTTGGGCTTCCCATAACGTTCTCAGCAAAAATGAACAACTGACAAGGTTTTCCTATTTTATTTTTGGTTGTGAAGACTAATTTAAAGATAATTGCATTGTTTCCGTGTCAGCTGTTTAGCTTTTACTTTTAAAGGGAAACTGTAAGTATAGGCATTAGAATGAAATAATGTCATTTAATCATTTATCATAATTAAGATAAATGAACTTTAGGCAAAGCACATCTTACCACGGACACCTCTGTCCAACACTGTTTCTTTCAGCCTGCTGTCCTAGTATTTTCCCCGTCTCACCTGGAATGGCAAACCAAACATGTTGTCAACAGCAGCAAAAAAGTTGTAAAAATTTATTACCCCATCAAAAAAGGGGCTGGATAACTGGGACAAATTAATTTCAAATACATTCAAGACAAAGAATCACTGGTTTTGTACTGGCTTTTTCTTTTAATTTCTGTACCACCTAAGCCTTCAGATAGTGTTATTGAATCTTGGATTAGTCCGCGTATTCCAATAACAGCTTCAGCAGCTTGTTGGAGATAAAATGCATGTAATCTCAGGGACAAAAATTCTGTGGTCACTGCTGAGTCAAAACTGTCACTGAAGATAAAGTTCTCGCTGGGGCAGTCTAAGAATACAAGCAGGATTTGCAGGAGGAGGTAATATTTTTATCAGACTAGCTGATATAGCTGAAAAAGCAAAGTACAGAAGTCCTTCTTCAAGTCAAAAATAGAAGAAGCTGAAAAGCTACATACAAGTTGGTAACAATTGCTCTAATTTTAACCTGATTATGCTGTCCACTTAGACTATGGGAGAGAAAAACTATTCCCAGCTGGTAGCTGCAAAGCAGAGAGATGAACGTGCATGAGTTGGTCTCAGAAGATATTGATACTGAAGTTGCTGACTTTGAAACTGGGCCTGCTTTGGGTATGAGGTAGACCAGATGACCTTCAGAGGTCCCTTCCAACCTCAGTTATTCTTGGAGAGCTGTGATTTTATGCTACTTCTTCCCATAAATCTTCTCTTTTTAATGATAAAGCTCTGTTGCCTAAATAAAACAGCACCCAGAGCCCCAGGAACTGGCCAGTTCCTTTCTCCCCTTGTAGCACAGGCCCAGGGGTGACATGGGCCATTTTGCAAGTTTTCATTCAGACATGGACTGTTACAGATGAATTCCTGTTGCGGGAAAGACTGAACCCAAAATGGAAGAGGGAAAAACCAAAATACAGAGGCAGGGCGTGCGTGTGTGTAGGGCGAACAGGAGCAGGGGTCAGGGAGCTGCAGCAAGGGGGGATGTTTTACACATACCCGCAAGAATGGTCATGCACACATCCACTGAGACATTTGACATTGAGGTCAATCATGTCTTTCAGCTATTTGGAGAACGGCATTGCTGTAGGTTTCAAAAGGATGATCTGCAAGTGCAGCCAAAGCCGGCTCATTAGAGCACCTGCCAGTCTTTATCAGTTGTCAAATAAAGCAGATGGATTTGGTCAGCAAACCTGCAGATAAAACATTAAAGGTTTTGTTGTGGTTTTCTTCTTACTTTGGGCCCCACTTCAAAGCTAGTTTCTGCTTTAAAGTTCTGACTCAGTCTGATAAATAAAAGAAGTTTAGTTTTCCAGTTAGCAATGTTTATTAACAAAAAACCAACACAGCTGACCATTAGGGTTTTTAGCATAGGCAGGCTCAACCTCTACTTTTTTTCATAAAAGGAAGGAAAATCGTTTACCAGAAATTACAACGAAATGATACTATAAATAAACCAGCAAACATTAATGATAATTGTGCAGTAACAAGTGTTTACTACCTCATATCCTAGGAGTTTAAAACAATTATGCCTCACGGAATCTGAAACAGTTAAAGGACATAATTCCCATATGACTGTAAAATTAGGCTGCTCTGCTCAGCGTGAAGTTCACAAGAATGGACACAGGACCTAATGCAGGAGAGCTGCATCTCGCCTGTCAGGGCAATCGCCCAGATGATTGTCCCCTGTACTCTAGAGGAGCCTTAAAGACTGCTAGATTATACGTAACACGTTGCTGTACCTTTTCTGGAGCTGGCACTTGCCACCATGGTGGCTGGAAGCCTAGTCCCTTCCAGCGGGGTTGATCACTGAGGGGCAGATTCTTCTCCCGCCTCCCCTTCAGCCTCTCTGGGCATTAGGAGCAACGCTGAGCCTGGTTCACCAAGCCTAGGCTTGTGTGGGGAAAAAAAATCCTTGTCACTCAGGCGTTTGTGCAACACAAACATTAGAAAGAAGCATAGATACCATCAGAGGGAATTCATTAAGAAAATGCAAATTCATCTTCTCGGCAAGCTACTTACATTTTCCATTCAGCTCTAATTATGATTTGCAATTGTTACAAAAAGCACCTCTACATATTCATCACTTCCCGGCAGCTAATTCCTAATCGATGTCACCGCTGATGGGACTGAATGTTGCTTCAGACATATTTCTGATTCTGAGATTAAGAAGCGAGCATCTTTCTGGGATTATGGCCAAGGACATAAATCTCAGGGTGATGTGATGAATGGAGAGGTGTGAGGGAGGCACTTGAGGAACAGACCTTATCTCACGCTGATGATTTCAGGGAGATATCTTTTGGAGAACTAAAGAAGTTACAAGCACTTGTCAAAGAAGATAGTAGTAAAAGATTTGACATAATTCAGCAAATGTTTTCTGGTGACGAGTAAGAAAACACTGTTTCCTTCCTGGCAAAGCCCTCATTTATCACCTGGGAACAAAACTAATTAAGTGACTCAAATGAGAGCTATGAAGTGATGCTTTTAATTATCTCTTCTGTGTAATAATTCTTTGTCACGCAGACATGCAAATGATTTGCTGTTCCCAAAAGATTGTGTTTGTGATTACAGAGAAGAAAACAGGCCAGATTTTACCTTCAGCAGCACAAGCCTACATCCGCTGTAAAGTCATCAAAGGCGCTGGAATAACACAGGATTTAATATGTAATTGAGAGTAATTCCAGCCTCAAATTATACTAGTTTATCACTATGTGCTTTTCTTGATGCCTAGGGAGCGATATGCCTTAAATCTCGCAAACAGAGGTTCTTGTTCAGTGAGGAGTACCTGCAGCCCATACAACGGCAGACTGGCATCATTTTAATACTCCGAGCAAATCCACATAGGTCAAAACAAACCATGGACCCTGCAATCTCTGCATCTGGCATTTCTGCTGACGTTTACCTGGTGGGGAGGGGGAGGAACGGTGGGAGCGAGAGGGGAAAACGGAGGAGCAGCACTGGCTTTCAGGTGGAATTGTAATAACTCCTTTATGGCAGGGCATTAGCATAGAGTCAGTGCCAGTGAAATTAGCCCCCCATTGTACTGGATAAACAGCGCCTGGGTTGAGACAACAAACCCGTTGATCTTATCTGTCAACACCCAGATCATCATCTGGGCTTTGACTTATCATCTGCTCTGTCAACAGTTCCCCCCCCCCACCCCGCAGAGAAAAGAAATGGCAACAGCGATAGGAACAGCAGCCTGCAGCACACCAGAAGCTTTTTGCTTTAGCAACCTGCCAGGCCATAAAAACGTGCCATTTAAAATAGGAAGGCACATTGTTACTGAAGAAGAGGGCCCCTGGGCAATTTTCAGCCGTGGGATTACAGTGAATTCCACCTCGGACAACAGTTTGGTGATACAGATGTCGCAGAGTTCAGTGTTTGCAATTGAACTTTCTCAAGATCCACCAGAAACACCAGAATTTTAGTCAAACATTTTGTTTAATTTTGCTTGATTTTCCTTTGTGCATTTGTGCCTGTATCTAAATTAATGGAGAAATACGACAAAACAAACAAACAAAACCCAAGGCACAATGCTTTCATTAATGGAATATTTTGTCTGGAAGCTTAATCAGCAAAACAAGGGGACTCAACGGTGCGTTTCCCTTCCTTGCAGCTCATTTTTCATCTTCTGTTTCCCTTTCCTTGCCCTTCAGGCTGCCATGAGAAGATGGCGTTTCATTATGTGGACACAGAGTAGTGAGCCGTGGGAGGTACCCCTGGACAGACATTAGCTCCTCAGCCAGCATAACCTGCCGCTGCAACATATTGACTTGGAGAGGTTCACAAAGGAAAGATTTATCAGGGTGCCCAGGCTGCTGATAAAAGGTGACCTACTTTCTTACCCAGACATATTTCTATTCCATTTATTGCTGAGCCATCAGGGTGCACAGGAAGAGCCAAAGCATCCCTGGGAGTGTGGCAGATGTAGACGACGTCTGAGCCAGGCAGGGGAAGGGCACAGACTGGCAGGTTTGATGAGCCCCCGTGGACCCATCGGGCACAAATATGGGTCCTAGGGGGAAGCGGGGCGAGATATGTAGCTGATAACAGCAATTTGCAGAACAATCTTATGACAGGCACGTGCAGAGAGAGAGAGCATCAGGTGGAGGAAAGCCATGCCTTGGAGAAGGAAGGTCCGCTGAGAGCTGACTGCCTAGCCGCGATCAGCTCTCTGAAGCGTATTGTCAGGGTTCAAACTCTTATTAAAAGGATCAGCCTGTCCCTTTCTGAGATGATTTGTGCATCCGTGAAGCCTTTAACATCCTTGCGTCTTCAACGAGGAAAAGAAAAAGCAACTTAAATTAAATGGCTTTGGTACAAAGAGGATCTGGCAGTGGCCAGCTTTATATTATTAACATTTCCCAGGAGTGATGTTCCACAGTGGCAGGCTGATGTAATTACCAGAAGTGAAGTTGTAAGTCCTATTGAAAAGACCAAGAGATTTGCTAGCGACTTCAAAGAGGTAAAGATTTGTGTGGATTTGCACGGGGATAGAAAATGCAATGGGTTAGAAAATCAGGTCCTCCAGTGTCTTTAATCTTTTGTGGGCTTTATCCAGACGTTTTGGTCTACAGGGGATTTAAATTAAGTTGCAAAAGAGACTTCCTAAACTTTCTATCCGAATGTTATATTATGTGGGTTTTATACTATTAGCTTAAAAAATCGACCTTTTCTAAGCTTTTTGGATTAATGGCTTGTGGACAACTAATGCTGGCTTAGGGTTGGCAAGGAATTTACTTTCGTGGTGTGGAGATAGACGATGATCTAATAGTGGTTTGCCTTTATCCAGGAAATTCACATATATATTAAAAGATGAAAGAAAGATCTTGGGATGAACCAGTAAATTATCAAAAATGACAGGTCAGGATAAAGTACACTGGAAAAGGCATTTGAAAGAACTTGTAGTACAAAATATGTTACAGACAGTCACTGTGAAAGTATACGATCAGACCTTTAGACTCTCTTTAGTCCTATTTTTGTATTAAAAGTAATGGTTCTAAAGTAATTGTGCAGATTTGTTCTGGATTATTTACCATTGATCATGTGCCAGGTTTTGTGTTTTTTTTTTTAAATGGAGGTCACTCCAAAATGTGAGAGAGCAGTCAACTAAGGTAAAAAAAGATCATACTTGTCATTTAACATAACCTGGTGCCCATATGGATAAGGAGCAAAGGGACACCTAGTCTCAGACTGTGCACTGTGGCGAGACATCCCAGAGGATCCAGTGGTCAGAGGATCCTCCCTGTTGTTTTACAGCTAGGGTGGGAATGTCACTTCTGTGAAGTAGTATGAGACACATTTTCAAAAATGCTCAGTGTTGTGAAAGATCTCTAAATAGTCTGAACAAAAAAAAAAAAGGATCCTTTTCACTACAAAGATCACTTCAAAGACAAAAACATCCTTTAAAAGATTTCCATCTCCCATTGAGGCCTTGCCACTGGTCAGCTTTTCCCTCTGGCCTCTAGGTTCCGGCATACTTTGAAAATCCACCATTGTAAGAATTTTTATGCAGATCCAGGTCAAACATGGAACAAATTAAGGCATGCTTGAGCAGGCACATGGCAAACAGCCTTTCACTAAAAGATAAGTCATACGAGGGTTTCCACTGCACTGTGCCTTGGTTTCCTTCTGTGTTCAGCTGGAATAAAGATACGTATTCGACAGCAATATTGCATGGTTAAAACTGGCTTGCTTTTTAAGACATCTGGAGAGGAGCCAACATGGTTGGCTGGGGATAAATATTTACCCTCCAACAGTAGTGGAGTAGTCATGGACCCCAGAATCCTCAAAAGGGCAGGCAGAGAGGACTCAGTAGGAGCTGAATGAGGCATGGGTTTAACACCAGCTGTGGGAGTTGATGTCCTGCTTTCTGTCTTCGAGCCCTTTGCTGGCCCTTCACTGTGGTCTGGGAGTGCTGTAGCCAAGGCTGAAGACTACAGGATAATCTAGACGGACTGTGAATGCAGCACAAAAGGGAATAGTTGTTCTCTCTCTTTATACCCAAAAAAGAAAAGTACTACTTGTGACTTTCTCCCAGCTCAGGCATTTTGTAGATAAAACTGTAAAATTTCTATTCTTTTTGAGTATCCTTACAAAGACATGTATCTACTCTATGACTGCGTCTCTCTTCCTCATAGATATTATATCAGTCAAAGGTGTTGACGCAGCAGAGGACTGTGGTTAGGCATACAGTACATACCATTCCCTAGGTTAACTTACTCATCGGTCCTGGCTGGCTGAGAAAGAGAAGGAACAGAGAAATACGGCAGATGGCACAGGAGTCCTGGGAAGACCATTGCCATTCTGTGCTTGTTCCAACACAAAATTGCCCCTGAAGATGAAGGGTGCCTTGTAGGAATGTTTTAGCCAACACGGGAGAGGGTCCTTATAAGCTGAAATTGATCTGATGGAGAAATGCCTCCTGCTGTGCAGTGTGCAGGTCCCCAGCTGCTGTTCTGCAGCCAAGATACAGAGCACACATGGAGAGGTACTGAACCATGTCTCAAGAAGAGTCTTTGGGCAGTGCTTTGCTGCAAGTACCACCAATTGCTAGACGCTGTTTTGAAAGAACCAACAGTGTTTGCCAACACCAGCATGCGGAGACATTAGCAGCTTTAATATTTAGCATGATGGAATCAAATCTGCAGCTGACTCACAGAAATATCATTTCATGGTACTTGGCTTCTTCCTCTCCTTGGTCCATTTTATTGTACTTGCTGCTGTGCAAAATAATGTCAACTGTTAATGAGGACACAGTGGTTCCACACAAAGTAAATGAACGGGGAATTTTGGTTCTGCCATATTTTCCCTCTGTTTTGTTTTCACTCCCGCGAGTGTGGATTGCTCTGTCTTTCTCTCAGTTCAGGACGGAGCGAGAATAGTCTTATTTCGCCACAGTGAGCCCCATGCCCTGCAGCAGCTGTAGCAATGCATGCCTTTGAGGAAAGTTAGAACAGCCTCTGAATTGTTTCTCTAACATTTATACTCTGTATAGGTATACTGCACCCACGATTCTTCTCTGTCATAAGCAACAGCATGCAGATGACATAGTGGTCCATTTTGCCCATATACACAGTCTCCTCCATTGAAATGTCCAGACCTAAGTCTGGAGCTAAGTCTCCACAAAAAGTACAGTGAGGTGTCTCCCACTGGGCTATTTCCTGGCGTGTGCACTAGAAATGGTTTGTCATGAAGAAAAGGTCAACTTTCCCAGAGCCAAACAACTGCAGAAGACACCAGGCTGAGGTGATTTAATCTTGTTCATTTGATCACTGTCTGAAGTGAGAAATTTGATCTATAGAGTCCACACCCACAGGAACCAAGTGTCTTTCTGAGGACTGCACTTGTGATTAACTTGTATTCGCCATGTGATGCACAGCTTTGCATGATGGTTATGCATACTGGACAGACTCGGTGGCCAACAGCCTCACCAGTAACAAGCAGTAGACTACCACACAGTGATTGTACTCTAGGGTTAGAAGGCAAATCCTGTGACTGGAAAAAACCCCACAGACATTATGTGAGAAAATATGCTGTTTTGCTATTTTTTTGCTCCAACTGAGAAATTCATTAAGGCTTACCTCAAATTAAAATCTAGACTTTGAATCTGCATTAAGAAATAAAGATGTTCTCAAATGGATATATGCATGTATAGCAAAGAAAACCTATATTAAAAGGTGAGTGAAATTGCGTAAGTAAATCTATAAAATCATTTGGGATACTAATAAACTCCAGATTTAATTGCAGCTACAATGAAGTTAGCCACCTGCCAGCTTGTAAGCTGTCATTGTGTAAATCTGATATACAGTGGGTGTGAGCTAGCAGAACTGCCTTGACTTCAGCTTCATGAAAACACTGGGCTCAGTGAAGCAACCTCAGTAGGAGATGAAGATCCAACACTGCAGTCAAACTCCTCCCAGAGGTCAGCAGATTTTTTGTCTGTGTTCATTTCAGTCTCATCTAATACAGAAAAAGGGAAAGTGTTGAAAATAGATGAGGCAGAGTTAGAGTTCTGATTTCTCTTGACTCAGTGCTAGTTTTTCCTGGGTCTAAAGACATGGATTGCAGTGGTAGGTACACCTGAAGTCAGGGAAGGTACTGCTCACAATGTGGAAAGACTGTGGAGAGGAGGCTGTTGCAGATACCAGTGTCTTGCTGCAAGGTCCTCTTTGGATAAGCACATGGCAAGACTTAGTTTCCAGAATAATCCTTTTGGTAGCCTGGAAGTAACAGAGTAAAACCATCCTGGGCTACTAGTCAGCATCTGTGGTGAGGACAACTTCATAGGGCACCTTTGAGTTTTCCTCTTTTCGGCCTCAATAGTCACTGTGTATTGATCACCCACTGCAGACAATGTAGCCATGACCACTAAATGCAGGATCCGTGGGCCAGTCCCTTGCCCCATCCTCCAAGTGCTGAGGTGTACGTTGGCAATTGCAATCGGGAAGTGAGGGGGACAGACAGGGGATGTGTAACACTGCCATGCAGCTAAGTCATGCATCTGTGTGGTTTATTTGCTTTTGCTGGGCCTGATTTGTAAGCCACCACTAAGACTGTGAGGAAAACTATAAAGACCTGGTGAATAGCTGAGGTTTCAAAGAGGGATGTCCATCTGCGAATGCACTGGACCTCTACTGCACACTGAATACTGCACGGATTTGTTTCTCCAGCACTGGAAACAGAGACGTAGCACGTTGTTCAGATTAACTCTGGATGACCTCCCTAGGACTATGCAATGCCAACAGAAGTGACTTTACAAGGGTTGAATTCTTCACTCACCTGTTGCTCATGCAGTCTGAGCCCTTCCAGACGTGCTGTGTCACCACTGCTCTCAGATCATAATCACTGTCAGTAGCGTGCTGGAGAAGGGCTGAAAATAAGTACTGGGAAAAGACATGGAAGTGCTGAGGTCTTAGGTATAATACTGCTATGGCAGCGTGTATTGCAGATCCTAGTAGCATCAAATCTTGTAGAGTGTCTTGTTCAGGATGTCCAGGTTAAGCCAATCACTTGATTTGGGACCAAGAAAGACCCCGCAGGGAGAGGGATATTGCTTTCTTCTGTAGCGTGTGAGATACAACCTGCTTCCTAGGGCTATTTCAGACTTTTAAGTAACAATCATCCTACTGCATCATTGCTTCTGGACATGGGCTTCCCATGTCCCTTCTCCCTTTACATACTACACGATTTCTACTGGCTCTCAGTCTTTACCATAGGTCTTAATTTGTCAGAGGATATTAGGAAACTATTTTGAAGCCTCTAACACTCAGTGGCATGTGGAGGTGATGCTCTAGGGCCCTGTTGAGATTAAACATTTACTGCTTGGCTTGTTTGTGATGACAGGGACCTGGCTGGTCTGTTCTTCCTATGCAAACTGGCAAAGCTCTGCATTTCAGCAGCTGGGAAACCAGCCCTGTCGGCACCACTCCTCATTTGTACAGAGGAGCAGCTTAGCCTGAGAGCACAGAGTCTCAAAGCAGTGCTCTCTATCCTCCAGCACAAAACTCTGTGATGAGCTCTGTTGCAGGAGTTCCTGATAATACCAGTGAGAGGACTACTGAGCGCATGCCTGGTCTTCATGGGCCCTGGAAACAGCATGTAATGAAAATGGGCACTCCCTCCCTCTCACTGGGGAGATGAGCCATACAAATAAATAGATACACATCTAGGCACTCAGAATGATATCTGGCAAGATAGGAACATACAAACTAGCTGTCACTCTTCTTTTCATAGCCCTGGTGCACGAGACACTGGCAGTTAGCAAAGTGAAGACAGACATCACCTATGTCATAAGCGCTACCACGCTGGTTTTAATGACAACATTGTCTCTGTGCCTGTACACCAGGGTCTCCTCAGTCTTTCATTTCACTCTCTACCTTCTCTCTACTAAATTGTTAGTGCATAACAATTAATGGTGATTTCTCAGCAGCTGACAATACTCATACCAGCTATGATGAGCTAGGTACCTATCTTGCATTTGACAAGCTATCTACCAGTGTGTTTGGAGGTAGTGATGTCTAAGGACAAGGAATTACACTTTTTCGGGGCAGAGCACTCACCTCAGCAAGCTTGCCTTTACTTTCCTTTCCAGAATCTCCCAGGTATGAACTCTACCCTGTTGTCTGCCATTCCCAGGAAATAAAAGTCACCCCATCACAACCAAGCTCCAAAGCCCAATGACACAACAGCTTGGAGCCGGGATTCACGCAAGGAATGATACTGGACAGATGGCCGGGCTGTGTTCACCTCTGTCTTACACCATGCTTATTAAACAATGGGCTTCGGTTGTTCTTTCATCTGTGAGTCAGTGTAGTACACACCGTTGCATGTGTGCACACTAACAAATTGACATCTACCATCCACCATGCACTCTATGGATTGCAAAAAGCATTGGGAACTACATTGCAGATCTGTGGGTAGAACCTGGAAAAGCCGTCTGTGATGTTTAAATCACCAAAAAAGACTCCTTGATGATCTTGTCTCTGACATGCTATCAGATATTACATCAACTTACCAAGCAGAAGTTTTAGGACAAACAAAAGAAAGTACTTTTTTTCTCATATAAGCATAATCAAGCTCTACAGCTCCTTGCCACTCCAGAATTTGTAACAGCCAAAAATATAAAGTAGGTTACAAAAAACAGTCTTGGAAGATGATTTAACCTTCTATTTAACCATAAACTGACTTGATTGAAGGTAGAAGCTAACTGCATGAGACAAGTTTATGTTCTTATTTTATAGCCATCTTCCAGGTAAAAATATAACCCAGAATAGATTCTGACCACTTCTTGCTGTTGCTGATATCTCATTACTTGCCTTGAGGATAGTCTGTGTGGGAAGGCAACAGAACTGCGGTGGTATGCATGGATGCCCTCCGGTTGTGTTGGGGTTTAAGCCAAATATCAACTTGCGCAATCGGGTTTTACCCATATATACCAAGTTTCCCCTGGTAAGTCCAACTGGAAGAAGTGCTTCACACTACTTCGTGAAGCAGACCTTACTGCAGCAGATTAGCTACCACATCCTGTTCAGAATAAGCCACCAATTGCAATGATAGGCAGTCAGCCCTGTACACACACGTAGTCTGTGCTATTTTGGAAGCACCACAGAGAAAGCCAGAAAACCAGACAGTTGTTATGATGGCTGTATGCCAAAAGGCTCCCACTCAAATTCAGGCTGTCCCAGCTAATAAGGTTTTTTCCCCCGTTGCTCCAAGGGTACCTATGTTCCTTTCTGGATCCAGCTCTCGGAGTGGAACTTGATCCGGGTGAGAGTGGGGAGGTGGAGGTGAGCAGGATGCTTTCTGCTCCTCCTCAAGGCTGTTGCATCACAGCCTTTGAGTCAACACATTTCAGACCTCCCACAGAGAGAAGAGCTGGCTCTTTACCTGTGCAAGCCCCAGCATAATAACTTTGGGTAGCTTTCCTCAAGGCGTTTCACTGAGGTCATACATGACAGTCACAAATATTTCGCAGATTACCAAATCCTGTGGAAGGCTGTGGTGCGTTGGACAAAGTTTTATTTTTAAAAAAAATTACTGTAAGGCAGAAGTTACCTAAAAGGCAATCATACAAAGTGATGTCTGAGTCAGCTGACCATGACTTCCTGCATTAAAACCAGAGACAGAGAAGAATCATCCCATCTCTGCCTCTTCTTTTTTGTATCACGAGGCTTTTTTTGCAACACCAGCTAAGCAAGCAGTTTTCTTAGGACCTTTCTGAAGTGGCGGAATCCCCGAAGGAAGTGGAAGAAATTTCTGTGTTGTGAGACTTACATATGATGGGGGAGAAAGGAGGTGTTGGAGGAAGAGTCAAACTACCTGGAAACATAGCAGCAGAGGGTGTTGTTAATTGGTATAATTTAGGACAGGATAGAGGATATTCTGGGGATGAAACAAAGAACTAGAAACTTTTACTAGGTCCCTTGATTGTATATAAATCTATCCACAGGGAAATTGTCCCAACATTTCTTGGGAGAGACTGTTACTTGCTGAAGTCTCAATTTCTGGCAAAGTAGCAAAAAAACCCCAATGGATGTGCTGCCTTCTTGCAGAAGACCACAGACAGCACTTTTAACTGCACAGGTGAGACTAACAAGGCACCTGAGCTCGGTATTGACAGCTAACAGATTTCTCAGAAACAGCACAACGGAGCAGAATGACAACAAAGCACTGGAGGTGTGCAAGGCTCTTGTATTTGCCATTCACACAGGATAATACTCCCGCCAACATTTGTTGAAACTTGTAACCTTGCTCAGGAATGACATTTTGTCATTTCTGCAAATGAACAGAATTCCTCTGATGAAGAATTTGGAGTTTCAGCAGAGCCAAAATGCTCAGTGCTGTTAATAGGGCACAGGCTGAGCTTTCATGCTGAAATAGCAACGATTCAGGGAAAAAAAGTAACAAGTTAAGAAAGCAGCCAGGAGGCCCCAGAAGGGTGTAAACTATGCAAATATCTGTTTTCCCAGTTAGCACCTTGCTTCAACTCTTTTCTATTTCTTCTCTGCCTCTTTTTTCATGTACTTATTTTCCGCTAGGATAAACCCAGTTTGGATACAGGAAGGTATGCGCATTCTTACCATGTTTGTGGTGCAGGGCACAAGTAACCTCTTATAGTGTGGGCCAGGTATGTGATTAGCTGATGCTCAAATTATGCCAGGTTTCCTACAGAGCAGAAATAACTGGATAACTAAGCATAGGGCCCTTTCTTTTTATTACTACATTTCTTGTTCCAGGGAAGCATCTGTTGATTTTACTATGACTTCTGCTACAGACTGAATTCACACAGACTGCGGAACGGGGCCTTCAAGAGGGGAGCAACAATATTTTTTCCTAGTAAATACCTGTAGCTGTGATATTGTTCGGTTGCAGAAGCTAAACAAGTCTGAAGTCAGTTTATTTCAGTGTCCGCATGTGAATCCCCACCGTAACTGTGTGCAAGCCAGTGAGGCGGTTGAATTCTTGGCAAGCAGCAGAACCCGAGTTCATCCTACAGCTGGGGAAGTGCCTGAATCCCAGTCCAGGTGTAGTCTAAAGAATAGCTGCAAGTAACATTCTGAGACACAGAACCTTTTCCTTCAGTTAATTGATGGTCAGGTCCAACACAAACGGTTTTTACACACACACACACATATATATATGCATGTATGTAAGTACATGTAAATACATACAAATGTATTTACGCATGTGTTTGTGGTTAGGTACATGCTCTGCACATCTTCACATCTCTGGCTTTCAATTCAGGGCAGCATTTCAACAAAGTATAATTATTTTGTTATGAAGAATCTGGTCACTGTTGCATAGGAAGGGAAATAAAACCAAAAGCTACTCCTCCTCACTTCCCCTAGCAAGAAGATTTTCAGGTTTCAGGCTTCTGACAGGAGGAAGTTGTTAGGAATTGTCTTCCAGGCACATCTCCTATCTGTGTTTGGCTGTCCTTCCCATAATCAGCCTCGCAGCTCAACTGAGTGGCACGGCCAAGTAATTTCATCAGCCTCACTTCAGACAGCAAGAGGCAAGGAAACAGCTGAGATTTCAACCAGCCCTGGTGTTTCAGTCCAGACTCATCTGGGACATGCCCATCAAACACATCCTGGGGAAACCGTGAAGAGAAACAGGTCTGAATCTCCCTTGCTATGGCCCTTACAATGTTGTGGTATCATACGTCTGAGCCAGCTGTGAAGAAACCTGGGAACAGATATGAAAAGCTTTATTGTTCATTCTGCTCGAGCAGGCGTATGTCAGCACAGAATGTGTGTAATTAGAATGTCACGGAGGTCACAGGTCCAGCATATGCACCTTCTTAAGGTTTTTATCGATGTAAAAACACTCACTGCTAGAAACAAAGCCATTTTAACTGACGACTGGGTTTGTTTTGCTGAGTAACTACACAGATGCTGTTTTGCCTCAACCATTCTCCACGCTCAGTTTGACTTTTTTTTGTATCAATTTCAGGGGCACCGAAATAGTATATTTCATTCTGGAATAATACCTTCCTTCCTATTTTTAGAGGGTTTTTTTTTCTTGGTTATGCATGCCTTTCAGAAGTGCAGTAGGCAGTGTGAATGAATCCTCCTGCCTGTGAACCCAGAGTCCTTGTTCAGCTGTAGACTTGCACTGTAACAAACTGATTTTGGTTTTAGCTTTTTTTTTGCTCCAGTTTTGCATGTAGACTGGCTCTCAAGCTCCCTAGATTTAGTGACTCACCTAAAAAGTCTGTAGGCGAGCTCACAGATTTTTATCGCCAGTGAAGAGTTGTGGTGTTTTCCAAAAAAATGCTGATCTAAGTACAATAATCTGTGCCTGTATATCCAGGAGAGTCCTCTTTTGGCAAGAAAGAGTACAAGGGAAACCCAACAGTGACATTAGAAATAATTTTCTTACATGGTACCATGTCAGGTCCAAGCTGAACTGAGAAATAATTAAACTGTTAACCCAACAGCTCTTCGTCAGACTACGCAGACTGGATTGATGATCTCAAGGAAGGATAACAACTCACACTTTATTTCCTACAGATTTTAAAGGCATCTTTTAACATTGAGTCACTTTTTGTCCAAAGATTATGGGTAGCCAAAGCTAATGCCCTGCAGTAGCAGACGACCTGCCAAAGGAGTGCCAAAGGGTGCCCAGATTTTGAACATCGCACAGTAGAGCCAGCAATCAGCTGCGAGTCACTGTAATTTGCAACTAGTGTCTATGAGAGAGGGCAGCTTTTAGCTCCCTGCTTGTGCTCAGTTTTGGGTTTGGGGGAAGCCGGGAGCTGCTGCACACACAGACAGTGCACTGCTGCTGCTAAATCTCAACCTGTCCTGTGTTTGGTGGCATTTTTCCTCCAGGTAAGACAGCAGCTTCTGTTGCACATGCAGTATCTCTTGGCATGCCTGACTTCCAGCTGGGAAGGAAATCTATAGCCCTGTATATCACTTTGCAGAAGCTGCTGATTTGTGCTCTTATCTGTTATCTTTCTTCATCATTTCCAGACTAAGTCATACACAGGCAACATGATTTATATAGCTCACTGGAATGAGTTACATAAATAAAATGCCCCGTTATCTATATTTCTTTATCACATGTCATTGTGGTCATTCTGTAAAAAGAAGAAGTCTTCTAATATATCTTTGATGATAAGAAATAGCTCCTTGGTCTCTCTTTGTCTGTCACATACACACACTCATTTGGCTGTTGTGCATTCACACACTCATCTCCTCCTCTCTCTCTCTTGCATGCTCTTGTACCCTCCTGGAGGTCCTGCTTTCTTACATGTACGTTGGTACACAAAATACAATCAGGACAAAAGACTCGCACACGCTAATTAGCCTGGCTGATTTTTACTTGGTCTGGAGAGCCTTAAAACCTGAAAAGGCATTGAATATCAACAGTGTGGCACTTTACCCAACAGGGGAATATTTGTTTTCATAGGTGAGCTACCCGGTACCAGCAGTCCTGACCTGCCTGGCCATGGGGTGAATTGAGCTGGACGAAAACACCACTTTCCCAAAAACAGGCGTAGGTTATCTTTTCTTTAACCTTCCAGTTTGTTTCCCCTACTTGTTTGTTTGGGTTGTTTTACCCTCTACCCATTTGAGGTGTGTTTCTGGTTCAATGCTTCTGTAAAGGCCAGAGGAATTAGCACTGTTGAAAGAAATCCAGTACTGAATTGCCCTTGTGTTGTCCGGACTTTGTTATGGCTTCAGTTCATTAAAACCAAGAGATGGACAGCTAGAAGAGAGAGAGACCAGCTAGAGGGGGGCACTCGGGGCTGGACTGTGGTAAGTCTTCTTTAGGGGCCAGACCTGTTTTCTTTTGAAAAGAACATGATGAAAAAGTCACAGCTGTGAAATGGGAGGCTGAGTAGGAAATGACATACTCCAGGCAAGCTGGAGAAAGAGTGATAGATGCTCCATGCCCTAACTTCCCTAAGTGTCTCATCTCCGGTTCCCATCAGCACTGCAGCTCAAGTTTGCAGATGGGTACATCGCATCCCTGCCTCACTTCTCCAGTTCTCTGACCTCTGTTGATGTATTCCTCAACACACCTCCCAGTCCTCTGATGTCCCTGAGGAGTGACTTCGCCAGGTCCCGTTGCTGGTGAGGTGGGCTGCCTGCAGCCAGTTGTGCTGCATCCCTAAGGGTCCAAGGGCAAGAGTGTTTCTCAAGGTGGAATCTAGCTTTCATTCCTTCGCTGCCTCTATCCCAAACAGATGGGCAAAGCACAGGATGAAGACTTCAGTAAGGGAGATGTGGTACCCTCCCAAAGAGTGCAAGAGAGAGATGCTGCCAGCTGAGAAAAAGGGGGAGGCAAGGCTGAACCCTTAGTTTGTGTCATTGTCTTGGAAAACTGAGATCTTCAGAAAGCTGAATTTTGCATAGCTGTTCCAAATCAAACTTCCCAGGTCTCTCTGGTCAACTTAAGCAAAATTATCAAGACGACCTAAAATAGGAGTAGGGTCCTTGAGGCACAGAAGCAATAAAGTGACTTTTTCCCATCAGTTCTCTAAAAGCTTGCTGCTGCTACACCAGTAATTGCAACAAGGGAGAGGATCATCGTAACAGACTGGCCTATTTTTAACAACAAACCGGGACTGAAACTTTTCTCCCTTCTCTGTTCTCAACTGTTATTCCTCTTTCCTTTCCCTCTCCCCACATTTAACCATTTCATTACCAAAAAAGCAGGCAAATAGTAGCAAAAGAATATACAGGAAACAAATGACATGGGCAAAATTCACGAAAGAAAAAGGTCTGTTTCTTCCATTTAATAAAAAAAAATCCAGAAATGTTTTGAAAACCAAAATTTGGGGCATCTTTTTTATTTCCCAAAGAACCCTGTACCTAATAAGTATTTTGTTTGAAAATCATGCACCAGCTCTGTTAAAAAAAATGCTGAAAATAAGTTCTGTAGCTTGTAAATATGTGAGTATCTGCTAAACAACATACACTATGAATAACTCAGCATGAGGGAATACTCCTGTATTTGGAGGCAAACATTCATGAAAATTCTTTTTAAGTTATTTCTGTCTGGCGTGTCAGAGTTTACTAAGCTGTTTCCTAGGCTCTTCATCAAAGAGAAGCCGTCTAAACTATAATTTTAAAGTAGCTACTTATTGGGAAGAACAGATGGTGCATTCATACACCACAAAACTGCAAAATTTTAGCAACCATGAATATCAGGTTCTTGAGTTGTAACTCATTTACATTGGAAACTTAGTTAACAAGTCAGATAAAACACATTCAGAATACTGCAGAGCTGTAAAAGAAGTGAGTGCTGACACATTAAATACAATCCGTCTATTTTTATGACAAGTTCTGATAACAATGCATTTTTTCTTTTTCAAATATAAAGAGAAAAAGAATTCAGATCTTTCCAGACTTGGCCAAGGCACCTGATTCACAACGGAAAATATTTTTACATCTTATGTCAGCACTACTTTGTTCCGAATTAAGAGCTGTGCTATTGAAATCTTTCTTTCATGATAGCGTCACTTTCTCACCAGTTCTCTCTTTCCCAGAACAGCGTTATGTGTTGGAGATGCAACACAGAAGCATTTCAGTTCACTCAGCTTTGCACATCAGCTTTCATCTATGTCTGGATGCAAAATTACGTAATGAAATGTATCTTTTATGATGTAACTCACTGAAACCCTGGAGGAAGAATGCGAGCTTGAAACCAAATTTTCCAAACAAATTAGTCTGCATCAGACTTTTTGACTGAAATATTACCAGAAAAATGGTTATATATATCTAAGGTGTCACCGTAAGCATTTAAGACCAAGGCTGAAGACTCAAGTCTCGCTTTCAATTTAACTGACTATCCCTGTCACTAGTTAGTATCTGGTACTGAATGGCAAACTGTTATGAATGGGTTAGCAAAATTAAGTTCTTAAAAGATAAATATGCAAACTGGGAAAGTGAGAAGTATCAACACTGAAGAAACAGTGGCATTAATCAGTCGAATATGGAAGGGTTGGTGTCAGCACCTGGAAAAGAGTGACATAAATTCTTAGCAATTGTGCACTTCACTGGGAGCTATAAACGGTGGGGCTGGCTCTGTCTAGCTGTCTCCAAGACTTTGCACCCCAGTTCAATGAATTCTTGAAGAGCCCATGAAAAGTCACCTCTGATACTTTTTGGCACAGGCTGAAGTCCCACTGGAGTCAGTGTGACTTGAAGAGTACAGTAAGTGCAGGGCTTGTTTAAGGCACTGCAGACTTTGCACCTCAGGCTTTCAACTAATATTTTATTGTCTGCCAGACAGTTAGGACCAGGCATTACTCAGAACCTCAAAAGAAATCTGCTTCCTGCAAGATTTCCAGACTGATATATTTTCTGTGTAATGTGATGCTTTGGTCCCATTATTTACAGCCAGCATATATCTCTAGTACTTTGGACTTCTCAGAACACCTCTGGTATCTTAGTGTGTAACTCCCATTCCCTCCCTATCTACCTTTCCCTTCTGCTCTTTCCCATAGTCTTAAACATTTTGGAAATTGGGTTGGTTGGACATGAATACCAACCATGTTTTTTATCCCGCTAACCAACTTTTGTTGCTTTTAGTCATAGTGCCACCACTGACCTGGGAGGTGCTAAGGGATGATGCTTGACCAGAAAAGTCACTTCTAGCAAGTGCCATCCTTACTGTTATTCTTCATTCAAGTCCACAGGCATTGCCTCAACCTTTTCAACAGCAGCCACCAACACTGAGTAACACAGTTCCCTGCACCTCAGCAGAGCTCCTTCTGTCATTGCTGCAAAACACAAACATGGGTCCCTGTGAACTTGAGGGCAGCATCTCTACCAGGTAAACTGCTCATTAAACCAACAGGAGATAAGCTAAGCTTGCTGCATCTTTGCAGCTGTATACAGGTCTCTGGATTAGGAGACAAGTCAACAAAAGTTTATGTGCACTTGTTCATAAGAGCACAAGAGATAGACTATTGTCCTCTCCCTTGTTCTCATCTGCAATGAAAGGTCAAGATCAATTTAGAAGTTATCTGTATCTTGATCATCTCATCCAGTGAAGAGACAAAAAACCATTTCAGTTTATCCAAAGTAATAGTAGACACACAGCTCACATGTGACTGGCTGTGATTATTAGAGACCTGAGGAGAACAACTTTTTGCCATTACAATGTTTTTTTGCACTAGCTGGCAGTACCCTTTGCTGTCAAATATTAATGAGAAATCAATTCAAATCAAGGTGGCCCCATCTCACAACTTTGTTCTCTATCTTCAGCATAGAAAATCACTTCTTCATGTTTCACTGAGTACCCACCTGGCTCAAAGCTAGCATAACTGTTCACTGATGTCACCTAGATATTTCAGGGCAGAGCCTGGTGGACCTAGACCTTCTTGGTCCTCATGTTTGATACCACTCTGGAAACTTCAGCTGACCCATCCTGACTTCAACTTTCTCACCAGCCCAGCTCACACTGAGAAATACCACTTAAACTAGTTCTGTCAAAGAATGCCAGTGCTGTCTAAATGATCCAACTTTCTGATTGTAGTCACACGTGGCATGCATTCACAAGATTTCAAACTGGGATCGAGTACTGTGAGAAGTGATCTTCAGCGAGATCCTGGCATGTACTCTGATGCCATTGAGAGCAACAGCTTCAGTTTTGTTTCTACACCTACCGATGTTTCTATGTCCTTTCTAACCACACTGAAAATAGCATTTTCCGATTTTTATTTTTGAACTGTGTCCTTTAATTATTTAACTCTCCCCCTTTTTCAGGGCAGAAGATTTCCCAATGAAAGATTGTCTTGGAAGTGTATGATATAAATAACAGATGTAAATAACATCTGGGTGTGACAGGCTCTACAAACAGCTGACTAAGTCAGAAAAGAGCATGAAGAAATATTCTTTTCCTCAGTATGATAATCAAAAGTAGTTATCTCTTCCTCTTGAGTAAGCCCAGCTATGTGAGGGTGGTAGGCCAGGCTGCAGGAGCTATCCTCATTCAGTATTTCATGGGAATCAAATTCTCTTCAGCTTAGTTTCTCTCTTGCTTCTTTCTTCCTTCTGTCATGTTGCCCCCCCGAGATGTAATGTCCTAGAGGTAATTCATGATAGTTAAGCCTAGAAACGCAGCTTAAGAAAATGAGTTTCTCCTGTCAAGAGCTTCCTTTATGCTATTTTCTTTGCCACATCTTCAGTTTATTGCACAGCTGTTGTATAGTGCATCTTCCTCTTGCTTACCTCCTGGAACATATTGGAAGATTATTATTTTTCTATGGGAAAACAATTGATAAATAGCTGCCCTGCTATTCTTCTGTGGGAAATTCATATTTCCCATAAGAAAGTTAGATACTGAATGCAGTGGGCCCAAAATAATTTCCATCTGTTTAATATGGTTGCATCCCTCAAATGCTACTTCATGAAGATAAGGTGGATGTGGTCCTAACTATCTCTGTGACTGCTATCGCTCTGTAGGCTCCTTCACAAGGTCAAGGAAGAAAGCCAGATACCTCCAGAGGAAAACTCCTCTCAGTTCAGGTGCATCAGTCAGCTATATAAATTGGGTAGGATTAAAATAGGCATTTTTTTCCCACTGTGTCTCCATATTGCCAGTAGATCCTTCCTGCACATTTACCCCACTGTCCTATTTCTGGATCTCCATATTAACCTATCCTCCTGGCCCATCACCTCTTTTATCATATACACATGGCATAATGTCTTGGGAGCAATCTCATTTCCTTGGAGAAGATCCCCTAGACTCTTTGCACTTAATCGTTTCTTCTAAAATTAGGCTGGCTTTACCTCTCCTTTGCTCCACCCTCACTGCTTACTTAGTGGATGCTAACTAATCCAAAAATGTGTCTGCTTCTAAACCCTTTACTCAGCTGGGAAGCATACTGGTACTTCAGGGTGATAAGCACTCTTAGAATAAATTTTTTCGTGTCGAATTGCCACTAAATTAATACCAGGCTGAGGACTTTGAGCTGATCACCCTGCTCTGCTCTTCTCAGTGCATTTTCGTTGCCCTTCTTGTTTTGGAAGGCAGTTCCTCATTTGGAGTTTCATGGCACCCTTAGGGTCAGAAAGTAACTTGCAACAAGAGACTGTACAGACCGAGTCTCTTCAGTCTCATTTTGCTCTTGCATTGCTCCTACCTCTGTCTTGTTGCCTCTTCAAGATGTGGTTCCCTAGACTGCACAGTGGTTAAGGTTGTCCTCCAGACCTAGTTTCAGAAACCATATTTTTGAGGTAGATTCCTCTTTTCCTCTGGGGTTGTCAACTTACACAAGCTTCCCATCTGTCAGCCACACACTGGTGATGCAAAGTCATCCCCAAACCTTTTTTCACTTCACAAAATTTTCAGTTCTCCCTCCAGTGGAAGTCTGTGCATTGCATCTAACTCCATTCAATATTAATTAAGGAACATTTTCATGTTTATTTCCCAGCCCTAAGGCCTTCTTGTGGCCTGAAGAAAAATCTCCCTATGGATCACCTGCACACTACCCAGGCTGAAGGTCTGGAGAACTTTCAAGGTGGGTAAGACAGTGAAGAACAAGGCTGGACAATAGCAGGATCTCACTGTATAAGCCATGTGCATGTGCCTTTTCCTTCAGTCAGTAACAGCTAATTACAGTTAATAACACCTCAGTTATTTCTTTCTGTAACAGATGCTGTGATTGAGTTCAAGCGTTCCTCAGTCCAGAGGACACCAGAGAGGAATTTCACTCTTAGGGAGCACCTCTTCTGCCTGTGGTGAGGACAAGCCTTGGTGGCCAGGCCCCAGACAGCTTTGGAGTAACCACATTGAACCACATTATAAAACCTCACATTTGTGTACAAGCTTTCAGGGGAGAATGGAAAGTGAAGCATCAGTCAGCACCTCCTATTGTTCCAGCCTCATGCACGCACTTGGGTTGTGGTGTTCCATTTTTTCTAACAAGCACTCTCTCATCAGAATAATCAGGCACAGGAAAAGTGATTGTACTGAAAGACAGCATTGTGTGCAAATAAGGTTTCCAGATTCAAGGCAGAATCACGGCTTCTGGGCTGTGTTTTCAAAAACTGGTGAGTGGAAACAACGCCGGGTCCAAGGCTGCAAACTTTATTCCCAGGAATAAGCTAGGCCCTCTTGGTGTGCTCTCATTGCGTCACAACTGGAAAATGATCAACGCAAGAGAAGGCCAAGGCCTTTCCTTCAAATCCAACCACTATTATTGCACTATTCTTCTAAGTTGTCCTTTAATTCTAATAGCCCAAGGAAAACTGGGTCCTAGATGACCCTAGTGGTGGTGCTAACGCTCCCTGTGAGCTGGGCTTCTGGAAGCCAAATGCCCATCACCCTAGGTGCTGAGCAGCGAGCATCGCCCTTTCTGTTTCCTGTTCGAAAATGACAGGCACTGCTGTGAAGGTGCTCACCAGAATTCAGCTAAATTTTCCTTCCAGTTGAAATGGAACATTGCCCGTTTCTCTACATGGCTACTGCTTGTGATGGCCACCTCATACCTGCAGGCCTTGGAGGGGCCTCTTGCTCAGGGAAGGACTGATGAATGGAAGGACCTTTTTTGTTCTGGTGATGCCTCTTGCTAGAGGCCCAGCAAGCTCCAGTCGTTGATGCTATGCTGACTTGAGAGACCTGAGGCCAGCTATCATAGGTCTCCTCTTAAGTATCCTTCTATACTCTGGTATAAATTTTCCACAAAAGAAAAAGACATGAAGGAAGCCGTCAAATGACTGTGCAAGAGAAACACGACCTCTGGAGTATCCTGATCCTGCAAAGGGGTCTGTTGCAAAAGAGCTAGCAACCTGCTCAAACAGCCCAAGGACGAGGTTTCGTTGGGTTCTCCATCATGGGGTCGTCATGATATGCTCTTGCAATACAGGTCTAGGACCAAATTCTGCACATGAGATCCCACGCATAGGGACTCTATTTGGCTAAATACTGGCTTGTTCCTTCAAATGAGTGAAGGCGAAGCCAGGTTTGCACTCAACAAAACCAGAATGTACAATCATTGCTGGGTAGGGTGGACTCTGGCCACTTAAAACCACATGCAGACAAGCCCATAGAAGATTTTTTTATCCCAGCTCTGCTGTACCATAACCACACAGGTGAAGGAGACGTGCCAGCAGAGTGCTGGAAGCTCTGCCTCTGGGAGTGGCGGACCAGCTGGGCTCCCTGTAGAGGCTGGACCCTAGGAGCCATAAATGAGATTTCTGTTCCACTGCCACCTGAAGATGCTACCATTCCCCATGATGCTGCTTATCACCCAAGATTTTCCCGCCTTGCTTTTCTGCCCTTATTTTTGACAATTTTCTCTTCCTGGGAAGACCATCGCAGGTGGCTGAGAGTAGGACCTGGAGACGGCCCTGCTTCCTGCTCGGTGTTCATCTGGACGAAGCTGCTTTTCAGATGCTCACTCTCTCTCTTACCGAGCCTCACTCCTGTGGAAATGCCTGACTTTTTCTGGGCAGGGTGCTGTGGAGAGACGGAAATGAGCATTTGCAGACACTTTGAACTGTCTCCTGAATAAATGGGAGAAAACTAAAGGATCCCCAGACTGCAGGGATTATTGATTTTATAACAATTTCAACAGCTCCATCAGCGGTGGCATGTAAAAGGAGCTCATCATTTATAAATTGACTCTTCCAGGGATCAAAGGCCTGTCAGGGCAACAATTAGTTCTGGTAATTTATCAGCTGTTTTGAGCTTGTCAGGTGGAGAGAGAAGGGCAGTTCTGCATCAGCTCCCCTGCAAAGTTGTCACTGTAGCCAGAGCCAGGTAGGATGTGCAGGTCAGTCATTTGCTGCATATTTCATGTCCTCCGATGTTTTGTCAGTCTTTCCGATACCTGATCCAATTTGGCTAGGCTGTCAGGTGAAAAGGAGGCATCTCTTAGCACACTAATGTCACCCAGGCCAGAGGTCCTTTGTCTCCTTAACAATGCCCCTGTCAAATCCCTGCGGAGCAGCTAAACAAACTGGAATGCAGCAAATCGAAGAAGAAGAAAAAAAAAACCCAGCAAAAACCTGTGGTCTGTTTTTAATTAGCCTATAAACCATTCAGAGCTCTCCAACTGTGCTGTCCCGAGGGAAAACTGAGGGCAAATATACTCTCTCTCCTTGTAGACCTCATAGTAAAAAAATCCATGTAAACAACATGGGCTTATGTGAACAGACTAGAAGTCCAGGCAAAAGCAACCGTTTTGCATAACAGTGGATAGCAGCACCCTTTGCAAAGCATCTTTTGCGAGGGCACCTACAGAATTTGCCTATCTTGACCAGAGCTCTGCTAGATTAAATGGGGATAAAAAATCCAGACATTGAGGCGGAGAGCCCCTTGAGTCTGCAGTTTTCTGACAATGGGAAGTGGATCCAAAATGTGTACAACATCAGAAAGACCTTTTTTACATTGCATTACATCACATTACATCACACTTCATTACATGTGCTCACACTTCCATGCTGACAAGTACACATGCAGAGTCGGTAAATGCTGCAAGTTTTCCCCGATGTACCCTGTTGCACACACACTTTGCAATATCTGATGATGTAGTTGTACAATCACATACTTTTTTTATCAGAACAGTACCTTATTTGCTATGTGGCTGCACTCAATTCTGTGCTTTCCTATGCTGACAACTTCATTTTGCAACTTCTCTTCAAACCTGCTTTCCATGTATAAAGCACAGTTTTAATTAATTTGTAATGTAGACCACTGAAAAATTTCCAGTGGAAGTGCAAGCTGTTCCAGGAATTTCACATATGCAGGTTGTTGTAAAGCACATATGAACTTGTATCACTTAACCACGTTTCATGGCTCTTCAGATGTTCATGGATCACAGGCTGAAAAAACAACTATGATCACAGCCTCGTAGAGGAGCGGCTCACAAAAGCTGTGTTTGGCCACAGGAACAGCACAGAAAGGCTTGAGAGAGGAAAAATAAAGGGTGGGGAAGGAAAGGCTGGAGTTCGCCTAGAAAGTTGACCTCTGTGCATGTACAGGCATTTTTAGAAATGTTTGTGGAGAAAAATAATTACTCAGCAGAAAATGGTTAGTTCAAAGAATAATTTTTTCACTGTATAGCAATATCCAGCCAAATTTCTGACTTGCCTAAAAGAGTCCACACCAGAACCAGCAATCCATAATCCATTGCCAATTCAGGGCAAAGGACGGCACTCACAGGCGCTTCACGTTTCAGCCAGGTGAAAGATGTCCTTGTACTTATGATGAAGCAGACTCGGGGTGAAGTAAAATTAAATTAACAGCCTTAATGCACATTGTTTGGAAGCCACTGGCAAGGACATCGCTGCAAAGCATCCTGCTGGATGCGTACCGAGAATGATGTAATTGTTAGCAGAGACCCAGGAGAAAAAACAGCAGGCCAAGTCCTGAGCAAAATCCAGAAGATTTTAGAAAGATAGGGGAGCAATATTGTTGGAAAATTATGAAAATATTCTTCTTATGAAGACACAGAAGAAACAAGGACGAGGGAGCCTCTCTAGAGGGATCTGTGGGTTTCACAGTCATATGCTGTATCTGCATGACTGATACCCTGAAAAATCTCTGGGCTGGTGAAATTACTGCTGTTCCTTCAAACTTACCTGAGTGACACCACTTTAGTCCATCGGGAGGGAAACTGGGATGAGTGGACAGCGCTCCTGACTGAGATGCTTTCTCAGAAAAATCTGCTGATTTATCTACTGATAAAACCTGTGGGGTCGTTTTGAGACCATAGGTATCAAAGGGGAGCTGCTGCCATTGCAAGCAGCCTGCGTGGCATTACCCAGGGAGACCCTGCAGCCATGTGGGAAGGGTGGTTGACATTGCCAGGGGACCGAGCAGGGCTGCTGGTGTGATTTGTGACAGGCAAACACCCTCTTTACCATCCCCCGAGGAGCACACCGGCAGCAGCATCATGCAGGGTAGGCTCTGCACAGCCCAGCGATGATCACTCTTTTCAGCAGCATGGGTTCTTTGATCCCTGCTTGCCTTGCCACATAATGAAGTCATCTGCCTGACAGATGTGCTGGGCAACCCACGTGTGAGGAAAGAGATGTCTCCCTTGAGGTCAGAGGAGATGTGCAGTCATGAGGGAAGAACCCAGAGGGCACTCTCAAGACACCTCTCCTGCAGATAATGTCACTGTTCGTGTTTTGTGCTCACTTATGCTACTTGAGGGATGCTCATCGAAGTGGGTGAGTAAGTTCAGAGTATGAGAAAGGACAGGAGAAGCCCTTACTTCATTGAGGGGGAGTTTGATCCCGCCAGGTACCCAGCACCTTGGATACTTGAAAGCTCTCAGTCAGTCTGTGCCCATTAACATGACCACATTTTCATGAGCAGCTGACGGCCACAGAGTTTAACTCGTTGCAGGGCTGAGCCTTGTTGTTGGTTAGATCACTTGTAAGAGGTCTCAGCTACTTGGAAATCCTTCCACAGGCAAATGCACGGCTTAAAGGGCCAGTGCATTTCTGCTAAGAATACGACAGGCACCATTTGCCCGATTTTTCTGTCCACTTTAGTTTGCTGCCTAGTTTGTGCATATCACTGCTTTACACTCCTGTTAGAAATAAGAGAGGATGAAATTAAGAAGCAAAAGAAAAACAGACCTCTGGCAACAACAGGACTGAAATGGAGATGAGAAAGGTGACAAGAGGAGAAAGCTCTGATCCATCAAAACATTCAAGGCATGGGGCTACCTTCGCACAAGAAGTCCTTAGGGCACTGGCTAATTTTTCATGATGGACACTTCACCAAGTGCTTGGCTGAACTCTGTCTGCGAAAAGTAATGGAGAAAGCAGAGGAAAATGTAAATCCTATATATATGACCAAAATACTAGTGCTGCTTTCTTCTTGCCAGACTAGAAGTTGGATTTGTTTTCTAGTGACTGGCACATAACATGCATTTTTCCTTTAGCTAGAAAAAAGTTAGGTTTAGGGTTGTTGGGTTTTTTATTTCCTTGGGGGGAAAAACACAACAACAACAGTGTGGGCTTGAATTACAGTTGGTGAACTCAAATCATTTCTGCAGACCCCAAAATAGTTGGAGAGGTCAACGAAACCGCAAGCTCCACGGGGCTCATCCATTTCTGAACGCAGCTTTCTTGAGCCAGAGGCAAACTGCCCCATTGCTTACCAAAGTGATATTTATCTAATTTGTTACTAGAAAATGCTTGTGAGGAAAAAAAAACACAACAAGAAACCAACCAAAAAAACCCCAAACCCAGACCAAGAGGAGCAAGAGTCGCTGGAGCCCTGTGCTAGCATCAGCAAATTGGTGTCCATTTGCCCCCATGGTGGCAATATCAGAAAGAACGGAGCCTTTCTGGGTATAATTCTGCTCTCGTTTTCACTGGCATAAACGATGCCTCTAAAGCTGAAGGAATTGTTGGCTGACCGACTGACCTGGTGGACTTCAGGCAGAATTCAGGTCTCTTTGACCTGATCCGAGCAGAGGAACTTGTCCCAAGCACACCGCTAAGACATACCAGCTGATTGTTTAACCATATTGAGAAATAGCAAAATAGGCTTCCCTATCATTTTTCACTTACCTCAGATTTGATCAGAGGTATAAAATACAGACAGACATGAACACCCATTCTGGCTAAGTTTCCGAAATGTCATTCGCACAATGTTTACCTCAGAAAAAACGATCCTGCCACTATCTTTGTACTTTATCTGTGGCACTATGTCTCTTCGCATACTTACACTCACCATCACAGCTTCCAAGCATTCTCATCTAATTAATCAAAAACTCCATCCTTTTGTTTCCTAGGTCACGAAGAAAGAACAGTAAATTAAATAAAGATATCGGCTGCGAATGGAAGATGGATTTCTACCCAAGCAACCTAATAATAGCGCCATGATGCAGACAAAGTCAAAATTGATATGGTTTTATATACACAGAGGCAAACAGTTGAGTGTGAAGAAAGTAAACATCAGATAGGATTCAAACAGCAGTTTATCCAGCTCATTCTGTGTTTGTAAATATAGAAGTGTGTTGTGGTGGCTAAATTTATCCTAATGTAAGGAAACATGAACAAAGAGGCTGGTATTTGGTAACTTCTATAGGCAACATTAGGACATCCTGCACGAATTATTTTGGGGCAGTTCATGATAACATGGTACAGATTAGAGTTGCCATTTCTGGAAAAATTAGGTCAGAAGTATGTAGATAAGATGGAAAGAATTCCAGTAGCATTGTAGTATTTTCCTGACTTGAAGCCTGACTCACATGTCGAAGCTTTGTTTTATTGTATACCTTGTTTTGATATATAGTCAAAACAGCCTTTATCCAGAGAAAATAAAAATAAACCAGCTGAGCAAGAAAGAATTACACACAGTGTCGAATAAAAATAAGTACAGCAAGCTTAATTTCGGAAAGAAATAGTTGTCTTTTCTTGTGAAACTTTTTGCAAGTTTGGAAATGGCCGTGCCGAACCCAGGAAAAGTCAGAGAAGGGAGATACAATTCGGTAACAGCTCAGGAATGGGGCCTTTCCTTGCTCTTGATCCCAGCTGGAATTTCAGCCATACATCAGGTGTATTTTGGAACCATTAGTGTATGGGCACTCCGGAAAGTGGTGGCCCTCTTCTCTATATGCTTCCCTTCGTCCTTCTCAAATTTCATGCTGGATTAGAACAACCTCTCACTTAAAAAGGAGATTGATCATGGCCATGAAAGGTTTACTTTTTAAAAGAAGAAGTGAGATTAGTTCTAGTTAGAGGACCGAGAGCCCTGACTCTGCAGCCTTGCCTCTGCAGTCAGCACAATGTTTCCATTGGCTTCAGGTAGAATATTTTTTTGCTCAGGTCGTTTATTATAAGTAAGAATGTACTTTTACACTGCTCTGTGTTCAGTGCCATAAATCCCAGCACATACCATGCCTCTCTTTTTTCACTGGGGGTTCTGGCCTGAGTTATTGAATCTTTTTCTGCTATGGAGCTCGCTTTGAGAAGGAGCAAACCTCTGGGACAGACCCTGGTACTTGTATGTGAGCCAGCCTTAAGATAAAATGCTTCATGTTCCCTTTTGCTTATTCAGTGAGACAAACAGACTGTTAAATTCTGGTTTTCGGTCCAGCTCATTAATGCAAACCAGGGTAAGCTGCAGTTTATGCTCCTACGCCAGAAGGTAAATAGCGCGGGGTGAGGAACACATCCCCTTCTGACCCCGCCGCACGCCAGCGGGCCCCTGGAGCAGTCTGGGCAACACAAAATGGCTTCGGCCACTCTTCCCAAAGCCTGCAAGCCCCTGGCATTGGGACACCTCACCTTTCTTGTGCTCTTTGCATTGCTGCTCGGGCTTGGCGCTGCGCGGGGCTCTTAGTTTACCTTGCACGGCTCTGGGGACTGTCCCTTCCCCAAAAGGCTGTGGGTGCCCATCACTACACGAAGCTGCAGCATGAGCAAGCACCAGGGTCAGTTTAGGGGGAAGGAAAGGAGGATGAAAGCCAGCTTTTGAGTCCAGGCATGAGCAGAGTAAACGCTAGAAATAACAGGTTTATTTTTAGGACGGTCTCTCAAGAATCCCTTAAGCAGCTGGCCAGGAGTTTGGGCTACTAAAGGCCACCCACAGCACCATTTAGCCCAGCCACCTACAAAATCCAGATAGCCAACCTCAATAACAGCACAGGCGCTGCTGCGGCGCTCCTCTGCTCCCAGAATCTCTCTTCTCCTCCCGCTCTCTCCCGGGAGAGAAAACAGGAGCAACTGGGATGGGGGTGCCAATGCACGGCCCCTTCCCTAGCAGGGGCACCCCACACCACCTGCTCGCCTGCCATGTCAGCTGGGTGAGAGGCAGCGCCTCGACTAATTGCTTGTTCATTTTCCCTGCCAAAGGCAACCACCGATAGGGGAAGAAATGGAAAACAGGGCAGCGTTAGTGAGGTCTCTTCACACCTGACAGAGGTCACCGATCCATGCGCATCCCGAGCAGTTAGCCCGGGTGATGCAGAGATCAAAGGGCAGCTCTGGGGGCCGTATCCTGCCCTGCAGAAGCACAGGAGCTCCTGATTCCTTCCTGCTTGCCTGGGACAGGCTCTCCTGTCGGACCCTGGCTGCCAGCACTGCCACCTCTCCACTGAATTACTGCCTCAAAACGTAGCAGAACAGCGTGAAGGAAACATGATACAGGCTTTATTTAGCCTTCTGGTGTTTGGGTGTGAAAAATGCTGCAAATGAATGAGTACTGACAAGAAATTCAGAACATAGAATCAATCATAGAATTGTCTAGGTTGGAAGGGACCTTTAAGATCATTGAGTCCAACCATAAAACTAACACTGCCAAAACCACCACTAAACCATGTCCCTAAGCACCACGTCTACCCATCTTTTAAATAACCTTCAGGGATGGCGACTCCACCACTTCCCTGGGCAGCCTGTTCCAGTGCTCGATAACCCCTTCGGTGAAGAAATTTTTCCTAATATCCAATCTAAACCTCCCCTGGCACAACATGAGGCCATTTCCTCTTGTCCTATCACTTGTTACTAGCGAGAAGAGGTCGACCCCCACCTTGCTACAACCTCCTTTCAGGTAGCTGTAGACAGCGGTAAGGTCTCCCCTCAGCCTCCTTTTCTCCAGGCTAATTTCAGCAATTTTTAATGGTGGCTGCTGTCAGTGTTTGCAAGTGACACACACCTTGTATTGTATTTGTCTGTAAAAGTTTGTTTTTTTAAAAAAACCCCAAACCACTCAGTTTTATCCATAGATTAACTCTCTTGCTTTTTTTTTTTTTTTCTGCTATAGGATCAGAGGTGATTAAATCCATTTATTTGCTTTAAGCATCTTTCCAGCTATAACCACTTTAGGCCAGTGTTTGCAGACATGCAAAGTTTGACTACTGCTCTGGCTCTTTCTTGGGCTTGGGCCAGGCTCCACTGAGGTCTCCTGGGCTGGGCTGAGACTCTTTGCGATAGTATGGTAATAAGAAACATAACAAAGCCTAATCCACTATAGCCCACAAAGCATCTAGTGTGTGCATTTTCTGCTCTAGTTCATCTATATCCAACCCCCTATTGGCCATATTTTAATGGTACGGTGAATCCAACATTAGAATTTGCACTATTCAATGAAAAGGACATCAGTCACGTGAGAGTGCTGCTGCAGAATAAGTTCATTTGGCCAATTCAAATTTCACTCTGAAGTTTTATGAGCAAGTTTGAAGCTAGAACAAGTATTATCTGTTGTCTCACATTTGGCATAACCTTTCTGTGTTGTGATGTGGCTAATCTGACAGAAAAGGAGCCTACACGAAGTGCACACACTTCATGTAGGTCTGCTTTGTACGTGAGGCAATCCGCCTCCATGATCATGGAGCCACAGCCTATGGAAAAGCGGGGCATATGAAAAACAAGGCAATACAGTAATTAAAAATATTTATTTATGAAGATATTTACCTTGATAGGCATAAAGCATTTCCCAATTTCATACAGAAATACATAAAACATGCATAGACCAATATGGCCTACTTCAATGTGTATTCAACATGGTAAATATAATGAAGAACTTGTGTGAATATAAATACAAAACACAGAAAATAAGCACGTAAGATTCAACCTGTCAGCAAATTCAACAATGTGAACAAATTCACTGCTATAAACATTCACCCAATATTAGCCTTTTGACATAATTCAAAACAACCCTTTGTCTCGACGCATTTCCACCAAACAAGGCACTGAATAAATCTCACAACAGCCTCTGGTACATCCCCAGTTCAGTGCATTTTTGGTGGCATGTAAGACACAACAGCCTCTATTATTAGAACTTCAGTTAGCCAAATATCCTTGTTATGGGAAACCTAGTAGTGTCCTCTAACTTTTATTTTATGTTGAAGAGTCCTTTGGCATCCAAACCCAAAGGACTTTGACTATGCAAACAACCACAGTGTCTAACCCAAGTTCAGATAACTCTGGTTGTACAAGTAAACTAGACTTCTGAAAAAAGGCAAAGGGTTGCAGCTGATTAGTAAAGGCAATAACAAGGTGTAAAAATACTCTAGCAGGAGTGCAACAAACAGTACGCGAGGTAGACATGTATATATGCATTAAGTCCTGACTAAAGTAGCACAGTGGCTTTCATTTTTGCATTTTAATCAAAAGGTAGAGTTTTTTGCTTTGAAGTTTGTCCACTCAGACCTTGCTTTCTGTCCTTTCTAAGCACATCTGTGAGGTCTTCTTTGCAAGATACTTTTGACGTAGACCCTGAAAGCTGCTCAATTGATGGGTAACATTCCAGAAGCACTATTCAAATGTTTCTTCAGAAAGTTGGCTTTTCATGTATGTTACTGCGGATTCCCCTTCGCTCCCTCTACCCATCCATCTGAATTCCAAAATGATGAAATCCTTTGCTTTTATACCTCCAAATACGGGACTTCCTCAGTGTTTCGCTCTGCTGCGAATCACATGGACAGAGGGGCCCTTCGCCCTTGTGGAATGTTATAAGTCAAGAGAGAGTTTTGGTGACGCTTTGTCAGCAAGTGTGATGGAGAAAGATTTGGGTGATCTTCCCACTAGGATGCTTTCAGGCTTTCCCAGATGCTTTGCTTTTTGTTCGCCCTGTTATGTTTCAGCTTCCGCCCTTTCTGGAGCTCAGCCTTCAGCTTTGCAATACTGAAGGACGCTTTGATACTGTTACCAATGGCTTCCAGCCTGCAAAAATAAGAAATATACATTTATTGTTACAATGATGAAGATGCATCTCCAGTGTGCAGACGTTCAGTTTTTGATTAAATAAGTCTCAGTCTAGATTTCTGCCATGGGAACCTCAGTAACTGCTGATTTCTATACCTCTGCCAGAATTATGCCAATGTAAGCCACTTGAAATATTGGGAGTCAGAATTTAAATGCAAACATTAAAATAAGTTAAAATATTCATTCAAATATAGATGCCCTAGACTTCCTTAAACAGCACATATTCAGTCAAGAGGTCTTCAGCGTTACTTTTTTTGGCTGTTTTGTTTCTTTTAGGTTAACCTGATCCTAGTTCCAATGAATGTGTGCTTTTTTCAAGTAAGCAAGCGCCATTTTCAAAAACTATTTAAGACTTCCAGGGCCTAAGTCTCACTCAAACTCAGCGGGCTGCCTGCTCCCATAAATCCTGTTCTGCTTTTGAAAGTAGCACTAGAGAGTCATCTTTTGTGTGGGCAAACTTCTGTAGGCCATAGTTTTACACGGGCGTATGGCCAAATACTGAATGCCAGAGCTGATGTAGCTGTACTAACTCTCAGCTTCAAAACTGACTTCACCTCTGCGGGGTTCGCAGCTGGCACCAAGTCCAATGCGTGCATCTCTGAACTGCACTGTGCAGTGCTATTGCTGCCTACTGCCACTCAACTTCTTACACACAGACCTCAAAGGGCAGTCCTGAAACTTACTCCTAATCTCAAATACTAAATTGGGCTCAGATCTCAATTTAGTTTTCATTTTCCCTTTCCTCAACCTTTTTGCAGTCATTGCCATCACTACCATTCTGTACTTGTTTTACACAGGTTTATTGGGTAATGTAAAAGACAAGGCAGGTAGAAATCCGCCTCCTGGGTTCTAAAAAGCCAGCCACACCAGCCAGAAGAAACAATATATTCAAAATCTGGATAGATCAATAATCTTCTTTCCCCCCCCCTCCAATAAAATGGAGTAAAGTATCAAAGGAAAGGCATTCTGATTCAATTTCATAATAGAGTAGTTGGGACATAATATTTTTAAGTAGTTAAGATAGTGCATAAACACACTGAAACAACAGGCTCTATTTATTTCTGTCAGTATTTCACGATTTCATACTCTTTTGAAGTTTGGCGTATCTCTAGGCTTACAACTAAGCCTGCTTCCTCTAAGCAAATGGAGGGTGCTGGGAAGAGCTCAGCACCAGTGCCTTCTCAATCTAAAAACCCACTGCACGAAGAAAAACCCTTCCGACATCCTCACTGATTCCTCTGTAACTCTCAAGCTGAAGTCACCAGCCAAGCCGAGGCTGACCCAAAGGCAGGTGAACTGTGCTCTCTATAGCTACTTCGGGGAACTACAGCAGGATGAGAAGAAACTCACCGCTTCATTTTCTTGCTGTCAACATGCTGTTGGTTCATGCATTTGGGTCCGATGCAATTGCCAGCTTTGTTGCGGTGACGCGAGGTTTTCTCCACTGTGGACTGAGACCTGTTAAAAGTGAAAAGGCGCTGCTGTTAAAAAAAAAAAAAAAGTCTGCAGTCCACAATGTGAGGTATCTCATCAACCACTTCTCAAGGCATGTAATAAGCAATCTTTCTGGGCCAAACCAGAGTATGTATCATAGCAGTGTGAGCACTCAGGTAGGAGGCAAGGCTTTGGGAAGATTATTCACTCAGCAAGTGCCAAAATGAGTAAGTCTACCACAATCCATCCCTTTTACACGCACTGCCTTTTAAAGAGTAGCAACAATAGACGCACCAGAGATCTTTTCCTGTCTGGCAGAAGTTCAGACATTTCTTGTCCTTCTGGTTGGCACATCGGCATCTGCTGTTAGGTTCAGTGAGCATCTCTGGCACCATGTCCTTCAGTGATCTTCTGGATCGAGAAGGGCCTCCAAGACCATATGGAACAGTCTTCCTATGATCAAAGAGACAACATGAAAGTCATTCAAACAATTCTGTGGCTCCAAAACAGGGTATTTTGGGCAATCTTATCAATGGGATTGATTGCACGAGTAAAGGTTGTGGGATTGGGAATGCCTTGTTGGTCATAGTTTCCACGCAAATGCTTCTGATGATTCTCCAACATATTCATTAGCACAGCTACCGACAAGGCTAATAACCTTTTAATTGTGATTTCATAAGGCTGCTGTGCCTCCCTGTGCAATAGAAAGCAATAAACCCTCATCTCTTTGAACTTTGGTAAC
This sequence comes from Himantopus leucocephalus, assembly GCA_003993805.1. Lineage (NCBI taxonomy): Eukaryota > Metazoa > Chordata > Aves > Charadriiformes > Recurvirostridae > Himantopus > Himantopus leucocephalus. Next base: position 72,122,331 of record RSEF01000002.1, on the reverse strand, counting down.
CGCCAACACTAAAAGAAGCACTGAAAGAAGCAGTAAAAGTGAGGAACAGATCCTCTGTGCTCAGAGGAAACCCAGCAGCAGAACAAATCACCAGAGTCAGTGTTTGCAGCATTAGGTGAGGCTCTGGCTCACTACTTTTTGGTGAGGACAGCATAGAAACGGACACTGTACATAAGCCTAATAACACATGGGATGTGTTATTGCGGCAGAGAGCAGCAAGAGGTGGCAAGGAGCCACCCCGTGTCAAAGTGAGCCTTCTAGCCTCCTAACTTGTCGGACAGAAAAAATGGTCAGACAAATTCAGGCTGGTAAAATCATACTTTTGGCATTGTATCTGCTTCTGATTCATAGTGAAAAGTATCCCGCAACCTTTGCTGAGCAGCACCCGAAGGAAATACTCCTGCCCAGATTTTAGGAACGCAGGTGTGTTCGGGCTATTAGGAGCTGTCTGCTCAATCTAGGTGGTCAAATCCCGCTTGCTTTCTCCCAGTGAAGTGTGGCTGCTAAACTCGGCAGAAAAGCTCGGGGGCAGGGGAGGGGGCAGAGAAGCAATAGGAGAGACCGCGCAAATAACCATTCCTTCCTCCCCTTCCCATTTCTGCAGGTGGGTTTGTGGTTCTTGATTGTTTTTCCTTCCTCCCCACTTTTTCCCACCGAAGCAGAACCCAGCGCTCAGACCCCCACCGCCCCCTAACCCACCCCACCCCGGTCCACTCAACTCACTCGGGGGTGTTGATCCAGATGATGTCGAGGTGGCAGAAGTAGACGCACTCCTCGTCCAGCAGCGAGGAGCAGGAGCAGCGCCGGGCGCGCCGGTGCGCCGCGGCGGCGGTGGTGGCGGCGGTGGGACGGGGACGCGGCGGGGCGCCCGCTTCGGCTCCGGGGGCTGCGGGAGGGGAGCGGCAGAGCTCAGCACCCGCGGTAACCACGCACCCCGCGCATCTCCCGCCGCATCCCGCACCCGCCCGTCCCCTCCGGGGGGGCCGGGAAGGGTCCGGGGGTGCCCGGCGGCGCGGAGCCCGACTGCGACCCGGCAGCTCCCCCCAACCCCGCACCCGAGGAGGCGGCGGCGGCGAGCGGCAGGGGACCGGCACCTACCTGCCGGCAGCAGCCCCGGGCAGAGCACGAAGAGCAGCGAGACGATCATCTGGGAATAATCCATAGCAGGCGGCGGAGAGCGGACGAGAGGGGGAAAAAAAAAACCGCGGGAGGTGGTGGGGAAGAAAAAAAAAATTTTTTTTTTTTTAAAAAAGGGGGGGAATTAATAAAAGAGAAAAAAGGGGGGAAAGTGTCTCCCAGCGTCGGGACGGAGAGCCGTGTCCAGTCCCCTGCGGGGGCAAGCGGCGGCTCGGTGCGCCCCGGCGCGTCTGGCTGGCGCGGCGGTCCCCGGCGCCCTTTTATAGCGAACCCCCATGGAGCGGGTAAACAGCCCCGGCGCTATTTTATCCCGAGACAATGTTATTCTGCTATTAGTCACCGCGCGGCAACGTGCGGGCCGAGATAAGGCCGGGCTGGAAAGGAAATCGCCTGCGAACTTCAGAGCGGCGGCGGCGGCGGGCGGCGGGCGGGGGGAGGCCGGGAGGGAGGGAGGGAGGGGCCGGGCCGGGCCGGGCCGGGCCGGGCCGGGGGGCGCCGCCGCCGCCGCTGAGGGCCGCGCCGGGGGCGGGCCGCCAGGGGGCGCCCTGCCGCCCCGCGCCTCGCACCTGAGGTGGAGGTGTGGGGGGGCGGCGCACGGGGCCCGGCGGGGCAGCGGCGGCCTCGGCGTAACAACAGTAATTATTGTGATTATCGTCAGCGTCGTTGTTGCTGTTATTTATTATAACAGCGGGGCGGGCCGGGCGGCGGCGGGAGGCGCGGTGTTGCCCGCGGTGGAGGTGTCGCGGCCGCCCTTCAGGCTTCGCGAAACGGGGGCTCCGGGCTGGGCCCGCTGCTCTCCGCCGCCGACCCGGGGGGAAGGACCCGGCGAGCGTCGCCTCCCGTCCTTCCTCAGCCGCCCAGGCGGCCGGAGGGCCGGGGCCGAACGGGCAGCGCCGAGGGGGTGCCCGGGGGTGGGTGCGGGGGGCGGCGGGGCTGAGCGCGGCCTGGTGGGCCCGACCCACGGCCGCCCTCCGCAGGCCCCAGCGGGTGGGCTCGGGGGTGTGTGTGTGTGTGTGTGTGTGTGTGTCTCAAAGGGCAGTAGCGGTGAGGCGTTTGGGTAGGACACCCCCTTCTCTNGGGCTGAGCGCGGCCTGGTGGGCCCGACCCACGGCCGCCCTCCGCAGGCCCCAGCGGGTGGGCTCGGGGGGGTGTGTGTGTGTGTGTGTGTGTGTGTGTGTATCTCAAAGGGCAGCAGCGGTGAGGCGTTTGGGTAGGACACCCCCTTCTCTGCCGTGGCAGGGCAGGGCGCCGGGCCGCAGGGCGCGTTTTTTTGGGTGCGGGCCGTGCGAGCAGCCGGGGGGAGGAAAATGCGTGGTCGGGAGGAGGGAAGACCTGTGCCCAAGCCTTTGCCTTTGGCCCCTACGGCTGACTCTGGCAAGGTCAGGGCGAGTTTTGTTTTTTTTTCCGGCATGTTTAGATTTGCTGCCTGATGCAGTAGCTGTCAGTGTGGAAGCTGAACACTTGAGAAACGGCCACGGCAATGTCAAAGTAAATACATACATGCGTGAAATCCACTGAGCTCCTAACCGAGAAAGCCAGCCGCTGAATATAAACTCAAATGAACTCAAATGGCTGTGATCTGACGTGGAGCCGTTGCGCTGCAAAGCGTGCCAATTTCACCTATGATAAATAGATAAGACTCTCTTGGTATTTGTGGTATTTCCGTGCACTGTGCTGTAATAATAGAAATGACCTTGGGTATCACAAAGACCAAGGCTGTTAACTGCAAGTTGCATTGTGATCTCTCAGGTGAATGGCCTTTTTTTTTTTTAAGTATCAAATTATACTGTGCCGCTGTATCATAGCGGACAGACTGTCTACAATGGTGCTGAGTCAGAATAAAGGTCCATTTAGCTGTTATCCTTTCTCCCACAATGGCTGTTTGCAGATGGTATGAGAAAGAGTACAAGAAAGGAATGCAAGTGGAGACTAATCCTTTCCTCGGTATAACCTCCCTGCTTCTAGTAGGATGAAGTTTAGGGGCTTTCCAAGCAATAACGAGCATTTAGACCATTATGCTGAATAAACACCAATGGCCCCATCCTAAGATGGTCATACCTTTTTATCAAAGCTCCTCTAAAAACTGCCCTATAAAACATCTTTAAGTGGAGAAAGCTGGGTTATAGGATTTTCTTTTTTTTTACACCTTTCCAGCGTGGGAGTTTATTTTTCAGAGCAGGGATTGTATCTTCTTCTGTGTTATGTCTTCTTGTGTATGTAGGGCAGCACTTAACAGAATACCAATGTATCTGTACCTGTGTGTGTGAATTACTGCAGTTATGATAAGAATCTACCAGCAGAGGTCACCTAGCTACGTATAAAAAGTAATCGTAGCCCAATGAAGTAATGAACTTCATCAGTATCCAAAAGTTGGGAAAGAAATCAGGTGATTTTTTTTTTTTTTTGGCTTCTTGGTGTTTAAAAAAAAAAGAAAGAAAACTCAAAGCAGTTGTGTGGGTTGAAAGGTAGCTATCGTTTCTGTATGGAATACAAATATGCATAGCCTTTCTAGGTCTGTAACTTAAAGACTGTATTTCATGCCAGCACTTACTTAAAAAAGATTTTTTTTTCTGAGATTCCTTTTTCTAAGATGTGCACTTGAAGCCAAAATGACTCACACTGGTGTAAGATATTTTCAGCTTTGTCAAAATGCCTTGTTAGAAAGTATTTTGTTAGCTGGCAAAAATGGCATGCATGTTTCCTTTGAGTAACAAAGCACAAACATATTGCAAGGACCTCTGAAGGTGCTTTTTTTTTTTTTTGTAGAAACAAAAACATCTTCAGCAATTTTTGGTAAGGATTCATAAATATTATTGTTGTCGGAGATCCATATCCTCTGATTCAGCGATTTCTGATAGCTCTACTTTCAGGTCTTAAGACTAACCAGAATCAAGCTATTCCTGTTGCTGCTCAAGTAACACAAAAACAAATTTCTGTTCAGTTTCCAGTGGCTCAGGCGGGTCATTTCAGGCTGCAGGGGTTGCCAGGCCAGGAGGTGGGTTTCCCCAGGAATGGGTAACCCCCTGACCTGTCCTTGGACACTGTGAGGCACCAGGCAGGTCTATGCCATGCAGAAGTACCCTTTGGGAGTTTTGCCAAAGAAGGAAGAGTCGCTCGCTCTATAGCTGTTTATAGTAGGAGTCTGTAACAGTATGGGTCACAGTAGGGGTCTTATAAAATAAGCAGAACAGGACTAAACTTTGGCTGGCAGTCAGCGTTTGCAGAATGGAAATACGAAGTCGTGCGCGATGGCACAAAGTCATGTACTCAACAAGTCACAGCATCACAGAATGAATCACAGAATGATAGGGGTTGGAAGGGACCTCTGGAGATCATCTTGTCAACCCCCCCCTGCCAGAGCAGGTCCACCTAGAGCAGGTTGCACAGGATAAGTTGTCCCAGTGCACGCCAAGCCAGCTTGCCCCAAGGGCCAGGGAGTTTGCCCTGTCTTTGCACTGCTACCCGTTTGGGTGAGGGTGGCAGCAGGAGTCGAAGCTGACTGTTCCATCAGCAGGCTCTTTCCCTTTCTAGCTGGAGTACCTTGGGCAGCCACGGCTGAGGCACTGTGTTATGGGGTGAAAACTTAGCTGGCCAGCCAGGCTCTGGGTTTAATGTTCCAGCTGGAAAAGGCCATGGCACCGACTGAGTTTTCTAAAGGACATTTTGTATAGTGTCAGAAATGTGAAATGCCTGCTTATCAGCAAAACAATAAAAGGAGATTGTAAAACTGTGCCTTTCTGTCTAGGGAACAAGGGGAGCAACATGCTGTTTTCTGCAGATTTGAAACACAATTCTCAATTAAGTGAAAGTTGCATAACTTGTCCCTTTACTTCACTCGCTGCCCCTCTTGCATCTCACTTTCCTCTTAGGGTCCCCCTGTGCCCCTTCTTACACAAGAGGAGGAGGGGAGATTCCCCCTCCTTGCTTACATAACATGCAAATTAAAGAGCTAACTAACTTAGGGTTCTTGGAAGTGACCTTATTCATCTGTCACTACCCAGTCTAAAGTGCATCTGATTTCTTCTACAGATGTCAGGGTCCTTGGGCAGTAGCATAATTTCTGGGAAACTAACTTTCTTCATTTCTCCCCATCTCCGGTCACTGAGGTTTATGAATGGATGTGGGTGCCTCTCACACTACACTTGTGACGTCTTAAAGTGCTGAGGAGAGGAGGAGCGTCAGCCTCTAATCCAGCAACCTCAGCCCCACCTGTTTGTAGCACGCGGCAAGATCCTCTCCCCACCTCAGTCCCATTGACGGTAATTTTTCTTCCAGAATTCATTCCACGTACAAAACCCTATTTAAACTGGGGAGGAAGGCGGCAGCCGCATGATGCTTGGCACAGAAGAGCCGTCATCAGATGAGAAAAGAAAGCTCTTCCAGACCACGCATGTCTTGGCACCAGGTGGCGGTGACTAGATATCATTTAAAATACAGAAATCAAAAGCAGCTTAGAGCTCAAACAGAGGAGAAAATCAACTTTACTGAGCAAAGGTCACAGTTTCTCCCAGGGCTAAAGTTGTTACCAGAAACACAAGGACGGTTTGCAAAGATTCAGGTTTCAGAGGTGCCATTGTGAAACCTTCCTCCTGCTTGTACTTTCCACAACAAAGAACTGGAAGTGTCAGGGAAATGTTTCGCTGGAAGCCAAGCCAATTTTTAGATGAGGGGAAACATCAGGTGGGAAAAGGGAAAAGGTTTAAATAATCTGGGGTAAAGAATCCACGTAACTTTTAGGTGAGAGTTAACAGGAATTTCCCCCCCTACTTTTACCACCCGTCTCTGGATGTTGTGGGAGAAAGGATGTCCGCTGCTCACTGAAGTGAGCCACAGGGGTGCTGGAGGTGCTTGGCCATCCCCCATCGCCGCAAGCTGTAGCAGCTCCTCCTGTTTCTGTCTTTTACTCTGTGTTTGCTCTTGTGCAGGGACAGCAAGCAGAGTATCAGGAGGTTAAGCTCGGTGGGCGTAACCATGGGGCAGGCGACCGGAGCCCTCTCTCCCAGGCCTTGCGTTGGTGACAGGGATGGCTTCGACTGCTGAAGGTGTCCCTTGTGCAGTGCCAGGATGGCACCCTCACCCGCAGGCTCAGGCGGGTGGTTATTTCTGCTGTGGAAGTTCAGGGTCGTGCATGCAAAGGTCCTGAAGGATTTCAATCCTTAGCCCTTTGGCGTTATTAACAGTTTCTACTTTGGTGCTTAACTTGGATTTATTTTTTTAACTGACCTGAGTTTTTCTCATGTCACTGACAATACTAGTAGAAGTTATAAGGCAAAGACCTCGCTTCTGGCCCAGAAAATCTCAAATTGCCGAAGCCTGAGGGAATAGTCTGGGGAAGGAGCCCTATGTCTTACCCCTGCGCTCTTGCTGACACATCCACCATCAGCCATGTCAGACACAAAATGCTGGGCTGGGTAGTCTGATCCCATGGGACTGTGATGTATTCTCATAGCTATGCTTGGACTTTTAACTTAGTTTTGGGGGGAAAAAAAAAAAGTATTCCTGCATGGTCTTCAGCTCCATTCCATCAGTCAAGTTCAAAATACAAGCAGTATGAATTATGTCTTCCAGAAGTGTGAAAAGCTGGTAAAAGGTTACGTGTGTCAATAGTCAGCCTCTTAAGAATGGGTTACACAAGCAAGAGTTTAACTATAAGATGGATTATCATCAATAAATACAAGAGATTAGTGCAAAGACTGTAACAGAAGGATTTAGTGAGGAAAAGGAAAATACAGAACAGAAACAGTCACTTGTAGAAAACCAGATCTGGTTCCGTATACAGCCTCTTCCACAAATACAGCAGCATATGACAGAATACTTATTTGCAAATAACAGTTAGTGGAAAATGTGCTTTATCAGGTTTGTTTACTTATTTCTTGGCAAGTCTGGCTTGCAAGGAAGTAAAACCCAAAGCATCCAATTAGAAAATCTTCCGAAGCAAATCACAAAGAGCTGTGCACAGCTCTCTGATCATCTTGCTCCTACTGACAGCGCGTTCCAGAGTTTCACATTCTTTAGTAAATGGCACTTTCCTATAGTCTTGGCAAAGAATTGGTGATGCCATTCCCATGCCCAGAGTTGGGAATTGAAGCAAGGAGGCCAGTACTCATCCTGTCTAACAGAAGATACTCTGCTACAGTTTCTAAATTAGATGAACACCTTAGCTCACCTGGTGTCCAAATTGCCCTCTAGACTATGGAAAGGGTCCTAAGGTGCTGACAGTCCTACATTTAGGCACCATCCTCCTCTTAACATCTAGAGTTAGCTGGGGGTGAATCCAGGTTGGTGGCTTGCCCAAGGTCCCATGAGAAATTACTGGGGGAGTGGAGAAATGAGCCGAGTTCCTCAAACCTGCGTCCTGTATCCTGCCCGCTATGTTATCAGCCCTCTCCAGTACACAGAGGTTTGCTTATCAAAACTGACTTTTTAGCTGTTTCGATTTGTCCATCTCTTGGATTCGATGTTGCTTTTCTCAGAAAAGGTACTTGCGCGATCTTCAGTTCGTGCAGCTCGCTCAAAGGTGCTTCCTTGAATTAATGTATTTAATTGACTTTTTTTTTTTTTTTTTTTTTACCTACCATGTGTCTTGCTCCACCTTTGAATGAGACTGTCTCCAAAGACTCAAGTTAGCAGATTTCTGAGAGCTAGCTGGCTCTACCCTTTCCTGAGTGCATAAAAGCCTTGCTGAAATGAAGGTAATTAGCAAATGCATTGTTCTAAGAATGGTGTTGAACTTTCCTTACAGCACAGCCCTTTCACTACCACATGTAGCCCCCATGACTGTTTGGCCACCTCCATTTTGAGCCTGGGGTTAGATGAGCAGGGCTTGCCGGTTCCACTGTTCTCTTTGTGAGAGGAACAAGTATGCGCTAGGAAAACACCACAGCTTTAGATGCGGCCTGAGCCATAGGTATGGGGTTGTTTTTCTTTGGTTACTTGTTCCAGATACTTGCTTTGCTCCCAAATCCATTAGCACTACACTTCTGTGCATCATTGCCTGGAAGGTGGATAGGAAGGTAGCCTCATATGAACTAGTGCTCCAAGCGTTAAAGATCTACTCATTGTCCATTTGGGCAGATGCGTGCGTCTGTCATATTTTTTTGACTGGGGCATACTTTACCTATAAAAGAAATGCTGATGGCCTCTCTCCAGCTGCAGTTCCTTGTCTTTATCTGCCCTTGTTTCTCCCAGGAGAAGGCAGCTTTGTGAGGAAACATTGCATTAAACATGCTCCAGCTGTTTCTTGCACCCAGTCTCAGCTTGAACAAGTTACACCAAAAGCTGTCAGAGGTGAGAAGCTGTGGATAAACTACAATACACAAAAATGAAATAAAATTCAGCAACTCTCCTTCTTATTTTTAGAGAAACAGTAAGACGGACACCCTCTTATTTTTCAAGCAACACATATGCGTTAAAATATATACTCTGTGTCTGAGGTAAAATATGGACCTGTTATGGTTTGAGAAACCCATAACAATTTATTGTTGTTT